>WOXC01004764.1:625000-1250000 GCA_011680675.1 Gymnobelideus leadbeateri | reverse complement strand
CCTGGCACATAGTAAACACTTAATAAATACTTGTTGATTGATTGTTTGATTTGCCCAAGGCCATACAGATGGCTTATTTCAGAACAGAACTACAACACAGGTGTTCTGATTCCTGGTTCCACAATTTTCACTATTTCATGTTTATAAAACATAAGATCTGCTTCTCTTCTAGAAACAGGGAACTTAAAAGTTAAGACCAGTAAGGATTTCTATGATAGACTAGCTCATGAGCCAGCTAACTCAGAAATCAATCTCTAATGATACCACCAGGAAACTTAGAAATTTTATGTCAACCTTACTGTTTGGGATCATTCCCCCAAACAATCCTAATTCCCCTTAATAGCCTTTACGAATCTGTCACCTTGTCTACAGCAGAAAAAGTGCCAGATTTGAGCTCAGAGGACCAGGATTTAAATCCTGGACTCTGTTATGTTCTATCTTTATGATGGTAGGCAAGTCTTGAAACCCCTCTGAGTTTCAGCTTTTTCATGGGTAAAATGAGATCATTGAACCAGATGACCATCAAGGCCCCTTACAGCTCTGAATCTATGTTCCTAAGAATTTAGCTAAAGCACTTGTGAAGCAATATACATTTGGAATCAACACCACCTCTGGTGGATACAGTATGCGTACCTAGGGTTTACTGTGTTCCTTGATTTCACTAACCATGTGGAATTTATTTAATTCATCCTAAGTAGATAGATTTAAAGCTTCTGGGTGCTCAAACTGTGTTCATTCTCAACCAAATCAATCAGTCAATCAGCAAGTATATTATTAAGGTTCTGACACGTACCAAATACTGCACTAGACATTAGGGATACAAAGACAAAAGAAGATCATAATCTCTGCCCTCAAGGAGGTTTATACCCTCTGGGAGAAAATAAATTCAATCATAATCCTATATATGCTGCATATATTAGTCATTTCTCCTATCCTCCCCATTCTGGTGATTATTTTAATTGCCATTCTCTGGACCTTCTGGATACATTCAATCTTTCTTGAAGTAGACAGAGCTATGTATGGTACACCAGATTCCAGATGTGAATATATCATGGATGCCACAAGGGTTAAACCTATCAAACAATCAACAAGCATTTTAAATATTCAAATATTTTTCTATTAAAACATTTATATTTCTCTCCCTCCCACCTTGCCTTACTACTAAAAATTTTTAAACCCTTGTAACAAATATGAAAAGACAAATAAAACGATTTTCACATTGTCCATGACCAAAAATATATGCATTGTTCTGCATATTGAATCCATCCACTCTCTGTCAGAAGGTGGGTAAAACTATTTGTCATTGGCTCTGGGATCATTGTTATTCATTGCATTGGTCAGAGTTCTTAAGCTTTTCAAGGTTGTTCATTTTTACAAGGTTGTTACCACCACATAAATCATTCTTAAGTTCTATTCACTTCACAAAACATCAATTCATGAGTCCTCCAAAGTTTCTCTGAAACCATCTCTTTTTATCATTTCTTATAGCACAATAGTATTCAATGACATTCATATACCATAATTTGTTGAGCCACTCCCCAGTTGATGGACACCTCCTTAGTTTCTGGTTCTTTGACACCACAAAAGGGCTGTCATAAATATTTATGTATGTATGGGTCGTTTCCCTCTTTCTTTGATCTCCCTGGGATATAGGATTAGTATATGGTATCTCTGGGTCAAAGGGTGTACAAAACTTAGCAACTTTTTGGGCATAGTTCCAAATTGCTTTCCAGAATGGCTAGATCAATTCATAGTTCCTCTAACAGTTCATCAATATGCCTGTTTTCCCACAGTCCCTCCAACATTTGTCTTTTTTTTTCAACTTTTCCAGTTCGATACATATAAGATAAAACTTCCAAATTGCTGTAATTATGATTTGGAGCATTTTTTTACACTTGAGAACTTGGCCATTGAGAACTTGGATTTGTTCCCTTGACTACTGCCTATTCGCACACCTTAACCATTTGTCAATTGGAGAATGCTTCTTATTCTTATAAATTTGAATTATTTCCTTCTATATCTTGAAAATGAAACCTTTATCAGAGAAACTGACTCTAAATATTTTTTTTTTTGGCTAGTTAACTGTTTCCTTTCTAATCTTAGCTGCATTGGTTTTGTTTGTGCAAAACTTTTAATTTAGTATAATTGAAATTTCCCATTTTATTTTCTATGACCCCCTCTATCCCTTGTTTGATTATGAATTCCTCCTCTATCCATAAGGTTGAAAGGCAATTTCTTCTTATATTCTCTAATTTGTTTTTGATGTGAACTTTTTACATTTAAGTCATGGATCATCTGTTTGGAGCTTATCCTGGTATTTAGTATTAAGTGTTGGTCTAAATCTAATTTCTGCCAGAATGCTTTTGAGTTTTCCCAATAGTTTTTGTCAAATAGTGAGTGTTTATCCTAGAAGCTGGATCTTTTGGGTTTATTGAACACTATGCTAATAAGTTTGCTTCTATGTATTATGAACCAAATCTATTCCATTGATCTATCTGTAGTTGTTTAAAAAAAAAAAGTACCAAATAGTTCAGATGATTACTGTTTTGTATGATAGTTTAAGATGTGGGACTGCTAGGACTCTTTCCAACTTTTTTCAGTATTGCCCTTGATGTTCTTGACCTTTTGTTCCTCTAGATGAATTTTGTTATTATTTTCTGTCTCTATAAAAGTTATGTATATATATTTATGTATATAATATATATTTATATAAAAATTTATACCAAATGTAATAATTTGGTAGTTTGATTGGCATGGCATTGAAAAGGTAAATTTATTTAGGTAGTTTTTCCACTATGAAAAATATTGGCCCAACCTACTCATATGCAAATAATATTTCTCCAATTATTTAGCTCTGTCTCTGTTTCTGTGAAGTGTATTGCAGTTATATTTACATGTACACCTTGCTAGGCAGATTTTTAAGTATTTTACATATCCTATAGTTATTTTAAATGGAATTTCTCTCTCTCTTATTGCTAGTTTTGTTGGTAATATACAGAAATACTGATGCATTATGTAGATTTAATTTGTATTCTTTAACTTATTCTGCAACTTTGCAAAAGCTATTTCAATTAATTTTTATTTGATTTGCTAGAGTTCTCTAAGTAAACTACCATATCATCTGCAAAAGCCAATAAATTTATTTCCTCTTACCTATGTTTAGTCCCTTGATTTGTTTTTCTTATGTTGTTGTTATGGCTAGCATTTCTATTTCAAATAATAGTGGTGGAAAAGGACATCCATACTTTGCTCTGATCCTTTTGGAAAAACCTCTAGTTTATTTCCATGATAATGATCCCCATGATATTCAAAATTTGGGCTGGCTCCAGGTTTTGATAGATACTACTCATCATACTAAGGAAAACACACTTATTTCTATGTTTTCTAGTATCTGATCAGAAATGGGTGTTGTATTTTTTCAAAAACTTTTTCTTTATCAATGTATATAACCATAATATTTTGTTGTTCTTATTATTAATATGTTTCTAGTTTTAATTTTGAACTAACCCTGAATTTCTGGTAAAAATTGAGCCTGGTCATAATATATAATTTCTGTAAAATGTTGCTATAGTCTTTTTGCTAACATTTTATTTGAAAATTTTGGTCAGTGTCTGTTAGGAATATTTTCTACAGCTATCTTTTTTGTTTTGAATCTCCCTAGTTTAAGTATCAAAATGATATTTGCATCCTACAAAGAATTTGGTAGGATCCTTTCTTTTCCTTTTTTTTTAGTCTTTCAGTGTTTTTTTTTCCTTTGTATGTTTTAAGGTATCAAAAAAAAAGTAATTGATAGTGTCAGAGGCTGAAGGGAACTCAAGAAGGATGAGGATTTAGAAATGGCTATTGGATTTGGTGATTAAGAGATCATTGGTAACTTTGGAGAGAACAATTTCACTTGAATTATGAGGCTATAAACCAAACTGAAGAGAATTTTTTTTTAAAGTGACAGGAAAGGAAGTGGAGGGTCAATTCTGGAAGACCTTCTCAAAGCAAGGATGGAGAGGAGAGATATAGGATGACAGCTAGCAGAGATAGATGGGTCAAGAGAAAAATTTTTGAAGATGAAGGAGACATACGTATATTGGTAGGCAACAGGAAAGAAACCAATAGACAAGGAGAAATTGAAGATAAATGAAAGAAGGAGATAATAGATGAAGCAATTTGCTGGAGAAAATGAGATGGAATGTACATGTAGATGGATTTGTCTTGGCAAGGAAAAGGACCACCTCTTCGTGTGAAATGGGGTGGAGGAAACAGATGAAGAAGGCATCTTATTTATATGAGATGAGGAGGTGGGGAAAAGAGAGCTCTCTGTGAATACCCTCAATATTTTTAATGAAATATGAGGCAAAATTCTTAACTAATAGGGGTGGGGGAGTGGAACAATAGGAGATTTGAGGAGAGATGGACAAATTTTTAAAAAGTGCCTTGGTGAATAAGAGATTGCATTGATCAGGTAGGTATTAAAAAGGATTTTTTCCCCCAAGTCTATTGTTTTTCATCAACAACCATTTAATCTATCTACTATCGTAGATGTTGTTGATAAGAAGACAAAAGTGAAATAGTCCTTACGGTCAAGTTTACAATCTGGGGAGGGGGCGAGGAAGGCAAGGTACATATATATAAAGGTATCCAAAAAAGAGACAAGATAATTTGGAGAGAGGGGAAGCACTAGCAGCCAGAAGAACCAGGAAGTTTTCTTGAAGAACAACGTGGTACTTGAGCTGATCCCTGAAGAAAAGAAAATGGGGATCTAAGAAGGGCAGGGGAGGAGAGAGAGCATTCCAGACATGGGAAAGAGTTACAAAGGTCTAGTGTGGGTGAAGGGAGTGCTGTGTGTGAAGAACAAACACTATCCTGGTGTAGTTGAACCATTTGTGCAAGAAGAGGAGTAGAGGAGTAAGAAGAGGAAGAGGAAGAATAACTGACATTCATGTAGTACATTCATATCTGCAAAGCACTACACAAACATTTCATCTGATCTTCACAACAATCCTATGGGGAGGATACTGTTACTATTCCCATTTTTCAGTTGAGGAAATTGAGGTACAAAGAGGTTAAGTGATTTTCCAGTGGTCACATAGCTACAGTGTCTAAGACAGTATTCCAACTCAGGTCCTTCTGATTCTAATTCTATAGTTTAGAACCCAATCAAACCGTTTAAACAATCTTTAGAAATCTTATGAAAGGGGCGGCTAGGTGGCGCAGTGAGTAAGAGCACCGGCCTCGGAGTTGGCATGACCCAAGATCAAAACCGGCCTCAGAAAATGAGCACCCACTCATAAATAATGACTCGCCATGTAACCTTGAGCAAGTTACTTAACCCCAATTGCTTTAAAAAAAAAAAAAGAAAGCTTATGAAAGTTCTACTTATCCACATGCTTATATTCTACCTCAAATAATAAAAATCAATTAGCAAAACTGGTTTTTTCCTTATAGAAGTCTTAAAAGAAAATGAAAACATAACTCCAATGGGTTATATTTAAGCATTCATTAGAGAGGCAATGTGGTATAGTGGCTAGAGAACTGTCCTTTAAACCCGAGTTTACATCTTTTGAGTCTATATACTTTGACTTTAACACATACTAAGGGACCATGAGAAAGTCACTTAATTTCTCTGTCTCCCAAGAAACTCTATAACTAAAAGTTACAGAAGAGTTGCATCAGTGAAAGGATTATTCCTGAACTGATAAAATGACAGAGCTAGAGCAACAAAAAAGAAATATTCAGTGATACAATAACTTAACAAATTTGGAAGCAACTTGCTCTTTATGATTCTCAGGGTTCCTCTGTAACCTGTCTTATGGAATGAAGGCCCAATGGCAGTTCTCTGGCATAGTCCTGATAGCTAATTGGTCTTATCACAAAGACCAGTGTGAGAAAAAATAAATAGTATTCATATTATCCCAATTTTTTCAGCAACAGAAACCAAGATGAAGAGAGATAGACTGATTTGCCCAATTAGTTGACATAGCATTGAAGAGCTGGGAAGAGAACCAAGAACTCTGGAGAGTCACCTGGAAAGGAATATTACATAACAAACTCACACTCAGATCATACCTGTCATGGCAAAATTGAATCACTAAACATTACTAGACCTACCAACCAGATAATTGAATAACTTTATATAATATAGCAGTCTGAGTTATAGGTTTTAACTTTTCCCTCCAAAGTTTAATGAACCAGAATAATAAGGGCAGGAAATAACTATTCCATAAATTCCCAGGAGTCTTCTGTTAAATAAAAGGTATTGCGAGTTCATCAGTCTATTCATTCTGTAAACACCTGCCTCCTGTAGTTCCTAATGCTCATTAAATCATAGAAGATTCTTTCTCTTGGACATCTAGCAAGGAAGAGTAGGCATTTTTCTCCCCAATCTCTTCTCTCCCAGCGGCAGTGGCAGCTACCAGCATGTGGCAACAAAAACCTGTGTTTGTCAAATGTGTGGCTCTAGACACATTCTTCTGCTTTTTCTATCTTTCTCTGAGCACAAGTGAAAAACTAGCAATCCTGAGAAAAAGATGGTTCTACCCTTGGGAGATAGGAGCCAGATGTTTCCAATCTTTGGTCTAGGGTTCCTGAATTCAAGTTCTGGGCATCAGTCAATAAGAAGGAGTAAGGCTTCTCAAAGGAGAAGATAGGCAATTACAGTCTCATCCTGAAATATGGAGAACTAAAGAGTCAGGCATGGCTGGTCAGATCCAGATCTTCTGAGTTGTTTGGGAAGTACGGATCTAAGGAAATCTATCTGTGCTTCAGCTGCTGCCTATTCTTAGACTTGAAAGGTCCATCTCAGGATCTCTCAACTTGGACCACCTGCAGGTATATTCAACTCACATGTGCTTTCTTAATCCACTCAGCTTCCGAATTTCTACCCTGTAACTGAGTTGTCCTGATTGATGAGTGAATCAGCACTAACTCATCTAGCCTACTATATCTACTTGTCAGAAGAGACCACATTTTTCACATACCAATCAACCTTCTGCCTTGGCTACCTTCTTGCTATCTGCCCTACCATTGTCACATATCACTCACACACACACACACACACACACACACACACACACACACACACACACACACACACACACACACTTTTGTTCTGGAAACTTTAATTAAATCAATATCACCATTACTGCTCAAAAAAACTCCATATACCATGCCTGTGACTTCTCAACCAAAGTACCCTTTTCAACAACTACTACTGCATATGCATTGTATCAGCCTATTAAAATGTAAACTCCCTGAGGACAGGGACTATTTCACTCTTGTATTTGTATCCCCAGCTCTTAGCTCAGTGCTGGGTACATATTAAGTATCTCATATGCTTTTCAATTAGTCTTTCAAGTTTTGAGCTAGAAATTATGTTAATGGTCATCTAATCCAACCTCCTCTCTTTACAGATGAGGAATTGATTCCCAGAGAAAGTACCTTGTCAATCATTACAAAGATAATTTAAGGCAGAAATAGGACAAAACTCCAGGAATCTACAATACTGTGCTGTCGTCATTGTTGGTGTTGTTGAATTCCCTTTTATGTTTCAAAGCAAAATACTGTAAAGTATATTAGAGATGATATAGGAGAGGAGGGACAAAAGAAAGGAGTTAGAGACAAAAAAGAGAGTAAAATGATAACATCATCAGAGTATAGATCAGGACCATTATCAAGAATATAAACTAGGTTAGGTGGCTTAGTGAATAGAGCACTGACCCTGGAGTCAGGAGGACCTGAGTTCAAATCCAGCCTCAGACACAACACAAAAAACTGGCTGTGTGACCTTGGGCAAGTCACTTAACCCCAACTGCCCCTCCAAAAAAATAAAAGAATATAAACTAAGAATCACAAGTACCATTTTTTTTGTTGTTGTTGACTACAAAGAAGTTGCTTTCCTCTCCATGTAGACTACAGTCAGTAACAACTAAGATTATATGTGAGTGCATATATATGGTAATAATTCAGTTATTTGGAGATGAGATTTGTAGTATCATCAAGTATGTGAAATACTTGCAAAAACCAGAAAAATAATTGTCTGACTTTGAGAAGATTTTGACAAAAAGGACTATGTTATTCTAACATATTCATAGCAGCACTCTTTGTGATAGCAAAAAAAAAAAAAAAGGAAACAAAGTTGGTGCCCATTGACTAGGGAATGGTTAAGCAAATAGTAAATACATGCATGTGATGGAATATTACTACACTATGTGAGACACATATGGGAAATTCAAAGAAATGTGTGAAGACTGATGCAGAGCAAAGTAAGAAGAACCAGGACATCCATGTAGACAATGACCTTGATAGTGTAAATAAAAACAACACAAAAAAGAAACTGAATACAAAATAAATGCAGTATCCAATATTGACTCGAGTTCAGATGGTTGTGAATGCCAAATATGGCAGATAAAGACAGACATGATTACAATCTTTGTTCATTTTGTTTGAATTTTTTGGGAGGAGCATGGACTATTAGGAGAGTATATAAGGAGATTATTATGATATAAACATATAAAGATGCTGCTTTTTTAAGATAAGGAAAGAGAAGAGCCCTTTGAATGCAATACAGTGACTAGTAGTTCATCAGACTTGGAGTTCACTATGTCCTCCCATGGCTTCATAGAATCCCTTGCTCCCTTCAGAGAATAACTCAGACACCACTGTCTGATGAGGCCTCCCTGATTCCCACAAGTAATTAGCATTCTCTCCCTCTTGTAATTACTTTGTATTCTTTTATATATAGTTTGTATTTGCAAACTCATGTACCTGTTTTAAACTCTCTGGATAAGGCAAATTCCTTGAAGGAAGTTGCTGTTCCATTTTTTTTTTTACTTTGTGCCTTTGGAACAATACCCATCCTAGACTAGATAAATGTGTTGAATTGAAAAGTGGTCAAGAAAGAGCAAAGGTCACACTTAGGTCATTATGATTGGATGGTTCACCAACAACATGTTCTGATTGGTCAACAATATCTGTAAGTGGACTTTGTAAAAGCAGAAAAATGTGGCAGAAGCAAAAGGAGCCAGAAAAGAAAACGGGGGAGGGGAAGAGTGAAGGGGGAAAAAGAAAACAACAGTGGGCAAGAAAAGCTTGTACTGAAACTGCCCATAGCAACATTAGAAACAGTTAAAAAAAAAAAAAAGGAAGTGGGATACCCTCTGGGAGCAGAGCAGAGAGTCAATTTTAAAGAGACAGAAATTAGAACAATTGGAGTTTGGGGGATATTGAATCTATACCTAAGGAGCCCCCAAAGGGAGCACTGTGTCAGTCTGTATCTGTATTTGGTAAGGCAAATAGAACACTGTGTTTTTATGAGGAAATAAGTTGACTATAGCATGCTATAGTCTACAAAGATTAAGTTTCAGGTCACTCAAAGGGAAATGAAAAGGCATGTGGTGAACATGAGTAGGCAGCAATGTTACCAACCCAAAATGTCACAAGGCAAGTGGCATAAAAGATGTCATTAGAGAGAAGCATGACAGGAAATGAAGGTGGGTAATAACGTGGCAAGAGTGAGGACGAACCAATGAACGGCCCTCGTGTTCCATAAGTATCCATAAGATCAGGTGTCTAGGTGGCACAGTGAATAGAGCACTGGCCCTGGAGTCAGCAGGACCTGAGTTCAAATCCAGCCTCAGACACTTAACACAAAAACTAGCCTTGTGACCTTGGGCAAGTCACTTAAACCCAACTGCCCTCCAAAAAGCAAAAAAAATAATATATATATATAATATATATATTATATTTATAATATACATAATATATATATCCATAAGATGTAAAGAAAATTAGTGATCAGTCCTAAGCATATTGGGTTATAGAAAGATATAGGCAAGAGTTACAGAAAATGACAGGGAAGGTAGGTCACAACCTACATTATTGGAGGAAATATCTACAAGTGACATCAGTGACATAGCCTTAAGAAAGCAAGTCCATAGACATTGTGCTTCACATCCACTCTATCTGTACCCAAATCAATAAGTACTTCTACAGCAGAGTTGAATACATAGTTATAATGAGGAACCCCTTTTATCAATAAAAAGCTATTTTTTTAAAAAAAGAAACAGGGAAGTAAATAGTACTGTGATTGAGGGCATGGGGAAGAATCCTCTGAAATGATGGAAATTTAAAAGATTGTAAGCTTCAATTATTTAGAAAATCACCCATTTAAACCATTTTACTCCTCTGCCTGTATTAACCAATGTATTAATGTAGTTCCTAAAGACTGAACTCTCTAAAAGATTTACTGAAAATTCACTATATTATATGTGGAGAGGAATACTTTGATACTTCAGTATTAAGCTGGAACCAAGATTTTTGTCCATATGGGTATTCCCTCCACTGGCACAGATGCCAACCTGTAACACCACCTCATCTGGTGGCATTCCTACCCATTTCCTCCCATAGAGGCTCCCATAGAGGATCTACCCAATGCATTAGAGATTCTCCCCTCAGTCTTCAAATACTTCCAAGTACCAGTTGAACATTCCAGCTGTCCAATTGTCTTCCCTCACTCTTTCTCTTGGTTACTGTCCTACTTTCTTTTCCAGTTCTACTTATCATTGATAATTTCTTGTGCACAAGGAGATGAAGAAAGGAGAAAACACCACCTACCAAGCTGCATTAATTCTGTGAATCAAAAAAGAATTTTAGATCACTTAGAAAAAAGTCCTGTAACTGTACTTTAACAGAAACATTTACTGTAAAAATAAATTTTTAAAAACTTAAAAAAGCAACTTTCTGACTCTGCTATTCCCTTTCAAGAATCAATTCCTAACCCTCTGCCATATTCTCTATGGTGTATAATTTTTTTCCCCCGAGAATCTAGTTACTTCCATTCAAAAAGTATTTATTAAGCACCTACTATGTACCAGGTACAGAACTATGCCTTTGCACATAACTGATTTGATATGTCATTACAATGACATATGAGATAAAATTGTGACAATTATCATCTCCTGATGATGAGTTGATGAACTTTCAGAGTTAAAAACCTGGGTGCCTACCTCTCTATTCTAGGCAACCTCTTCCAAAAGCTAGTGAGAACTGAAATAAGGACCAGATGGGTTCCATAAATTCCAAGTAGCAAAACATTTTCGAGACTCTTGCATTGTGAGGGCTGATTTTTTTCCATTTTCATTAAGATAAAGAAACACCTAACCCTCCCCCTCCCCAACCCCATTAAGATGAATTCATTTTAGCCATGATTTTTCTAGCCTCTTTGTCACTCAAATTACTTTCAGTTACCCTTTCTGCTGTCTCCACTTGATTTTAGGATGGGCCAAGAGATATGCCCTCTTTTGTGTAGCTATCAGGAAGTACTGAGTCACCAATCCCTTGCAGAACCCTTCTCAAAATGTTCCCACACCTGCCATCCAGATTGGTTCCAAAGAATGAGGTAGGGCAGAGAAGGGGAACATTTAGGAGAGCAGAATGTTACAGTGTCCAAGATCACTAAAAGATGAAAGAAAATTGAGACCTAGAAATGAAGGGAGGCAGAATCAGGCAGGAAGGGGGATTGTATATAACTTGAGAGGTTAATATTTGAACTAGGAATCATAAGGGGAACCTGGGGAAAAGTAAGTCAAGAATATAAAAATATAAAGGGTGTCCCAAAAGTCTTGGCTTAAAGTTGAACTAAGACTTTTGGGACACCCTGTATAAACCAATTGAGGCATTTAGGGGCAAAGGGGGAAATGGATGCAGTATGTCAACATGACTGGAGACATAGTAGAACCTCATTGCTCTAAGCTTCTGAACTAATTCAAGATTTAAATAACTAGGGGTTGGAGGGAAGGGCAAGGATGTAATTATATGACATAATCTATCCCTTTGCTGCTTTACAACTATATAAAACATTTGGATTTAGCCTGCAAGCCCCTGGAGGATGGAGGAGTATACGCTTTATTTCTTAGGTATCTTCTAAATGCTAGATGTGTTTTCCCAGCCTTGGATTGAAAAGGCAACTCACCAAACTATTTCACTCCAAGGACAAATGATGCTCCTAGGTACTATAAAGAACACATCGGCAAAACAGTCATGGGAAAATGGTGATGGAAGGACCAGATTGACGCTCATTCTGACTGAGAACAAATTGAGGGAGAAGGCAGGAAAGGGGAAGGGAAAGAGGTGGGAGGATTAACCAGTGACTCATTATACTTATACGAAATCAAAGAATTTTATGAAATTTAAAAGTATTCACCTTGGAAGAAATAATACCAACAAGCTGACTTAAAATCTGAACCAGAGGTGATGGGGGAGGTGGGCTGGAAGGGAATTTTAAAGTAACCCCTAACCCAAGCTATTACTGCCATTCCTTTCAGCATGATTTCTCCTCTCAACACCCAGGGGCTGAAGTGTTAGCTTAAGATTTTCATCCTTAATGCTGACTTCCTGGTGTTTGTGGATTTCAAATCATACCCTTAAGATTACTTAATGCAGTTAAATAATCTGGTGTCTGGAGAATGAATACAAAATGAGACTCAAGAGAGAAATTATTTTTGTCCCTGGCTGCCCTCACTCTTTAGCCAGGGTCCTCAAGACACCAGTAAACATAAGCTTATATGCTCCTACTAGTAACTGAGCACTGTACCTAAGCACTGTCCAAGAGCTCCGGAAGTTTCATTTCCAAGTACAGTGCAGTGGAGAAATCGCCTTGAAACCAATAGGCTATAATTTCTCTTCCAGTTCTGTACTTTATAAAGAAAATGAAATTTCTACTTCAGATTCCAAAGCCATTTTTTGTTTTGGTTTTGCTTTTAGAACACTTAAACTAAACTGAGAAAGTTTCAGGTCAGAGGATCTAGGGGATGCATTTGATACATAATTTACTCTTTATTTTTTCAAAGCTGCTACCATTTTTGTCTTTTATTCCTCTTTCCTTTTTAAAAGCTATATTGTTACATTCTAATGAAGAAACACATGAAAGAAAGAGGGCTGGACTTGGAGTCAGAGAACCTGAGTTTGAATCCTGTGCCTCTTACTTCCTGCATGACTTTCGACCCTTCACATCTGTAGGACTTAATTTCCTATAAAATAAAGGCATTGGGGCTAGATGACTTCCAAAACATGTCTTTCAGCTCCAAATCTATGATTTTATGATTTAAATTAAACCTACATCAGGGCAGTTAGGTGGCACAGTGAATAGAACATTGGCTCTGAAGTCAGGAGGACCTGAATTCAAATTTGACCTCAGACACTTACCACTAAATAGCTGCGTGACCTTGGGAAAGTCACTTAACCCCAACTGCCTTGCCTTCTACTCTCAAAAAAAAATTTAAATTTACATCTCCCTGTCCATGGCATAGCTTTATAAATTGCTTTCTTTTTCTAGTTGGCTTTGTAAATGCCCAAGTCCATCTCTTCTTCATCTTTAATTGTTCTATTCCCATTTTAATTCTTCCCTGTTTAAGGTTTCTAACTATGAGCATTGGATAAATAACTTCTGTAGTGTTCAGTCTACCCTGGCATGCCAGGGTTGGTACCATATGACTCATTCATATTTTAAGAGATGGTTTCTTAAAGGTTCCAAAGCTGGTGAGAGGTAGATCTGGTTATGTTCAGCTGTTATGTCATCAGCCAATCACACAGAAGGATGAAGAATTTCTGGATAATAGGACTGAGAGCTGGAAGGGTCCTTAGATACATGGGGTGTGCTGGCACCAGCTCATACGAGATTGCAAGTGCCAACGGTTAAATCAGCAAACTACAAATCAAAAGGACTGTCATTTGATTTATTGTTTTGTTTTTTGTCTAAACTTTAAAAAGTGATGGAGAAATGTTAATAATGCATGTTGCTGTTGAGGCATTTCAGTCATGTCCAACTCTTTGTGACCCCTATTTGGGGTTTTCTTGGCAAGGTACTGGAGCTATTTGCTATTTCCTTCTCCAGCCTGTTTTACAGATGAAGAACTGTAATAAGGCACATTAAACTTAAAAGTGTGTTTTAAGTACTTTTTTTTTTTAGAGAGTCCATTGCTGAGCCTTTACCAACACACTGCTGAAAAAACCTAAAATCATTCAGACAATACGTGACAGAAACAGAATTTAAATCTAGCTCTTCTGACTGGAAATCCAGTGTTCTTTCCACTGAATTATACTGCCTTTTCTCCTTCCTGGTTCTAAATTTTGGATCCTCTATACTAGGTTCAAATACTGCCTCTTCTACTTATTGTTTGAGTTGGAGCACATTATCTTATGCATCTGGACCTCAGCATCTTCAGCTCTAAAATGAGAGGAATGGACAAGAAGTCTCATCCTCTAGTCCAGGACATCAATGGCACACTTACTAAAACCGCGAATAAAATAAAGCTAGGAGGGACAGTTAGATGACAGAACCTGGATCCAAAATAATTTTGAGAGCTGGAAATGATGAGATGAAGTGTAAGAAGGATAAATGGAAAGTATTTCCCATGGCATAAAAAATTCACAAATAAGTAAAATGTGACTAGACAATTCCCTGTGAAAAAGATCTGGGGGTCTAAGTGGACTACAAGCTCAATATGAGTCACACTGTTGGTATGACAAAGGCTCCATTATTAGAAACATGGTGACCCAAACTCAAGAGGTTATACTCCAGCTGTGTTCTGCCATAGTCATGCTGTATCTTGAGTGTTATGTTTACTTCCATGCATTACATTTTAGGAAAACTACTGGCAAGCTGGAGCACATCAAGGAACTAGGAACTTTTAGTCTAAGGAAGAGAAAACTTAGATCATGGTGAATGTCTTCAAGTATCTGAAGAACTATTAGCCTTGTTCTGCTTGGTCCCAGAGGACTCAACCAGAAGAAGTTCATCCATTCTTTCATTCAACAAGCGATGGGTAGAAGTTTCAGAGAGGAAGATTGGGGCATAGTATAAGGAAAAACAACATAACAATTAGAGCTATCTAAAAAAATGTAAAGGGCTAGTATGTTTCCCCACTAACTAGTATGTTTCCCTATCACTGGGTGTCTTTAAACTAAGTCTAGATGAATACCTGACAGGATTTTTGGTTTTTTTATGGGTTTTTTTGGAGGAGGGAAAACAAGACAAAGCAACTGGAGTTAAGTGACTTGCCCAAAGTCACATGGCTAGTGTCTGAGGTCAGATTTGAACTCAGGTCCCCCTGACTCTAGTTTTGGCAGGAATATTATAGAAAGGATTTCTGTTTAAATAGCATTCAAACTAAATAACTTCTGAGGTCCCTTTCAACCCATTAGATTTTATGATTCTATTATAATGTCCATTTTACAGATGGAGAAACTGAGGTTTGCCCAAACATGCAGCTAGTAAGTAAGTGATCAGGTCTCCTTTCTCCAAGTCTTGTGGTCTTTCCTCTGCCACAACTTTCAGGAGAAAGACTATTATTTTCTAGACATTACTCTCAGAGTAATTTCAGCTCAGTTTTTTATGGTTGAAATATATTTCTGCTGTAGAGAAGTCTCAAACTTTTCCCTTATGAGTTACTAATATTATTAATTACTAAAATTTTCAATTATTAGTATTAATGTGTCTAAGACCTAAAACAAACAAAAAACCCCACTCAACTCAGAGTCCTAAAGACCAGGGGTCTGAGAATCACTGCTAGAAAGCATAAGCAGATACAGAAATTAATGGGTGGGGCCATTCATTTGAAGCCTGAAAATTCCCTGCTGAAGAATTAACCTCTTACTCCAGGTCTTTATTTTTCTCAGCTCCTCTCTCTGGATCTTTAGGGACTATTCCTAAGCATAACAGTCCTGCTATTTAAATAATCATGGTGGAGGCATCGTTTTTGCTGTTTCTAAAGACTTCCAGGGTATTTTTTTTTTTACCATGATCCCGTAATCCCTTTCCTAAAGGGTGAGTTGGCCCATTGCTTCATTTGGCACGTTTCCTGCAATGGTTCTCACTCAGAATGATTTTGCTCTGTACTTTGAACTCACTTTGTGTTATCTCCTGGCCCAGTCATTGAAAAACACACCAAATTCCTTGGAATGTGGAAGGTTGTCACTAAATGTTTCTGAGTTCTAAAGTTAGTCACTGGTTGGAGAAGAATTAAGAAATCTAGAGGCTTAATGTGCTTTGTCAAAAAATAGAGTTAGGGTTCACACCCATGTAAGGCTTTAATTTACAAAAGACTTTGCTCAGAAGGAATGGAAATACCCTTATCTCCATTTTATAGTTAAGAAAATTGAGGCTTAACAAGTTCAAGTGACTTTATAGCCAGTAAATAGCAAAATATTGACCCAGATCTTCACTTGAAATCTCAGACTCCTTCCCTTAACACTATACTACCTCATGGAAGAATTCATTGGCATAGGATGAAAAGCATCTAAGTGGTGAAGTGCATAGAGTGCCAGGCCTGGAGTCAGGAAGACCTGAGTTCAGATCCTACCTCAGACACTTACTAGCTGTGTTACCCTGGCCAAGTCACCTAACTTTACTTGCCTCCATTTCCTCATCTGTAAAATGAACTAGAAAAGGAAATATCAAAGCACTCCAGTATCTTTGCCAAGAAAACCCCAAACAAGATCAGTCAGACATAGCTGAAAAATGACTGAACAAAAGGATGAAAAACAACCATTCTACCAGGCTGCTCTCAGTAAACTCCTTCTGCTCTCTAATTTCTAATCAAACACTGGTGGTTAATTGTAAAGTGACCCTGCTCTGACTTTTTCTCTGCCTTAGATATACTATAATATAATGCCAGATAAAGACCGTTAAGGAAACAGTAGGGACATAAACATGACCTGACCCAGGCCAGATAGGAGCATGCCAAGTGGGAGACAGAATGTTCCTAATACCAAAGGCTGTATCCAGGTCAAGTTCCCTCTGGAGTTTCTGGCCCTGTTAGTAGATGACTTCTTGGGGGCACCTCAGGGCCCTAGGGAATAGACTATTGCCAAAGCCAGCAGTAGAAGATCAAGTTCTAGACTTGAAAGCAATAATTATAGAAAGAGCCAAGTCTTTTTCATTGTGATAATTACAAAATAAACTTCCAGTAGAGAGGGGGGCCCCCTCCTTTCATGGTATCCTTTTCCTGGTGTGCAGAAATGTATTAGACATCATTTATAAGCAACCCAATCCAATGAACCTTTGTTAAGTACCAACCACCCAAGTCCAAGGCCTTGGGCTAGGTACTAAGTCTACAAAGACAAAATTAAAATGGTGTATGACATCAAAGAACTTAAACTCTACTGGGTCATCTTTAGGTTGGGTGTGGAACCTGAGAAAAATCCCACTGTGGGTAATTTTTAATATGTCTAGGGAGGGTACTCTGCTAAGCACTGAGGATACAAAGAAAGAAAGTAATATGGTACCTGTCCTCACATTCTAATAGAGAAGGAAACAGACAAATTTTAAAAACATATACACATACACACACACACACACACATACACACGCATGTGCACACAACATATAATTAGAGGTTATCTCAGAGAGAAGATGCTAACAATGACCAGGAAAGGCCTCTTACAAGGAATTTTGACTGGGTCTTGAAGAAAGCCAGGGAAGACAAGAGGTGTATATGAGGAGGGAGAACATTCCAGGCACGGGGGATGGCCAGTGGAAATAAACAGAGTCAGGAAATGAAAGAGCAAGAAGGTATCATTGAATAAGGATAGAAGAGTAAAGTTTAAGACTGAAAGGGTAGGCAGAGGGCTTTAAAAGTTCTTTTCATGGTGTAGAGTAATGGAGTGCCCATCAACTGGGAATGGCTAAACAAATTATGGTATACAAATGCAATAGAATGCTATTATGTTGTAAGAAATGAAGAAGGAGATGGTTTCAGAAAAATGTTGGAAGATTTGCATGAACTGCTGCAAAATGAAATGAGCAGAACCAGGAAAACATATTATACAATAGCAATAATACTATAAAAATAAACAACTTTGAAAAACCTAGGAACTCTGATCAACACAAGGAATAAACCACAGTTCCAGATGACCCAAGATGAAGCTTACTATCCACACCCAGGGAGAGAGGTAATAGACTCAGAGTAAAGGTTGAAGCATATTTCTTTCGGACATGGCTACTGAAAGAATCTGTTTTACCACTGTCTCTGTGGTGGGCTGGGAAGAAATTTACCTCATAACTTTGTTGTATATTTGGAGGGAATAGCAAGTTGTACATGGTAGATTTGCAGTTTCATGTGCAATCATCTTTTTTCTTGTACTATGTTATAGAAATACTTATTTTGTTCCATGAATTGAAAATAAAATATTTTTTTAAAAAAGAAAGGATATAAGTTCAATAAAAAAAAATCATAACAGTTTCATTTTCTTGCTTTCTTAATAGGTGGGGAAAGAGGAGGTGGGAAGGAAAAAATTTGGAGTTGAAAATAAAACTGGATTTAAAAATAGACTAAATGTCGGCACTATGAGACAGAGAAGATCTGGGCCAGGCCTCACTCAGGCCAGTTTGGTGATTCAGGTTTAGTCTTGGAAGTCAGTGTACACAACAAAATATAACAAAAATTACTAATAACAATGAATAAAAGGGTATAATTCCTAAGATTAAAAATGATAGTAATTCAAATAAAATACTATTCTCTGCTGTCTCCACATTCCTCACTGCTGGTTTTCAATACTAGGTCAGAAAAGGGTCTTAAAAAGCTCTGCTCAAACCTCTGAGACTTAACTCCCCATAAACTGGGCCAATTGTGCTTCTGGGAAAGGAAACTAAACTAATTATTTAACCTCTAGTTCCTCTGGCCAACCAAATACTTAGGACAGCCTCCCCTTAAAAGAAAACGACTTCAGATTACCAAAAACAGGTGCACACCCCAGAGGGAGTGTGTAAGATCCCATGGGACAGTAGGGCATTCACAAGAATGGCAGTATTGCCCTGCTGGCAACCTTAAGTTCAGTTCCCATTCAAAGAGATTCCAAACTACAAAGCTGTGTTGTGGCAAATAATTCTAGTGTACTGATGGAAAAGTGAGATCCACCAGAGGAGGAGGAGAATTATGTTGATTGCTTATGGACTATTAGAAATGTTGTATGCACTTTTCTGCATCTGTATCTGTTTATGAACACTTATGAGACTCTTTCACCCACTGGCACTTCATAAATGCTTACTGGCTTAGCATGTGGTGAAATAAAGGCTATCCTCTATCTGATATGCTTTTATCACCTTGAGTTATATGGAAGCTAGGGATCCTGTTACCCACATCCGTAGAAACCTAAACACAAACTATAAACAACTCATTTTGGGAAATTTCCCAGATTAAATTCTGGGTGGAAATATAATTACCCAAAGAAAGAAAGTGATCAGCCTCCTCTAATAAGACTCCAGTCTCCCAAGCTTCCAAGTCATCCAATTCATGCTGGGAATGGTTCCAGTCACTGATACCCATCCTCTAAGACAGAGAAGATAAAGGAACTTAACCTTTTTTTGTTATCCATACTCCTTCTTTGTTATCCATACTCCTTCTTTACTTTTGGTAAACCCCTAATTCAATATGAAAGGAATCAAATTCTAAAATTTATCATTTGTGTGCACACAATAAATAGAAATATTTATTTAAAATATTAAAATGTATCTATAAATTTATGTTTATATTAAAATGTAAAATTTAAACAATTCATTTCAATTAAAATTTTAAAATTATTCATTTTTCATAAAGAAAACTTTATTTGATACATAACATTTTAGTATCATCAAGTTGTTAAGTGTTTAGCAGATTGCAGTCAAATAAATTGATGATACCCTTGATTCTGTTTCTTGTCAACCAATAGTTTTATTCTCAGAATAGTTTTTAAAGGGATACTTAGGAACTTCTTCATCTAGAGCATCTTCATCTTCCAGTTTGTTTTTTATTTGGGATTTGATTGAATATAGGACTGAGAATTCTGATTCACAGAGACGAGATTCAGGAATTAAATTTAATTTAGTGGGATTGGATTTTTAAATAGAATTAAAACCTTCTGTGCATGCTTTTTAAGAATGGGATATGTTTCTCCAAAGGTACACCAGCAATTTTGTGACTTCATCAATAGATAATCATTTCGGAATTTCTGGACTTTTACCAATAATTGTTTTTGGTTCAGGAAGAAAAGAATTTTATTTTTTTTTATTTATTTGCTTTTTGGAAGGGGGAAGGTAGGGCAATCGGGGTTAAGTGACTTGCCCAAAGTCACACAGCTAGTTTTGTGTTAAGAGTCTGAAGCCACATTTGAACTCAGGTCCTCCTGACTCCAGGGCCGGTGCTCTATTCACTTCGACACCCAGCTGCCCCTCGAGAAGAAAAAATCTCATTCATTTGGTTTCAGTGGGTAAAATTCATTCTTTCAACTGTCTTTCTCATATTTTTCAGATGTGTTATAGTGCCCTTTCCCTTTTCTACCCCACCTCCATCTTTCTCCTTCAAATCCACACATTTTTTTCACAAGTATCAGTACTTATAAAATATTTCAATAAGATAATATAGTTATTTATTAATATTATTAAACCCTCCCCTGTGCCTCTTTGATAAGTTTTTTTCAGTCCCTGGTCATATATATGCCCCAGGTTGGGAACTCTTGACCTAGGAGGTGTCAACAGACAGTCTGAAACAAATCAACTTATTAAGGCATCCCAATCACTGAAACTTAACTGGGAGTTGTTTTTGTCTTAACAAGATTCTAATAGACATGTCTATACCATATTGGAAGAGGCATGGACAATCAAAGGGCTTGCCATCCAGTAAGCTCATCAAATGGATCGGGGAACTACCCCCAATCAATCGCCCTTTACAAAGGACTAGAAGGAGGGAAGCTGGTCATGTAACAAAGAGTGAAAAATGACATAGTCCACAAAATTTCAAGAGATCTAGAGGTCCAGCAACCAATTGCCCCCATGAAGAAGGGAATGAGAAGTCATGAATAAGGTTGCAATCTGTACTGTTGGAGGGACTAGCCACATTAGAAGTATTAAAGTCTATATTATAGACTCTTATAGCTAGAGGGGATCCTAGAGATTTTACATATGAGGAATTTGAGGCCCAGGGAGGCAAAGTGACTTCTAGAAGTTCACATAGCTGCCGAAGTACAGAACTGGCACTAAAACCAGGTCTCCAGACTCCCAGACCAGCACTCTTTCCATTGTTTACAGGCAGAATCATTAAGTATGTATCAGATTACCTGATGGTAAGTTTAACTTGATTAGAGCACTCAAGCTTGACTATGCATGCTGTCTTCATATACTATTACCCATGCACTTGTATGATGTTTAGAAGTCTAAAAACATTAGAAGGAATGTCAGTTGATAGGCTCATTTTACAAATGTGAGATTCACTTTTTCCCCCAGAAACTAGCAGAATTTCCTCCTACTTTGTCACTTTTCTCTTTGAATCCTTGCCTCTTACCAATAATGCATTGGCAGAGCGAGGGTACTAAGGTATATGGGGTCTGGAGATGTCACCATAGTCCTCTGTGCTCCAGGAACATCTCTACTCATTCCTGTGCCCCCAAGACATTCTCTAGAGCAGACCACAGTGGACATTTTATTCAGTTATTCAATAAAAACCAGAACCATGCCAAGACAAGAACAAATATGTTGCTCAAGGCTGGCCAGACTCATACTCTTGGTTTAAAGGGCCAGAGTACCCTTCAGCCAGGAATCTGTAACTAAGGCAGGATTATTCCAACATCCTTCTTCCTTTGTGACCTATTTGCAGCACTTGACACTATTAATCATTTTTTTCTTTCCTCTCTTGGTTTCTGTGACATTGTCATTCTCCTTTGCCTGTTTTTTCATCTATGTCATGCCCATTAGCCTTGGGTATCCCCCAAGGCTCTATTTGGGGCCATTTCTCTTCTTCCTCTCTGATATCCCCCCTTGGTCATCTCATAAGCTCCCGTGGATTCAGCTATCACCTGTATGTAGATGATTCCCAGATCTAGAGAGATAGTCGGTCAATAAATATTTATTAACTGTTTAGTATATACTAAGCACTGTACTAAGTGCTAGGGATTACAAAAAGAGACAAAGCTGTCCCTGCCCCCAAGGAACTCATTATCTAATGGAGGTCACAGCAAGCACACAAATAAGGTACAAATTATATACAGGATTAATAGGAAATAATTAAAATAGGGAAGGCACTAGGATTAAGAAGGGCTGGGGAAAGGGTTGGCTAGGTGGCGCAGTGAGTAGAGCATCGGCCCTGGAGTCAGAAGGACCTGAATTCGGATCCGGCCTCAGACACTTAACACACACAAACAAACAAACAAAAAAAAAAAAAACCTAGCCGTGTGACCTTGGGCAAGTTACCTAACCTCAATTGCCCTCCAAAAAAAAAGCGAAAAAAAAAGGGCTGGGAAAGACATCCTATAGAAGATGGGGTTTTAGTTGGAACTTGAAGAAAGCCAGGGAAGACAGGAGGTAAAGTTGAGGGATGAGAGCATTCCAGGCATAAATGACAGATACATAGATGGATATCTAGATAGATAGACAGACAGATAGATAGATAGATAGATAGATAGATAGATAGATAGATAGATATCTAAATAGATAGAAAGATCTAGCCCTAATTTATCTTCTGGCTATTGGACATCTTAGACTGGATGAGTTCAGACTCAACATGTCTAAAACAAAACACATTCTCTTTTCCCTAAAATTCTTTCCCCTTCCTAATTTCCCTTTTATTAAGGGCACCATCATCATCCTAGTTATCCAGTCTCACAATCTCCAATCTTCATTCATCTTCCATTCTTTACTCAAACACAACCCAAATATCCAATCTGTAAATCTGGCAAATCTGTTAAGTTTCCACCTTCAGATATTTCTAGTGTATGTCCCCTTCTTTCTCCCCACAAAGCCACTACCCTAGTTCAGTTCCTTACCACCTCTTGCCTAGACTATTTCAATATCCATATAATGGGTCTCCCTGTTTCAACTCTCTCCTGACTCTATTCAATCCCCTGGTCAGATGCCAAAGTGAAAGCACAGCTCTACTATGTTGCCTCCTTACTCTATAAACTCTAATGGCTCCCTATTATCTCCAAGCTCAAACATAATGTCCTTTGTTTCACATTTAAGGCTCTTTGCAACCTGATCCTTTCCCACCTTATCAGTCTATCTGTGCTATTCCCCTCCATGTACTCTATACAGTGTACAACTACACCATCCTTCTTGCTGTTCCTTATATATCATACTGCATTTCTCATCTCCATGCCTTTGCACTGTCTCCTGTGTCTGCAATGCCCTCCCTACTCATATCTTCCTCCTGGCTTCCCTGACCTCCTCCAAAACTCAGTTCAAATACAGTCTTCTTCAGGAGGCCTTCTCCATCTCCCTAGATGGGAGAGTCTTCCTCTCTGAGATAACCTTTCATCTATTTGGCCTGCATCGTGTACATAGCTGATTATTTACATGTTGTATCCCCTATTAAAATGTGGTCTCTTTGAGGGAAAAAATTCATACACATGTAGTGTGTATATGTTTGTGTGTATATGTGTGTATATATATGTATGTATGTTTGTATGTATATGTGTACAAACAGATCGATAGATAGATAGAAGG
The DNA here is from genome assembly GCA_011680675.1 of Gymnobelideus leadbeateri. Taxonomy (NCBI): domain Eukaryota; kingdom Metazoa; phylum Chordata; class Mammalia; order Diprotodontia; family Petauridae; genus Gymnobelideus; species Gymnobelideus leadbeateri. The sequence continues at coordinate 1,226,542 of WOXC01004764.1, read as the reverse complement.
ATAGATGGTAGATAATGTTTCCCCTGATAAAATATAAGTGTTTCTGGGGCAAGAGCTATTCATTATTTGTCTTACTATCTCCAATATCTATCACAAAGACAGGTACACGGCACACACTTAATAAGTATTTATTGATTGCTCTTTATAATTACAGGCTGTTTTTTAAAAGTTTTAGTGATTCATATATGTGTGTATGTATATTTATATATATATTATATAAACATGGATATGTGTCTTATTTTATACCCTAAATCCATCCCCTCTCTAGGAGCAGCTAGGTCCACAGTGGATATATCAAACATTGGCTGACCTGAGTTCAACAGATACTTACTAGCTTAGTGACCCTGGGAAAGTCACTTAACCACCACCACCCCCAAAAAAATTCCGTCTCTACTCTATAATGGATGGTATGTTTCATCATCAGTCCTCTGGACCACTCATGAATGGTCATTATCTTAATCATAGTTCCTATAGCTTTCAAAGTCACTTGTTTTTACAGTGTTACTATTATTGTATAAATTGTTTTCCTGGTTCTGCTCATTTCACTCATTGGTTTATTAAAGTCCTCAAAATTGTTGATTTTTATAATAACGGTGTTAGCAGTATAAATTATTCTTCTAATTCTGCTAACTTCACTCTGATAAGGGTCAAGTTAGGAGTAACACTCATGGATTCATGTATTTTTACTGAACTAGAAATTTCCCCAATAGTCCTTGTGCTTCATTACCCCCAATTAAATCTCTCTTAAGCAATACAGCCTCTTTATTTGATAGGATTCAATCTACCAAACATTGTATTAGCTATAACCATGAAGATCCCTAAGATACAGTGAGTTCTTCATCTTAATTTGGAGCGTTACAGTATCATCAACAGATCCTTGGTTGGCTCCAAAAATCCATAAATGCCAAATACTTAAAGCAACATTAGGCAGAAGTGGGTAAGAGTGTTAGACCCAGAGTCAGGAAGACCTGAGTTCAAATCCTACCTCAGACACTTTCAAACTGTGTCAAAGTGTGGCAAGTCACTTAAACTCTCTCATACTCTGCATCCATTCATCTAGAAAATGGAAATAACAATAGCATCTACCTTTACTGTATTATTGTGAGGACCAAATAAGACAACATATACAGTGCTCTGCAAACCTTATTCTAATAATATAATAATATTCTAACCCATCCTAATTCTAAAAACAATTATTAATAATTCATAGAGAGGGGCGGCTAGGTGGCGCAGTGAATAGAGCGTCGGCCCTGGAATCAGAAGGACCTGAGTTCGGAGCCGGCCTCAGACACTTAATCCACACAAACAAAAACCTAGCCGTGTAACCTTGGGCAAGTTACTTAACCCCAATTGCCCTAAAGGGGCAGCTAGGTGGCGCAGTGAGTAAGAACGCCGGCCTCGGAGTTTGGATGACCCGAGATCAGATCCAGCCTCAGAAAATGAGCACCCACGCATAAATAATGACTAGCCGTGTAACCTTGAGCAAGTTACTTAACCCCAATTGCTTTAAAAATAATAATAATAATTCATAAAGAAAACTAAAGAATGTCCTAGAAACTCATTTGGTTACTTACTTAGGGCAAGTTTCACAAGAAAAATTAGAAATAGTTATTGATACTAATATATGATATTTATAATTCACTAGAGAGTTACAAAGTATTCTCACATACATTTTCTCTCTTAATTCTCTCAAGAAGTATAAGAAGTATATAAGAATCATTATTTCCATTTCATAAATGAGAAAGAGAAACTAAGAAAAATTATGACATATTCAATGCTAGGATTCTAACCCAAGCTCTACGATTCTTCAATACTTTTTCCTCTACACCAACCTTCCTTTCATTCTCAACCAATCAAGCACTTATTAAGTACCTACAATATGTCCAGCTCTGTGCTAGGTTCTGGGGATGAAAATACAAAAATTGAAACAGTTCCTGTTCTCGAGAATCCTGGAAGAGACAACTTGTCCATATAAAATAAGATACAAAATAAATAGGAGAGAGTCAGGAATGGCCTTATGTAGGAGGTGGTATTTATATTCATTGAAAGAAAACCTGGACAAATTAGAGAATTTGTTCCATTTGCAACACAGAAAAGGAAATATGGTCTAGGGAGGTGGGGGCAGGGGGAGACAAGATGTAAGTTATAAGAAAATGTAAATTTTAATAATGCAAAGACATTTCATTTTAACTTGGTTTCACATGTTTGGAAGTAGGGGCTTATGAACTTAAGTGTCTGCATTTCTACAAAATAAGATTTAAATTTATATCCCAAAGGGAAAAACATCCTGGATTTTTTTCCAACAGTACTCAAATCCCATTTTTAGATCATGGGTTTCCTAGATGTGGCCTAACCAACATCTTCTTCAAGAGTTGAAGCAATGCAAACATCAACCAGATGTACTATACAGTTTGAAAAGGACTAGAATAGGTTGTATGTTGCTATTCTATCAACTTCTAAAAAAACATTGAATGCTGCTAAACCCTGACCAGGGGTAACCAAGAAAGACTGAGAAATAGAGGAGGTAATGTCTCTAAAAGCAGAGAAATTCTCGTCTTTCTGGGGTGAATCAGGTATGTTTCTGTCTGGAGGCAGAGGGATGGCCCAGGTAACCCCTCAACATCCCTTCAGAACCTAAGGTCCCCCAGGAGCAGAGGAATCCCTTAGATGGGCTTCTTTTTAACCAGTGGACAAATAGTCAACAGTCTTGTAGAAAAGGGGAAAAAGAGGAAGAGTCATGTTTCTAATTAACACTCAATGTCTATTATATCATTACAGAGCAGGGGGGAAAATACAAACTTAAAACAGCCTAGACTAATTATATGCAGAGGCTATGTAAAACCATATAACACTGCTGGGCCTCTGCTGTAGACTGCCCTGCTGTATTTATACATGAAATGTTATAAATAAAGACTAAAACCAAACAGTCAAGCCAAAGAAAAAGAGAGAGCAGAGATGCCATTGTTCATCTCTAAAACTCAACATCGAGCACATGCAAAACAGCTGGGCCAAGAAAGGCCCAGCTCAAAATTATCTATTCATAATGTAAATCTAAAAATGGTTTCCAGATGGACTCATAGATGCTCAGTTTATCATTTGACCACATCCAAATGAACCCCTGATCCACAAGGCTGTGCATGGCAGAGCTTGGATTTTTTACTTCATCAGGATTATTCCTGGATGGACAACTGCGGTTCATGGGCACTTTATCTGGCTGGCCCCAGATGCTATCATGATTGACAGTGGGCCTAATCTCATGTCTGGCTTTTCTTCTCATCTTCCCCACAATTCCTGACCTATTTTCCACCTCTCATCATCTTCTCCACTTTGTACCCTCTCTCCTCACTCTATTACCACCCTCTTGTCAACCTTGCCAGCATCAAAAAAGAGATCAGGAAGACATCCTTGGTTTGTTCCCAAATCCTTAGCTTCCTCACTACCCTTAAGGGGGAAAAGTAATATTATCCCTGCTTCATCAGGGAGTTAGGGAAGTGTGGCACCCCTAGAATCTGGAAAATCCAAGTAAAACTTTTGGCCCTCCTTTCATACCAGAGAAGATGTCTGATTTTTTTTTCTTTTTCTTTTATGGGATGTTTATAGTACCTTATTGTCAAATTTCGGTTAAGTATTTGGTCATGGGTTCTATATTGTCTGCTGGCCTTCATGTGTCATCTGCAGTTTCTGCAAAACTCCCAAAAAGTTCCCATTTAATTTTTCATGCCTGACCCATGATTTATTGAAACACTGGTGGGGAAAGTCACAATGTGGAAAAGATAATTGTAAATGTATTGGCAGCCACAGTGACTGAATAATAGAATGGAGAGATCCCTGACCCTCAAGTCAGAAGATCTGAGCTGTAACTGTGCTAATTACAGAGGAAGGTTATTGAACCTCTCAGAGTCTCAGTTTCCCCATCTGTAAAATAAGGATTATACCAGTCAGCTAACAGGATTTTTGTTTTGTAAGCCTCAAAGCAGAATAATAATGTAAGCAATGATTATTATTACAATAGAGATGGAAGCAAACAAGGCTGTTATATGTTTGAATGTATACAGTGATGACTGGCTAAATAGACAGACAGCTGAAGGGTTAAGAGGAAGATAGAGGGGAAAACATGTCAAGAAAGTTGCTGTATGTGTCAAAGAGTAAAACAGGTTGGGAAATATTGTTTAAAATTCCTTTTTTCCTTTGTAATTCTGTTTTCACCTCGGAAACAGGACCACTTTAAGGGTGAATGCAAAGGAAGAAAACCTTAAAGAAAACTATAAAGTGAGGTGAGATGCTGAGTAGAAAGCACCCATCCCTTGACATCAGGAACACCTTAGACAAATGCTAGCTGTTCTACTATGGGCTAGCCCTTATTTCCTCAGGGCCTGAAACCCATAGACAAGTTGCAGACCTTCATGGGGTGGGGGTGAGGAGGGAAGGTTTGAGGGGGGCGTTCCTAAACTGGGAGTTTCTTAGGTCATATGAAATCCCAGGACTGGGACAAAAAAAAGAAAGAAACACAAGGGAAATGGTTGAAGAGCTAAGAGAAGCTAAGGGTGAAGAGTTTTGGGTGAGGTGGGGAATGGGTAGGTTATGACATTAATTGCCCTCTTCAGTCAATTGTCCTCTGGTCTCAGCTTCCTCAGCTGAAAAATGAAGAAGATGGACTGGCTGACCCCTGAGGTCCCTTCCAAGTGGTAACGGTCTATGATCTTGTGGGGATTGCTGATATGAAGGATGGTAACCAGCTGTGCTTGATCCACACTGAAAACAGAGCAAAAGGAAATAAGATTAAACTGCAGCATCAAGGATTGAAGTTACATATAAGGAAGAATTTCCTGGAGCTCTAGGTTGTTAGACCCTGGAATGGGTTAACTGGAGAACTTGGGAAATTGCCTCAGTTGGAGGTCTTTCTAAATACATTGGATTCCGAGCTGTCTGGGGTGGTTTTTCAGATGCAAAGCAGGTAAGCAGTTTGAATTTCTCTAGCTGAATTAGCTGGGCTGTAAGGTGACTTCTAGCTCTAAAATATTATCTAATATGACTCTCACTGGTCTCATTGGTCCCTCCTGGTCCATGGAGTCAGATTCAATTGAGTATTTATTTAAGCACCTACTTTGTGACCAGCACATTAGCCTGTGTATTATAGTATGGGATTCTGTCTTCAAAACTATACGAAGTCACGGGAAAAGGCCTCACTTTTATTTACAACAAAAAAGAGATCTGAGGCCTAGAGTCTGAGTTGGTAGTCCAGACTAACTGGATGACCCCAGGCAAGAAAGTCAGGTGTAGGAGAGAGGGGTTGGAATTTGGAGTTCAAAGACAGAGGTTAGAACCTTGGCTGTGCTACTATACTTACTACATAATTAGGGGTAGTTAGGTGAGTGATTTATTTCATCTCTCTAGGACTGCTATAAAATGATAGCACCAGAGAGGTAACAGGAAAACAGTAGAAAGATTTTAGAATCAGATATTCAGAGCTGGAAGGGATTTTAGAAATCTTCAAATCTAGTCATATGACAGATCAGGAAACTGAGGCTCAGAAGGGTTAAGGGACTTGCCCAGGGTCACATAGCTAGCAAGCATCTGAGATAAAATTGAAACCCAGGTCTTACTGGTTCCAAGTTTGGCACTCCACTATGCCATGCTGACTGGGTTCAAAGCCTACTTCTCTTGGAGAGGGTGGAACAGAGGGAGGGGGAGAAATTTAGAAGACAAAATCTTATAGAAGTGAATGTTGAAAACTAAAAACAAATAAAATTTTAAAAAAAACCCTTTTTAAAAACCCTATTTATCTAATGCTTTCTATAGGTGTGACCTCAGATGAGTCATTTACTTATTGTATTATCTCTCCCAGTTTGAAAGTAGCTCCTTGAGAGCAGGACCCGCAGCACCACTTCCTAACAAGCACTTAATAAATTCTTTTTCTTTCCTTCATTCTGCTCTAGGGGGTTGAATCAGAAGCACAGATCATTATAAGACTATAACTAGAGAAGACTTGTTGTTGTTCGGTCATGCCCTAATCTCTGACCCCATGGACCATACTATCTGTGGGTTTTCTTGGCAAGGATACTGGAGTGCTTTGCCCTTTCCTTCTTCAGTGGATTAAGGCAGGTAGAGGTTAAGTGACTTGCCCAGGGTCACATAACTAGTAAGTGTCTGAGACTGGATTTGAACTCAGATCTTCCTAATTCTAGGCCCAGCACTCTATCCACTGAGTCATCTTAGCTGCCCCCAACTAGACTTAGAGAAGACTTTGAGACTTACACACACACAGCAATAAATGAGAAAGAAGTGAAAGGAAAACCCTTTGCTTCACAAACCCTGAATCACCAGTCCCTGGGGCAGCTTGGTGGTTTGATGGATAGTTCACTGGTCCTGAAGTCAGAAAGACTTGAGTTCAAGTGTGACCTTAGACACCACATAGATGTGTGACCTTGAGCAAGTCACAGTGTCCTCATTTGTAAAACAGGGATATCAAATGAGATAATAATTGTAAAGTATTTAGCACAGTCCCAGACGCTATGTAAATGTTAGCATGAGGAATTTTGTCTACAGGTTGGTCCTTTCCAAGCCTCAGATTTCCCTCCTCCATTCTTCTCTTTCTCTTCCTCTCCCTGCTCGATCCCCAGCCAGGTCACAATAATAGGCCAGGACTTTCTTCCCTTTTACATAGAGGTTTTCCCTCTGGTTTGCCAGGCTTTCCTGGTTATCCAGACCAAGCAAGTCCCACACAGACACCCCCGCATCTGCGGTGTCTTTGGTATAATCACCTGAAGCCTAAGTGTTTATGTCAATGAATCATTGTTATTATGTAAACAAGAGGTGCCTCCCTGGCTCCCCAAGGAGAGACCTAAAGGATCTGAGAACAAAGAACAATAATAGATCAAAGGGGCACCCAGGCCTCCAGGCAGGAGGAAGACAATGGCAAGGGAAAGATAAAACATCTGGGCTCCACCAAAGGCCTGGACCTGAGGACCCCAAACCTTTCTCCAGCAGCCTGGAGAAAAAAAAGGAAAAAGATAGTTCAGCCTAGAAAGAAAAAGGAGGAAATCTGACTGCCCCCATGCCTGGTAAAAGTGACTCTGGACCAAGATTAGTTGGGATTTGGGAATCTTGTCAGAAGAATCCATAATTCAGGGAAATCTGTAGGACAAAATATACTCTAGGTGAGGCAGTCTGCATGCATCTAATAAGCAAGTGAATTGGATTTAAGTGGGGAAGGGCTGTGCAATGTCACCAACCTCACTTTCTCCTTCAGAGTGGGCGTGTCATGGCATCCATCCCTACCCGAAGTCATGGTCCTCTCTTCTAGAAGCAAACGACAAATAACAACATTTATTAAGAACTCACTACGTGCCAAGAATCGAGCCAAGTTCTGAAAAGCCAAAGAAAAGCAAAAACACAGACCCTCCCCTCAAAGAACTCTGCTTCTAACAGAAGAGACAGCATACAAACAACAAGACATATACAATGTAAATGGAGGGTGATTTCCGAGGAAAGAGGGTAAGGGGGGAGATAGGAAGAGATCCGGAAAGGACTGGTTGGATTTGAACTGAGTATTGAGGGAGGCTAGGAGCTGGAGGTGGGGAAACAGAACATTCCGGCCAATAAAGGCAACCTTTGCCAACACAGAGATGGGAAATGGAGACTGTGTGCAAGAAACCATACACATTTGCATACAGGTCATAACCACACTGTAATAGGTGCAAGTCTCCATTTCTAAATAGAATGTGCTGCTGGAGATCATTTCTTAAAGTGGATTTCCTAATGACAAGAGTCCTGCTTCTATACATACCGCATCTTTCTGTCTGTTTAGGCAAATAATAAAAGCAACAGGTTTTAAGGTACTTAAAAATCATAGAATATTTAGAATTTAGAAATTGGAGACAGGGAGACCAATTAGGTTATTTCAATAATCCATGCAAGGGGTGATAAGGGACTGAACTAGGATGGTAGCTGGGTGAATGAAAAGAACACAGGATAGATTCAAGAGATATTGTGGAAGTAGGATCCACAAGTCCTAGATTGGGGGTGGGGCGGGGTAGAGGTGTCAGGAAGAGGGGGAGAGAGAGACAGAGAGAGTAAGAGAGAGAGGCAGACAGACAGACAGACAGACAGAGACAGAGAAAGATGGGGGCAATGAAGGAGAAAAACAATTTAAGGAACATTCTGGAGTTACAAACCTGAATGATTGGAAGGTTAGTGGTGTACTTGACAGAAAATATGATTAAATTAAAGCTAGCTCAGGAATCTCTAGTGATTGAGCCCATGTGGATTTGTCATGGGGCAGTTTAGCACATTAGTTCACCTGCAAGGATGCCCATGAGAGCCACCAGCAAGAATGTAAGAAGATCAAGGATTTTGCTTCAAGCAATTTTGAAGGGCAACAGGAATTTTGCAGTGACCTGCAGAAAGCATGCTGTGTTTGTTTCTAACAATGTTAAGAGCTATGGAAAAGTACGGGTTGGTCTCCTAAAAGAAAAAAATAAAAGAATTATAGGAACACCTCTTCATTCTCCAGGTCATCAGAAAGAATGAAGTACTTGACAGAATAGGAGTGCAAAGAGAAAATTTAAAAAAAAGCAGTTATAGAGGCATTAAGGAATCTCAACTGTGACAGGAAGTTGGAAGTTGAGAAAATCTTTCAAAAAAAAGGAACCAGTGCCTAGAATTTCAAAGGGTTCAGTGAAAGGATAGAGTGAAATCAGTGGACTAAAGTCTATAGGACAAATTAGCCCTGGAGGGATGGGAAACTCAAAGAAGAAATTTTGAAAACACAAATAATTTTATTGAGAAAGAAAAGGGAGAGTTATCTAAAACAGTGGGCTCCACTTTTTTTTACTAGAACTTTTTTTTTTCTATAACTTCTTTTCCCCTATAACTCTTACCAACAAAAAATTTTGAGCATGTCACTGCCCTAGGGAGGCAGATAGGCAGTTCAGTGGATAGAGACCTGAGCCTGGAGTCTGGAAGACCTGAGTTCAAATGTGACCTCAGACACTTTACTAAACTGTGTGACCATGGGCAAATCATTTAATCTCTATTTACCTAGGAGGCAGCTAGATGACTCAGAATAGAGCACTGGGCCTGGAATCAGAAAGAAATGAGTTCAAATCTTGCCTCAGGCATGTGCTATCCATGTGGCCCTGGGCAAGTTAACCTCTGTTTGCTTAATCCACTAAAGAAGGAAATGGAAAACGACTCTAGTATCTTTGCCAAGAAAACCTCACAGACAGTATGATCCATAGGGTCACAAAAAGTTAGATACAATTGAATAATAACAACCCAAATATGTATACATTTTCTTAATAAACTATATATATATACTACTGTATTAGTAATTGTGTTAATTAATTCTAGTTCGATTCTACTTCTGGTGAACACCAAATGGCTGACGACGCCGGTGCTGCAGGAGGTGCAGGAGGCCCCGGGGGGCCCCAGCATCGGAGGCCGGGGAGGCTTCCGAAGTGGCTTCGGCAGTGGGGGCCGAGGTCGAGGCCGGGGAGGAAAGGCTGAAGACAAGGAGTGGGTTCCTGTCACTAAGCTGGGCCGGTTAGTCAAGGACATAGAGATCAAGTCTTTGGAAGAGATCTATCTTTTCTCGATTCCTATCAAGGAGTCTGAGATCATAGATTTCTTCCAGGGATCTTCATTGAAAGATGAGGTTTTGAAGATCATGCCTGTTCAGAAACAAACTAGAGCTGGACAACGTACCAGGTTCAAGGCTTTTGTGGCCATTGGTGACTACAATGGCCATGTTGGTCTGAGTGTCAAGTGCTCCAAGGAAGTGGCCACAGCTATTCATGGTGCTATCATTCTGGCCAAGCTGTCCATCGTTCCTGTGAGACATGGCTACTGGGGGAACAAAATTGGCAAGCCTCACACAGTACCCTGAAAGGTCACTGGGCGATGTGGGTCGGTTTTGGTTCGCCTGATCCCCGCCCCTAGAGGAACTGGCATTTTCTCAGCTCCTGTGCCTAAAAAGCTCCTGATGATGGCTGGAATTGATGATTGCTACACTTCTGCAAGAGGCTGCACTGCCACTCTGGGCAACTTTGCTAAAGCTACCTTTGATGCCATCTCCAAAACATACAGCTATCTAACCCCAGACCTATGGAAGGAGACTAAATCTTCTTATCAGGAATTCACCGACCATCTTGTGAAGACTCACACTCGAGTGTCTGTCCAGAGGACCCAGGCAGCTGCTGTGGCAACCACATAGATGTTTGTAAACAAATAAATTGAACTATGCCTGATAAAAAAAAAAAATTAATTCTAGTTCAAGACATGTAGCATTGACCTCAAATTCTCTTCAGACTCTTTTCCTGGATTAGGACTAACTCATTCCCACATGTGTCCATTTTGGAAAGTTGGTGTAGTTGACCAAAGGGGCAGTCAAGCTGCTACAATATATTCTAAGGGTCCTAAGAATGGTGCTAGTGTAGAGAAGTTTACACTTCTATTTATTAGTGTAGTTCCTGAGCCCCCGTCAGTGTGTTTCCCATTTAAACAAAGAAACCAAAGTGATGCTATTAACTCAATGAACCATTTATTAAATAAAATGCAAAAATAATTATGATATTCCATTAATAAACGTTGATCATACTGGCCAACAGTGCACATGATATCCATGGAAAAGAGTTGGCATAAACTCTAGCCCTGGTGGAAATTCTCCTATTCTGTGTCTCTCTGTTCTGCTGATGGACAAATTCATTTCTGTGCTATTCTCGGGCAAATAAAACATCATGAAGCTCTTTTAGCAAACAGAATCCTTGAACCTGGTATCTGCAGATCTTCTCAGGTCTGCTTCCTTAGCTGGGTAATGAAATAGCATTATAGCCTTAGTGAAAAAAAGAAAAAAAAATAACAGTTGCTTTAAGCCTGAGATGGATAGATGGGTAGAAAGATAGACAGGCAGACAGGCAGACAGATCACATATGTTTACTATGTGCCAGACATGGAAAACAAATGCAAAAAAGTGTCCCTAAGGTAGCAGGTTCCATCCTTGGGAACAGTGATTGTTGAGTAAGAGACCCATATCCCTTCCACCCCCTTCTATTTTATGTGGGATAGAGGCAACACAGGCAAGACTCTGAGGGGTCCTTGCTCCCTGACTATATATGGTGTTAATTGAGTAAAATTTCCTTTCCCCAGATAGCTCTTCCACAGCAAAGGGTTCTGCTTTCTCCAATCAACTCCCAGTATCCAAGTTCTTATCCAATCAAATCAACTCCTTGAATGAAATTCAGAGCCTGTCTTTCTCTAGTCTGTTAGTTCCCAGATGGACTTGGCTCAAGGCAGCTGCGATTATTTTCTTCTGTCTCATCTACATTGCTATACTTCTGTCAGCTTTTCAGTCCCATTGGCTACTCAGCTCCATCAGCTTCCAGCTTTTGTATACCTTCTGATATCAGCTTCTGCTTTCTAATTCATTACCTTCTCAAATGACTTTTCAATTTATTCTTTTGCCACATATATATGTGTGTAAGTATGTATATATGTGTATTCATATATACATATACATACATTCCTATGTATCAGGGCCACTTCACCTGACTCCCCTTTATCAGGTTGAAAAACCCAAAATCCACATTTCTATCAGATATGACTCAAACAGTCAATATGTAATTTTTCCATAATACCTAACAGTTTTTGATTCAGAGATTACCAGCAGTCATATACATAAGTCAGCTTCTCAGAAGCAATGCTCTGGACTATCAGTAAGTCCTTTTGCCTCAGAAAGGAGCTGCTTTCACTCATAGTCTCTCAGAGCTGCTTGGATTTCTCCTCAAGTGCTTCTGTGTAAACAGTTGCTTTTCTTGTGGGTTCTCTCAGAACTATCTAAATTTCTCCTCAAGCATCTTTGCTTTTTTTTTTTTTGCTTTTTGGAGGGGGAAGGTAGGGCAATTGGGGTTAAGTGACTTGCCCAAGGTCACACGGCTAGTAAGTGTTAAGTGTCTGTGGTCAGATTTGAACTCAGGTCCTCCTGACTCCAGGGCCAATGCTCTACTCACTGCTCAACCTAGTCACCCCAAGTATCTTTTCTTTGTATTTCTCACACAAATACCCTTTTTCTATCTCTTTCAGTAAATAAAATGTCCACATAAGAAAGGAGCAGTATAATACATAAAATTTATACAAAAATAGACATTAAAAAAGAATAATATAAAGATGAAACAATATTTGACCCTTCGTCAATAAGAAACCACTAGAGTTTATTGATTAGGAAAGTGATATAGTTGGACTTGGGCTTTAGGAAAAATCATTTTGTTTGCTGCATGAAAGATGGATTGGAGAGGGGAGAGACTTGGGGCAGGTAAATTAATTAAGAAGCTCTTGTACTAGTACAAGCGAGAGATGATAGCCACATAAAGTAGGATAGTGGTGTTTTAGGAGAGAGAGAGGGTCAGGTCAAATGTGAGTGATACAAAGGCTGAACCTACAAAATTTGGAAAGATGGAGGGGTGAGGAAAATGTAGAGTCAAAGATGACACAGAAGTCGTTGAAACCTGGGTGACTATTCAAATAAGAATGCTCCAACAATAATAAGGAAGTTTGGAAGATATGTAGGTTTGTGGAGAAAAATAATGTTATGACACAATATCCATGTCTGCCCATTTTCTGTGACTCACTCTATCCCATATAAAATAGAAGGGGGTGGAAGGGATATGGGTCTCTTACTCAACAATCACTGTCCCCAAGGATGGAACCTGCTACCTCAGGGACACTGCCATAGTCACAAGGTGAACTAGGAAGCAGAGGTAAGTGTCAGAATTTTATCAACGGTACTTTGGGCAGTTATAACCAAACATTAGTATGATAATTAATGGCACTTGTATAGTCATAACCAAAAGCACATTTTGGTTATAATTGTCCTAAAATTAGGCCAGGTTAATCTCCTCCTGGGGGGGGGCGGGGTTGGGAGATTAAGAGCTTTCTCAGAAGAGGTAGAAAGCAAAGTAGAAGAATGTCAGGGGATAAAGGTAGGTATGGTTGTGCTGGAGACATGCCCCTCATGATCTGTTATCACATTGAGAATGAAAAGAGAAGATGAACCATCAATCCAGGATTGTGCTGGTAAATGTTTAACAACTTACTCTTGGTGGGGGGGAAGGAGGGACACTTTTATGTTTAATCAGTATTATCATTTTCTCCATTTCTTTGTTAAGTCTAGACCAGGCATGGGGAAACTGTGGCCTTGAAGTCACATGTGACCATTATTATATTATAATAATATAACATTAGTATTATGTTATAACAATATAGTATATCACAATATGCTATGCTACATTATTTTATTAGTATATAGTATTATTTTGAATTTTGTTATTCAAAAATTGTGGAAATATGGTTTTTTTCCTTGTTATGTAAGTACCTACATAATATCCTCAATTTTGCCTCTCGGCCCACAAAGCCTAAAATATTTACTCTCTGGTCCTTTCCAGAAGAAGTTTGTTGGTCCCTGACCTAACCAAATGATGAATTAAACCCTAATTTGTAGCATTTGCTGATTTCCAAGTTGTACATGTTCACAGCATGAGCCCACAACACAAAACATATTCCTACACATATACATACATCTCAAGGAAATATTTGATAACTACAAGAAAAGGGAAGACTCAGGTTTTCACAAATTATATCCTACTGGAGATGATGGGTTCATAGTCACAAAATTGCTTTAATGACACAGAGTCTACAAGACTGTTCTGTGTCTATTGCTTAGTGAATATCCTTAAAAGAACTTTGTTCAATATAGCAAAATTCAGTACAAAGAGCAGTGCCTAGTATTTAATAGGAGATAACATAAGCCAGCTTGTATTTGAGTAACTGTATAGTACTTTCAATAATCTGAACATGTTCATAAAAAAAATATTTTTAACACCATTATTTTCTGGCAATACTACAGAGCTGTGAATAAGGAACACTACAGTCTTTAAAGAATCAAAATCTCAGGGGACCCAAAAGACAATGGAGAGAAGTAAGCATAATGGGCACAAATAAACTGTAGCACATAGCCAACAATGACTTGAGCACAAACACTAGGGCAAGATATATTATCCAGGAGATCTATGATTGAAAAGGGAGGAGGTAAGTCAGTCTTGTAGATGGAGGAAAAAATGGCAGACAGTATGAGGGCTGTGCTTGTACCTTCCTAATGTTAAAATAAACAGAGGAGGGCCTCCAGAACATGGGGTGGGCCCTCTACAGGCTATCTGAGAGAAGACATGAGCAAGAGTTGTTTGACATGAGGTCTGGATGGGTTGCCATCCATACCATGAGTAAGAATACCCATATTTATGAGTTTATAGAATCATTTTAAGCATTGAATTAATGAAGCTCTCAACTGTTAGATAAAAAGTATGTTATAGAAAGAGTTTGCCTAGATTGCAGCAGAGCATCTAGAAAAGTGTCTTTCAATGGTGAGATGTGGGCTTGATGACAGTGTGGTTAGGTAGATTCAGAACAACCAGATCCAAGAAGTAGTCATTAACAAGTCAAAGTCAATGTCTCTGGAAAAAAGGTCTTTAATGGAGAGCCTCAGACAGCCACCCTTGCCACTGGGCTCTAGAACTTTTTTTACCCATGTCTTAAAGTTCTAGATGTCATGATTATCAGATTTCTAGATTACCTAAAGAGAGGAGGGAGAGTTTCATAGGTGACAGCATCATGTTTAAAAATATATATATATATTGCTTTTTGGAGGGCAATTGGAGTTAAGTGACTTGCCCAAGGTCACACGGCTAGTTTTTGTGTTAAGTGTCTGAGGCTGGATCCCAACTCAAGTCCTCCTGACTCCAGGGCTGGTGCTCTATTCACTGCACCACCTAGCTGCCCGTCAAAAAGATCTTGACAGGTTAGAACAATAGGCCATTTAAAATTAATAAAATAAATCTTTCAATAATAAATAAATAAATAAAAATATTTCAGTTCAAAATGTCAACTTAATAAATACCAAAAAAAAGTACCAGATAGTTAAAAAGTAGTTCATTAAAAAAAAAAAAAGACATGGGGGTTTTAGAAACCTGCAGGCTTGATATGAGTTGGTCATGTAATATAGCAATTAATAATGTTAATGTCTGCATTAAGCATTGTGTCTAGAATTAGGGTAATAATACTTCCACTGGATTCTTCCTAGGATCACAGACCTAGAGCTGAAAAAGACTAGTCAGGTCAATCTAATTCAACTGCCTCATTTTACAGATGAGAAAACCAAGGCCCAGAGAGACTAAATGGTTTCTTTGTGTGCTGGGATTGAAGCCAGATCTTCTCTACCGTACCACATTCAGAAGACCAAGAAATATTGAGCTCAGTTCTGGGTACCGCCTTTTAGGAAGGACAACTTGGAAGGGACCACAGCAGCCATCTCGTCCAAGCAATAAGCCATATTAATTCTCACTATAATACACACTACATGCTGTATCCCACTGCTAACTGCTATTGAACTTGAAATCCACTAAAACTCCCAGATATTTTTCAGAGTGTTTTTCTCATTCTCAGGAGTGAACTGGCAAATGTTTAACCACTGGCTCTCTGGAAATTTTTTAAGTATGTACAACACATTTTAAAGTTTAATCTTCATTATTAAAATTTTCTCCATCATTTTCTTAAGCCAACCCAAGTGTAGGACTTTCTCTTTATCCCTATTTTATTTATCTTCTTAGATTCAGTCTCATTCTCTAGACTAAGATCTTTTTGGATCCTGACTCCTTCATCTCACATATTAGCTATCTCTCTCTCATGTCTAAAAATGTGATGAACATGCCATAAGTACCCTTATATAAGTCATTGATAAAAATTTTAAACACGACATAACTACATGAAGACCGGTACTCTGTTAGGCCGATTGATTTTGAACTAGGAAATGAGCTCAGGTATCCTACCAACTCTGAATCCAGCTAATTATAGTATCATCTAGCCCACTTCTCTCCATCTTATTCACAGCAATGGACTGCATCCAGAAAGAAGATTACACCAGATGGAGAATGCTTCAACATGATACTATACAAGAATAAGTCAAAAGAACTGGGGATGTCTAGCCTGGAGTAGAAAAGGCTTAAGGATGGCTAGGTGGCACAGTAGATAGAGTGCCTGGCCTGGAGTCAAGAAGACTTCTCTTCCTGAATTCAAATCTGACCTCAGATACTTAACTAACTAACTGTATGACCCTGGGCAAGTCACTCTGCCTCAGTTTCCTCCTCCATAAAATGAGCTGGAGAAGGAAATGGCAAACACTTCAGTATCTTTGCCAAGAAAACCCAAAATGGGGTCACAAAGAGTCAGATATAACTTAAACAACACAATAATAAGAAAAGACTTAGGAGAGAGATGATAGTTATCTTTCAGTATACAGAGATTCCACCATGTGGGAAAAGGATGGTAGTTGCAAAAGGGCAAATATAGGCTTGATGCAAAGATAAACTATCTATTAGAGCAATGCAGAGGCAGAAAGGGCTATCTCAAAAGATGGCGGGTTCTTCCTTACTTGTCTTCTCTCAAAGACTAGATGACTCCTGATCAGAGATTTTGTAAAGCAGTCTTGTATAGGTGGAAGCCAGATCTGATCACCCTTCTAGCTCAGGAATTCTGTGGTTCTGTTCTAGGTTGTAGATGGAATCATAGGGTAGGTTAGGGTCTCTGAGAGGTCTTCAGTAAGGTGGTGGCAGATCAGTTTCCCGCTCACAAATATCATGGTCCCAGTGATTAATGTCAGATAGCACTCTTCCCTATGGGCAGATCTATACCTTAAATAAATGGCATGGGCAAGTATGAAAGGAATATTGTGAAACTATTTACATAAATTCCTCCTTCACACTTCCTCCTTGGTTTCAAAAAGGACCAATGGCCCCACAGTGTGATGTCTTGACTTTTGAGTGAATTGGATTTAACTGAGGCAGAGGTGCACTGGGCACCAGCCTCACTTCTTCCAGAGTCATCAAAGTCCAGTGGTAAGACAAAAGTAAAGATGACTGGCGATGGCCCAGGATGCAGCTGATGACCTTGGCATCTTCAATGTGTGCCCAAGTATTCATGGAGATCTTGGGCCAGCTTTTTATGGGACAATTTTGTGGGTGATTTGTCAATATTTTCACATCAGACAGAAATATGTGCACTTGGTATAAGAAGTATTGACTTGGTTCCATTGGAGTGGACTAGATTGTGAGAAAAGTGTTCCTTTTACCAAATCTGGTTTGTATGCCTAGAGTTTATCTTGGATCCAGATGAATAACAATACAACTTTGAAGGCACATCAGTACTATCCAGGAGTGAGAACTGATCTTAAGTTAAAGTATGACAGCAGTTCCTGGACACAGCCAACCTTGCTAAATTGTGCTGGAGTACACAGCTTTTTAACTCATTTTTTCATTCATATCCAACTCTCCGTGACCCCATTTGGGATTTTCTTGGCAGAGAAACTGAAGTGATTTGCTATTTATTTCTCCAGCTCATTTTTTTGCAAATAAGTAAGCTGAGGTAAACAGGGTTAAGTGACTTGCCCTGGATCACACAGCTAGTAAGTGTCTGAGGCCAGATTTTAACTCAGGAAGATGGTTCTTCCTGACTCCAGTTCTGGCACTCTATCCACTGTGCCACCTAGCTGCCCAATGCAGCTTACCCAACCAGTTATTATTGGCAAAGAAGATCACCTACCATTGAGGAAGATATTCCAAGTCGAAAAGGGCCTTCAAGGGCCCTGTTGCTATTATCTAGACCTAAGCAAATCTCTTCCAGGAGACAAAAGATGATAATGTTATTAACTCAATCCTAGCTGGAGGGAGTAAAGATTGAATACCTAACCTACTTCTACCAGTAACTCACCCTAAAAGAGAGGAATTAAATGTCCATGGTCTGGAAATCTCTGGCAATCAAAGATTTCTTGGACACCTGGCATCATCATCTTGAACAGAAATAGCATCTTTTCACAGACACAAGAGATATCTGTTGCATTTTAGGGAGGCCAGAATCTTGTCCTGCTGAGATGGCCACTGGACCTTACTGTCCAGACTTTTTCCTACAGATGGCATACCTTCCAGGAGCCAAAAAGCACACAAGCCAACATTTTACTTTACAGTCTAGTACTGCAGGAGAAGATGGAATAAGTTGGAATGGAGCCAGGGTTTATGCACACTCTTAGAGGTGGGGAAACCCAGGGAAGCTCCACTTATTACTGCTATAAGAGATGAGTGATAGTAAATGAATTGTATGCTTGAAGGAAGTATCCAAATATATCATGATGACTCTTTGACAGGACTGACAGACCACATCCAAAGACATTATCTGGGATGATCAGCAGCATGGCTAGTATAATCCCAAAGAATAAAAAAGCCCCAGAGGGCACCATAATGATTCCTACAATGGTTAGTTTTCCCATAACCATTCAGTACCAAATAGGGTTGGATTTTATAATAGACCTGCTGCTGTCCCAAGAGTATGATACATTTGCAGTGACGGGTCACTTCTGAAAGTTTTGGCATCCAATTTTTTATCTAAAATTACTATTAGCACAGTGAATGGCATGGCACTATTTCTTTTCAGAAGTTAGGCTACAAAATCATTTAGATGTATGTGCAATCTACAAAAAAATTCTGCAAAGGTTTGCAGAAAAAACTGGAAAGTACAACTCATCCACAAACAAACAAACAGAATAAGCAAATGAAGGAATAATTCCTGCAGTTATAGTTTATATCTACCACTAAGTTGGGAGCCATATGACAATGTTTGGTTAGCACAGTACCTGGCACACTGTGAAGAGTACTCAATAAATGCCTGTTTCCTTCCTTCCAAAAACAATGTAATCCACTCCACATTAGGAAACTAGACATTCATTTGAAGTTTCCTATGAATATAACCATGTGATTTCAAAAAGTTCAGAAAAAAATAGGTGTCAGTGGCCACAAACGTTTTTAATAAAGGAAGTCAGTTCACAAAGTATAGAAGGCTTTAAAAATGAAATTTTTATCATACAATAATCAGTCATCTCAATGAGAAAGAAAAGAGACAGGCATCCAAAAAATACAATGTGGCCCCACACTGGTGAGCTCAGATTTTAAAAGCACATATACAAAATTAAAGGAATCAGAGACAGTAATCAAAAATGAATACCAGAGTTTGACCTGGACCTGAAAGAATACTGTAAAAAAGCTAAGGTCCAGAATTATAGTCTTATGAGAAATGGTTCTTACTTTCATGAGTATATCAATGTGGGTTCTCCTTCTGTTGATACAGATCTCAACCTTTCCCTGCCTGAGTAATAGTTTCAAGAGTTGATGTGTTCAAAAAGTCATCATTTGGTGTCCAAACTTTTGCTGGTTTTGAGGGAAAAAATGCCTAAAGAAAATTTTAAAGGATCTTTTTGTTGCATTTACTGAACACTATAAGGCTGGCAAAGTATTTTATATATTATTTCATTCAATCCTCACAACAGCCCCATGAAATAGGTGCTAATAGTATCTCCATTTCAGAGATGGGAAATTTAAGACTAAGTGACTTGTCTAGGTCCACACAACTAGTTAGTAACTGAGACTGGATTTGAAACTTGTAACTTCTTGACTCCCAAGTCTAGCACTCTATCTACAATACTTATATATGAAACAAAGTTGAATCAGAAGGGAAGGCCTATAGCACCTCTGGCGGGAGGGTTTGCTGAACCCTTTTCAGGGCTGCCCATTCACCTTTGGTGTCCACCTGATTCATCTAACTCTCTTGTCCTGCTAGAGGTACATTCAACTCTAACTGTGGCTCCAAGAAGCTGTAGCATATGCAGTGGCCACAACCCAGGCTAAAGCAGGCTGAGAGTAACTGACAGGCCTCAAACCTGTTCATGCATTAGGGGGATATTTACACCAGCATGTGAAGACTTTAAGAGGGATAGGTGGATAAGAACAATTGGTTCCAAAGGCCATGAAGCAGGCAGGCACTGTGGAGTGTTTAGAGCTTGGTCAGATACTGAAGCCCCAAGGTCATCCACTGAATCCCAGGCCATCACCAGATGTCTAGATTTTTGTCCTGCCACTGGACTTTGGTGACTCAGGACAACAGAGTGAGGCTAATGACTGCAATTCTAAATCACTTAAATCCAATTCATGCACAAGTCAAGACATCATCTTGTGATATCACTGGTCCTCTTCAAAAATAAAGGTCAAACAACAACAAATGTGCCAGCACAGCACTTTGCTCATAGTGGGCTCTTAAGAAATGTTTGCTGAATGGCTAAGATGAATGGATCAATGGTAACAAGCAGAGAGACAGTAGAATTATTTAATTTCTATTCTCCTTCCATAGAAAAGTGGGTGGCATAGTAGATAGAGGACCAGGTCCGGAGTCAGGAAGATTCATACTCCTGAATTCAAATACTTCCTAGCTGGGTGGGCAAGTCACTTAACCCCGTTTGCCTCAGTTTCTTCATTTGTAAAATGAGCTGGAGAAGGAAATGGCAAACTGCTCCAGTATCTTTGAGAAAATCCCAAATGGGGTCACAGAGTCAGACATGACTGAAACAAGTGACCGACAAATTCTTCCATTGCTACCAAAGAAAATGGTCTTTGGGGTGGCTAGGTAGCGCAGTGAATAGAGCGTCAGCCCTGGAGTCAGAAGGACCTGAGTTCAGTTCCGGCCTCAGACACTTAACGCACACACAAATAAAAACCTAGCCGTGTGACCTTGGGCAAGTTACTTAACCCCAATTGCCCTCCAAAAAAAAAAAAAAAGAAAATGGTCTTCATAGAACAACATGGCCAAGAGGGAACCAAAATCCATTACAGCAGAGTGGGTAGAAACAGAACACTTAACCACTTTAGAGAAGCATACATTTCCTGCTTTAAAGGAATTGTATCACAACATACTAGTAGAATGTATACGTGTGATTTCTGCAAGTGATCTTTGAGGAAATGTGGCAAATGAGAGTTGGGAAAATGTCCTGATTTTCCAAGAAAGAGAAGAAGGTGGATATCAAAGACTACAGATACTTAAGCTTAACATCTCCTCCCAGGCAAAATTTGAAAAAAGATTATTAAATGGGTGGTTGCTAAGCATATTCAATATGTGTCAACAGTGTGATATGTCAACACCCCCCCCAAAAAAATGAATGCAACCTGGGGCTGCATCAATGGAAAGCAAAGTGTCCATAATAAGAAAAGCAATAACCAGGACAGCTAGGTGGCACAGTGAATATGGCACCGACCCTGAAGTCAGGAGGACCTGAGTTCAAATTTGGCCTCAGACACTTGACATACTTACTAGTTGTGTGACCTTGGGCAAGTCACTTACCCCAATTGCCCTGCCTTCCCCCCTCAAAAAAAAAAAAAAAAGAAAGAAAGAAAAGCAATAACCTCACTGGATTCACTGTGAGTCAGGCCTGTCTGACTACAGTGATGTATTTAGTCCTGGGAGCTACACTCTGAGATACATTAACAGACTAGAAGAGTTGAAGGGACTGGAAATGTCTGGCTGGAAGAAGGGCAGACTTGGCAAGGACATGAGAGCTGTCTTCAATTATATGAAGGCTTGTCCTATGAACTCATTCTATGTAACTCCAGAGGACAGGACTGGGACAGATAAGCAGAAGTTACAGGGGGTAGATTTCAGCTCAACATAAGGAGGAACTTTTAACAATTACAACTGTCCCAAAGTGGAGTGGGCTGAAGTGGGAGGCAGTAAGTTCTCCATCACAGAAGTGTTGAAGAAAAAGAAGGATAGCATTTGTCAGGGATGCTGCAGAGCAAATGTCCTAAGTTTGATGGGAGGTTGTACTAGGTGACTGGATCACAGGATTTAGATTTCAAAGAAAACTTAAAAGATCATCTACCATTAAACCCCCATTTTACAGATGAAAACATTGAAGCTCAAAGGTAAAGTGATTTGCCCAAAGGCACAGGCAATAAGGAACAGTTAGGATTTAAACCCAGGTTTTCTTTTTTCAAAACCAGTATTCCTTCTACCCCTCTACATTCTATCAAGGTCCAAAGTCCTTGGGTAATTTTTTTTTTCCAGAGGGGGCAGGTAGGGCAATTGGCATTAAGTGACTTGCCCAGGGTCACACAGCTAGTTTTTTGTGTTGTGTCTGAGGTTGGATTTGAACTCAGGTCCTCTTGACTCCAGGGCCAATGCTCTATTCACTTCACCTGGGTGAAGTGCTGCCCCCTTGGGTAATCTTAAAAAAGATAGTAAACCTTTCTTAAGCAAACCATGAGGGTGGTTGTTGTTGTTGTTGTTGTTGTTTTCTGGTCATTTCAATCATGTCTGACTCTTGACCCCACTTGGGGTTTTCTTGGCAAAGAGACTGGAATGGTTTGCCATTTCCTTCTCTAGCTCATTTTACAGATGAGGAAACTAAGGAAACAGGATTAAGTGACTTACCCAGAGTCACACAGCTAGTAAATTTTTGAGGGAAAATTTGAACTCAGGAAGATGAATCTTCCTGACTCCAGGTCCTGACTCTATCCACTGTGGCACCTAGCTGCCCCAGATTTTGGACCTTATTGTGCTTTTTGTTCACTCATTCAATCAGACAAAAGGGGAAATGTGCCAGAACCCTTTTGGAGCCTATTTGTTGACTTTTTGGAGGTAGCAGTCAACAACATGTATGCGTGCAGAACTACAGACATGAGAAGTAGCAGAATTGGGGCCAAGGCCAAAACCACACTGGGACATTTCAGGCTGCTGGAGCCCCAGAAGAAAATTCTTCCTCTTCCCCACTTCAAATTTGTGTCCCAGAAGAATTTCAGGGATCCCACTAGGAGATAAATCCTGCAGCTGGCCCTGCTGTGGATGGTTAATTAGCTCTTAGTTCTCTGCTATCAAAAATAATTAACAGATGCCTTCAAACCCCAAAAGCATTTATTAAAACCTCACATATGTACATATGTATTACTATCTATTATATATGTATATACATAAGTGTGTAGGGACATATTCTGTTCATATACTAATGCAACTCATGTGGCATTGAAAAGCTATCAGTACAGCATGATACCACCCACATGTTGAAAAGACATAGGCTTTTCACCTGGAAAGACTTACATAAACTGATGCTGAGTGAAGTGAGCAGAACCAGAAGAACATTGTACATAGTAACAGCAACATTGTGCGATGACCAACTTTGATAGCCTTAATTCTTGATAGCCTTAATTGTTCTCAGCAAAAAATGATCTAAGACAATTCCAAAAGACTCACAATGGAAAATACAATCCATATCCAGAGAAAGAACTATGGAGTATGAATGCAGATAGAAGCATACTATTTTCACCTTTTTTTCTTTCTCTCTCTTTTTTTTTTAAAGCAATTGGGGTTAAGTAACTTGCTCAAGGTTACATGGCTAGTTATTTATGTGTGGGTGCTAAGTACTGAGGCCAGAACCAATACCGGGTCCTCCCAACTCTGGCCAGTGCCCTTACTCACTGTGACACCTAGCCTCCCCCTTTTTTCTTTCTCTTGGTTTTTCCCTTTTGTTCTGGTTCTTCTTTCACCACATGACTAACGTGGAAATATGTTTAACATGATTGTAGATGTATAACCTATATCAGATTCCTTGCTGTCTTGAGGAATGGGAGGGGGATGGAAGGAGAAAAAGGTTTGGAATTCAAAATATTATGAAAGTGAAAGTTGAAAGCTTTCTTTACATTAATTTGAACAGATTAAGTCAGAGAAGAACAAATACATAGACACAGCTTTTCACAAGATGAGGGAAAAGCTTATACAGAGTTGAAAAGATTCAGCTCCTGTAAAAGTGTCAAATGAGTACTCTTATATCTAGCTGATGAGCATCAGCTTGGAAGATCCTCAGCTGGGTTTCCTGTAAAGGAACTCCAGACTCCAGTTCGGCTGTCTCTAGAGGTACAATAAGCATTGGAAGGGTCAGATTTCACATCCAAGTACCACATGCAATCCAAGAACCCTTGGCTTAAGAGCTCTGTGGTTAAGGCCATCATGGAGCCAAATCTTCCCAGTGGTCATGACAACACCTTCAATTTAATTTTTTTTTTGTTTACCCATTTGCTGATTCAGTTCATAACATCCTTATGAAATTAGATTGTGTAATGGTAATGGGAATTTGAAGATCTTCCCTGTCCCTTAATAGGCCTAAGGGAATTTGAAGATCTTCCCTGCTTTGAAAATCTTCCTTGTCCCTTAATAGGCCAAATGTAATCACATAGAGCCAGTGGTGGGAGGAGTTTGCTGAATGGGTGGAGCAGAGCCCAGAGGAACCTCGGAGTCAGAGCAGTTAGATGGAGAGAAGAGAGGATGCAGACAAGGAGACAACTAGGCTTGTGTTTGTTTGTGAAGGCTTTAGGATGGTGCTGCTCTCTGCAGTGTTATTGTATATAGATTTCTTTGTAGCTATGATGAATTTGGTTTTCTGGTGTTGGGATTTGGCTTTCTGGTGTCTGAATAAATGTTTTTCTTCTGTCTTATATATGGAGAGTCTGTTACATTTTACAATTCAGCACTATGCTGGCATATTCATAGTCACCATCGGTGCTGTAAATATTGCCTCAGCAACACAGATTGTGAGCTCCTTGAGGGCAGAGTCTTCCTTTTGCCTTTTTTATATCCTTACTTCTTAGCATAATGTCTAGCAATTTAATAAAGGCTTATTGACTGAGTGACTATATTTATTAGCACAACACTGACCAGTCATCTGAATGAACTCCCAGTGATTGACCTCAGCCAACAGTTAATGAAGAGTTGAGAGGATATGAAATGGGGACAAAAAGGAAGTGTGTTATTAACATAATTGAATATTTGGATGATCCAAATACAGCATCAGCATAATGTTTTTGATAGGTGTTGAGTATCACAAACTTATTTAGCTTAACCTATAACATGAATATATCCTCAAGAATCTCAGGGCCTACCTACTCCTAAGATTGACCCATCCTAGAAGACAATTAGAAATTAGTCCAAGGATTTCAGTAGTCTTTCTTGATACTTTTAGATAAGGCAATTAACTTGGATCTATCTTCCATTGAAATCCTGAAATCATAGGCATTAATCCAGATCTAGGTATTCAACCACACTTATTTTCATCCTCTCACCTCACTTCTTTCTTATGTAGCACAATGGGCATCAGACAGGGAGACACAGAAGGTCTCAGTAATTGTGTTCTTTTTCCTAGAAGCTCTGCTCTGTCTACTGCCTCTACATTGATCTGCCCTCTGGTCACTCCTAAACCTTCTGGGCCACACTTTACTCAATGATTTCCTACCCTTTTCTCTAACCCTAAGTCCTACCCAAGTCTGTCATTAAAGGCTAGGAAAAGATGGATCAACTAATCCTATCAGCAATTACAAACTATGTCAAAAGAGCTAGTACCCATAGAGCAAAGCTGGAGGAGATCCATAACCCTTAGAAAGGAAAAACTCTTCGAGGCAGCTGGCAAATAATGCTCTTACTAGATGTGTTAGCCAAGGACCCGTCTTCAGACTTTAGCTCTTATTATTGCCTACGTGACTTGAGGTAATTAAGTCACTTTATCTCTCTGGGTCTCATTTTCTTCATCTGTTAAAGTAGAGGATGAGCTAGACACTAGACTGTTTCTAAGGCCTTTCCCATGAAGCTTTATGTTCAGTTAAGGAAACAGAGAATGTACCTACTCTGAACAGAGATGCCAGATTCTCTAATGTCTTCTTGAAACACTAGGGAAAAAAACATGCCAAGTGGCCCAAATGAAACTGAGTTCTATAGCTACTTTGTTCTGATAGAAGCAGTACGCTTCCCTAACTCAGTCAGAATGGAAGCTGAAAAGGGGAAATAGCAAGTTGTAGCAAAACAAGCATATTACTGCAAGTCAGGAGATCTGGCCTCAAGTCCTGATTCTCCCACTAACTATCAGTCCTGGGCAAGTCACTTTATCTTTCTAAGACTGTTTCCTTATCTGCAAAATTAAGAGGTTTAGATTATGATTTCTAAGATCTCTTCTAGATCTAATATTCATTGATATACCAAATCCTCTTCTTATGTTAATAACAGAAGGGGCTGGGCATAATGCCACACACCTGGAGTCCCTGCCACTAGGAGAGGTTGGGACTGGGGCTACTACAGAATATAGAAACCCAATCTGTGAGAAAAAGAGACAGAGAGACAAAGAAAGAGGAAGAAGAGGAGGAGAAGAAGGAGGAGGAAGAGGAGGAGGAGGAGAAGAAGAAGAAGAAGAAGAAGAAGAAGAAGAAGAAGAAGAAGAAGAAGAAGAAGAAGAAGAAGAAGAAGAAGGAGGAGGAGGAGGAGGAGGAGGAGGAGAAGGAGAAGGAGAAGGAGAAGGAGAAGGAGAAGAGGAAGAGGAAGAGGAAGAAGAAGAAGAAGAAGAAGAAGAAGAAGAAGAAGAAGAAGAAGAAGAAGAAGAAGAAGAAGAAAGGAAGGAAGAAAGAAAGGAAGGAAGGAAGGAAGGAAGGAAGAAAGAAAAAAGAAAGGAAAGAAGAAAGAAGAGGAGGGGTAGAAGAAGGAGGAAAAAGGAGGAGAAAAAGAAAAAGAAGAAGGAGATGGAGAAGGAGGAAGGAGGAGGAAGAAGGAGAAGGGGAAGGAGGAGGAGGAGAAGAAGAAGAGGCAGAAATGCTAAGGGACAAATTGAAAGAAGTCAAGGAAACAAACATTTATTAAGCACCTACTATGTCCAGGCACTGTGTATGCTAAGCACTTTACAAATATGATATCATTTGATCCTTCCAACAACCCTGGGAAGGATCCTATTATGATCCTCATTTTACAGCTGAGAAAACTGAGTCAGACTTGCCCAGGCTGCACAGTAAGTGTATGAGGCTGTTGAATTCAGATCTTCCTGACAGAAGCAGAGCCCTATCCCCTGTACCATCAAGCTGCTTCTGATTGGGGAGAGAAGAGGGGAGTGCTTGAAAATTCAAACTTTGGGCACAAAAATGGAACATGGCACCATTTCCTGAGCAGGTAACACTGCCCTAAAGCAGGAAACTAATGAGCTACAGGCTTGTTCCCACAAACAGCCCACAATATGGCAGTTTTAGTGACTTCATGAGCAGATACAGCCTTGGGTGACCTTTTCCTGTCAGAGAGTGATGAGAAAGGTATTTCATTTCTTGCACACATAAACAATAAACCAACAGGTTGTCACAAATGTGATCATATGGGACAGCCTTTTAAAAAAAGAGTATAAACAAAAGAATTCAACCCATGGCAAATGGTTGCCCCATTTGGCCTTACATATCAAACAGAAAAGACCCTTTTTCTAAGTCTCATTCCTTTCTTAGAGAAGTGAAGATCTCTATAAAAAGATTGTTTCCAGGAGTTCCTTCACAGTAAGAGCTGGGCCGGGTGAGAAACCCCCACCCTTGGCTCTGGGGGGGGGGGGGGGTGTCGAGCAGCCTCAGCTTCTCTCAATCCACCCCTAGGCCTGTCCTCCTCCTTCTCCCCAGCACCACCTCCGTCTTGGCTCCTTCCCCTGCCTCCCTTAGGGTTGTGGATCAAGCAAGCTAGCTCAGATCTGCCTTATTTGCACACTAGCTTCAGGCATGACAGCCAGATGGCCCAGAAACTTCCCCAGCCTGCTCGACAAGCTAGAGCAGTGGGGCTCCCAGCTAGGGAGGGAGGGGGGAGTGGCAAACAGAACCTCTCTGTGTGGACAGAGCTTCTTTTGAACATCCCAGGAGATGCTGGGAAATTACAAGTTACTACCAAAAAAAAGTGAGGTCCTCCCCCACCTCCACCCACCCCAACACCCACATTTCTAGTTATGATCTGCCTTTCACCTGGGAATGAGCCAGTCTGGCTGAGTAGGGGATGCTTTGAACATCTTGGAGTATGTTTCAACTGGTTCAGGATTGATAAGGCCCTGAAACACATTTTTATCTTGAGCCTGCCCCCTCTTTGTTCCTTGCCTGTTCAAACCCCTGGGTCTTTTTGGGAAATATACTGCATGTGTTTCTGATTCAGTTCTATGAATTTCACTATGACTCTGGCAAGCAAGAAGGGAGGCCTGGTGGCAGAAAAAACTTACCTGAGGAGATGCCACCTTGTTCGCATTTTCTCCTGGCAGGGTATGGGGCTGTTCCTGACTCATTTTTGCAGATGCAGTTGTCCTTTTAGGTTCAGAGGCTTTTCCTCAAGTTAGGAAACCTCTGAGAAGCCAGGGCAGTACCAAACCAATGCCGGGAACTAAGTTTATCCTACATTGGCCTAAAATGGTCCCAGAGGTCTTAATCCTAGTCCCAGACTTAAACCAAGCCAGGAGCAAAAATCGACTCCAGAGGTTAGTCCACAAACCATCACAATCTTTCAGATGACCTGTAGGCTACACTGAAGCAAGGTTAGGCCTGGGCTACCTCAACACAGATCTGAGCTCCTCAGACTAAGTGGTCTAGGCCCAAAGCTAATGGGGAGGTGTAAAACGGTGTGCTTTTCACTGGTAGGATGATTAGAGCCCTTTGTGAATTCTCTGATGTATCAGGCAGCAAGAATGAGATATAAAAAATACTGTTTTAACCAGCTATATCCCATAATCTATAATGTCTGAAACTCCAGACTTTCCAAAATATCCTTAAACCTAAAGTTCCCAAATGAACTCTCTACCATGGTCAACAACAAACATTTATTAGGCTCCTACTAGGTAACAAACACCGACCTAAACACTTGGGATACTAAGAAAGGCAAAATCCTGACATCTGCCCTCAAGGAGTTTACTCAGTTATTGGGGTGCTAAGTTCATTTATGAAGTACCTATTGGATACAAGACAATTTGCTAGGCTGTAGGAAAGATGTAAGGATAACCGGAAGAAGGCCCCTGTTCTTGGGTATTTGTCAACTAGGGCAAAGGATAAGACAAATGCAAAATGTGATGCAAAGTAGACAATGTCTGCATTGGACACTTGAATTTTTAATAGTTAAGACTCCCTACTTTCCTTCTCTCCCTTCCTCCTTTCCCCCACCAGAAAGGATGAACAGAAAGAGATGAGAAATACTTAAACTGCAAACATAAATGGTACTCAATAACAATTTTTTTTAAAACATATTAATATCTCATCCTGATTGTGCAGGTTATCTGTGTTTCCTCTAAATCAATGGGTCTCAAATTTCATAGGTAGGGCCAACAACCCCATGGACCACCCTACTCTTCTCATTTCAGACTGAACCTGGAAAAAAACAGGAAATAAAATCTCAACAGAATTATTTGGAATCCTAGTCCTCAAAATGAAAAGTCTGTGAGTCATTATGCTGTAGGAAAAAAACCTATTAGTCTTATAGATGGAAGACCTAGGAGGCAAGTTCTTAATTAATAATGGTTTAGATTAATGATGGATAAGATGTCACTTCCTGACATCAGCGATTTTTTTTGGCTATCCCCCATGCTTGGAATCCTCTCCTTCCTCATTTCACATCCTGATTTCCCAGGCTTCCTTCTAGTCCCAGTTCAAAACTCACCTCCTACAAGAAGCCTTTTCATATTCCCCTTAAGATAAGTACCTTCTCTCTGCTGATTATTTCCAATTTAACTGTGTTTGTATTCAAGTTCATGGAATGTAAACTCCTGGAGGGCAGGGCACTGTCTTTCATCTTTCTTTGTATGCCCAGCAGGTAGGACTGGCAAGTAGTCACTTAAGAAAGACTGATACTTGGTATCTGTATGACTTTGGGCCAGCATTTAACTGTCCTCTGCCTCAGTTTCCTTTTCTGTAACTGGGAATAGTGATATTTGCAATACCTTTCTCAAAGCTATTTTGAGGAAAACTTTACATTAGAGAAACATGAATTATTGTTGCTATTATTGTTGCTATTACATGTAAATAATATTAATTCATGCCAGAAACAAAAGTAGAGACCTGATCCTAAATTTAAGCAGTAGTATTAGACAGTATCCAGGCAACTAGATAGAGTGCCAGACCTGGAATCAGGAAGACTCATCTTCCTGAGTTCAAATCTGGCCTCAGACACTTACTAGCTGGGTTACCCTGGGCAAGGCACCTAACCCTGTTTGCCTCAATTTCCTTGTCTGTAAAATGAGGTGGAGAAGAAAATGACAAGTCACTCCAATATCTTTGCCAAGAAAACCCCTCCCAGGGTCACAAAGTGTCCAAAACAACTGAAATGACTGAACAACAACAAATTGTGAGAGAGAATTAGCATGGCATACAGCAGTGATGTCAAATTTGAACAGATCCCTGCAGGCTGCATACTAACTTAGAAATTCACAAATTAAAATTAGATTTTTATTTATTTATTTTGTGAATCATTTTCCAATTGCACTTCAACCTAGTTTGGGCTTTATTCAGAGGTATTGTTCCTGACACCTCTAGTAGAGAATAGAAAAATAACCCAGGAGTCAGAAAGACCTGGGTTTACATGCATCCTCCAAAACATATCGGCGTAGTGTTAAAGCACTTAATTGGGCAAGGCATTGAATCTCTCAGTGCCCTCAGGCAACTCTCTGCAACTATAAATTGAGGAGTAGGCAGTCACTCTGAATTGATACAGAGTTTCCTCACCAGGAATTCCCTATGCCAATGAAATCACTGATTCAATTTTATAAAAGTGGTGACTGAAACTCATGGGAGAAACTCAGATAACTGAGGACTAGGGAAGGCTACCCAAAAATGAAGAGTCTGCATTGGAAACTCACTTCTTTGAATAGCCAAAGGGGAGGAAGCAGTGGACATTGCACCAGGCCTGGAAACAGGAAGATCTGAGTTCAAATCTACCCTTAGGCACTTACAAATTGTCTGAAGTCACTTAACCACTGTTTGCTTCAATTTCTTCAGTTATAAAATAGGAATAATAATAGCATCTCTTTCCCAATGTTGTCACAGGGAACAAATTAATTGTAACGTATTTAGACTAGTAAGCATTAATTGTCTGAGGTCACATTTGAACCCAGGTCCTCCTGACTCCAGGGTCAGTGCTCTGCACCACCAAGTCACCCCATACTATTACTATTATTGATGATAGTAGCTAAGATGTAAGAAGCGTAGTAGTAAGTTCAGGGACACTGGGGAGACCAGCCTGACTGAGTAGAGACTGGGATAAGACTGTAAGTGAAAGGAAGTGATAAATGAAGGTCATTCCATTTGTTTAAGCAACAAAGTCACCTCCCCCCAGCTCCTAGGGCCTTCTCAGAAATTACTCAGTATTTATCCAGTAGATACTTTGTTTCCCCACAGAATGCAAGTGCCTTGAGGGCAGCTAGTGTTTCATTTTCAGCTTTGTCTCCCCGTGTCAGTCTTTTTCAGTTGTGCCTGATTCTTGGTAACCCCATTGGGGGTTTTCTTAGTAGAGATATTGAAGTGGCTTGCAATTTCCTTCTTCAGCTCTTTTTTCAGATGAGGAAATAGAGGCAAACAAGGTTAAGTGACTTGCCCAGGGTCACATAACTAGTAAGTGTCTGAAGTCGGATTTGAACTCAGGAAGAAGAAGCTTCCTGCCCCGAAGCCCAGGCAGCACTCTATCCTCTAGGAAACCTTGCTGCCCATCTGATACAAAGTAAGTGCCTAATAAATGCTTGTTGTTTTCATAGATTTTACAACTAGAAGGGGCTCTTCTAACTTCCTCATCTACTAGGCACAAGACCCTGTGTTTGAGTAAGGAAACTGAACCTTAGAGAGAAAGTGACTGGGAAGTAATCTGGAATTAGAGAATGATTCAGTGAAGTATAGAAGGGCTTGATCCCATTCTCAAGCAACTGACAATATCTTTGGAACTGAGATGACCTCACACTGGAAATGAGCTCCTAATCCATAGGTTCAAATATCAGTCTAGTAAACTATATAAAGAAATGGGAGTCCTCCACCTGTTGGGGCATTTTGGATGCCCAGATTCCTTTTCTTAAGTCTGTTCCTCTGGGAGCTTTGTCTTAAAAATCAATAGTGACATCTTTAGCCCAGGGTCTTTGTTAAACTGTGGCACTTCCTGAGATTTGCTCCTAAACCTGGATTAAGCAACAGCCCAGCCCAGTAGCAGCAGCAAGTCCCACCCTGCATGTGTTCAGGAGGGGCCCCCAAGCTTGGGGCATGCTGGACTGATCCCACTATGGCAGCTGCAGACCACTGGATGCTCAGGACTATTTGTTGTGATTTAAATTAATATATTTATAAACACCTTCTACTACACACAAGGCATTGGTGATAAGTGGAAAAACAAATTCCACCAAAGGAAGTGAAGCCCATCCAGAATATTAGAGAAATGGAGTTTAACACATTACCATAACACCTGGCTTAGCCTAGAAATTCCAGCCCAGAGATCTGACTTTATAGGCCCACAGGTCAGAGGGTGGGGTGGTCCAGTGAACTGAGCAACAGATTAGAAATTCGGTTGCTCATTTTAATTTAGCATTAGGCACTAACTCACCATGTCCACGTGAGCCAATCCCGAAACTTGATGAGAATTCCAATGCAATCAAGCTCTCGAAGGTAACCAGGAGAAATTTCAAAGAATGGCAGTAAAGAAACTTATAAAGAGTTAAATGAGAGGCAACAGTAACCCCTGGCATTTATACAAGGCTTCCATATACCAAGTCTCATCTGGCCCCACAATAACCTTGTGTGGTAGGAAAGGGCAGGGATAATTATTCACATTTTAAAAGCAGGGAAATTGGTACTTTGAAAACCCACGAGGCTGTCACAGAGAATCAGGTATGGAGTCAGAACCAAGCCCTCTTGATTCCTTAACCCAGAGCTTTTTCCACTGAACTACAAGCTTGTGTCAAATCCAAGTCCAATAAGTCAAAACCCTCAAACAATGCCCATGTACTTACCAGTAGAACTGAATCATAGGATGGACAACATGGGGGGAAAGAACATTTAAAAAAAGAAAGAAAAAGAAGGGGGGAAGAGAGAGAGAGGAGAGAAAAAGAGAGGGGAGGAGGGAAAGGGAGAGAGAGAGAGAGAGAGAGAGAGAGAGAGAGAGAGGGAGACAGAGACAGAGACAGAGGGAGGGAGAGAGAGAGAGAGATAAAGGAGGAAAGAAGAAAAAAAGAGTAAAGAAAAAAGACAATAAAATGATGAGGAGGAACAGATACCAACAGGTACCCATAAGTGAATTCAAAGCCATGGATGTCCTATCCTTGCTTTCAAATGTCTGCATTTCTTTTCTGGCCCCTCCTTTCATTAACACTCCAAGAAAGCTATGCATGATAAACTATGCATCCCTCAATTTCCAATTTAAGGAGAGTCAAAGTAATGGTCCCCACCCAGGGCCTAGTTTTTGACCCTTGAAGTCCTAGCACGCCCGCGAGCACACACACGCACGCACACACACACACACACACACACACACACACACACACACACACACACACACACACACACACACACACATACACACACACACACACACACACACACCACTACTATCTTAGGTGAAAGAACAGATACCTGTGTGGGTGTGTTGATGCTTAAACATGTTTATGTGAATCTGTCATTCAGGCAGACTCTGTCTGACTGCTTTCCTGTGGGCCAAGATTGCACCCCCCACCTTCATCCAGGTATGCAGGGCTCTTGCCTTCCTGAGCCATGCAGTGGCATCATGGAGCAGTCAGTGCAAGAAAGATCTTGTAAAAAGTTTAACAGATGTAATTTACCAGACACATTACATTTCACGCCTGGCTATGGCTGAAGATTAAGCTCTTGGCAAATTGGACTTAGTACCCTTACCGCCCTACACAATCACATTCCTAACGAATAGAACAAAGTATGTGAGCTAAGTTATCAGTCAGTGGGGGAAGGGAATGGGAGAAGTGTGATGCTGGTGGTGCCTTGAGGAGTATCTTCTTGATTTAAAAATTCCAGTCAAAATGACCAGGCTCTTTGACATGAACCAGTTCAGCTTTTATGGAAGAAATGTTAGCTTCACAGATTTTCCAGAAACAAAGACTTTAGTCAATCAGAAAATAAACTTCTGTTAAGTGCCTACTGTGTACCAGGCACTGTGGGAATGCAAAAAGAGGGAAAAGACAATCTTTGCCCTTGAGGAACTCACAATCTAATAGGAGAGACAAGAAGCAAACAAACATATACAAATAAGTTATTTTCAGGAAAAATGGGAAATAACAGAAAGAAGAGCAATTGGGAGAGGTTTGATATAGAAGGTGAGATCTTAGCTGAGACTTGAAGGAAACTAGCAAAGTTAGATTTTAAAATCAAGCACTTTGGAGGTCTTGTTCCCAGCTGTGACTTGGTACTGCCTGCCCTATATAAACCCATACACCACACTATTTCTATGTGTTGTTGTGTATACCAGCACTGGAATGTGGCTGAGGGGGCTCCCACCTACCATGATAGTAGAGGTAGAGAATACAATGGTACAATGAAAAGAATAAAGGATTTGGAATTGTTGGAATTGTTGTTCAGTCATTTTTCAGTTGTGTCTGACTCTTAGTGACGCCATTTGGAGTTTTCTTAGCAAAGACACTGGAGTGGTTTGTCATTTCTTTCTCCAGCTCATTTTACAAATGAAGAAACTGAGGCAAACGGGGTTAAGTGACTAGCCCAGGGTCACACAGTTAAGTGTCTGAAGCCAGATTTGACCTCAGGAAGATGAGTCTTCCTGACTTGAGGCCCAGAACTCTATCCAATGTACCACCTAGCTGCCCCTGGAATCAAAGGGCCTGGTTCAAATTTCAGCTCTACTTATGTCACCTGAATGACCTTGGGGACATCACTCAGTTCTCTCTAGGACTTAGTTTCATCATTTGTAAAATGACAGAATAACTAAAAGACTTAAAATGACTATATGCCCTCTGGGGTCCCTTCCAGCTTTATCTGTGTGGTTCTTTGTCAAAGCTCTTTTCCAGTAAGTAAAATTCTATTTGTCCTTCAGTTAACATGCTCCCCATCAGTCTGAGTTATACATGGACCAGGCTGGCGTATTTCATCATCTTGGCTCTTGCTGACTTAAGTGAGTTGCTCAGGCCTGTATTTCTGTATCAGCAAAACATGTAGAATGAAACTGCCAGGTTGCGACTGACAGCAGCAGGTGCCCATTTCAGCTAGTAGAACCCACTGGAAGCCTTTCACTTTCCCTGAAAACCTCTTGTTTCATGAATGACAATCCCTGCCTCTGGTATATCTCTGATATATAGTATCTGATATATCTTGTAAACATCTCAATCGAAGAGCTTGCTGAGGTGAGCTGCTAAATTTAACTGCCAGGTTCCAGGGCCATGTGATGAGACAGCCCAGGCCAGCTTGCCCAGTGAGTTAGTCAAGGGGGTTTAAATAAAGGTTCTCTGATGGAAAGGATGATAAAAGTTCCTGTTATTCACTGGTGAGCTCCAACTGGCCCGTTGGTCCAGTTTTTACTGCTGTGTTCCAGCAGTGTTAATCTCATCAGCACTCTCTCACCATTTCCTGTTAGCCTATTAAGGGGAAGGCACAAGGGGCCAGAGGAAAGAGCTTCTGGTTTGCCAGTCAGAAGATCTGAGCTCTATTCCAAGCTCAGCCTGTTCCCCATCACTGCATGACCTTGAGAAGGAAGTCATTCTCTGGGCCTCAGTTTTTCTATCTAGAAAAAGGAATAGTAATAGTGTTCACAATAAAGACTTTTCAAAACAGCAAAAACTGAAACTTCTATAATTAATAATGACTAAACTCAGAAGAGTTGAAAAAATGCACCTCCCTTCATTGCAGAGGTGACTACTGCATGTGCTCTCAGTCAGGTAGATGGATTGGTTAGTTTTACTAAATTGATTTTTTTTCCTTCTCATTCTTTATTCTTAAATGGGATGGTTCCAGGAGTGTTATGAGGCCCACATAAGATAATAAGTGTAAAACATTTTGTAAATCTTCAAGCGCCATATAAAGGCCAGTTATTGTAGTTGTTACTACTATTTATTTATTATTGTTATTAGTCTTCAGTTATCAGGCATCCAGTCTGGTGTTGACTTCATTCCTTGAACCTTCTACTACACTCCTGCAGAGCTCAAGCAATGTTTATGGGCAATACTGGGTGGACTACGCTGGTCAATGTTTAACAACAAGCTCTAGGGGAGGGAGAGGAAAATGTATGCAGACACTCAGAAATTTAATCTTCTTTATTAGCACTTTCTTAAATAGAGATAATCGATAAAACAAAGCAAGCCTTGATTTGCAGATTTCTGAGGAAGTAGTGTTCACATTGAAAATTTAGCAATTAGTTCTCTAGCACACCCCTAGATAGTGAATGAATAAATGAATGAATGAATGAGTGAATAATAAATCATTTATTTTTTGCCATGTGCCAACCTATGGATAGAAATTTTAAAAAGAGACAGTCCCTGCCCCCAAGGAAAGATGACACATAGAGGAATGAATGACTAGAGAAAGATATTTTAATCTAGAAAGTCAAGGGATGGTGGGATGGAGTCATAGGGCAATTGAATTAACTGACCCTTTCCAGACAAGAAGTGGTATTGATTTGATTACCTTTCCCAAAGCAAGAGACAAAAGAAAAGAGCAGGTAAGACCAGTCCTAAGGCAGCTGGGTGTCCTGGAGTCAGGAGGACCTAAGTTCAAATTTGACCTCAGATAATTTCTAGCTATGTGACTCTGGGCAAGTCACTTAACCCTGCTTGCTTCAGTTTCCTCATTTGCAAAGCTAGCTAAAGAAAGAAATGATGAAACACTATAGTATCTCTGTCAAAGAAACCCCAAATGGGGCAGTTAGGTGGTGCAGAGAATAGATCACTGGCCCTGGAGTCAGGAGGACCTGAGTTCAAATCCAGCCTCAGACACTTAACACTTACTAGCTGTGTGACCTTGAGCAAGTCACTTAATCCCAATTGCCTCCAAAAAGACAAAAGAAAGAAAAAACCCAAATGGGGTAACAAAGAGTTGGAAGCAACTGAAACGAATGAATATCAACAACAGTGCCCAGCATGGCAGCAAGATGACCAGGGTAAAGTATAGTCCAATTTCTGGGGATGACAACATACTGGGTGCCCCCCAATTAGGACAGCAGTGCTTCAGAGCAAGAGTGCTAACAGTGGCAAGGTAAAGTGAGAGGGAAGGAAAATAATCAGAAATAAAAGTTATGTGAAAACAAAAATAACCTTTTTTTAAATTTAAGAGTTTTCACTTCCTTAAAGAAATACTATTATAGAAACACAAGTACTTAGCTTGATTATTATTAATTGAAGAAAACTACCTCTACAACATAACAGACAACTAGATAATCAAGGGGAATATCATAATTGCCTCACAAGACCAACAAAAATTAAATGGTATTTAAAAATTTTTTATGATTACTTCCTTATGAGGCTACAAGAAGCACCAACTCCATATTGCTTCTAAAGTATTCATTATGACAACTATTCCCTGATACCACCTCCCTCCATTTTTTCATAATATATTTAGCACATACTCCAAAGTTCATTATACTAACATCTACTCAAATAGGCAAGTTAGGTCCCAAAGGACAGCTACCTACTTCTCCCCTAGAGTTCTAAAGAGTTACCAGTGGTTTCTATAACTGTGACACAAGTCCCCATTGATATGTACCATATTATTTGACAGCTATAATTCATGAGTTTTTAGAAAAGGATATTTTGTAAGATGGTATAGTTAAGAACAGTAAGTACAAAAACATAGTCCCCCCAAATCTGGTATGGATCATACCTTTATATTCACCCACCTTTTCCTTACACTCTAGGTCTTTGATCTTTGAGATGATGACATGGTCTTCATTTGTTTTAATAATTAACTCCTTAACCATCTTTTGGTCCCACCTCTGAACCTCCAAAGTTTCTCAATTCTCCCTTAGAGCTTAAAACTCTAATAATTCTATGCTTTTTTAAAAGAGAACAATGACAAAAATAACTATTTTCTGTACAACCATGTGTATATCCTCATGCCTGTAGAATATAAACCAATGACATTGGTATGTGTCATGAATGTAGAAATGAATGTAGAATGAATGTAGAAATCCCTGTATTATGAAGTAAAGAGGCATCTGGGAATAGTGGATAGTGTGTCCTGGATTTATAGTGAGGATGAATCTGTTCAAATCCCCCCACATCCCCTTACAAGCATCTCTGTACAAGTCACTTAACCTCTCTCAGTCTTGGTTTCCTCATCTGTAAAATGGGGATAAAGAAACAAACGAGAGAATCTATGTAAAGGACTTTGTAAAACTTAAAATATGATATAAATATTGTTTATATTGTTATTACTGTGATTCTCCAGGCCAGCCACATACTCAAATTGTGGCAGAATTTTATCACAACTAATGCTCTGCTAAAATTCTATTCTCAATCTGCAAAATACAGAATAAAGTTATTATGAAATTCTCAAACAGAGAAATAAGTTTTTTGACCAAGCAGGGCAAGAAGGATGCTGTCACACAGACATCACCTCCATCCCCTTTTCTTCTTCTGGCCCCGAGTCTATTTTTGTAATGTTTGAGGTTAAAGGATGGCCCAGGGGTTAGATAGATCTAATGTTTGAAATGAGAAGGAATGAGAAGAATGAGAAGAATTATAGAATAACAGACTCATGGAATGCAGAGAGCTAGAAAGTCTCAACCTCTGGAGTTACCCGGTCCCTGCATCGTAGACTAGGAAGCTGAGGACCTGAGAAGTGGTAATTTGTACAACATGAATGCTCTCTCTTCTCTTACTACTGGGTGACAAGACATAGACCAATCAAGAATTCAGCTCTAGGTCAGTTCAGCTATCCCTCTGTTAACAATGAAAAAACCATACAGGTTAAGTCTTTATTAAAGAAACATGGAAATGGACAAAAGAAAGTATTGTTTGGGATTGTTCATTCTACAGTTACTAGAAATATCTATAACTTGAACATTTAAAACCAATGTAAACATTTTTGGTTGTTGTTGTTTAGTGGATTAATCGTGTCTGAGTCTTTGTGACCCCATTTGGAGTTTTCTTAGCAAAAATACTGAAATGTTTTGCCATTTTCTTCTCCAGCTCATTGTACAGAGGAGGAAACTGAGATAAACAGGGTTAAGTGATTTGCCCAGAGTCACATACCTAGTAAGTATCTGAAGCTGGATTTGAACTTAGGTCCTCTTGATTCCAAGGCCAACACTTTATCCAATTTGTCACCTAGCTACCCCCTAATATAAGCTCTACCTTCAAGTATTTGAAGGGCAATCATGTAGAAAATTAGTTTTATGATATGTAGTTCCAAAATAGGACCACTGAATAGAATCTACTGGAAGGAAGGCTTTGACTCTGTAATGTATATATGGAAGAACTTTCCAACAATCAGAACTGCAAAAAAATGGAATGGGCTTGTTTTGTAAGAGAATGAGCTTTCTGTCCTTAGAAAGATTCGTGCAAAGACTGCATTAAGATGTTATAGAGGAGATTCCAGCACTGGAGCCTCTAAGATTTGGGGTATCTTGTGTATGGGTCATATGGAATTAGATTATCACAATTCTTTTTGTTATTATAGTAAAGTTAGAAAAAAGGCCAGAACTTTAGGGTTGTCCACATATATTATCTTGTGTAATTCTAATAGCATCTCAGTAACATAGGTCAGCATAGGTGTTATTCATTGTTGTTCTGTTGTGTCTTATTCTTTATGACCCCATTTGGGGTTTTCTTGGCAGAGATACTAGAGTAGTTTGTCATTTCTTTCTTCAGTTCAATTTACATATGAGGAGACTGAGGCAAATGGGGTGAAGTGACTTGCCCTGAGTCACACAGCTGGTAAGTGTCTGAAGCTGGATTTCAGCTCATGTGCATTTAACAGAGGAAGAAACAAAAGCTTGGTGGTGAAGTGATTTGCCCAAAAGCCCATGGCTAACAAGTAGCAGAAAAAGGTCTACAGCTTAGGGCTTCTGATTTCCTAATACATCTTCCATTATCCCTCCCTGCTTCCATACCTTTATCACTAGAAATTCAAATTTTATTAGTCTACTCAGACATAACTAGACTTTGACAAGCTAATTCATGTTAACCCTATTCATAAGAAACTGATTTATAAGCCAGAATGCCAATTTTATAGGATCCTAAATTTACATATCTTCCCCCATTTAAATGCAAGCTCCTTGAAGGTAGGGACTGTCTTTCTTTCAGATTATATTTGTATATCCAGTCAGTCTTAGAGTTAGGAAGACTCATCATCCTGACTTCAAATCTGGCCTTAGACACTTACTATCTATGTGACCCTGTTTGACTCAGTTTCCTCCTCTCTAAAATGAGCTGGCGAAGGAAACCGTGAACCACTTCAGTATCTTCGCCAAGAAAACTGCAAATGGGGTCATGAAGAGTTGGACATGATTGAACAACAACAACAGTTAGCACAGTTCCTGGCACATGGCAAGTATTTAATAAATATTTACTGACTTCTTGTTGACTGGAGTTGGAAGGAATCCTAGAGATCATTAAGTCCAACTGTCTTGTTTTACAGATGAGGAAACTCTCAGCTTATAGAGCTAGTAAATATCCGAGGTAGAATTCAAACCCTGGTTTTCTTGGCGTCAAGTTCCACACACTCTCTGTTACACCATGCTGTCTTTCTTATTCACTTAGGATGAGATGCAACATGATATTATCTACAGAAGGTTGGTCTCAGAGTTAGATAGAAACCTAGAATCAAATCCGGCTTATGAGACATACTATTTGAGTGAAGGAGAATAGGATGGTGAACATCGATTCATCTGC
The DNA here is from genome assembly GCA_011680675.1 of Gymnobelideus leadbeateri. Lineage (NCBI taxonomy): Eukaryota > Metazoa > Chordata > Mammalia > Diprotodontia > Petauridae > Gymnobelideus > Gymnobelideus leadbeateri. The sequence continues at coordinate 1,185,999 of WOXC01004764.1, read as the reverse complement.
CAATCATCCTAGTCACTGCAACTAATTCTCATAAATTATAGGAGCTGCAGATCTGCATGGAGGTAGTTTCCACACTAGAAATTTTCAACCAATGAGATAACAGGTTAAGAACCCTTCCCTAGGGGTAGCTAGGTGGTGCAGTGAGTAGAGCACTGGCACTGGAGTCAGGAGGACCTGAGTTCAAATCTGGCCTCACACACTTAACACTTACTAGCTGTGTGACCTTGGGCAAGTCATTTAACCCCAATTGCCCTACCTACTGTCCTCCAAAAAGCAAATAAATAAATAAAAAGAACTCTTCCTTTTCCTCCTTCCCCTCCCCCCAAAATGGAGACCTAGATGTTTCAGACCTGTTTTCTAGTAGTGACATTGTAATACAGTGGAGAGAGGAACATATGAGGTGTCAAGAGAGATGAAGGTTTGGCTCTTGGCCTTAGTACACACTGTGACTTTGAGTAAGCCCTCATTTAGAATCTGTTCTCACATCTACAAAATGGAAATAATAATAATATTAGTATTACCTACTTCTCAAGGTTGTCATGAGAAAAGCAACTTATAAACATTAAAGCACTCTATATATTTGGTTTATAATTATCTAGACACCTGGAAAAAAAGGGGAAAAGTCTTTATTAAGTACTTACTATGCACCACACACTGTACTAAGTACTGATGATAGCAAAAGAAGAAAGAAAAAAGGGGCGGCTAGGTGGCGCAGTGAGTAAGAGCACCGGCCCTGGCGTCAGGATGACCCGGGATCCGTCCTGGCCTCAGAAAATGAGCACTCACACATAAATAATGACTGGCCATGTAACCTTGAGCAAGTTACTTAACCCCAATTGCTTGAAAGAAAGGAAGAAAGAAAGAAAGAAAAGAAAGAAAGAAAGAAAGAAAGAAAGAAAGAAAGAAAGAAAGAAAGAAAGAAAGAAAGAAAGAAAGAAAGGAAGGAAGAAAGGAAGGAAGAAAGGAAGGAAGAAAGAAAGAAAGAAAAAGTCCTTGATCTTAAGTTCCAATGGGGAGAAACAACTTGAAAAAGGAGGGGTTTGGACAGGAGGGGGATAAGGCCATGGTTTTGAAGTCCAGAAGTTAGAAACAAGGGTGGGAGGAGACTCAAGACTGACTTGGGCCACTCAACAAAATTAAAGTTCCAGGAAGAACTCACCAAAGGGAGAAGGGGGCAGACTTTGCTGAGGGATATATATTCCAGGTGGAAAAAGTTGTAAACATAGCTGGATGTTTCAGGGTAAGGAGGTCCCAGGCACTATTTTGGCAAAAATTACACAAGCATAAGAATCAAAACAAAAACACTGAGGGATCTTGGGGAAGAATTCACCCGGGCCACATCAGACCCTCTTTTCGGTCCCTGATCTACTATAAGGTACAATTTTACAGGTACCAGGATACTCATGTCTATCAGCTGCCAATTATTTCTTGTTCTAGACTCTCTGAAGGTCTTTGTGCCTGTCACAGCAACATAATTTTCTAATAGGATCTTATTCCCAATTTTACAGATTAGGGAGGTAATATGGTACGATGGCAAGAGCAATGATTCTAAAGATAGATGACCTGGATTCCAATTCTGTCTCTTGAATGGATGACCCAGGTTCTAATTCTGTCTCTGGAGATAACTGCAGGTGTGACCTTGGATAAGTCTCATCCCCCCAGGCCTCATCTGAATGGCACTAGCTGACCTTGGAGGTCTCTTCCTGGTTCTAGTCGAATATTTATTGCTTAGCTGCTTCCAGATAGCATCTAGACAGGTACTTTCATCTCCTCAGCAAGCTATCTCTGAATCACACTCTAGGAGATGTGACTCTGGAGACAGCTAATCCATCCATGGTATTTGATCCAAATCAAGCCTATCAGTAGAAGGCCCCTTCCTGATCTTGTTACTACGTTGATTAACTTCTACCCCTTCCATAATAATAATTATTATAAAGAAATTTTACCTTTATATGATTAAGGCCACACAATTATTAGGTAGGTTAAAAAAATTTTTTTTTGCCAGATGATCATCCTGCACTGACATTATCAACATAAATTATCAAACATAAATTAGAAGAACAAAACTGGCAATGAATGGTATATTCTTGATTAAGCCTTATCCAAGTATGAACCAGGCATCCTTATGAAGTTTGTTTTCCATTAGAGAGTGAGGTCCTTGAGAGCAGAAACTATCTCTCTAGGGCTTAGCACAGTGTCTAGGATACAGTGGGCACTTACTAAATATTTATTGACTGATTGTGACATCAAGATCAGAGTTGGGTGGTACAGCCCCAGTAAAGATAGCACAAAAAAATCAGTGGAATATTAGTAAATCAGGGAAACAATCAAAATGAAGTCTAAGAAGGGAAATTAGATATCAAGAATTAACTTTGAGGTAGAAAAAAAGGCAAATTGAGGCTCAATATCAGACAATTTCATTGTCGTTCAGTCGTTTCACTCATGTCTGACTCTGTGACTCCATTAGGGCTTTTCTTGGTAAAGATACTGGAGTGATTTGCCCTGTCCTTCTCCAGTTCGTTTTACAGATGAGGAAACTGAGGTAAACAAGGTTAAGTGACTTGCCCAGGGTCACAAAACTAATAAATATCTGAAGCTGGATTTGAACTCCAGTCTTCCTGACTATATCACTTAGCTGTCTTAACAATTAGAGCCCTCCAAAAGTGGAAGGGGCGGCTTAGAAAGGTAATCTGTTCCCACTTCTTAGAGGTCTTCAAGCAGAAGCTGGAGGCCCACTTACCCAGTACTTTATCACAGGGATTGCTTTTTGAGATGACCTAGAAGTCCCTTCCAGTTCTCCAATGCTGTGATTCTACGAACTTGCCAGTTGGGAGGCAGCCTAAAGTAATGGAAAGAGGCTCAGTTTCTTCATCTGTGGAATGAGGAGCTAGGCTTGGTCACCAGTCCCTTCCAATTCTAAAAAGGTAAAATACAGTATTACACATGGGAGAAGAAAAAGACCCACCCAAGATGGAGAAGGCTATTCCCTGATACAGATAGCTAACCACCCTTAGTTCTTTCCCATAAACTCCCTTCCAGCTATAATATTCTAGGATATGTGATGCTATTATCCGACATGGATGACCTCGTACCATCTATCTTCTGTGCCCTGATTCAGAGAATCTGGGTTCAAATTCTGTCTCTTCCCATTGCTACCAGTATTGGACAAATAACATAATCTTATCAAGCCTCAGTTTCCTCATCTGAAAAATATGGGGTAGGACTAAATGACCTCTAATGGTCCTTCCAGCTCTAAATCTCCTAGAATCCTGTGACCCTTTCCAAAACATTCTAGCATCATATTAGGCCTGTCACATCACAGTGACTCCTCTCAGCACTTGGAATGGTTTAATATTTCAATCGGGGAGGGGGGGGAATGAAAGGGTGAGCCCAAGCATTTGAGCAAGAGATGTAAAGGATCATGTCAAAAGCAGGGATAGGGGTGAGGCCATGGGACTTGCTGATAGCAAGCAGAGATATAGGCAGCAGGGCAAGAGGCAAAAGGCAAAGCCTGCTACATTTAGCACCCCAGACAGAGGCTTTGCTGAGACTAAGCTTACTATCTCAGACATTCGACAGATCCCAGACACTCTAGGACAAGTGGTCAGCTCACTCACGACAATGATATTTTCCATGCTGGTCCACATTTCCTGGCTGGAGCTAGGAAAACACTGATGTGTACGCCACTGGAAAAATCATGTCGATGAACAAAGGAAGTTGTCTCCAATTCAAGAAAGCTTCAATTTGAGGCATAGGGGGAGCATATGACTTTTATTTTGCCTCAATCAAATGGCACCCATTTACAATGCCAAAAAAAACTGATAGTGGTCATACACTCTAGCCCACTTATTATAGCTGAAACCAGAGGCACTTAGAGTTCTGTGTCAACACAGACCTTCATCAGCTGCTGTCCCTAACCAACATGTGAAAACCAGGATCTTAATTTTAGCTTGGTAACCCATGCCACGGCACAGACTGTCATCAGGTCTCCAGGTGTGCCCTGGAATTGGGCAGACAGAAATGATTCAATTATTTCAATTCCTTGCTGTCATACCAGGGTCTACTGAGATGGATATCACTCCCTACACATGGGAGGTGGGGATCATGTAGGAAACTCTTCCCATGGCTTTTATTGACCCACACTACTGCAGAAGGAGACCTGAACCAGATTAAAATGTAATTGGAAAGTGTTTAACAAAATAAATAAAATTACAATAAAACATTGATAATAATACGTTTTAAAACTCAATCAATATTCAGACCTCAAGGATTCCCATGTACAGATTAGTGACCTCCATTTCTGAGTTTGATATTGCTGATATCTTTATAAAGATAACAGAGGTATGGGGGCGGCTAGGTGATGCAGTGAGTAGAGCACCGGCCCTGGAGTCAGAAGGACCTGAGTTCGGATCCAGCCTCAGACACTTGACACACACAAACAAACAAACAAAAAAAAAAAACCTAGACATGTGACCTTGGGCAAGTTACTTAACCCCAATTGCCCTCCAAAAAAAAAAAGCAAAAAAAAAAAAAGATAACAGAGGTATCTAAGTCATATTCCACTAAATCTACAAATTGAGAACCAATCTATGATTGTGCCTGTATATATTCAAATGTGTTCTTTGTTGAAAGATGGGGGAGAGGGAAGTTATGTGGGAAGTTTGTGGGAAGTTATGTGAAGTAAAGAGAGAAGGTCAGATGCTAACTGAAGAAATACTAGGAAAGAACAAAAATCCAAAAAAATCCATTAGATGGTTGGCTCTTTCCTCATGATGCCTAGGGAGAGGCAGTATGGGATATTGGATGAAGAGGTAACCTCAAAGTCCAGACATCTTCCAGTTCCTTATACTATCAGCTCCCAAAGACATCTCTCTAATGTTAGAGTTACAATAAGGGCCAGCACTTTATCACTTTCAAACCACAGCACGTGAGTGCCATAAGCTCTGTGAAACTCCTCCCCACACCCCAGGACCTCAAGACTCCCCAGGCCCCACCCCAGCTGCAGTTGGCTGCTTGGTATTTCCAGCTTCATGTCTGAAAGTCACAAGAGCGGCTCTATCTTCTGAGGCAAATTACCCAATGCAAGTCCTGGGGATATAAAGGATGGGGTGACGGGGGAGGGGTGAGAAAGGTCACTCAGAGAATCCCAAGATCCAGGCAATGGGTCTAGAGGCCCCAGTGCCTTGGAGCCTTTCCTTGTGGCTAAACCTAATGATCACTACTCTGGTTCCTCAGGGCAAAGAATACTGTGCTGTGAACAAAACCTGCTTGAGAACCACTATTCTGAGCCTCTAAGAATTCAAAACTCTGGACCAACACAAAAAATAAAAACCCTAGGGAGGTACCTCACCCTCATCAGTAAGTTATCTACAGATCTCAGTACAGACTAGTCCTTCCCCATCTAGACCATCTATGTCCTCACCCCTCCCACCTCCTCTGCCCTATTTCTGGAACCTCCCCTCTCTGGAATCTTTTATGCCTAAAACCTTCCAGGCTAGAAACTTTCAGCTTCCTAGCTAATCAGTGCCTTCTTGTCTATGATCTGAGAAGTGGACAACCAATCAGACTCACCTGAGCAGCATACTATCGCCTCCCTATAAAACGCCTGGCCTGCATAAGCCTCCCTGTAACTCAGTGTGAAGCTGGAACCAGGGCTCTCAGCCAGAACTTGTTGTAACATGTAGCAAGGTTTAGGAACTGCCTTTCACAAGGCCATGGGAGACTACTTCCTGCTACCAAGAGGCAGCTAATGTGGAAGTGATCAGAAGTCTGTGCCTGGAGCCAGAAACACTCGAGTTCAAATGTGACCTAGTACCACTTGCTATCTGTGTGAACCTGGGCGAGCCATTTAACCTCTGTCTGCCTCAGTTTCTTCAACTATAAAATGGAGATAATAATAGCACCTACCTTTCAGGTTGTGTAAAGATCAAATGAGATTATATCTGTAAAAAAAAACAACAACAACACACCCCTACTTATCATAGTTCCTAGTACATAGTAGGTGCTATAGAAATACTTATTCTCTTCCTCCTTCCTTTTCCTTTGAATAACCTCAAAATCATTCTGCCATAGGATCTCTGGGGGTTGACCCCAACCACATCCATTTTCGGTTGTTCCCCATCCCATTTTGAAGGAATTAGTCTTAGCCCCAGATAACATGGAGGAAGTGAGTGTGCAGCTCCAGTGTGGAAGGAAGATACTCTAAAACCCTTCCTTGCCAACCCCTCTGTGTTCCTAGCTAAACCTTAGAGTCTTCCCTTGAATATGACAAATAAAAGGGCCTGCCGCTTTCTGTTTTGACTGGCCCACTTTCCAATAACTCCCAACAGGTGTATATTCAAGTTATGTCTCCCTTTTACAAGGTATGTGCCTCTGTGGGTAGCTGAGGCGCAGTAAAGACAAAAGGTATGGGGTGTTGCGCAGTCCCTCTAAAACTGGTTCAATTATAAATTAAATAAGGCAACATATAAGACTTAAGCAAATGGAAACAACAGGAAAAAATCATCATACCCCAGCTCAGGAAAATAACCACACATAAAGTCACTCTATTGCTTTTGGTTATATAATTAACTCTATCCCTCTAAATAATAAAGCAACAAGCATTTATTGAGCACTTACTATGTGCTAGGTGTTGTTTGTCTTTCATTTTCAAAGAGGACCAACTCAGGTCCTTCTGATTCCTGGGCCAGCACTCTCTCCATTACACCACAGTAAAGAATGCTAGGCAGTGAGCCTGGAGTTCAAATCCTGTGTCAGACACTAGCTATGTGACCCTGGGCAAGTCACTTAGACCCTGTCTGCCTCAGTTTCCTTATCTATGAAAGAGGGATAATAATAGTACCTACCTCTCAAGGCTGTATAATGAAATATTTGTAAACACATTGCAAACTTTAAAGCACCATATAAATGCTATTATTAAATGGCTACTCATTTCCAAAAACGACTTTCAAGTTACAAGAACACAGACATTATTAATAAGGTCATAGATTTACAGCAGGAAAGGAACTAAAGGGCCATTTCATCCAACTCCATTATATAGAGGAGGAAATATAAACCTAGAGAGGTTAAGGTCTAAGAGTTTAAAATTCTACTCTCAACATGGCAGTTTCTTCTGTATGACAGGCTTCCTCCCTGGAAACAGAATGGGAGAAGCCAAGATTATGAACCACCAAGGAAGGCAATAATTGGACACCAGAAAAGAACTGCCCTTCCCCTCTACCACAACCTTTTTTCCTGTCCATTCCCTCACTACCTCCCTCTCTCTCTCTCTCTCTCTCTCTCTCTCTCTCTCTCTCTCTCTCTCTCTCTTTTTTACTTTTTGGAGGAGGGAAGGCTGGGCAATTGGGGTTAAATGACTTGCCCAAGGTCACATGGCTCGCAAGTGTTAAGTATCTGAGGCCAAATTTGATCTCAGGTCCTCCTGACTCCTGGGCCAGTGCTCTATTCACTGTACCACCTAGCTGCCCCACACTACCTACCTCTTGCAATCACTTAACCCTTCACCTCTTAAATCTTCATTTCCTTGAAGGTCTTACTCCCAGGACTCTGTACTTTCTCTTAACCTAACCTCCTTCCTTCCAGTGTCTTTCATGTTTTCTGCCTAAAGGCTCTCTAAATCTCCTCTTTTCAAAATTGTTTTTAATATCTTTTGGTTTTATGTCACCCATAGTTCCCATTCTGTCTCCCCTCTTCTTCCCAGAGAGCAATCCCTTATGACAAACAATAAAAAGGGGGGGGGGGGAAGATTCATCCAAACTAACCAACGTTGGAAAAGGTCTGATCTCATGCAGTGCCCCACAGCCCTAGTTCCCCACCTCTTTCAATCCTTTCTGAACTGGTAATGAATTGCAAACCCAAGATTTCAGCCCAACACCAAATTTTACCTTCCCCTTAAAGAGATAAGACAAGGGAAATTGCCCCACTCCTCCTCCACCCCCCAACACAGACGTAAAATAGAGGAGGGGAGGGAAGGGAAGGGGAGGAGAGGGGAGGAGGGAAGAGGAGGGGAGGGGAGGGGAGAGGAGGACAATAATGATGGCTCAGGGTCCAGTTATGGGCAGCAGTTGTGCTGTGGTAGAAAGAGCAATGAATCTGAAGTCAAAAGAATTCAATTTGAGTCCTGCTTCTGTCACTGACTAGATCTGTAACTTTCCTTGTGTTGTTGTTAGTCATTTTTCAGTCATTTCCGACTCCTCATGACCCCTTTGGGGTTTTCTTGACAAATATACTGCAAAGGTTTGCCATATCCTTCTCCAACTCATTTTCCAGATGAGGAAACTGAAGCAAGCAGGGTTAGGTGACTTGCCCAGGATCTCACAGCTGATCTCACAGGCAAGATTTGAGCTCAGGTCTTCCTGACTCCAGGACCAACGCTCTATCAACTGCATCTCCTAGCTGTCTGACCATCCTTTTACCCACCTTTAAAATGACAACTGCTTACATCATTTATGTTGCAGGACTGACTTGGGCAAAATGTTTTATAAACCTAAAAGCACTACATAAATGACAGCTACTATCACCTGTAAAATCATCTTTAAGATCCCTTCCCGTTTGATATCCTTTGATTCTATAATTTGATGAGTAGCTATGTGGTACAGTAGATAAGAGTCAGGAAGTCCTTGGAAGAAGAAAGTCCCAGGAAGTCCAGGAGTCCTGGAATCAGGAAGACTTGAGTTCAAATCCAGTCTCAAATACTTATTAGTCGTATGATGCCGGACAAATCATTTGACTTTGTTTGCCTCCATTTCTTCCTCTGTAATATGAGCTGGAGAAGGAAATGGCAAACCACTTCAGTATATTTGCCAAGAAAATCCCAAATGGGGTCATGAAGAGTCAGACACGACTGAAAACATTTAAACACCAACAATACAATGATGCCTTTCAAGGAGCTACTTACCCCTACACTAAACTGTCCCCATCTACTATGCTTTTTGAGTTGTAGATGCCTTTTGTTTTTGTTTTTTAATGCAAAAGATACCATTCTTCGAGACATCCCCTTGGATTGCTTAAGGTCAGGCTGTTCAAGCTGTCCCCAGCTGGCTGCAGTCTTTATGCCTGCATCCAGTGGCCCCTCCCCACTATAATCTGCTGCTTCTAATCTTCTGTGGACTTGGAAACCAGACAAACAAGCTTGTTAGAATCGTGTGGCCTGAGTTGGGGGTGGGGGGACAGGCACTTTAGGTATCTTTTTTTGATAACTTAGAGGTCTTTTCCTTACTTACTTCTTGGACCTTGGTTATGTTCAGGACAGGTGGCCCAAATGAGTGACCTATGGATAAGAGCTATAGGGTTAGATAGAGTTCCATTTACCAGTATGGACAAAGATCATAAATGTCTGATGGAAGAATGATCTTGATCAATAGTTTCATAATCTTGAGTTACATGGAACACCAAAAGGTCAAATGAACCTACTCCAGTATTAGAATATTTAAAAACATAATTCTGATATGAAGGAACATGAAAAACAGTAACAGCAGCAATTATAAGTAACATTCATATAGTTTTTAAAGATTTACAAAATATACAAGACAATTACGACCATGTACTGAGAAATAAGATTTATCAAATAGAGATAGAACCCCACTGGAATGGACCATGGCATCATCTTACCATCTGACCTCCTGCCTATGTTTTCCCTCCACCCCTCGTTTTCCATTCCTTGCTCGGGGAACAACAATCAAATCGATATTACCACTGGGACTGGAGAGGCTGCAACAATACAGTGCCCTGTGACTCTAAAAATAATTATACTAGCTAACACTTATATAGTGCCTTTTATGCACCAGACACTATGCTAAGTACTTTATAAATATCTTTTCTGGTTTCAAAACAACCCTGGGAAGTAGATGTTATTATTATCCCCATTTTACAGATGAGGAAACTGAGGCAAACAGATTAACACAGGCAAACAGCTGGGTCACACAGCTATTAAGTGTCTGAAGTTAGCTTTAACTCAGGAAGAAGAGTCTCGCTGGCTCTAGGTCCAACAGTCCATCCATTATGCCACTAGCTGCCCCTTACTCTATTCACAATCTTTAAGCTTTGTCTAGCCCTGGATTAAAGCTCCATTATCTGGCTATCATAGGCTATATGTTTTTTATCTCCTTAGTCTTAAGGTCAGGGATGTTTTTTTTAACTTTGATATTTCTATCCCTAGCATCTAACATGATATGGGATATACACTAACCGTGTATAGTTCATACTTACTACTTAAGTGCTTGTTAATTGATTTTATTTAAATTAAAAAAAATAATTAGGAATAGTCAGACTTCAGAAAAACCTGGAAAGACTCATATGAATCGATGCTGAATGAGGGGAGCAGAACCAGGAGAACACTATATACAGTAATAGTCACAGTGTGCAATGACTGATTTTGATAGACTTAGCCCTTCTCAGGACCTAAAACAATTCCAAAGGACTCACAATGGAAAATGCCATCCAAATCCAGATATAGAACTATGGAGTCAGAATGGGGAGAGAAGCAGACTATTTTCTTTTTGGTTTGGTTTGGTTTTTTTCTTTTTCATGGTTTCTCCCATTCATTATAATTCTTCTATGCAACATGACTAACATGAAAATGTGTTTAATAGGAATGTATGTGTAAAGCCCATATCAGATTGCATGCCATCTTGGGGGGGGGGGGGGCAGAGAGGAAGAAAATTTAAAACTTATGGAAGTGAATGTTGAAAACTAAAAATAAAGAAATAAATTGGGGAGAAAAGAATGAAAACAGAATTATTATCTGCAAACAGAAGGAGGTTTGAATATGTAAAAAACAAAAAAAGAAAATATTGCATTCACATCAGTTTTATATATTTTAGAAAATATGCTTGCTACTAAAAGTTGCTTCTCTAAACCACAAATAAATTTTAATGCTCAACTGAAAAAAATAATTAAGAATGCTTTTTTTAAATGATAGAAAACCTAAGTGAGTAGGCAGCTTTATGTTTCTGGTCTTTTGACCTGAAGATCAGCCTTTTATTTTTATTTGATTTTATTTGGTCTGTACCTACTCTGTCATCAGGGGAGAGCTTTTAAACAGAAATGTGGACCACTAACCCATACATAAAAATTCCTATAGACTTCATATTCCCTTCATTTTAAAGTGTAATAATATCTACGTTTTTGTATTTTGATTTAGTTTGTGAAATATTTCCCAATTACATTTTAATCTGGTTTGAGCCACACCTGGCAATGCTAAAGACCCAGTGTAACACACTTGATACCTCTGTTACCAGGTGGTCCCAGTGAGGAAACCTCACCCCCTCTGCCAATGCAGAGAATCACCTATTCTACAGCTTATGACTAGAGAGTTGACTGGGGCACTAAGAAATGAAGTGAGTGGAGAAGACCCCTTCTGACAGGGTCAGAGGCACTGGAACCCAGGGCATCCTGACTTGGAGGCAGGCTTTCTATTCACTCTACCATGTTTGCTTCTCCAAAGTAGCACTAACAGCCCAAATCCACCCAGTACTTTTAGAACTTAGGATCTTAGGTCCATTTAAGATTTAATTAAGCAACCGAAACTATAAATAAGAGTATAGAATAAATGAAGTAAAAGTTAAAACAAGTCAGTTTTTTGAATGTTGGGATAGTTGATGTCTTGGTGATTAGAGATGGTGCTTTTCAACTCAACAGGTGCAAAGGGAAATGGAAGGACTAAAAAAGACTCAGATTTTCTATCAAAACATGAGGAATTTGCTATAGGCAAGGGAGGGCCCCAAACTCACAAACTATGCTATATAAAACTTTTTCCACACCTAATGTATGCCTGGGAAACATGGAATATTGGCATGAGAAAAGAAAGGCAAAGACTGAAGGACATATAATTCTTTAGAACCACCTTGGGAAAGAAATCTATGATAAGATATAATCAGCAGTAGAATAATCAGAGAAAACTCTGATAAAGCAACATGTTGCAATGAACTGAACATTCACATTTTGCAGGATCCGGGCATCCCAAACAAATGAAGGATCCCCAGTAGGATTTTATGCTATCTCCCAAGGCTTTTTTTCTCCAATTTCTTCTACTTTTCAGAGGCCACCACTGCACAGAAACAATCCATCGATGGTGCTGCCTTCAACTTCTGGTCCAAATGAGTGATGCTAGTGTATGAGGCACATTTCTCATTTGTTCCAACTTGAAAAGCCAATGATGTCCCTTTTTAAAGGGAAGTTCAAGGTGTGTCCCTGACGAAACAGTAGGTTTTATACTGTGAACCACGGTTTTGTTTTTGTCCTACAGGTCTGCTCAAAGGCTTTCTGTTCTTTTGCCCTCCATTTATACTGTGTCTTGTTTTCCAAATAACTCCAAGATTAAATCCCACATCCCTATTAATGTTGTTTTCTTGGGCTCCTTTGCTAATCTGATGTGTGGAGAGCTTTTCTTTAGGGGTGGACAGGAACGTAGGGCACATCAATGTGATGATCACTTTCTGCAGCTGGCTGAAGCAACTACACACTTTTCCCAAGACAGGGCCAATATCCCTTAATCCAGAGGTCCATGAACATGTCTAGGTTATACAATATAGCATTTCTCACGCTTGAAAGAATGTGATCGATTCTGCCCTAGGTTCCCAGAACACACTGTTTCCTTTTGTTTCCACATCTGGTATTTTTAAGTGGTGTGACATCTTGGGTGGTATGGTAGGAAGAATATGGGACTGGCATCAGGAGATTTTAATTCTAATCCTTGTACATCCATTAGCCAGCTGTGACCTCAGGCAAGTCACTTTACCACTCCAGGCCTTCATCTGGAACAGTTTCCTCATCTATAAAATAAGACTGGTAGACAAGGCTATGCTACCATGATCAGACTGGCAAAGCGTCCACAACACAAAAATCAGCAAGTCCTGAATTAAGCTGTAAGGGGTCTCCAATCTGAAGCAGTAGAAGGAAAGATACATAAAAAAAAAAAATACAAAGGAAACCAATTATATTGAAATGGTTATCAATTTTTTTAAAGCTCACAGACCCACCTAAAATCTATCCAATTGACCCCTTTGGGGTCTGTGCATCCCAGGTTAAAAATTCTTGCTTTATTTAGAAGTATCTTGGACCAAAAAATAGTATCACCTGGTAGCCAATTTTCTGGTGATGAGCCTCCCCACAGATTGAGCCAAGCTGGTCCTCAAACAAAAGTCCATTGGAGCCCACACTGGAAACTCTTCCAGCTTGGCAGGTCTTGTCAGAACTTATACTATGTTGGCATAGCTTTTGAAAGCCCAGAGTTATCTCAGCTGGTGATGAGGCAGCACTTTGGTAATATCACATCAATAATCCTGGATGCATTAGGACTACCTGGATAATGCAGTAATGAGGCCTCTGGAAAGGCCTACTCTGAATCACAAGTGGTGGAGCTGGTGGTGCTACTTGGGTGTTGGCCAAGTCATGGATTTTTTTTCTTAAAGAGGAAATAAAAAGAACTAAACCAGGAGCGGACTCCAGATGAATAGAGTCAGAAAATAGAGGCCATTCATAGGACATAATATAATAGAGAAGATTTGACAGAACAGAGAAAAGACAGAAACAGTTTCATGACGCTTATGAAGCCTAAAGGCCGATGGGGAAAACCTGAGGACGGTTTTTAAGCACCTGATGACTAGAAACATCTAGAAACACGCCAGGATGCTCACTAGTAAGTGCAATGACACTAATCAAGTAGTTATCAGAGAGAGATCTTTGGTTGAGTAATCCTGATCACTCAATATTGACTGTTTTATCAGAATGATTAAGGATGAATGAACAGCACGTTGGGTTAAATCAGGTCAGAGTTACTGTTGCTCAGAAAATCTGCAACAAGGGGTGGCCATTTCTGTCTTCCCCCAGTGTTACTAGTAGCTAACATTTTTAACAGCACCTAATATGTGTCGGGCACAAAGTGATCTTTACAAATATTATCTTATTTCACTCCTCTCAACAAGCTTGGGATGTAGGTGCTATTATTACCCCTATTTTACAGATGAGGAAACTGAGACAAACAGGATTAAGTGACTTGCCCAAGGTCACTCAACTAGTTTCTGAGGGCAGGTTTGAACTCATCTTTCTGACACCTGGTCAGGTATTCTATACACTTCACCAATTAGGGAAATAGGATAACTTTAAAAACTGTTAAAATTGGGGAAAAGACACAAATATGCAGTTTACCATGCTGGATTAACAAGTAAAAAGAGGTCTCCAACACAATAAAGTACAGGTTCACCCCATCCTACCCTCAGGAGCCCTTCCTGCTCTGAGCTCTTAGCTTCCAGGTTTCCTCAGGTTTAGTGATTTGGGAGCAGGTTCTCAATAAATCAGAGGTTAACTGATGGCATTCAAGGCTGGGGAAGAATGGTGAGTTTAAGCGTAATTACTATTTTATAGTTCTTTTGTCGTGTCACCTTCTATTCTCCATACCTCCCTCCCTACCCCACCCACAAAGCAAACAGCCCTTGATCAAATTGAGAAGGAGACTTGCAGGAAAAGTCATGCTAAACTTCCAATTGGGCAACTACCTAATTCTGCTCAACCACTGAGCAAGTCACTTCCTGGGTTTCATTTCACTCATAGGCCAAATGAAGAGGTTGGAATAGGCCATCTCTAAGGGCTATTGTAGTTCTAACAAGGCATGACTCTCATTTGGTTTCCATGGTTAGAAGATAGAGAATCCCCCAGACTGGGAACCAGGAATACCAGGGTTCAAGTCCAGTGTCTAACATCTACCAATTATATGACCCTGCTCACTTAACCTTCTTCATTTCCTAGACAGTTCTCTAATACTCTAAATTATACCTCATCCCTGTTCCTTTTTATGGACAGAATGGGCTCCTAAAACTAGGATCAGAAAAAAACATATTTGCAATTGTCATGGATTCCCAAAAATCTGACACTGATCTGCAGGGTAATTACTTCACAAGCCTGTAGTTCTGTATAATATTGTATTTTATTTTTACCGATGCTTTCTGTTTTTTCATCCTATTCATTTTTTAATATATTGTTCCCCAAACCCAGTTCTCGTTCCACTCACATAACAAAGACTACAATAGAAAAAGAAAAAATAATTCATCAAAACCAACATCTACACAATTGAATCTAACCACATATGAGATATTCCACCAAGGAGGTAGGTGACCCTGGGTTCTTTAAGGCTTTGTCATTATAGAACAAGCCCTACCAAGGTAGACAGGCTTTGAGTACTGGTCTGGCAAAAGACAGTGATATCTGAGGACCAGCCTAGCTAAGTATGGAAAGATCCTCACCACATGGGTCCATCACCTACCTTCCCAATCTTATTTCAATTTTTATTGTTTGTTCATTCTCCATTCTAGTCGAACTAGCCTACTGGCTATTCCCTATACATGTCATTCTATCTCCTATCTCCAGAGAGCACCCCACCCAACCCTGCACCTCCACCATAAAGGGAGGGAAATTGATTTTCGCAACTCTTCCCAGAATAAACTTAGTTATTATAATTACACAGCACTCAGTTTCTTTGTTGTTGTTGTTCTTTTTGCTCATATTTTTGTAGTCATGGTATATGTTATTTGCCTGTTTTCTTACTTAACTTGGTATTCATTCATATAAATCGTCCCACTCTACTCTGCATTCTATGTCTTCGTGATTTATTATGGCACAATAATTCATATGTTCAAGTACCTTGACAATGCTATGCTATTGTTCAGTTGGGTCTGATTTTTCATGACCCCATGGGGTTTTCTTGACAAAGATATTAGAGTGGTTTGCATTTCCTTCTCTAGTGGATTAAAGCAAACAGAAGTTAAGTGACTTGCTCAGAGTCATACAGCTAGTAAGTATCTGACGCTGGTTTTGTACTCAGATCGTCCAGCCTCCAGGCCCAATGCTCAGTCCACTGAGCCATCTAGCTTCCCCTGACAGTGCTATACTGGATATTTTATATCTTAACCATACAAGGGTGAGCAGCTGCCCTATAATCTCTATTAAAACACCACAATGTTGTATGTGATTGGCATGATGTTGCTAGAGATTAGCATTGGACTTTTCTTGACCTGATAATAATGGCAAACCAGGACTTCACCTTCCAAACTCCAAGATCACCTAAGAAGGCCACCCTATAGGATTTCAGAGCCCAGTAACAACAGTCCCATAACTTGCAGTGAGTTCTTCAGACTCCAAGTTGTTCTGTCTTTACCTCTACCTATTGTGTCCTCAGAATCTACTATTTACATCATGGATAAGTAATTTCTAACAAAATGGGAACTTCCTGTATAAATAATCAGTTATTGTTAACTTTTCAACCCAACCCCTTCCAGGAAAAAAAAAGGTTTATATGATTATAGATTTAGAGCTGAAAGAGACTTTAACCTCTTTATTTTGCAGATGAGGAAACTAAAGAAGTTAACTAACTTGCCTGAGGTCACATAATAAAATGCTAAGGAATTTTTGGCTCCAGATTCCCTTCCTCTTCTTCACCACATCATCCAGTAAACGATTAGAGGAGATGGGCAAAATAAGTTGTACATGTACAGTGAACAGTAAATATGGTGGGTGACAGAAACACTTCCATGATCTGAAGAGATTGTGGTTTGTGTAGGTTTTGCCAGTGACAAGTAACAGCTATTTCAAAGTTCTCTATAACAACTTATCTTGGAATAGAATTAATCCCTGGGTTCTCAAAGGTTATGCCTGTGTAGAGCAGGCTCTCCCAAGGTGGACAGGCTTAGGGTAATGGCCTGGTAAAAGAGTGAGTCTGATATCTGAAGATCAACCTAACCACCAGTTGGGTCATCACTTATTTTCCCAATCTTCTTTCAGTTTAATACACTTTGTTCACTCTCCTGTCCAGTAAAACTGGCTATTCTCCATTCATGACATTCCATCTCCCGGACTCCATGCTTCCCAGGGTCTAGAAGCTGCTTCCTCCTCACTTGCATATCCTAGGATCCCATCTTCCTAAGGGACTACATGAGTCTCCTAATCTGATCACTAAAGTTGATGGTGTCCAGTCCCTCTTGAATTGCTTTCATATTACTTGCTCTGAGGCAACTATTCCAACTACCAAATAATAAATGAATAAATAAGTAAATAATAAGTGATGTCCCCAAACCATAGGTATTATGTCCCCTTGGAGTTTTAGAGACCCCATTGAAGTAGGGGAGGGGGGAGAAGCAAAGAATATAGGAGTTCCTTTTTAATACTATTTGCTCAAGCCCCTCTTCCTCAGTGTCCTCTCCAATATTATTAGTTGATATCAATTAGTCAAATAGGCAATCACTTTTAGAAAGGAATATTTATTAGCATACCTTAGTAAGAAGAACCAAAATAAAATGAGTCCCTCATAGTTCTGTGGCACATTCTCCCACAAATATGCAGAAAAAGGTGGGTTCAAGTTTAGAGAGCACATGTGAAAAAAAGGTAATTTTCCTTACTTCTCCACCAGCAAGGGTTTTACTAGAATGCTTTCTCCTCATATGAGATTACTCTAGTTAGCTGGCCTGGTATTTTATAGCCGATCCCCTAGGGTTGGACCAAATATCCTCAATCAGTACAGACATGCTTCCTCTACAATGTGATTTGAGTTGACAAAGGACTTTTCACACTTAGTCTAAAGTTTTTGATTACTTTATTGAGATTTGTTCTCACCCCATTAAGGTATATAAATAGAGCATAAACTACTATAAATGGGGTAAGGTGATTTGATTGATTTATTCAATTAAGGCCCATCCTTATTTACACATATAATTTGCTTTTACTTATCTCAGTACATGCTATATTTGTTCCTCCAAGTAAGTAGAATGTAAGATCCTTGAAGGCAGATACTGTCTGTTTTTTTCCCCTTTATATCTTCAGTGCCTACCACAATGTCACATATAACAGGCTTTTAAAAAATCCCTATGGATTGATTAAATGAAGCTTTCATATTAGAGATAAGTGAGCATGACTTTAGTTCCTGGTTAAATTACAGAAGATATTATGAAAGGGATCATAAGTGAGCACCTCAAAAAGGAAGCAGTAATCACAGAGCATTAGCATGAAGAACCCAAAGATAGAGGACATGCAAATGGGTCAGAGAAGCAGCACAGTGTCATGGGTAGGGTGTTGGACTTAGAATCAGAAAAAGCTGCATTCAACTCCCGCTTCCGATACTTATAAATATGTGACCATGGGCAAATCCCTTATCTTTGCTGAGCCTCAGTTTCTTCATCTGTAAAATGAGACCAGATGGCCTCTAAAGGTCAATTTGAGTTCCACATCTAGGATCCTATGATACTAGTAAGTTAGAAAATTGAAGAATGTGACACAGACAAGGAAGGAAAGAAGGGGCTGTATGGGAAAGTTAAGAGTCTATATGACAGGTTTGAGAGTTAGACCTTCTGAGAAGGAAGCAATTACCAGTCCTCCACATTGCTTCACTTATAGGTGCCATGTCTACTACCCATGCCAAGAAGAAAAGATAAATCATGGTGGTCGGTGATTATCTGCTGAAAGGTACAAATACAAGCATAAGTCAGCCTAGTAGGAACAAGCAGAAAGTATTCTGTCTTCCTGGAGCATAGACCTGATGGAAGGCCTCCAAAGACTCATCAACCTGACAGCAAATATGGTTGGGGGGATTCATATATAAAGGAATGATGCCGTTAGGATACCTGGAAAGCACTACTGGGTGTTACAAAGTCCTAAACAATAAATTAAAGACCTTAAAGGACGAGGTGGTGTTTTTATCACTTTCTTCACTAATTCTGATAAGGGTTTATGGAAATAAAGTTATACATGGGAAGTGAACAGTTGCTTGAGATGATGACAGAAAATGTTTTCAACTTCTGTATCAGATCTTAAACTATAGGAATTATAAGCTCTTGGTCAGGGGTATAGAATATCTAACAAAGGCTGGAAAAATGTATTTGTATGGAGATTTGTTGTTGTTTGTCCATTTTTGAAGAGGACCAATGACATCACAGGGTGATGTCTTGACTTGAGGGTGAATTAGATCTAAGAGGGGCAGAGTTGCACAAAGTTGTGAGCCTCACTCTCTCTTCCAGAGTCACTGAAGTTCAGGGGTAAGACAAAAGTCAGGACAACTGGTGATGGCCCAGGATGTAGGGGATGACCTCGGCATCTTCAATGTTTGACCACACTCTAAATGCTCCATGGGGCCTGCCTCAGTGCCCCCATGACTGATGGAACAAATTGATCTCATCTGTCCATTCCATGGGGGAAATCTTCACATGCTTAGGGTAGACATCTCCCTAACTTACCAATGCTTTGATGCCTGTGGGTTACCCTCAACAAGACAGTGTTACCATGGGAAGGCCAATGCACATGCTACACCTTCTGGGAGCCACAGGTGAAAGTTGGGTGATAAGTGGATACCAAAGATGGATGAGCAAACCTAAAAAGCATTTGACAAGCCCACTTAGAGAGGTGCTACTCCTCCCTCAACACCCTATACAGACGTGCCATGGAGATTCACAGACCTGGTAAAGAGAAAATAGAGAAAGCTAAGAAGAATTGCCTGACTCTTTCTGTGTGTGTGTGTGTGTGTGTGTGTGTGTGTGTGTGTGTGTGTGTGTGTGTGTAAATTGTGATATTCAGTCAGGACAGGCCCAGTAATCCACAGAAGAAAATATCCAAGATTAGAGAAGATAATAATAGTCATGGGTTCAGACCATGATGCAAGAGTTGGAAGGGATTGAAGAGGCCATCTAGTACACGAACATATACACCCATTTTTTAGATCAGGAAACTGAGGCCCAAGGAAGTCATCCAAGTAAAGACTTGAACCCAAGCCTTCTGACACCACAGTTAACCCTACTCTACCTGCCTCTGTATATTTGTATATGATATCACAAAACACGAATAATATAGAACATAAGCAGGTTTAATTCAAGGAGATTTATCCTACTTGTCTTGTTTATAGCTTGTTTGTACAGAGTTGTTTACATGTGGTCATCCCCTCCCCCCCATTAGACTGTGTGCTCAGTGAGGGCAGGAACTGTCTTTTGCCTCTTTCTGTGTCCTGGCACATAGCATGTTTATTGACTGTTTGAGATAAATTCGACCTCATGGGTACAGTCATAAGTAGAAAAAATGTTGCGGGGGGCTCAACTGGGACAGAGAACACCCTGACTTCTGGTGGTCAGGTCTGGTAGCCCCCTCCTGCTTTTCCAGTCTTCTAGTCTTTACATCTTATTCCTCACCATGTACTCTTCAATCCAGTGGCACTGGCTCCCTGGCTGTTCCATGAACAACTCTATTTCTTGAATCTGGGCATTTTCTCTGGATGTCCACCGTGCCTGGAATGTGTTCCCTCCTCAACTCTACATACTGGCTTCCCTGCTTTTCTTTAAGTCCTAACTAAAATCCTGTCTTCTATAGGAATCCTTTCCCAACTTGTCTGTTAATTATTTCTTATTGTTCCTGCTTGTATATATTTGCATATATACAAATTTGTTTGTATATATTTGTTTGCTTATTGTGTTCCACATTAGATTCTAAGCTCCTTGAGGGTAGGAATTTTCTTTGGCCTCTTTTAAAATCCCCCAAGCTTTGCACAGTGCCTGGTATGCAAGGGCTTAATAAATGTTTAGTGATTATCTGACTGATTATAAACCAAGTCCCCTCAAGAGGTTTGGGGTGAAAGGTAGA
This sequence comes from Gymnobelideus leadbeateri, assembly GCA_011680675.1. Taxonomy (NCBI): domain Eukaryota; kingdom Metazoa; phylum Chordata; class Mammalia; order Diprotodontia; family Petauridae; genus Gymnobelideus; species Gymnobelideus leadbeateri. The sequence continues at coordinate 1,165,398 of WOXC01004764.1, read as the reverse complement.
TGGAAGAGAAAAGTATCATGTTGAGAAGGGGATGGAAACTAGAGACAGTTATGCCTATGGGCAGTATAGCTGACAGAATGTTATCAGTTAACACATAGGATAGAATCATAGAGAATAAGCACCCCTTTTCCCTGCTACATGTGTACATGTCAGCCCTCTGGAGCAAAGTTCCATTGCCCTTGTGAAAGTTAAGGCTTCTCATAAGTGTCATTGCAATTTGAAAGATAGAAATGGAAGAGTATATATAGCACTAGGCAGTAGGCACTTAAAACATGTTCACTGAGTGTTGATCATAGAATATAGGAATTGGAAGGGCCTTAGAGATCATCAAGACTAATGGCATCATAGTAAAAATTCATAAGGTTCAAATAAGATTGTATATTAAAAAGTTTTATTTCTCTGAAGAAACCATGAACAAGAAAGGGGAAACATAGCAGAGAGCTTTTGAGTAAGAATTAGTGGAGGGAAAAAAATAGAAGTAATATTATAGTGGGATTATATTGCAGACCACCCAGACAGAAAGAGGAAATGGATAATGAGTTCCAGAAACAGATCACAAAGCTGACACATAAGCATGCCATAATAGTAACGAGGGAGTTTGACAATCTAGGCATATTCCTGCTGGAGGTTTTTGTTAAAGGCAGAGTAGTTAACAAATTTTGACTTCTCCTTAATGATGATTTAATTCTTAAAACAAACAAACAAACAAACAAACAAAGTGGTGGGGGCAACTGCCTTTTTAGAAATTATTCTGACCAACAAGGGGGAACTAATTGTGACATAAAAATGATGGGAACCTCAAGGTAAGCGACTGCTTCAATTTAGAATTCATCATAGATAAAAAGAGGAAGTCTATGGATAGACTGATATTCATTCTCAAAGAAATTTTAAAGTATTCAGCAAAATTGTATCAGTGGCCTAAAATTCCATATAAGAAATTAGCTCAAAAAGGACTAAATAATCCCAAGAATAAAATTCTGACAACCCCAATTATTCCAACTGGAAAGAAAAGAAAGAATTATTTAAAGGGATGGATATGGGAATACAAAGAAGTTATTAGCCAACTTTTTTTTTAGACCTGTATCTAAAAGGGAAGTCCCTGATCAAATTAAAGCATTTCCTAAAGAATCTGATAACATAATAAAGTATGAACCATTACATATCACTGATCAAAATGAAGAAATTCCTCCCATTAACTACTGGATGAAGGTAGGTGATTGGACATATTATACTCCTAGTGATTAGATGTTTGAGAATTAGTTGTGACCCCTTGGAACCTATTCTGGGACTCAGCTCTTGAAGGGTCTCTAAGCTGTTCAAGGTTTGTCCTTCTTTTCCTTTATACTTCTACCAAAGAAAAGCAAGGATTGGGGGTGGAAGCACCCACCAACCAGAAGCAGTTATGTCTACTTGCAACAGGTGCACATGGTTGTAGGTGCTTACATGTTACCTTACATGTCTGAGGGGAATTCAAGGATATTGTCTTCTGAACATCAACATTTTAGGTAAGGGAGATAGTATTCTGAATTTCCTAGAGAGTATGAGTCTAGAATCAACCCTTCTAAAAGAGTAAGTTTTGGGGCAGAACCAATTTTGAGAATCGCATCATGGGGAACTGCAGGTTCCTGCTTTTGAGAATTACAGATTTCCTGATGCATTTTGTTCCTCATAGAAGGAAAAAGGCAGTTCATGTAGCAACTGTGTAGTGTTCCACTTGGAATCAAAAGCCAGCAAAGTCCCAGCTTTTTATATGGTACAGCAGTACCATAGTCAAGGATTCCTGCTAAGCCTAGAGCTGGAAGTAGTGGAGATTACAGACAAGTGGTATATGATAGTGACCAGTGGAATAGAGGCCATAAGACAGCAGCCCTATAGCACTAATGGCAGGAGTTGCCCCTCTTTGCATGCACTTTGACTACCCCTCTTAGTCTTAGCCACATACATTCCCTCTCTGCTTGTGATTTCCATATGTGTTCCCTTTATCTGCTGACACTGGTTACATTTGTGGTAGAGTATTTCCCATATTTATGGAAAAGATGTCTTATAGCTACTTTTCCTCATATTCTTTCAGTAAATGGTTTTGCTTTGAGCTGATTGTATTTTGGAGCTGTTCAAGGCAAACACATCTGTGGCTGCTAGTGGCTATAGTTGAGGGGTACCAACTCACAGAACCTGGAGAAGCTGTCTTCTTGGGAAGAAAAGCCTTGGTCCACAGGAGGCCCACAACATTCCCGCCTGAATCAGATTAAAATATAAATAAGAAATGTTTAAAAAATAAGTAAAAATATAATAAAGTATAGGCAATATCACATTTTAAAAAACTAAGCCAATATGTAGCCTGCAGGGATCTTTACAAATGGATTGCTCTCCCTGTTTCTATTTGAGTTTGACACCACTGTTCCAGGGGACCTACCTGAATAGTGGGGGGGGGGGAGTCCCAGGATGCTATATACAGTACAATAACTGGTAACTGAAGATATAACAGGGAATTGTCCAGTAAAAACCTAGTCCTTATCAACCTGCATATCACGCTCTGTCTGTCCTGTCCACTTACTATAGTAGTAATAAAAAGGACCCTTTTTGTTAGGACACTGGGCCAGAACTAGATATGCTTTTAAATACCCAACCTGATCTGTCTTTCCTTGCAGCAACCAAGAGGAGACATGTCATAAGTCTCTGAAGTAGAGAAAGAGGGCTCAGGCCTTTATCTTCCCTCGAAGGCTATGGGCCTATGAGCACATGACCCTGCTGCCATTGCTGCTCCTGTCTCTGTTGGGTTAGTTCTGTTCTTAGGTAAGTCAAAATTGGAGACCATTATAACATTGTGAGCTTAAAAAGGTTTGAAGACCACACTAGAGTGAGCTGGCAACCAAGCCTGGTAAGACACCAGCCACTTGCTTGGAGAGAGAGCTGCCAGGGGACCAGGAACTTGGGATCACACCAGATTTTGCCCAAAGCTCAGCTCAATAAGATGCCAGGCACCTGGATGACCAAGGGTAGTCCAACAACAAAGAAGCTGGGCTCTGAAATAAGAGACTGACTCATACAAGAGCTGTGCTGCATTTGGAAGTGAACTTGGCAGGGCAAAGCAGCTTGGCCACTCCTGCTTTCTCTTCCAAGGAAAAACTTCAGACTGGGAAATACAAGTGAAAAATTTATTAACAATTGAAGCCCAAGATAAGTGAGAAGATGATAAGAGAGCCATTTCCAGGCCCAGACAAATTGAACAAACTGTATTCCAAGTTGCTGAGTATGAGCACTGAGTCACTACTCATAATTTTTTTTGCCTTTTTTTTTTCTGGAGGGCAATTAGGGTTAAATTACTTGCCCAAGGTCACACAGCTAGTTTTTGTGTTAAGTGAACTCAGGTCCTCCTGACTCCAGGGCTGGTGCTCTTCTCACTGTGCCACTTAGCCGCCCCACTACCCATCATTCTTGAAAAACTTTCGAGAATGGGAGAATTACCCCAGTAGTCAGTATGCCAATAAATATTAAGCACCTGGTATGTGTGAGGCCCTGTGCTACATGTTGGAGACACAAAGAAAATCAAAAGACAGTCCCTGCCCTCAGGGAGCTTTAATTGGGGAGACAACAAACAAACAAATATGCACCAGCTATATATAGCTATACGCACCAGTTACATGCAGGAAAAATAGGGGATAACTAAGAGAGGGAAGGCATTAGGATTTAGAGGAATTGGGAAAGACTTCCTGTGGATTTTAGCTGGGACTTGAAGGAAGCCAGGATTTGGAGATGAGTAGGGAGCAAATTCTAGGCATGAGGGACAGTCAGTGAAAATGCCTGGAGCTGAGAGATGGAAGGTCTTGTCCAAAGAATAGTCAGTGGGCCCACACTGGCAATGGACAAATTTCACCCTGATTTTCAAAAAGGGGAAGAAAATTCATTCTTCAACTACAGGTTTTTGAGTTTGATTCTAATTCCTGGCAAGTTTTTAGAACGTATCCTTAAGGGGGATAGTTTGTTAGAAAGGGAAGCAGTCACCACTAAGAATGAGCATGAGTTCATCAAGAAGAAGTCATGCCAGACTAACCCCATTTCCTTTTTTGATAAGGTTTCTGACTAATACATTGGGAGGAGATGCTTTATAGCTGGAACTCATTTGATATGGGTCAAAATGGATGGATTTTATCAAGGAACTATGGAATTGAATCTTGTCAACTGAAACTAAACTAATAAATTAATTAAAAAAAAAAAAAGAAAGTCAGGCACTAAAAATAAATGAAGACTTTGTCCAACAAAAAAAAAAAATCAAATTAACAGTTATTGACTTTTTTTGTACAATCAACTCCTAGTTTTATTTATTAGTTCAATTTTCTTTTTAACTTTCAATTTTATTAATCTCTCCTTTGACTTTCAGTTATTTCCATTTGGTGTTTAATTGTTGTCGATCTATTTAAAGAAATGATCAATTGTTTCTATGATTTGTTCTTTCACCCACTCATTCTTTAGGATTAGATTGTTTTGTTTCCAAGTAATTTTTAATCTCTGCTCCCACCCACCTTTATTAAATATAATTTTTATTCCAAAAAAAAAATGGATGGATTTTAAACTGGTTCAATGACTTTCTTCAAATTCCTTTAACTAAAGGACTAGTTTGTTTTGTTCTTTTTCACTTTTTAAAAAATCTCAAATATCACCCATGTTTGCATTGAATCAAAATGAATTAATCATTAATGGATCGACGTAAAGCTAGAAGGAAGTTTCTAATGGAATGCCACTGGGTTCTACCCTGTTGTGTTCAATATTTTTACCAATTCCTTATATGAAGGCACAAGTGGTATGTTTAATAAATTGTGGATAGTGTGAGACTGAGAAAGATTGCCAAATGTTGCATATCAAAATCAGGATCCAAAAAATAATTTCAGTTGACTAAACTGATGGGTCATGTTATAAATAATTTCAATAGGCTAAAATGGCAGGTTAGGTAAAATGAGGTAAAAACCTAAACTTAGGTAAAAATCTAAAAAAATTACATAAAAACCTAAGAAGGATAAATGTAAAGTCCCACATTTGGGCTCAGAACACCAACTCCAGAAGTACACAATGGGGAGCACATGGCTGGTTCGTCAGTTAGTCAACAAGCATGTATTAAGGACCTATTATGTGCCAGTCACTGTTCAAAGTGCTGAGGATACAAAGACGGACAAACATATCAGTCCTTGTGCTCAATCAAGGAGGTCACTGTCTAATATGCAAACAACTATGCACAAATAAGATATATACAAAATAAACTGGAGATGATCCTGGGTGTAGAGAGGCAAGAGAATTAAGATGAATGGAGAAAGTCTTCTTGTAAAAGGTGGGAGCTTAGCTGGGACTTGAAGGAAATCAAGAGATGGAGGTGAGGAGGGAGAGAGTTCTAGGTATGAGGGACAGACAGTGAAAATGCTCAGTCAGGAGATGTCGTATCTCATTCAAGGTACAGCAAGGCCAGTGTCACTGTGTTAAGAGTACATTCAGGAGAAAAAGATCTGGGAATCTGAGTTGAATTGGAAGTAACAGAGTAATAAAGCAAGAAAAGAAGCTAATTGATTTTACTTCATTTGTATAGATAGTGTCCAGAAATAGGAAGGTAACAATGGCATTGTACTCTAGCCTAATCATATCATACCAAGAGCATCGTTTTCAGTTCTGAACATCTCTTTTAAATAGGCTGGTGACTAGCTTAATGGAAAGAGGAATGAAGACTACAGTATGCAAGGGTCATTTGAAGGAACTGGGATCCATTAAACCAGAGAGGTTTGGACTTGGTTGTGATCCTTCATTCTCAAAGAGGACCAAAATGACATCGCTATTCTAGAGTCAAGTTACAGTGTGTCTGCCTGTGCCTGATCAGACCAATACAAGAACTTGGAATGCTCTACCACAGGTTGAGCACAAATAGTCCATGTGAATTTTGGCGGTGGATTCTCTAAATTTGTACATCTCCCATTTCTTTTAAGCTACTCAGTTCTGCTTTGTTCATAGAGCACAGCACCTTCTGCGATGTGTAAGAGGCCTAAGGGAAGCTAAGAAGATAGCTTCAAGTATTTGAAGGGACTTCATGTGAAAGAGGGAGAAGACTTGCTCTGATTAAGAGCAAAATTAAGGCCATTGGGTGAAAGTTATGGAGGAGAAGGTTTAGGTTTGATGTAAAGAAAAACTGCCTAATACTAGAGAAGTCCAAAAGTAGAATGGTAGAATTCCCACTGTTCTCTTGCTCAGAAAATAATAAATTCCTGTCACTGAACCCCTTCTAGCCCAGGATGAATGATGGCTCCTCTGGAGCACTTGGAAAGGAGAGTCAGCTTTCAGATACGGGACAGAATTCTAGAATTCTGTTACAAGACCACGGTCACATACCTTGACAACCAACTTACATTTTCTAAAGGTATGTACAGAAGAGGTAAGCAAATCTACATACGTAAGGTTGAACACAAACAACTGAAGGAGGTTAAACTAGACAGAAGGTGAGAGAGGAGATTTAGGAGTTATCAGTCCAAGCTACAAGAGATAGCTACGAAAGCATCCTGGAATGCTGTGTGTGGGTGTGGCAGTGGGGTGGGTGGATGGGTGGGAATAACCCCAAACACAGAAACCATCAAAGGGCCAAAGAATAACTGAGAAGAACATTCCTCAGGAAAGGTGATTGAGAGGTGACATTGCAATTAAGTGAGATCTATGACATTGCCTTTGTTAAGTCCATTATAAAAGCAGTTAGCTTCCTACATCTTTCTGTGCAAGGTTTATTCTGATCTCATCAGTCAGAACCTTTACTTCCAAAGCAAAAGGCATAGATAGTAGATACTGGAGTATAGCAATAAAGGGATGAAGGGATATAAGTAGCTTGTCATCCTTCCCTTGTTGAGAGGTCAGGCAGCCGGACCCTGGGCTCTCACCAGTAAACACACTCATAAAAGTGCAAAAACAAATCTTTAAGAGACCATCCACTTAATAATACTACTACCTAGTCACAGTGAGATGTCTCTCCCTTGAAAGCTCAGTCCAGATGGTGTTTATCAAAGAAGATAGGGAGAAGGAGCAGCAGTGTTTATTCGGAGGAAGCAAAAGATCCTTTGTCATTGTTTATTGACCACCCCTGACACATCCACTGACCTGTGCGTATTTAATCATTTTGTTGAATGGACACTGGGAAATTTTGTTGAAAAATACTTCCCCAAGTGTGCAGTCCCTGCTTTAACTTTAGACACTATCAAACAAAGGACTAATCCTTATGAAATTCTACACATACATTTTTATTCTTTACCAATTCAATTCCACAAACATTTGCTAAGGACCTACATCCTTACAAGTGCTGGGCCAGGCACAGGAGGTACAAAGATAGGTCCAACACAGATTCCCCCTTCCCCCACATGGCTTATGGTCTTAAGGAAGAGGTAAGATGGGTACGTAAATAACTGATTTTAGGAGGTTACAGTCAATGGACATAGGGGAGAGAGAGGACTATGCTGCATAACAATTATGATTTTTGTAAGAAAGAAAGTGAGGAAAGAAGTAGAGAGAATGGAAGGCAGCGGCTGGCTTCTGAAGTGGAGCAGATGTGTTAGGAAGCTGGAGAGGAGAATTAGAGCCAGGAAATAACACTTCAACTGGTCAGGAATGGGACTGGTTCTCACACCCCTCTCTAAAGCACTGATTTGCAAGTGAATTACAGCTTATTAGAGTTTAAAGGGGCTTTGGCATCACCAGAAGAAAAGAGAAGCGATTTGCCCAAGGAACACCCTGCTGGTTGGTCAATGACATAACCCAGTCTTTCTGCCTCTTTCCAGTCTACAACCTACTCTTTCCAGTAAACTGCACTACCAAATTTACTCTGACAAAAAAAAAGTTGTGGTTATAAGACACTACAACTGACTGACTTAATCACGTCATACAAATAGTTGGCTATTAAATGGGGATTTAGGAGTCAGTCAGAATTGACCAGCTTCTAGATTGAATTTACCAAATAGCTGAAGCGATAAATGGCTACATTTAACTATAGTTCACAGTGTAGGTCTTCCATAGCAGAACTTAGAATAGAAATGTGAGCTCTGGCATTTCTAAGTTGTTTCCTACACCAAGATTCCTGTGGAAAATTCAGTTAAATTCAAGAACCCTTTATCAGTACCATTACCCGCAAGGCTATATGTGTTAGATGCTAGGATTAAAACTACTAGAAGAGGAACAGAATCTTCCGTCATGGAGTTTACCTCATATCAGAAGGGACTCATTGTTTTGTTTTGTTTTCTCTGAACAGAGACTGAACCATGTAGAGATGAATATTGCTAGATGTGGTGGCTGCTTAATGAATTCAAGAAGTTCAGAGACTTTGAGAATTCAGTCTGGGTGGTACTTTCTGCAACACTACACGCTTCTTGGAGAAGAGGACCTGGTACCATCCAAAAGGAGAGCCATGCTAGAGCCAGTGAGGCAGGCCTGGAGTCAGGAAGGTCTGAGTTTGAATCCTGCCTCAGACACTTCCTAGCTATATAACTTCAGGCAAGTTACTTAACCTCTGTTTGCTTCCATTTTCTCAACTGTGAAATGGGGATAATGACAGAACCTACTACCTCTCAGGATTGTTGTGAGGCTCAGATGAGATAAAGTACTTAGCACGGTGTCTGACACATAGTAGATGCTGTGTGAGATATTTATTCCTCCATCTTCCTCCTTCATATATGCCCTACTGACTAGAAGATGTGGACCTGGAATGAGTTGCTAAGAATATAAATCTGAGTTAAAAGTGAAATAATTGTCAAGCAGTCTTGGGAGTTTTTGCCTCTTGCTAGAATATAATAGGAGTTATTATTATGAGTTACTACATCATGTTTTAAGTATTTGTTAAAACATATGGGTTCTTTGTTTTATAAGCATTTCTTTTGTGGTACAGGAAATAAACAGCTATTTCATACTTGATACCTATTTTACACACTATGTACCTTCAAGGTTTCAAGAGTTCTTCAAGAGACACACTAATTCCTTTAAGGGAGAACCTAGATATGAACTATTCCTAAGCTGTGTAAAAGAGATTTTCCTCTGAGGCTTGACAATTCAAGAAAGCTTGAGCCCTTCACTTTGGGATCAAGGCTTCCCTCTGGTCATGAATCTAGTCTACAGTGGGCTCAGAGCTTTGGTGAGAAGAATGTGTACCCACCCAGGCTACAGAGTCTCCCATGATGCCTCTTGGTTCCTGGAACTGAGGCAAGGGAGTAGTGTCAATGAGGGTTAACAACTAAGCTTACTACTAAAGCTAGAAGCATCCTAGCATGGAATCACTGTTCAGTTATCTATGTTCAGGGAAAGAGTCTAAAGCAGAAGAGACAGCCAGGAATTTAAGATCTAGTCTCAGGCTCACCTCTCTCACAACCTGCCACAGTTGCCTTAGGTAAAGGAGAGAAAGAAGAGAGAAATCCCCACCCCACCATCACCCCTATTCACTGGAAGTTCCAGAGAGGGCTGGCATGTTTGAATGCTTGAAAGAAGAGGGTGAAGAGAAAGGTGAGGCATGGGAGAGGGGGAAGCAATTTCTCCATGTACACCTACTGGGCAGGCTCATCCTCCTCAGTGACCAGTCATCCTTGGCACAGCCCTTCCTCCTCCTCAACCTCATCACAAGGACCAATAAACCAATCCAGGGGACTTGCCCTTTCCACTCCTCAGCAGAAGTCCATAGTCAGCATCTTCTTCCCCATCCTCACTCAAGGCAAACAAGGGACAACCTAAGAGTCTCTGGTCCTGTATGCCTTTTGGAAATAGGCCAGAGCATAAGTGCATCCTGTGGAGTCAGAGCACATGTTTTGTGGTCTTGCCTCTTACTTAAATAAAAGCTAACCAGGGGCCTATTAAAGAGACACCATAAAACTCTATTAAATAACAGGACACAGAATAATAGGAACTCAACCTGCCACTATTTATTTGAACTTTCTGGATGCTTGTGGAGTGGCCATTGCCATTTGACTTTATGTCAAAACACCATCTATGACTTCTGCTCAGCTATTATCTGGCCTAGCTCTGTGTAAGACAGTAATCTTGAATTTTCAGATCTATAAAAGAGAATGCTTATCATTTTATTCCCCAGTGGTATATATTTTATATATTTTTCTAGTAATAAGTCAGTTTCAAAGTGGGCTGTAGACATTGCTTAAGAGTCAGTCCTGGAATCAGGAAGACTCATCTTCAAGAGTTCAAATCTGACCTCAGACACTGGACAAATCATTTAACCCTGCTTGCCTCAGTTTCTTCATCTGTAAAATGAGCTGAAGAAGGAAATGGCAAACCCCTCCATTATCTTTGCCAAGAAAATCCTAAATGGCGTCACAGAGAGTTAGATATTGACTAAACAGCAACAAGGGATGGGAAAGAAGAATAAGCCAGGCAGAAAGAGAAGAGAAGCTAGCTGGGCCACAGCTTCAGAATCCTCTATAAGGAAGAGGAAATGATACTTTCAGCTTTTCCTCCTCTTCACCCTTTCCCTTCTCTCCTACTTCAAACACTAACTCCCTCTTTTCCTTTCATGCCTAAGAATTTCCCTATTGCACCACAGAAGGACAATTACAGGATCACAAGATTTATAGCTGGAAGGGGCTCAGGGGCCACCCAGTTCGACTAACCTCTCCTTATTTTACAGGCTGTCAACTCTGCTCTGGCTTCATTTTCCTCCTTTCCCACTCTTGATCCTATAGTTAGTTGGTATAATGTTACAATGTCTTCTACCTTTGAGGGCCTGAACTAGCGAAGGTAGCTATGTGAGTAAAGAGAAGGGAATGGGAACAAGAGATATGTAGATAGAAATAGCCAGACTGGGCAAATAACTGGATGTCCCAGGAGCATTTATAGGTTAAAACCAGAGGACAAATAGACAAAAAAAGGTAGAAAATCTGTCAGCCTTTTTAGAGCAGTCTATATTCATCATTGGGGCAGCTAGATGGTATGGTAGATGGAATATCTGACCTGGAGTCAGGAAGACCTGAGTTCAAATCCAGCCTCAGATACTTATTAGCTGTGTGACCCCAGGCAACATTGACCATTTGCCTCAGTTTCCTCATCTGTAAAATAAGTTGGAGAAAAAAATGGCAAACCACTCCAGTACCTTTGCCAAGAAAACCTGAAATGGATCAGGAAGATTTGGACACCACTGAACAACAATATTCATCACCATCTCTAAGAGGAAACCCACCATATATGCACTCTCATACCTCAGTCTCTTTTGTGCTCTGTTGAGGAAAGGAAAATGACAGTAAAGAAAATGCATGGGGAAGTACAGCTGTGCAGACCAAGTACACACAGAAGAGGTGCATGCTAGAGGTAGCACCATTCTGAAAACATTGAGGGATTGCTTTTCAAGATATTTGAAAGAGAGGGAAGAGAAGGTAATTAACATTTATTAAACATCCACTATGTACTAGGCTTATAGAGTATATGGGGTGCTCAAGGAGGACTAGTACCTCTGGTGTAATGGCTTGCTAAGTCCTTTTCAGGATTGCTCATCCACCTTTGGTGTTCACCTTTACCCAACTGTCACCTATAGCTCCAAAAAGCAGTAGCATGTGCAGCAGCCAAACCCTGGCAAAACTGTCTTGGCAGATGGGTTAAACCAGGCTGAAGGTAACCTACAGACTCCAAACCCAGAGGTGAGTTGGGGGGATATCCACCCCAAGTATGTGAACACTTCCTGAGGTGGAATGGGTAGATGAGAACAATTTGTTGAAAAGGCCATGAAGGTAGCTACAGCAGGTGCTGTGAAAATGAAGATTGCCAAGGTCATCTACTGCATCTTGGGCCACCATCAGTCATCCTGACTTTTGTCTTACCACTAGATTTCAGTGACTCTGGAAGAGAGTGAGACTGACAACTTTGTGCAACTCTGTCTCACTTAAATCCAATGCACCCTCAAGTCAAGACAACCCCCAGTGATGCCACTGGTCCTCTCTGAAAACAAAGGACAAACAAGAACCACAACTATGTGCCAGGCATCATATTAAGTGGAATGTTAAAAGATGGAGAGAGAGGAAAGTCTCCATCCTGGAGTACTTAAGAGAGAAGAATCACTTAGAACAAACTTTGCAAAGATGGGTTTACAGAGGGAATAATTGTACTGATGAGATCACATATCCATTCTTTCACATGCAAATGTGCCTGTTAGCAAAGATGGTCGACTGATAAATAAATCAAGTGAAGATTACCCATCCTAGAGAAAACACTGGACTTAGATCAAGTCCTTAAGTACCTTAATGAAGACTAATATTTGAGTTATGACTTTGCCAATTTTCGCTGAGTGACCTTATGCAAATCATTTGATTCCTCTGGTTAACAAATATTTATTAATCACTTACTATGTACCAGAGACTGTGCTAAGGTCTGAGGATATAAAGAAAAGACAAAAAAAAAAAGATCCTTGCTCTCAAGAAACTCACCATTTAATGGGGGCGGTGGGAGTTTTAATGTGTGTATGTGTATATACATACATATGTAAACTGGAAAGAAGGAAAATCAGAAGATGTTCCTTACCAAAGGTAGAATCTTATTTGTGACTTTAAGGAAGCCAGAGAAGTTAGGATGCAGAGATGAGAAAGGAGAGAATTCCAGGTATGAAAGACAGACAGTAAAAATGTTCAAGATTAGGAGATGGAAGATTATGTACAAAGAACATCAAGGAGACCAGTGTCATTGGGGTACATGGAATGGAGTAAAGTGGAAAAAAGATTGGAATATAGGAAAGGAACAAGTTATGAAGGGCTTTAAAAGGAAATGGGGTCTTGGGAAGCTTAATGAGGTATGAAAAGGTTTAAAAACAATGCTCTATGACTGGAATAGTGAATCAATTAGAGAGGTATAAAAGAATTGCCTTGCTGTGGTGAGGGCCCAGTTGAGATTATGTAACAAATTAATAGTGAAACCAGTCGGCATAGTTTCTTTATTTTCTCCAGCTTTATTTGGTAGTACATGAATAGGAGTGAAGGTAGTAGATAGTGCGAATGGGATTTGGCTGAACAAATTCAACCACAGGATAAGGGAGCAAAGGCCTAAAGACTAGATTATAGTGCAGAGATGAACTGGTTCACCAAGGAGTCAAGATGAGGAAGGGAGGCAAGTATAACCATTGCAGGGATGACAGTCTGGGAAAGAACTGAGGGTGGAAGGATTAGAGGTTAAGGTAAGGATGAAGAACAGGGTTAAGGGTTACATGGCAGAAAGAAAGGAAAAATAATAACAGATTATATGATCAGACAAAGGAATTCAGAGTTCATGAACATGGAAGTGGAACACTTGTGGGTAATACCAAGATCAGGGATATCTTGAAGATGATGTCCACTCTAATTGAGTAGGGTAAAGGTCCCCAGGGGGCCAGGCAGCCAATGTCGATATGGGGCAGGCCAGCAGTGGAGAGGGAGAAGTGAAGGCAGCCCTTCTCAAAATATGGAGGTTCTCTCTGGGCCTCAAGTTCCTTACCAATACAATGGAGGTTCTATCTGCCCTGCCCAGGCCAGAGGAATGTGGTCCTAGGCCAGAAGGTCAAATGAGTTAATATGTATAAATCACCATATGAAAAGAGATAGGGACTGGACTTGTTATATTAATGACATCAGGAACTTGAAAGGAAGGGCCTCTCTCTACCAAGGATGATCAGGACTCACTGCCTCTTTTCAGTAGGCTCTTAATAAATATCATATTATGGGGCAGCTAGGTGGCAAAGTGAGTAGAGTGCCGGCCCTGGAGTCAGAAGGACCTGAGTTCGGATCCGACCTCAGACACTTAACACAAGCAAAAAAACCTAGCCGTGTGACCTTGGGCAAGTTGCTTAACCCAATTGCCCTCCAAGAAAAAAAAAAAAAAAAAGCTAAATAAATAAATAAATATCATATTATTTTGTATCCTCCTCCCAACCATCAGCCTTCCTACTAGCCTTTGCTACCAAACATATGTATTGGGAGCTCTCCAGGAATCATCACATTTGCCTCTCAGGGAAGACAAGGCCACAAGTGGCCTCCAGCAATGGCAGCAGTGGCAACAAAGTCTCTCCAAAGAGAACTCAGGCTGAGACCTAAAAAATAATAAGGCAAGGTTACATTGTCCCAACCCCAAACTGCTCATACAGAGACAGGTATATTTATTAACAACTACTAACCATTCCTCCCTATTTGTCAAGCAGACGTGAATTCCACAGGTCCTTTATTCCAAACAGCCCAGATGGTAACTGTTCTCATCCACAACCTGTATTTCACACTTAGTGATGCTTTTTAATCTCAGAGCTATCAACATCATTTGATTTTCAAACACATTGTAGGTGGTACTTGTTTTGAAACTGCTAACAATAAATCACAGCAGAGCGAGAACTGTATCGATAATAAAATAATTCACAGATAAGTGGATTCAACACCTTAGTAAATGGTTCCAAGGTAACTGAAGCCCAGAAGTATTTAATAACATCTAATATGAATTCATTTAGAGCCATTAACAAAACACTCAGTGTGGCATTTTAAAGAGGAAGTGATCTATTTTTAAGATTAGATTTTCCAATGGTCTAGACCCATGATTTCATTTATAGAGAACTCCCAGTAAAGAAACTCCCTCTACTAACTGTTTTGCAACCTATAATCTTAGTTGCCTGGAGATCTGAAATGTTAAGTGACTTGCCCAGGGTTACACATGCTGTATGTACCTGAGGCAAGAGGTCAACTCTTTATCCACTATTCCATGCTGCTCAAATAGCATTTAGAGTAACGCTACTTAACAAAGGGGGGAATCAAAGAGATGGTAGGTAAGAGAACTGGGATCAGAGAAGAAGAGCAATGACTTATGATAATGAAATCCAGCTGATAAAATCCAACATGGATGATGAGAAGTATAGATGTAGGGCTTCAAAGTCCAGGAATCTGAGGGTTACCAACATAGATACTGAAGTTACAGAGGATGAAGGTAGGAGAAGAGGTAGAGAAGAAGAATGTAAGCCAGGTACTTTCATTTAGAAAGATGGAAATGAGTCCTGAGTACCTTGAGGAAACAGTGGTGATCATTTAAAGAGAGAGGCATAAGTGACTAGCATGGACTTTAAATGTTGACATTTATTGAGAGAGAAGTCAAGAAATGACATGGGGAGCAAAGACAAGAAAGATATGCCCATCTTGACCACTGAATTGGAAAAAATTGGAAAGGGAAATCTAAGGTGAGGCTTCTATAGCTGAAAGCACTAGGGACACTCAATGACTGAGCTGAAGGCAGGGTCTTCATGAATTTGGTTCACTTTCCCCTATGCCAAGCTAACCATCACTGACTTGTCAGAGGATAGGGAACAGGGACCTGACCTGCGATTTGATTGATATGAGGCTCTCCCAGATGAGGAAACTCTTCTATCAAAGCAGGTCACTGACATGACTCATTTAAAGCACAAGAAAAATACAGTGGAAACCAAACCTGTCTTAGCCTGGGGTGAGGTGTGGCAATGGATTATAACATTTTATAGTAGCTTAAGATTTGAAAAATGCTTCCTTCACAACAACCCTGTGAGATAGTACAAATATAATCATCATTCCCCTTTAGTGATTACACCAAAATGAACTACACAAGGGTATTAAATATGCAACAGGAAGAAAGAAATAGAGAGAGGGCACTCCTAAGAGGAAGTCATTCTCAAAATGTAGTTTGCTATCTACTCTCCATTCTGTGGGTCTTAGAAATAGGTTTTTTTTTTGACAGTTTTCTGTGCAGTTTCATGGTATATAGATAATTAAAGACATTGTCACATCTCTCTCTTCCTTATTGTCTTCCACAGCTCCCTTCATCCCCTTTTCTTTGACTTTTGGTTTCTCCTTCACTTTCAAATAATAAAACATTGCATCCTTTGTACTTTTCTTTTCTTTGGAAAAGGATGGCTTTTTAATTTAAGCTACATTCAGAGTTAAGAAGACAGCAAAAGAAATATTCTCACATTTGGGACAAATGGTGTGAAGGTGAGACCACAAAGATGCAAGCTATCCACATATTGTTTTGTATGCATCTTCCATAACACTTCACTTCATTTCTTCCACTACAATGGATCTGTGATCCATCTCACTGATGTAGGCACTCGCTCCACTGATACATGTTCCAGCTCATCTGGGAATTCTCATCTTGTGGAATTCTTGCCATGTCTTTCCATCGATTCTCTCCAGAGGATCCATTCAATGTCCTAGAGGTGCTTATGTTTCTAGGATGTCCAGAGGATGATAGAATGATTTTACATCCAAGGAAACTGGGGTCCAGTGAGTGATTTAGCCAAAGTCACCCAGGCAGTAATAGCAGAGTTTATATTCAAATTCAGGTCTTCGTCCAACAAATCCAACCTTCTTTTTTTTTTTAAAGCAATTGGGGTTAAGTAACTTGCCCAAGGTTACACAGCCAGTTATTTTTGTGTGGGTATTAAGTATCTGAGGCCAGAACCAATCCCCAGTCCTCCCAACTCGGGGGTGGCGCTCTTACTCACTGCTCCACCTAGCTGCCCCACCAACCTTCTTTCTAATGTACCCTACTACCTCTCCCAACTTTACTTTTTTCCCCTTTTTTGCAATTTGTGGGTATCAGTGGATCCTACTAAATATCTAACTGTTACCCTTTGCATTTTTTAAATTCAATTTTATTTTATTTTCAGATCTCTTTTGCTCCCCACCTTTCCTTTGAACCCCCATGGGGGGAGAACATTACAAACAAATTTCTGAATTGACCATGTCCAAAAGATGTGTATATCTATGTATACATGCAGATAGAGAGAGAGATTGTGGAGAAAAGTAGCATTAATAATTAAAGGGAACAGGAAAAGTTTCCTGGAGTAGACGGCACCAGGAAACTACCATGGTACCAGGAGGTGGATGGGCTTTAGTAGCAGTCAGAAGGTTGGGATAATTGAAAATGTTGTGGAATTTCTCAACTGCTATCTGTCCCAATATCTTCTTCCTTCTCTTCCCCCCAGCTCATTATCTCTCTGGCCAAGATATACATATAGATGGATTTAGTCAATGTGTTGCCTGTTCAGTTTCATGTCAGAACTTGGACAATATCCTCATTCCTTTCTAGTCTGTGCTCTAAACTTCCTCTTCCATTCCCCAATTCTTCAACCTGAAACCCCACCCTCACCCAGAAACGTCCATAGTTAAAGTATCCCCTATTTTGCAGCCTCTCCCTCTGATTGGATGGTTCCTCCCAATACTTCCATTTCAGGATGGCACCCAAGTTACATCTTGTACCTGTCCAGACTACACTTCAGACTTCTTCTATCATACCCTCACCTTTTTTTCTCAGTTCTTGTTTATGTGTTGAGTTCCCCTATTGTAAACTCTAGTGCTTGGCACATAGTAAGCAATAAATAGTAGTTGACTGACTGCATTTTTATGCACTTTGCTTTTCCAGTATGGATGGATGAAACACTTTTCCATCACCATAAATTTCCCTGAACTGTCCTTGTCATATTTCAGGGTTTGTGATATAGATTATGTGGTCATCTTGGAAGAACAAAATGTAGAGGACCTTTTCAACAATAGAAAATCCTTCCTTCCATAGGACTTTTCTGATTAGACTGGTGAGAATTTTGGGTTAATATGTTTAACACCTTAATTGATATCAACACACATCAGGATATTGAATGTAGTCATTTCTGAGTCAACCTTATTATGAAGTCTTTTTTGGTATATGTCCAAACATACCTTGTGAGGAAAACCTTCAAGACTATATTTTGTTCAGCCAAGTCAAAAAAAGTCAACTTTTTTTTTTGTTTTGAAAGAACTTACAATTTAATGAAAGTTTAACCTTTGTTAGGAAGTTTAACTTTGCATCAAACCTATGGCTGCCTCTGCAACTTCTGCTGGTTGCTTCTACTTTTCACTTTCTTAAAATAAAAAATAAACTTAATCAGATCTTCAATTCTCCAACTGTTGGCCCATACTTAAAATCCTTTCTAGCTTAGTGAGATCCTCCAGTCTGTTCTCTGTTCCCATAATAATTGAGACCTTAACAGGGGTAGAGAACCTTCGGCTTTGAGACCACATGGAGACTTCTAGATCCTGTCAAACGACTGTACTTAAGGATATAGAAGGCCCCATGTGGTCTCAAGGCCACAGGTTCCCCACCCCTGCCTTAAGATCACTCCCAAGTCTCAGTGAGGCATCACTGAAGGATTATAAGAGAGGCCTTTTTACAGCAAGCTTTGATACCACAAACCACCCTCCCACTTTACTTCTCTCTACCTTCTGATTTACTATCATCTCCTTCTATATATCCACAGCAAGCCCTAGTAAACAAGATTGAAGCAACCCCCTGCACCAATCTGCCCCATGAATTCTGCCATCTCCCCTGCACCCTCCCACCCCATGCCCTTGGTGCTGACAGGGAAAAAGCTGGCTAAGCCAGATGATGCTTTTAAAAAAAAATTGGAGACCTGTCTACATATAATTAGTTTATAAGCTCACAGTTATTACAAGGTAAGAATATCATAAATACACAAATTAACAATAGAGAACATGTGAAGATAAATGCTATCTGCATCCAGAAAAAGAATTGATAAATAGAAGTATGCATAGAATAATTTCATATATACCTATTTGTGTCTAATAATAGGGGGAAGGAAGAGAAAAGGGGAAAAATTTAAATGATAACTTTGTTGTAAATTTGGAAGAAATAGCTAGTTGCACATAGTAGATTTGCAGTTTCGCGTGCAATCATCTTTTTTACAGTACTGTTATGGAAATGCTTGACACTTACTAGCTGTGTGACCTTGGGCAAGTCACTTAACCCCAATTGCCTCACCTTCCCCTCTCCAAAAAGAAATCTTTTTTTTTTTTTTAAGCAATTGGGGTTAAGTATCAAGGTTACACGGCTAGTCATTTGATTTATGCGTGGGTGCTCATTTTCTGAGGCCGGATCTGATCTCGGGTCATCCAAACTCCGAGGCCGGCACTCTTACTCACTGCGCCACCTAGCCACCCCTTTAGGGCAATTGGGGTTAAGTAACTTGCCCAAGGTTACACGGCTAGGTTTTTGTTTGTGTGGATTAAGTGTCGGAGGCCGGCTCCGAACTCAGAGTCCTTCTGATTCCAGGGCCGGCGCTCTATTCACTGCGCCACCTAGCCGCCCCATCCAAAAAGAAATCTTAATTGTTGTCCTATGACTGGAATTATGTGAGTAAAATTAAAACAAAACACATATTAATTAAATGCCTAATAAGTGAAAAACACAGTGCTTTAGGCTAGATCAATGGTTCCTAATTTTTTTAGAGTATAAAGACACCTTTTTAACACCAGAAAAGTTTGCAGATCTCCATTTGTAAGTAGTTGTAATATTAATATCCATTGATCAAGAAAATATAAATAGAGAGATTACTGTGATTTTGGTTGCTGGGAAGTAGGGCAAAGACTGTTAATTTCACCATCTTGATCCAGCCCTATTTCAGTCTTGCTCCTGAATTGGTTTGCATGGAAACCAGAATTATTATGGAGGTTGAAAATAATCTTCCCATCCCAACTCCATGTAAGGTGTTGTTTTGCTAACCAGAGTCCCAAAGGATGATTTGAAGGAGACTCAAGCTAGCAAATCAAGGACATGATAGGAGTTTAATAAAATTTCAGACCATAAGTAACATAAAATTTGAACTAAGAGAGACTGAGTGGCCACAAGGGAAAAAGCAGTTCTAAAATCAGACTTTTAGATTCCTAAAGCATTCTCTCTATAGCTGATTGGGTATGTGTTGGAGGGTCTGCCTCACACTAAAAAGCTGAAGACGACCCCTGGAGCTGTTAACAAAAGAACTAGTCGATTCTTCCTCTTGAAGGGAAGAACCTGTATTGCAGCTGAAGACCAGTATATGGCATAAGTGGAGATGCCTGGTTAAAAAACAAACAAAAACAGTACATTGACATCATGAGGAGTGGGTAGGAAAAGAATAAGCATTTATATGGTGCCTACTATATGCCAGGTACTGTGTGGATCTGAAGTATAAGAGCCATAAATAACCTTATCCATATATGTCCTATATGTGTCCCTGGCCATATGTGTTTCCTAGCCACACACAATCATCTATGTGTGTTTTCTCATTACACATGCTCCTGCACATGACCCCTCCCCCACTAGTGATGTAATGACCTATGGAAGAGTATCTCTAAAGGAAATCTTTCTTTTTTTTTTTTTTTTTTTGCTTTTTGGAGCGGGGGAAGGTAGGGCAAATGGGGTTAAGTGACTTGCCCAAGGTCACACAGCTAGTTTTGTGTTAAGTATCTGAGGCCAGATTTGAATTCAGGTCCTCCTGACTCCAGGGCCAGTGCTCTATTCACTGTGCCACCTAGCCAACCCAGAAGGAAATCTTTCTTGACCCCTATTTTTCTATTCTGTCTTTTGTCAGGAAGCACTATGGCTGGTCTACTAGATATTAACATATTGTCGGGGATCTCCTGGGCTGTTTTTGCATGTGTACTTGACTCATAAACAGATTCAGTTTAGAATAAATAATGAATAAATAAATAATACTGGTACAGTTTTCTAAAGGTCCATTTTGAGGGGACCTGGGTGCTACATACCCAATGATCAAAAAAATTCTATGAATCCAGTAATTTTTAAAAAATAGAAGACTCTTTCTTTGAATTCTATGTGGACAAGGAATACCTACAGTTTCTCCATAAACAGAGGTATTTAAAACTGAGCCCAGGGGATGGGTAAGATGGTAAGAAACTGAAGTTGAGTCAGAGAACATCAGCTGTTGAAGAACTAGAAAGGAACAAGGTTTCTTATTCCAAAAGTATCTGATTCTGTGAATAAGCAAGCAAGGAAGGGTGCGGTACAATGGAATGAACTTGAGTCAGAGAACTTGGGTTCGAAGTCCAGTCCTGCTACTTATTACCTATAATGACTTGAACAAGTAATTTAATTTTTCTGGAAGTAGAGGAAAGGAGAATAGATGCCTTTTTTCCCCCAAAGAAATCATTGTGGAGAAGGGGCCCACCTTCCTCCTCAGTATTAAGAATAACTGCTGACCAGCTGCTACCAACATACAGAAAGGCACAGAAGCTCTTAGAGTAGTAGCACTGCCCCACTCCAGACTACTGGACTTGCTTCTAGCCCAGATCCCACATCAGCATTCAGGGAAGCAACACCTTTTTAAAAAAAAAAATGTTTTTTAATTTATTTTAATTTTTAAAATTCAATTTTATTTTATTTTCAGTTTTAAATTATCTGGCTCCCTCTTTACTAAGCCACTGAGAAGTTAAGAAAAGCAAAACCCATTACAAATATGTATAGTCTTGCAAAATAAATACCTGCATTAGCCATGCTGGAAGGAAAGAAGGAAGGAAGAAAGGAAGGAAAGAAGGAAAGGGAGAGAGAGGAGAGACTGTGGAAGTCCTTGGGCAATACTCCTGTCTCATTCATCCCATCCTCCATTTTAACTCAAACACCCTCAAATGCACCACGTCAATGAAAAAAATAGGACAACCTTGCCTTAGAAATGCTTGTGCTATTCCTTAGCCAGACAGAGAAACACCCTACTGTGGAACAGTATAGTTCCTTGTATTGTTAGGAGATTAGAACACCTGAATTCAAATCCTTGTGCCCCTATAGAGCAATGAAAACTACTCAACCTGGACAAGAACAGAGCATTAATTCCTAAATGAAGAGCCAGAAGAGAGTGTTCAACCTCCAATTTTTGCAACATCAGACTGAGCACACACTTCACAGAGGGGAAATTACATGTCACCAGCTCTACTCAGAAGGGCTTACACACTAATGCACATAGACCCCGCCAAAACAAAACATGGTTTTATCATATGACATGTAGCTGAGATCTTACTCTTAATTATATAAGTCTTTGCAAATCCTTCAGTATGAAAGATGAATTGGGAGAGGCTGGTGTTTGAAGCAAAAGGCATTCCAATCAGTCTGTGTGTAATGTGACAAGCCCAGAGTCACTAACCCAGAGTGACCCAGGGAGCCTGCCAGGAAGGGCAGGTGTTTCTGGAGCTGAAATTTGTCTCTGCAGGTTGATGTCTATGCCATTGGATGACCACTGAATCCTAGGAAGTGGACTGGCCCAGGCACCCTTTACCTAGCCCACTACCCTTTACAGACCAGAAACTGTTTCTCTCTCCAGGGGCAGGATCACAACACACCAGCTGAAATCAAGATGTCCCTGGGAAAGGCAAAGTAACATCAAAGACAACAGTGCTGTGAGAAGTGGCTTATTTTCAGCTATCCAGGGATGATGGGGTAGCAGGAGAATGAATGATCAGGTGCTCCTGAGGCATCCCCTGTCACTTTGGTCAATGGGAGAATGCAGAATCTCCCTGAACAATTTCTGGTTGGGACTAAGCAGCACAGAATATTAAAGCTGGCAAAGACTCCTTTTTTTCTATGCTTTTTAACACATGAGAAAACTGAGGCCTAGCTGAAAAAATAGAAATGGATCCCTAGACTTGCATATTCATAGTAAAATCTACTTCCTATTGTTTCTACAATCGGCTTTTATACTGCCCCATCCAATCAAACTGGCCTTACTCTTCTTCCTCATGTGTCACATTACATCTCCCATTTACATGCTTTTGTATAGGTTATCCCCATTCCTGGGGATATAGGGACATGTATATGCATGCATGCATATATGATGTGTACGTGCATGTGTGTATGTATGTATGCATGCAGGTATATATGAGTCTATATAAGCATCCAGACAAATATATACATATGTATGTGTGTATATAGATATATATATATATCTATATACACAAAGTATTATGCCCTGTATTATATATGCACACAATGCATATGTACATGATGCATACATGTGTGAACATAATGTATGTATATGTTTATAATGTGTACGTATATGTGTAAGCATGTATGTGTCTATATAAGCTTCTGGGCAAATACATATACATATATGTGTATATACACAAGGTATGGATACCTTGGATTATATGTGCATACATGCATGCATATATAGTATATATTAATGCATAAATACAAAGTGTATCATATCTATATATGTATGTATACATGTGTAAACATATGTATATATGTGGCTATATAAGCATCCAGGAAAACATATATATACATATGTATATGTATACACATGTAAAGTATGTGTACCTTGTATTATATATGCACATGTAATGAATACATGTGTGTAAATACAATGTACTTATTTATAATGCACATTGTGTGCATATGTATATGTGTAAGCATGTATATATTGCCTCTATAAGTGTCTGTGTAAAAACATATACACCTATGTGTATATACACACAAGTTATATATACCTTGTATTGTGTGTGTGCATATACGCATGCGTATATATTGTATATTTGGGTTGTAAATTATGTATTAAATGCATAAATATAACATATATGTGCCTATATCTGTATAAGTGTATGTACATATATGTATGCATGTGTCTGTATTGATATCTATATATATGCATATACATACATATGGATAAGCATATATATACACAAGATATATAACTCGTATCATATATAAACATATGCATGCATATGTGTGCTCCCTTTCCATAAGGGGCTCTATTAATCCCTCTGGGAGTTAAAATGGAGGATGGGATGAATGAGACAGGAGTATTGCCCAAGGTCTTCTACAATCTAGGACAGGGGTGGGAAACCTGGGGCCTCGAGGCTACATGTGACCCTCTAGATCCTCAAGGGTGGTCCTTTAACTGAATAAGGGCCACCCTTGAGGTACCCCAGTTCTCGTTGCATTGGGCTTGAGTAGATGAGGTTCAGTACAATGGGAACCTAATCCCCAGAAGTAAGGATTCTGGCCTTTTCTTTCATTCTTTAGCTCATCAAGCCCCAACCCCATAGTCCCCGGGGTTAATTTCTGAAATAAAGCTTAGGTATGGCTCATTCCAAAGTGAATAAACAGTTTCCTTTCCAGAAAAGTTAGTTAATGTATGAGGTAGCCGATATCAGCTATAGAAAAACTATTTATTTCCTCTTCCACAAAAGAAACAATTCAAACACAAAGAACTTCTCAGCTCAAACTGACAAATACTTAGCATATGAAGCAGTATCCTATAACTTCTGTTATACTACCTCAAGAGACTGAATACGTGTCAAATTCACCTCCAATCCAAGCAGCAACTCATGCATGACGTCCTCCTGGCAATGGCCATCTTCTCCACCAAGATGGAAGCACTTTCTCCTGAACAACCAAATTCTATGATCGAATAAAAATAAAAATCATAAAGCACTTAGCAGAGTGCCTAGTACATAGGAAGCACAATATCAATGCTAGTTGTCTTCATCCTCCTCCTCCTCCTCCTCCTCCTCCTCCTCCTCATCATCATCATCACTTCAGAACTCTCAAGTTCACAAAACAGCCATCAAGCTAACAACATTCATCTCAGGATCATTATTTAGTCACCTATGTTTGAAAAAAGAAATGCAGAGTAGAAGAACCAGCCAGGGACTGGAGATTCCATCTCAGGCTTACCTAGGTAAGAACATATATTCACTGGGGTGTGTGTGTGTATGTGTGTGTGTGTGTGTGTGTGTGTGTGTGTGTGTGTGTGTGTGTGTGTGTGTCCACCAAAGCTGCTTCTGGATGAGGGAGAAGAGAAAGAAATCTTCCCACTGGTTTGGAATATTAAAAAAAATGTGTCAGAGTTTGAAGTCATATATTTGAAAGATGGAAAGAAGGAGCAAAATAAGGAGCATTTTCTCCTTTTAAAGTCTTATTGAGTGGGACGTTTGAGTCTTCTGACTGAGTCAGTTATCATCATGGACATGGCAGCCATTGATAGAAACCGTAAGGACCAATCAGGAGCCACTAGTTATGAATATCCTTTTGCATGGACCCCACTAGAAGGGTCCAGGACACAGGCTCAGTTCTCATGGATGTGCCATAACAAAGAACACTGGGAAGTACCCCCAGTCACCTCCATTGTAAATGAACGAGTTATATTAGAGGCAGCTAGGTGGAGTAGTGTATAGAGTGCTGGGCCTGGAGCAGGAAGAATTGAATTCAAATTCAGCTTCAGATACTTATCAGTTGTGTGACCCGGAATGAGTCATTTAACTTATACCTCATTTTCCTCAACTGTAAAATGAGAATAGTAGTTATACCCACCTCCTAGAGTTGTTGAGAGGATCAAATGAGACAATAATTCTAAACTGCTAAGCACAGGGCCTGGCCCCTTGGAGGCTTTAGGTAAATGCTTATTTCCTTTCTTCCGTGTCTTAAATTCCCAACAGAAAATAAGCATTTTGAGAAAAGGGGTTATTTCATTTTTTCTTTGTAGTGTCCATTGTCTAGCTACCTGATAAATGCTTGAAAAAGTCAGTGACTGCACTTTCCTCACTCTCTTCTTAAGGGTTAACCCCTTACAGTCTGACTTCTGACCTTACCATTCCACCAAAACTGCTCTCTCCAAAGTTACTGACCTTTTCTTAGTTACCAAAACCAACCACCTTTTCTTTGTTCTCATCTCCTTGGCCTCTCTGCGGACTTGGACATTGTTAGTCAATCTTCCTCGATTCTCTCTTCTCTCTAGGGTTTTGGGGGCAACCACTCTCTCCTGGTTCTTCTCAGCCTTCTTTGCTGAATCCTCCTCCAGATGCTCTCTGGGGTCCCTCAGGGTCCTGCCCATATCTTCTATAATTATATAAAACCTCACCCCTCAATTCTATTGCCTTCCCTCTGTTACATTTTACCTATTTATCCTGCATATATCTTGTTTTGGTCTGGTTTGGTTTTTTTGAGGAGGGAAGGCAAGGCAATTAGGGTTAAGTGACTTACTCAAGGTGACACAGCTTCATATGGTAGGTGCTTCATAGATGTTTACTGACCGATTGACTGCTTGATCAATAGTATACTATGGTACCTCTTTCCCTAATCTTAGAGCTCTTGTGCAGAGTGGGTTTATCCCTATAGCTGAACTTCTATAGCTATCCAACAGTCCAAGCTCCTTTATACCAATTCAAACCGGGGTGTGGATGGGGTTTGTCAGGGAAGGGGTTTACAACTCACCCAAAGAATGCAGACTGTTCAGTGGCCACTGCAGTGACCTCCTCCCTCCTGGCACCCTGCCAGCTCCTAAGCCTATCAGTTTCCTTATACTGCTTTTGGAAGCATTGTAACAAAGCTATATTCTCTGGAAACTCCAGAGGCCACCTACTCAAAGAGAAAATCCAGGGAGGACTGAAGATAGGATGGGTTTGCTCTGTCCTATGGCCACAGAGCATATCCTTTGAACATTAATGGACACCAAGGGGAGAAGCAAGCTCATTCCCCCTTTCGGAAATACTCAACAGGCAAGTGTCTACTTTTTTTTTTTTAAATAAATTGATAACATTTCTATCTGGCTTTGAACTTCATTTATTTTAGGAGGGATTTATTTTCTTTTATACTTTTCAATTTTTGCACATGAATAATGGATACAAAGGAAAAAAGCAGGCTGATTTCCCCTTTTGGAAATATTCAATCAACAGGCAAGTGTCTGCCTTTTTTTTTTATTAAATAAATTAATTCTGCTTCTATTTGGCCTTGAACCTCGTTTATTTTTAAGAGGGATTTACTTTTTCTGATGCTTTTCATTTGGAACAAGAGTGTCTCTGTCTCTGTGTTTGTCTCTCTGACTCCAACCCTTTGTCTGTTTCTTGAACGCCCTCCTCAGAGACTGGGCTGATTGGACAAGAAGGCAACCTTAGCACTGAACTTGTTCTGCTTTCTACTTTGGCGTGGGTGGGTGAGTAAGATATTGGAAGGATCACAGGGCTCAGAGCTGGGAGGAACAATAGAAAGAAAGAAAATGACGTTAGCAACCAGCTAGTCCAACCCACACCTGTACAAGAATCCCCCACTACAACGTAGCTGACAAGTGGCCAGCCAGCCTGCTCTCAGAGACCTTCAGTGAGAGGAAATCCAACACATTCCAAGGCAGCCCCTTCTGTTATTGCTTAGCTCTAATTGGGAAGAAGTCTTTCCTTATATCCTGCCTGTTTGCCTCTTTGCAACTTAGATGTCTTTGCTCCTTGTTCTTTGCCCTATGAAGACAAATAGCACAAATCAAATCTCATTCTTGAAAGCGGCTCTCCTTATTCCCTTGAGTCTTTTCTCCTCCAAGCTAAATGCCCCTAGTTCTCATCAACTCTAACCTCTTTGTTTTATAGATGAGGAAAACTAAGGTCAGGAGGAGGGGACCTAATAGCCCCAAGTCACTCAGGTGAGAAGCAGCAGGTCTCCTAACAGAAAATCTCCTCCCCTTCCTATAAATCTTCCTACAAATTCAAGACAGTCCAAGTTTGAATGAAACAATGCCACCCTCTCACCCTGCCCCAACCCTTTAACTACCATAGGCACAATTTTAATCATTTTTACTTATTTCTTTGGAAGAGCTGGGAAGTTTTTGTAACATAATTGTCTAAGGTTTGGATTCTGTACAGAGCCTATGTTCCAAAGTGTTTTAAGTATGTCCCTCAGTGTGTCCTTGTTTACACCCCATGAGATTTGAATGAATCAGACATTAACACCCCCCTTCCAGTGAAGTATCTTAAGTTCGAGGAAAATACAAGATATTGTCATCAAGCAGAAATGACAGCACTGAATTCTTTATTTTTAGAAATCTCAAAATTAGAGTACACTTGATAAGAGTAGCCTTGCTCTCTAGATGTGGGTATTTTTTTTTCCAATGGGGTCTCAGAAACAGTACATTTGCAAACAGGGGAGAATGCTGGTAGTTTGAGATCTAGGGGGTGGGAGGGGGAGGGATTTCCTTCCAATCTTTTAAAGCTTTCTTTCTTCTTTCCTTCCTTTCCTTCTTTTTCTTGATTGTCATTTGTTTTTTATTCATTTATTCATGCATTCATCTATTTATTCACTGATCTATTTATCCATTTATTTATGTGCTTGTTTATTAAGTTAGCTATTTATTTTTGTTCAAATTCAATTTTATTTTCAGGTCCTGATCCATTTCCTTCCACCTTCTTCCCCTTCTTTGCCTGACCCTCCCTCTCCCATCAAGAAGGCAAGACAAACAAAACCTCTGTTACAAACATATACAAGCAAACAAAACAAATTCCCACATTGGTCACATCGTATACATATGTGTGTGTGTGTGTGTGTGTGTGTGTGTGTGTGTGTGTGTGTGTGTGTGTGTGTGTGTACAGAGACAGAGAGAGAGGAAGAAAGGCATAGCTAGGTGTGACAGTGGATAGAGTGCCGGCCCCAGAATAGAGAGGACCTGATGCAGGTAAAGGTAGTTCTCCAATAGTCTGGGGTGCAGGGTGTGTTCAGAGAGGACTGGTACCTCTGGTATGATGGCTGCTGAGCCCTTTTCAGGGCTGCTTTCCACCTTTGGTGCCCACCTGTTCTACCCAACTCTCAGCTGTGGCTCCAAGAAGCTGTGGCATATGCATAGGCCACATCCATTTTGGCAAATGGGCTGAACCAGGTTGAGGGCAATCAAGGGGTCTCAAACCCATTGATGAGTTTGGGGGGGGTGTCTACCCCAGGCATATGAAGACTTCCCCTGGTGGAATGGGTGGATGAGAACAATTTGTTCCAACGACCATGAAGGCAGCTGAAGTAGGTGCTGTGGAGTGCTTAGAGCTTAGTTAGACATGGAGGACACTAAGGTCATCCACAGCATCTGGAGCCATCCCCAGTCACCTTGATTCCATCCTGCCAATGAACTGTGATGACTCTGGAGGACAGAGTGAGGCTGATGACTTCATGCAACACTCACTTAAATCCAATTTATGCACAAAAAAAAAAGACCTGAGTTCAAATCTCAGACACTTAATATGTGACCCTAGGCAAGTCACAACCCTATTTGCCTTAGTTCCTCATATGTAAAATGAGCTGGAGAAGGAAATAGCAAACCACTCCAGTATCTTTGCCAAGATAAGCCCAAATGAGGTCACAAAGAGTTGGACAGGACTGAAACAACTCAACAACAACAGCACAGAGACAGAGATGTCTCATCCTATACTCTGAGTCCATCATCTCTCGGTGAAGAGGTGGGTAACATCATGAGTTCCTTGAAATAGTGGTTGATCACTGTGTCAATCAGAGTTCCTAAGTCCTTCAAAGTTTTGTCTTTACAATATTGTTAATATTCTACAAACTGTTCTCCTAGTTCTGTTCACCTCACTCCACGTCTATTCAAACAAGTCTTCTCAGGTTTTAAGTCCTTGATTTAAGGCTGATTTTTTTTTAAGTAGATAATCAGCTTTCGTATATCATTCTGGTTACTCTCTGGCCTGTGTTGCCAAGGTATAGTATAGGGTACAAAAAAACAGGGAGCAAAACAGCAGGTAGAAAATTGTTTTCAAAAGTGAGGTAACAAGATAGCAGGACTTTATTGGAAGAATCTTTCTTTCCTTCCTTCCTCCCTTTCTTTCTCTTTCCTGTGATTTCTTTGGCATAGGAACTTCTTTGTACTAAAACAGATAGAATTAAATCGTTGTCTGGGCACACTAAGAAGTTAAAGGGATTTGGCCACACTAACCTTAGTCAGTATGTTTCAAAGCAAGATTTAAAATCAGGCTTTTCTTACTTCAGACTAGCTTTCTCCTCCATTTTAGTTGCCTCTTTTGCTTTCGGGACAATGAAGGAGAATAGGTTTGGGAGGTTTGTGTTTCTGGTAAAAACCTAGGGATCCCAGGGAACTAACACACACACACACACACACACACACACACACACACACACACACACACACACACCAAAAACAATGCCCTAATGGATAAGAAATAAACAGTTCTCAAAAGAAAAACTAAAGGCTATCAACAGTCATATGAAAGATTATTCCAAATCATTGATAATGAGAAAGACAAACTGAAACAACTCTGATTTTACCTGATAGTGGCAAATTGGCAAACGTAACAAAAGACAGAAATAGTCAATGTTGGAGGTACTATGAATTCACAGGAATACTGATGCATTGTTGGTGAAGCTGGACAACTATTGAACTGGTCTAGAAAGCACTTTGGAATTATGCTAAGATAGTAACTAAAATGGTCCTACCATTTGTCCCAGCTATCCCACTGTTAGGCATATAATCCAAGGCATCAGTGAGAGAAAGAAAGGCCTTATAGATACCAACATATTTACAGTGCTACTTTTGTATTTGCAAAGAACTGGAAACAAAATAAATGGCCACCATTTGGAGAATAGCTAAACAAATTGTGGTACATGAATGTAGTGAAATACTACTGAACTCTAGGAAATGATGACTAAGAAAAATATTGAAAAGCATGGGAAGATATAGGAATTAATATTTAATTGAATATCAGTTCCTATATCTTTCCATGCTATGCACACACACACACACACACACACACACACACACACACACACACACACACCTATCAGCAAAGTGAACAGAACTTGGAAAAGAATATACCCAATGACTATAACTACATTTATTGAAAGTCCAAAAATGACCCTGAATTCTATGTTAACTATTATGGCTAAGCTTAGGCCCAAATAAGAGATGTGCCCCTCTCTCTGTTTTATGAGGAAGAGGGTTATGGGTAAAGAACATAATACTATCAGACTCAATGTGTTGGTTAGTTTTGCCACATTGCTTTTTTTCCCCTGTTTTGCTCTTTGTTACAAAGAATCACTGTCTGAATAAGGGAGGATGGAGGGACATATTTGGGAGTGAAATTGATAAGATGTCAGTTTAAAAAAAGTTTAAACGCTATATGTATTGTATGTGCTCAGTAAATACTGATGATTGGTCCATGTCTAGTAATCAGAGTGCTTTCAAAGGAGAAGCCAGTTTTCTTCCTGTTTTCACCCATCCCACATTTGATCTTTTTTTACTTAGACTTTCTTCCCTCCAGTTCTGTCCCCAAGCCATCCATAATTGCTGTAACTTCTAGATTAATGAATTGGGTTCAATAGACTGTGTTCACTACCCATTTATATGAATGCATTTAACTATTACTGGAACATGAGTCAAGAATAAGGCAATGATTCACGTGTGTGTTTTTTTTGGAGGCACAATGGAGCATTTTACAGGCTCATTATCTACCATGAATCACTCAAGGAAAGCATAAGAATAGGAGGAAGAGTGAAGACAGGACAGAAAGGAAAGTAACAGAATTGTAGCTATTTAAGAGAGGGCTTTAAAGATCATTTAATTCATCATGCCCATTTTTACAGATGAAGAAACTGAGGACCAGAAAGGTAAAGTAATTTACCCAAAGTCACAGAGTGATTTAGTGGTTGATCTTACACAAAAATCCAGATCTTCTAGCACATAATAGACTCTTAATAAATGCTTTTTGGTTGATATAGTCTAACTCAAGCCAGTACTTTGAAAGGAAAAGAAAAAGGTAGAGAGGGGGAGGCTAGGTGGCACAGTGAATAGAACACCAGCCCTGGAGTCAGGAGGACCTAAGTTCAAATCCAGCCTCTTAACACTAGCCATGTGACCTTTGGGCAAGTCGCTTAACCCCAATTGCCCTCCAAAAAGCAAAAAGAAAAAAGAAAAAGGTATAGAGGGTAACACCTCCTCAGAGGTCATTCCCCTTACTGGATACACACAGAGAAGTTGGGGTCAACAGAGAGTATTTGCCTATGTTCTATGTTCTATGCCTCTGAGTTCCCGAGATAACCATGAAGGACTAGGATTTCTAGTACTGAACCCCACCAGTGAATTCCCCATTAACATTCAACCAGATGACTGAGAAAGTCTAGTAAGAACAGTTGTTACCAAGCATTTCCCCTCAAAAAATCCAGAGGTACACACTCTCTCACAAATGTACATTGGGTACTTATGGAGAGTAGGCTCAAACTTCAAATATGATGGTAGTAAGGCATTTGTGTAGAGAACTCTTGACAAAGAGGAACTTCCCAACTCCTAGGCCTGGTAGTGCCTTTTCCCTCTTGTTTTCATCATGTTTACTGCAAGGTGTGGTAGCAGTGATAAATGAGTCTTTTGATGCTCAATTTCTTATCCTTGCAGGGTATGGCATCTCTAATGGACTGGTCTAGGAGCTGCTAGGTTGGATCAATCTGGGGTTGTCTCCCTTGTCCCTTTTACTTGGGTTCTGGGGAAAGGAAAGATATCAGCTTTAATGCTCCAGTCTCTCTGGACTTTACAACATTCATAAGGTTGCTCCCTGGTCATGTCCATCTCAAGGTTGCTTTTCTTTTTTTCTTTTTTTCTTTTTTTTTGCTTTTTGGAGGGCAATTGGGGTTAAGTAACTTGCCCAAGGTCACACGGCTAGGTTTTTGCTTGTGTGGGTTAAGTGTCTGAGGCCGGATCCGAATTCAGGTCCTTCTGATTCCAAGGCCGACGCTCTACTCACTGAACCACCTGGCCGACCCTTCTATTTTTTTTTTTTTAAGCAATTGGAGTTAAGTAACTTGCTCAAGGTTACACGGCCAGTCATTATTTATGTGTGGGTGCTCATTTTCTGAGGCTGGATCTAATCCTGGGTCGTCCCAACTCCAGGGCCAGCACTCTCACTCATTTCACCACCTAGCCACCCCTTCTTACTCCTTTTCAATCACCTACACAGAGAAGTAAACACAAAAGAGTTAGAGGTAGCTATGTATATGTTCATAGTTGCCACTGGCTGGCTGGGAGACTAGGAAGCCTCTCTTCCACCCCACTCAGGAGAGCAATTCAAAGTAGTCCTGTCTCCTTGAAGATACAAAGTTAGGGAAAGAAAAGAGAGCATCAAGGGATAGGTCCTCAGTTCCAGCTCAGCCACCCCAGAGCCATTAGATCTTCCAGTTCTGCTGCCAACGAAAAGATTCATCCTCAAACAGTACCAACTCCTGAAACATTCATGTGGTCATTTGGACTGAAATCAGTGGGGGGAAATCTGCACAAGCTTCAACCATAGGCTGGTTCACCAATGCTACAAGAGTAACACCAATTATTCTTCATCTCTAAAGGAATTGAATGTTATTTCTTAACCCACTAAAGCACATGAAATAAATCACCAGAAAAACCAATATATATTATATTGTTTATATATAATACTACCATTATATAATGGTATACATAATACCATATATCATATGTTATATTGTTATATTAATGTAGCACCCTATTACCCAAGAAATTGATGTTGAGAATGGATCCAACCAACCTAATCTCCATAACTAATGGCCTTTTCTCAATTCTCACCCTTTCCTTGATACTCTCTTCCACCTAGGTTTTCATGACAGTGCTTTCTCCTGACCATTCTTTCTCAATTTCATGCAGGTCATGACCCCCTCCAAACTGTGTCCTGGGCCCTCTTCTCCTCTCCCTTCTTGGTGCTCTCCTCAGCTTCCATGAATTCAATTTTCCTCTCTATGCTGAGGATCCTCAGATCTACTTCTCTCTTCTAATCTCTAACTACCTAATGACATCTTAAACTCAGTCCACACCTGAGTTTATTATCTTCCCCTTATACCCTCAGCCCACCCTTCTTTTCAACTTTGTTGTTACTGTCAAAGGAACAACCATCCTCCCAGTCACCCAGGCTCACAACCTAGGTGTCATCCTGACCTCCTCAATTTCTCTCATATCCCATATCCAATCTGTTGCCAAGTCCGGTCAGTGGCACTGCCATCCTTTGGCACTGCCATCTGCCTGGTATAAACCCTCATTGCCTCATGCCTAGACTATTACAATAGTTTTCTAATAGATCTTTCTGCCTCAAATGTCTCCCCTCTCCTGTCCATCTTCTATTTAGCTATCAAAGTGATCTTCCTAAAGTTAAAAGTTTGATACTCTCTCTTTCTCTGTGTCTCTGTCTCACACACACACACACACACACACACACACACACACACACACACACACACACAATTCTAGTGGCTTCCTATCACCTCCAGGATCAAATATAAAATGCACTGTTTGGCATTCAAAGCCCTTTCTAACCCAGCCCCCTCCTACCTTTCCAGTCTTCTTATACTTTACTCCCTGACACATATTCTTCGAGCCAGTGACATTGGCCTCCAGGCTGTTCCATGAACAAGATCTTCCATCTCTCAACACCAGTCATTTTCTCTGGCTGTTCCCCATGCCGGGAATGTTCCCCCCTCCTTACTTCCACCTCTTGGCTTCCCTGGCTTCCATCAAGTCACAGCTAAAGTCCTCCTTCTACAAAAACTCCCTTCTAATGCCTCTTAATGCCAGTGTCTTCCTTTTATTGATTCTCTCCAGTTTATCTTGTATGTAGTTTATTGGTATATAGTTGTTTACACGTTGTCTCCCCCATTGGAGTGGGAACTCTTAGAGAGAAGGGACTTTTGTTTTGTCTTTATGTGCCCAGTGTTTTAGCGCAGTGACTGGTAAATAGTATATGTTTTAATAAATGTTTTTTGACTGACTATAAGATCTATGACTGTGTCTGAAAACACAGTCCTCTAAAATATTCCTCTCATCCTAAAGAAAGGGGGTGGAGCTAAAACTTCCAGAGAAGTGAGAAGTGAACAAGCTCAAGGGGGAGCGGACGGGGGCGGGGGAGCTCGTGAGTTCCACTGCCAGACCACAGAGGAGTGAGAATGAGGAAGAACGGGATTGTTGCTGTCGCTGAATTAATTAGGAGTGAGAAGCTGAAATGTGGGCAAACCACACGGGGCCAGCGCTGAATGGTCAGAGCTGCCTCCGATGCTGAGAACACAGGAAACTGCTATTTCCCCGTCCTCCTCTGTCACTCTGGCCCTGGCGCTAAGCCTACGTCCCGAGCCCTCGGTTCAGTCTTCATTGTTCCCTCGAGGCATTTTGGTATTTATTTGCAAAAGAAACTGATTCCTCTAGGTATCATTCACTGAGTGTGACTGTCCTTGGGGGATTAAATGCAGGTGAAAGGGGGAAGACCAAGGGAACAGATGGAGAGGGAGAAATAGATTCTCTTTCTAATCACTGGGACTACCAGCTGGGAGCTTGAGTTCAACAACAGAAATTTTATTATTGATACATATTATTATAGCTCCCCAAAAGCAAAGAAGAAGAACTTAATCCTGGACACAGGTTCTGGTGGGATGTGGTTTAGGTACCATCCAGAAGCATGCCATCAAATGTTTAACGTACCAGCTCGAGGGGGAAGGAATGCATACACAACTCACTTTTAAGTTTAATCTGCACTATTAACACGTTCTCCATCACTGTCTAGACAATAAACAAAACAATAAATCAAGCCTTAAGTTGTAGTATTTACAGATTTCCAAGGTGTAAATGCTCACAATGAAAATTTAACAATTGCCTCCTTGGTTAGAGCTGGGCCCACACACTCTGGAGTCATCTCTAAAGAAACCCCTCCCACTACGGGGAAGCCTAGCAGTGCCTAGAAAGAAAACCGTACCGGAAGAGAGGAAATGGAAAGGGGCAGAACATATGTATTAAATGGGAGGGGAAAGAAATGAGGCCGTGGAGGGTGAGGAAGAGGAAAAGGGAGAAAGAGGGTAAGAGAAGGAGAGAGAGAGACAGAGACAGAGAGAAAGAGAGAGAGAGAGAAAATGGGAAAAATATACTGATTAGTTCTCATCAGCCAAATTACCTCTTACAAACCCCTGAACCGCTACTATTATACATACATACATATATACATATATAGTTATTCTGAACTTAAATACCAAAAAATTACTATTTCCATTCAAAAAGAGGATTAGATACAAAACTATGACTTTCAATTATGTATAGTTTTTAAGTAATAATAAATAATAAATTCATGATGTTAATTTCTAAATTGTATTCTTTATCTGCCATTTGTTCTGAACTGTCATTTGTTTACTCCCTTGTGTTTTAAAATGCTTAGAAGAAATAGAATTTATTCTTGAAGATTAAAAAAACCTGACAACCCACCTCTCCTCTCTTTTTCCTTCCTAAGAGGTGGACTAGGAGCCCTCAAAACACCTTCACTTGCAATTAGTGATGTAAAATTTCAATTTTGTCATCATGTGCAAAGTAACAAAGGTTTGGGAGCATATCTGCTAAAGGAGGATAAACTCTAAAGACTGCATTAAGGTGTATAAGTAGGCATTTCCCTAAAGAGAAAATTATAGTGTTTCCACAGAGAACTCCAATTAAAGTGGTACCCAGCATTTGGCTTGAACAGTGGGAAAAAAACAACAAATATTAATTCTTCATAAATGCCTATCTTCCCCTTTCTGGCTACAATTTAACCACACCAAGTTGCCAGACACATTTGCAAATTCAACATTTTTTTTCAAAGTTTCCCTCAAACTGTTGCTGTAAGATTAGCCTCAGAATTCCCAATAAACCTTGAATAACTGAGGGGAAAAATCACGGATAAATTCGATTCTGTCCAACGAGCATTTATTAGTTGCCTTTTATATGCTAGACATTGGAGACACATAGACAAAAATAAAAAGTCTCCTCTCTCAAAGAGCTTGCATCCTACTGGGGTATAAGATTTGTTACCTACTAGAATAAGAAAAATAATTATATAGATCATGTCACAAGCCTAACATCCCCTCAAGAAAGGGTCAGAAATATTAATTGAGTATAATTCTACCTCACTACATTTTTGTATTGATAAGTAGAAATGTGCATACATATATACACACATATATGCATATATATATGTCTATGTCTATGTGACAATATAACATAATAATATAATATATAGCATAATATAATATAATACAATATCATATATATGCATACCCTAGCTTAAACAGCCCCTCTGACAGCCATTCTGATTAGAGATGTTGTACCCTTTAGGAGAAAATAGAATCTTGGGGACTGAGAGTTAACACATAGGAATTGCAAGTGGGTTAGTAAAAGCCCTATTACTTGGGACATGTAGCATTAAAGTCTGATATGTAGTTATAGAAGGATTTTATATTTTAATAGCTGATTTGATAGAGAAACCATATTATCCAATAGAACCAAGTTCTGCCTTTATAGTAGAGGACCTGAATTCAAATCCTTACTGCCATTTTCTTGGGGCAGTCAGTATGTCTTATCTTTAGTTTCCCCATCTGTAAAAGGGTTGGACCAGAAGACCCCCAGCTTTAAATCTACAGCATTACCATCCAGCTGGGTGGCCCAGTGAATAGAGCACCTGTTTTAGAGTCAGGAAGCCCCGAGATCAAATCTTGCCTCAGGTGCTTACTAGCTGTATGACCCTGGGTAAGTCACTTAATCCTGTTCACCTCAGTTTCCTTACATGTAAGATTAATGGAGAGGGAAATGGCAAACTACTCCAGTATCTTTGCCAAGAAAACCCCAGATAGGATACCAGAGAGTGGGGATATGACTGAACAACTATCATCCTAAATATATACACCATGTGAAAATAAAGTGTAATGAAAAGACTTTTGGATTTGCATTCAGAAAACTTGGGTTTCAATCCTAGCTCTGCCTACACTGGCAAAATCACTTATGAAGCTCAGGTGAGGTAAAGGCATTCTGTAAAATGCTTTGCACTTTTAAGTGCTGTGCAAGTGGGGGTTGATATTGATATCTCATTCTAATCCTCACAACTATTCTGGGAAAAAGAATATGATGATGCTGGTGTTATCCCCATTTTACAAATAAGGAAACTGAGACCACTAGAGAAGTTAAGTGACCTGACCAAGGTCAAACAGTTAGTAGCTGTCAGAAGAGGCAAGTTCTGGCCAAACCCAAAAGCTAACTATCCTATTACAGAACATTAGGGTGGTTGCTTAACAGAGACAAGTGACCTTTCCCCTTCATCTGGTCTTTGTAATAAGTTGTCAGAACTGGTTTTCCTCTAAATTATTATATTACTGTAGATACAATAAGACAAAATCTCAATGATTTTGCATATTTGTAAATGATGAAATCTGAGTATTTTTTTTTTCAGAAATTCACCATTCCCCCTTAAACATAAGCTCTCAAGTTTTACTGTATTTCAAAATATGATTTTATTATGCCTTGGAGCCTAAAAAAAAAATTCAGCATCCAGCAAGCCATCCATTAAGCACCTCCTATATATGCAAAGCATTCCCTGAGGGAGATGCCACTACCTTGCTCCAGCCAAACTGGTCTGTCTAATTACTGACTCCCAGACATGTCCTGCGCATTTCCCTTTCCCTGCCTTTGCCTTTCCTGCTCCCCTTTTCCAGAATGCACTCCTATTCCCTAGTGCTCCACGTGCCTCCTTCCTTCAAAACCCAGCTCAGGTCCCATTTCCTCCATCAAATCTTCCCAGACCACCAAAGCCTGCAGTGACCTTGTTTTCTTCTGAGCTCCTAAAGTACATCATGTCTTCAACACTCTTGGTATTTAACATGCACTGTCTTGTACTGTTAGTTATCTTTTTATGGATATGTGCCTTCTCTCCCCCAACTGGACTAGAAATACTAGGAGTATAATGGCTGTCTTCTATAATAACTCTATATTCTCCATAACTCCTAGCAAAATGCCCTTCACAGAGTAAATACTTAACAAAAATTTGGGGTGGGGGAGGAAAGGGAGGTGTTTGGGTGAAGGGAAGAAAAAAAGGGAAAAATAAGAAAAAATGAAATTTACATAATAACTTTATATTTAAAAGGATAACAAGTTGTATATAACAGATTTGTAGTTTCATGGTCAAACATCTTTTTTCATCACACTGTGCTATGAAAATGCTTGTTGTATTCCATAAATTAAAAATAAAATAAATTTTTTAAAAGAGCAAAAAAAATTGTGAATTTCTTTAGTTGATTTGATTTTATTCATTTTTAACTAGAATTGAACTAGAATTGTTTCATTTTTAAGATTTAAGTACAAATATTATATTTTGCTTTAAAAATAATCATGATCTGGGAAGGGATGATTCTTTTTTTTTTTTTGAGGGCAATTGGGGTTGGGTGACTTGCTCAGGGTCACACGGCTGGGTTTTTGTGTGTGTGTTGGGTGTCTGGGGCCGGATCCGAGCTCGGGTCCTTCTGGCTCTGGGGCCGGTGCTCTGCTCGCTGTGCCACCTAGCCGCCCAAAGGAAGGGATGATTCTTAAGGGGTGAAGTCAAGAGGTGAGAGAGGAAAGTGGCAAGAGGAGATGGAGAGAGACAGGTCAGGGTAAACTATCTCATGTAGAAGAGGAAGTAGTTGCAGGGGAGGGGAAGAACAGGAAGGCAAAAAGGCAAAAGCATATTCTCATTGAAGTTGGCTCAAGGAGAGAATCACATACATACTAAACTTACCGTCACTCACTCTCCTGAGTAGGGGAAAGGAGGATGAGAGGGGGGATGATGGAGGGGAGGGCATTCTTCGGGGAGGGAGATTAGAAGTACCCACTATCAAAGAGGGACAGGATCAAAGTAGGGAATGGACCAGTTGGGAGGTGAGATGAGTGGGAGGGAAATATAAGCAGTCTTTTACAATATATCTACTATGGTAATGTTTTGCATAGCTATACATGTACTGAATTGCTTATCTTCTCAGAGGGAGTGGGTGACAAGGGAGGAAGGGAATGGATCTGAAAATCAAAGTTTTAAAATTAAATGTTTCATAAGATTGGGGCCCAGAGATTCACCTTGCCCTAATGGCAAAGTCGAAGGGGGTATGGGAGAAGATATGGGAGAGAGCAGATTGGATGAGGGGATATCTAGTGGGACTGCTATTCTGGGGTGGTGG
This sequence comes from Gymnobelideus leadbeateri, assembly GCA_011680675.1. Taxonomy (NCBI): domain Eukaryota; kingdom Metazoa; phylum Chordata; class Mammalia; order Diprotodontia; family Petauridae; genus Gymnobelideus; species Gymnobelideus leadbeateri. The sequence goes on along the minus strand of WOXC01004764.1, from coordinate 1,125,873 downwards.
GTAGGGAAAAATGGGGGGAAAGTGTAACTCATAATCTGGTGGAAATGAATGATGTAAACCAGAATTTAATAAAGCATTTGTTTAATTAAAAAAAATAATCATGATCAACCTTGTAAATAATAATAGTAATAGCTAAGATTTATATAATTTATACAATGTCTTCGACGTGCCAGGCACTGTGCTAAATGCTGTTACAATTATTATCTCGTTTGACCCTCACAACATCCCTGGTGGATGCTGTTATTACCCCCATTTTACAGATGAGGAAACTGAGGTAAACAGAGGTAAAGTGACTTACCTAGCGTCACAGAACTAAGTAAGTGTCTGATGCTGGATTTGAATTCAGGTCTTCCTGACTTCCGGCCCAGTGCCCTGTCCACTGCACCACTTGACTACATAATGTCATAGCACTTAGAGTTGGAAGGGACTCTTTACAGGTCATCTAGGCCCATTTCCTCCTGTTATAGATGAGGAATCAGGGTCTCAGAGAGGTTAGAAGATTTACCCATGGTTATACTTAGTAAGTGGCAAAAAAAAAAATGGGATTAAAACTCAGGTCCTCTGACCAGTCATCCTTTATTTTCCAGACTATTCTTCCAGGCCTCAGCTGCCTTCTCCAAGCAGCCATCTATCATGACTATACCATCATCCCACACATGGGTACCTGCTTTTTCAGCTCCTTTTTCTGTACTATCTTCTCCTCTCAATAGAATGTGAACTTCTAGAACATTTGGAACTCAATTTTTAAATGAATATTAAAATTTGTCTTTATGTGAAACTAGAAAAAATAAAATACTATTTGAAAAAAGAAAAATTTAAATTAAAAAAAAATTTAAAAGAATTGTAAACTCCTTGAGGACAAAAAACTGTCTTCCTTTTAGCTTGTATTTCTATCCCTAGTAGTTAGCAAAATGCCTGGGACAGTAAACACTTAATAAATACTTGTTGACTCTAATTCTACATAGAACCTGCTCCTCTGGTAAGTCACACTGCCTCTTTGAAGGCTTCCTGGAGGATTGAAATGTGGGAAATGGATGAACCAAGTTTGAATCTAAATTTATTACCTTTTATTTTATTTTGTTTTTATTTTCCCCAGGGAATTGGCCCAACCTGAAGCATTAAGGCTGGAGAAAATTAAGCGAGTCCTGGAAATGGGGAGGGCCTGGGATTTTTGTGTATTTTTACTTTTATGAAATGGTGTTCAAATCAGGGGAGAAATATAACATGTACATTTGCTTTTTTAAATAATACTCCATGATTTTGGACACAGCTCTTAAAGGATAAGTGAAGAATTGTCAGCTATGGCCATTTACTCAAGGATTGTTTCATTCAGCATTTCTAGGTGTTGTAGGAAGTAGAGCATAGAACCTGAAGCTGGAAAGACCTGAAATCAAATATTGCCTAATTTACTAACTCTGTGACTGACTGACTCATTCTGTGCCTCAGTTTTATGTTTTGGAAAATGGAGATGATAATAGCACTTACCTTCAAGGAATGTTGTGAGGATTAAATGAGTTAATATAGGTAAATCATTTATCAAGCCTTAAAGCAATATATAAATGCTAGCTACAGGGTCGGCTAGGTGGCGCAGTGAATAGAGCGCCGGCCCTGGAGTCAGAAGGACCTGAGTTCGGACTTAATCCGCACAAACAAAAACCTAGCCGTGTAACCTTGGGCAAGTTACTTAACCCCAATTGCTTTTAAAAAATAAAAAATAAAAAAAATAAATGCTAGCTACTACTACTCTTTCATCCACACATTTTCCAGTGTTTGAAAGGAGAAAGTCTGGTTCTCCTAAAAGGCCATACCTCTCTATGCAGAATATAGTTTTCAGTAGCAGCAAATACAAATTTTTTAAAAGTTGGATGGCTCAGGCAGCTAGGTGGCACAGTGAATAGAGCACCAGCCCAGGAGTCAGGAGGACCCGAGTTCAAATTCGGCCTCAGACACTTGACACAAAACTTAGCCATGTGACCTTGGGCAAGTCAGTTAACCCCAATTGCCCCTCCAAAAAGAAAAAAAAAAGTTGGATGGCTCTTCAAGGAAGTTTCGGGGAGAAAACAGTAGTGTTATGTGTGTGTGTGTGTGTGTGTGTGTGTGTGTGTGTGTGTATAAATCAAGAAAAAATGAGTTATGGTTTAGATTTTATTTAATGACTGCATGTAACTGAGGTAAAAGGAGTAGGAAGGCCTGTACCACAGAAAAAAAAATAAGTTTTTTTCTAAAATTCAGAAGTTCCAAAATACCACGTTACTATCAGTCAAATATGTCTACCACAGTTTAGAAATCAGTCAATTTAAAACCTAACTAATAACTGCCTTTTTGTCTCTTGGACAATGAATGGCAGTCATCAGCTTGTGTCATTCAAATTTATCCTCAGTGCTTCCCTTTCCTTGGCCTCAATCCAAGGTCCGATGTCATTTTGTTTTGTGGCTTTCAGTCCCATGACCTCCTTCATTTAATATTCTTCCTTTAAAAAAAAGAAAGAAAACAAACAAACAACAACAAATACCCTAGGATGTGTTAGGGGTTGTGATAGAATTCCATTGTGTCTTATGGATCTCCTTTTGTAAAATAAATATTTAACACTAAGATTTGGAGGATATTTTGTCTATATCCATCAGTTCATTATTTATTCTCATTTCTCAATATTAAGTCTTCTCATTAGCTTTCTACAGATTCAGCTAATGGGGAATTCAGGAGAGAACTCCAGATTCCCAACAGGCCAAAATGAAATAGTTTCATTACACTTTCTTTTTGTTAAGATGAATCTTGTCTATTCATTGGGTGGATTTAAATGGAAGGGAAATTGGAGACACACAAAAAAAGGAGCCTTATACAGAAATACCCATCTGTGGTGCAGATTTATGAAGACTTTTCAGCCCTAGAATAGCTTCACATCTCTAAAGCCTAACCCAGAAGTATTCCCCCTGCCATATTTAGCATTCCAGGCGAAAGTGAAAACTAAAATGCAGGGAAAATACACAAGACAATTTGTGGAACATCATGGCTGAGTTCATCAATAAAACTGAATTTTGTGAAGTGATAAAAGGAGAGAATTTAGTTCTTTTTAAAATGTGCTGACATATATTTCTTAAAGAGGTCTGAACCAGAGCCACTGCTTGCTTTAGGTTTTGGGAGTTCAACTTAAAATAAAAGGAAGGATGTGACAGACAGTGATGCAAGAGGGCAGCTGCTGGTATCAAGTGAACCTATGTAAAACGTTTTAAAGGAACTGAAGAATTGACTGGTAACAGCATCGGTTACTGAATAAGCAACTCGGCTCTTCCACAGAGTTTCTTACAAAACACATCTTGACATGGTAGGATAAAAAAAAAAGTTTAAGAAACAGTGAAACTGAGCTTGGAAATGGACATTTGTAAGAGCTTGGCACATTCTGGAATCCACATGGGCCAGCTACCCCACAGAAATTTCTTCTCAGAGGTTTTTCCAAAGAGAATTTTCTAGAAATGATCATTACAAGAGGCACCAAAATAAGATCCCAAGGAACTGTTCTCTCCTCTTTCTTTAGACATACTGATGTTGATTCAGAAGGTTAAAATGAAAAACAACAACCATACTTGAAGAGTAGAGTGTCATGTCTTTTGTTCAAGTGATGCCAATATCTGGATGAAAAACTAAAAAGTGTCACTTAAAAATAGGAATATTTCCAAAATATCCAAATGTGGAGCATCTTGTAGATAGAAAAACCTACATAACCAAATGAAATTTTTTTTTTTATGTCTGGCATTATGTCAGTATAGTCTGTCCAATTAAGCAAGCCTCCACTAGGAAACATAAAACAAACGAAACTGTGGGGTGCTTCTGTTGTGAAATACTGTATTTTATTTTAAGAGATGGACAAGAAGTTAAGGGGTAGATTGTGATTTCTCAGGAATGATTATACCATATATTGCTTGGTGGTCAGCCTTCTTATAAGCATAAGAGGCATCATAGTTTTTGGAATGGATGGGACCTTGAAGGTCAGTTAGTTTAGCCCCTCCATCTTACAGATAAATAAACTTAGCACTTAAAAAAAAAATTAAATGACTTGCCCAAGGTCCCACAGCTACAAGTGTCGAGTCAGGACTGAAACTGAGGTCCATGAAGCTCTGAGATAATGTTCCTTCCACTTTATCTTGCTGCTACTTACAAAAGATGAAGGCTGAATTCAGACTTCTGTTTCCATGAACTTTTGTCTGAGAAATAAAAGAAAACTTTCATTCCTTTTACTTTATCCCTACACTAATTTGATTTTCCATATCACCTGTAGTCAAAAATGAATTTTACAGAAATTTTACAGTAATGAACACAACTGCCACAACACTATTCTGAGTATCATCACCACCTCCCCCCTCCCCTCCCTGTCAAAGGTTGAAGATATTATTTGTTTATTATTTGTTTCATCTCATGGCAGGGTAGAAGAATGGGCTTCGATAAATTAAGTGTATTATAGATGCAAAAACTGAGGCATTGACAAGTTACAATTTATCTGAGGTCACACACTCCAGTCCTAGGTAAAAGCCAAGATTGGGTCCAACTCTTCAAAGTCTATTCATAATTCAATTCTCTGTCTGTTCTAGCAAGTGGTTTTTGATTAATAATATTCTTCCTTAAGTTCTACAATTCTAGTGGCCTTAAAAATATCGTACCTTAAAAATATACCAACCCACCCAAATCTAGCTAACTTCGTTTAGTCACTTGGTTACAAAGTAACCAAGCTTAATTTGATACATTCTATGGACTTGGAAGAAGAAATGTAATTATAAAACATAGATCTACATGTCAAATGCAAACTTATTTTCTAATAGATGCATTTCATTTGCTTGATTTAGTCAGTCGTCTGTCCTGTACAGTTAGCATTTACATATGGCAAGGGGAAAGACCAGATGTCCTTCTCAAAGTCCCGTGCAGGGGAGTGATTCTGAAATTAGGAGGTGGCACTGAAAAATTCCCACACAGGCTACTTCCCAGTAGCTAAGTAAAGTCCTGTAGTTAAATGACTTGCCCCATCTCACACAGCTCATAAGTGTCTGACATAGCATTTGAGCATAGGTCTGCCTGATTCCAAGTCACAAAACTTATCCTAAGATTAGGCCCTGTAACTGGTTTAAAAGATTGCAAAGGACTAGGGCTACTCCAGCCAGGGTTTCATTTACAACCCTAGAATCAGGCCTTCACTGTGTGTCTCATCCCACAATGCACCTGGTCAATTTAATTTTGGTCAATCCAATTTAATTCAACAAATGTCTAAGTACCTATAAGTGCAAGGCACCATACTGGACTCTAGGAATACAAAGGTGAAAGAAGATAGGACCCTGGCCCTCAAGGGGTTTATTTTTAATCTAAGTGAGTTTACAATTCATTTATTCTTAATTCCCCCATTTCATGGGGGGATGGGGGGGGGGGAGCCAGGTATCTATCTTGTTCCCAAACCACTGCATCCTTTTTCATGGTTCTCTATACCCTTCCTCTATGAAATTTCATTTTCATTGATCCCATACCCATTTACCCTATTGCCACTCCATAGATATACCTTTTACCCTAAACTTATTTCTTACCTTTCTCTTTCTGGCCTTTACAGAAAACCTGGCTATCCTCAGATAATACCATTTATCCCACTGTTGCCCATGCTTGTCTAATAGAAGCTCTGCTTTCTTGAAATACCTTCAGATTTAATGGGAAGGGAGGGAGAACAGGTAAGCCAAGTACCCCTTCCATATCACTAAACCATGTTCTCCCCATCACTTCTAATTTACTTCAAGTTCAGGCATCTGCCTTTACTGTCCATGTCAAATCATCACTGACATCATCTACCCTTTCCCTGGCTCCATTTCCATCCTCTTGAGGATTTAAGCACTTGGCTGACATTTCCCTTTCTATTATATTCTAGCATCATCCTCAATGAATTCCACATGCCCATGAATGACCTAGGAAATCAAGACACTTTGGCCTCCAAATTCTTTGCCCTCCTTTGCTCCATTGACCTACATATTCAAATCCAACCTGAAGAAACTGCAGATGACTTCATTGCAAGAAAGAACTCTACCTCTGAGATCATTCAAATTTTTGGCTGTGTTTTTGCTTATAATAGACTCTCTTCACCCCGATTCAAAGATTTTCTCTTTGGAATCCCAGAGCCCTCTTCCCCTCAATCTTCTATGTACTTCTGCAAGTCTCCATTTTTGCTTCTGGGCCAGAGTGGGGAAAAGAAAGCCTCTCCTTCTCCCTTGCTATACAGTACTACACCATCGGTAAGCAGAAGAGATAAAAAGCACAAGGAAAGAAAAAAATTTAATTAATAGCATGACCAGTCACTCCTAAAGACTATGGAAAAACAATTCAGCCAATCCCCAGGGACTCAGAGAAAGCCTTTCTAGAGAAGTACCCCAATGGAGCAAAAATACCTTTCCCCTTACAGCTTGACTAAAAATTTATGAAATCCAACTATACTTCTGCCCTGGCCACTACTCTAAGATTCATCCCTCTTCTCCTTGACTCAAGATGTCTGGTTATCCCAACCTTTTTATGTCCCAATTGTTTCCCACCAGCTCTGGCTTTCAGCCAATGACATTACCTCTTAAAAAACTGATATTGAGACTGTTCAGTTTGACCTTCCTCATTGTCTTCCTCTTCTATCTCTGCATGTGTCCTTTCATCCTTTGCAGCAGTATAAGAGGCCTTCTTCTCTAAAGCTCATTCCCTCCATAGTCTAGGTGTTACCTCTTTCTGAAGAACTCTGTTTTTGAACTTATCTTCTCACTAGATTTTTCACTGGATCCTGAAATTCTGTTCTCTCCTCATGGTATCGCTGAAGCTGAGTACCTTGAATCACAGTGGGAGATCTAGTTTTACACACATACACACACATACTTCTCTATCTTAACAACAACAACAACAACAACAAAAATCCAGGGTGCATTCATTTGATCCTGACATTATTCCAATTAACAGCAGCATTTTCTCTAAACTCCTCCAAAAAGAGGTATAAACACACAGCCTACCTTTCTTAGAACCTAGTCTTCTGGGGATTAAAGGTCCTTTCCCTCCTGCTAAAAATGCTGGACAGCCAGTTATCTCTTTGGTAAGAATTTTTGTGTATCTATGCTAAACCGATTGTGTGTGGCTGGTAAGAGATAGGCATTGTTAAGCTTTAATTGTTATTGAATAAACTCTGGACCTCAGGGAGAAAGAGAGAGAGAGAGAGAGAGAGAGAGAGAGAGAGAGAGAGAGAGAGAGAGAGAAGGAGAGAGAGAGAAGCCAGAGAACAATAGATGAAAGGTGAAACCTAGCATCCAGTGGGAGGCTGTGGAAAATTGAGAAAGTTCAGTGGGTACCAGTAAAAACTTGCAGCTCAAATATCCTGGCAACAGAATGTGTGAATCAGAAAAGACTCTTCTGTGCTTTCTTTGGTTGATCAGTCGAGCTTGATAGTTCTCAATTTCTCCCTCTTTATTGGCTCCTGTCTGTCTACAGATATGACCAATCTTCCCTAACCTAAAATAGTATTCCCTTCACCCTTTTGAACTATCAAACTACCATTCCATCTCTCTCTTTTTCACTGCTAAACTTCTTGAAAAAAGTTGCCTCCACCCTACATGTCCACTTCCTCCCCACCCACTTTGAACCCAAGTTGTCATCTGGTTTCTTCCCCTACAAGTCTAAGGAAATGGCTCTCTCAAAGATCATCAGTGACATTCTAACAACTAAATCCAATTGCCTTTTTCCAGTGTTCGTTCTTCTTGACGTCTCAACAGCATTTAGCAGGTTTAACCATTTCCCCAAACTGGAAATTCTTTCCTCCTTTGACTTCAGAGACCTCATGGTCCCCTGGTTCTCATCTTAACTCCCTAAATGTTTTTTTCTCTGTGACCTCTTCAACCTCTTCCTGACCCCTTAAGGAGAATATTACCCCCAGATTTTGTCCTTGGCCCCCTTCTTTATACTATCACTACAATCTTATTCACCCATGGATTCAACAACCACCTCCATGCAGATAACACCTAAATTCCTATCTACCTCCCCCTCGGACCTGTGAATCTGCATCTCCAACTGCTTACAGATGGGACTGATATTCCTTAAGCATAGCTCTGAATGACAAGAAGATACAGTGGCTCCCCATTGCCTCCAGGATACAAACTCCTGTTTTTTGCATTTAAAAGCCTTCACAATCTGGCTCAAACCAACTTCTATACATTACTGCCCCTCAAACAGTGTATGCTCCAATCAAACTAGTCTGTTTGCTATTCCCTAAATATGACATTAAGGCTCCCATCTCTGTATCTTTGCAGAGGCTGTGCTCATGTCCAGAATACACCCCCTCCTCACCTCCTCTTCTTGAAACCCTGAACTCCCTTCAAGTGTCCCCTATTAAAAGAGCCCATTCCTGGTTCTCTAAGTTGTCAGTGTTACTAGGGGACCTAAATCTTTGGATTTCTTTTGTGTATGGAAGGAAGTAGTCCTTGAAAGCCCAGGACCTACCTTATCACAGAAAAAGGAGATCTTCAGCTAGGTGTTAGACTAACCATAAAAGCTGTGGAGCCACCACCAGGAGGTCTCTTAATGAAATGCAAATTAGTCTCATGAATGAAACAGAAAGAAAACCAAGGAAGAAGATGAAGAATTATAGGTCACACTTCAAGGTGACCTTTAAAAGTCAGTTCACTGAGTCTAAGAGAAAGACTTAAAAAGGAACCCAACTCCTAACAGGATGCTCAGAAGAAGCAGGAAGTTGGGTTCCTCTTTAAGTCTGTCTCCTAGACTTGGTCAGCTGCCTCAGACTGTACCAGTATTGGTCTATGCAGACCCAAACAAGCCTTTTTACCTACATACCAGATGCCAGCTTGGAAGGCCTGGAAACCTACAAAGAAAGCAACGGTCACCGGAAATCAGTTGCATTTGCCAGCAAAGGGCTGAGAACTGACACCAAGTTGCATTACCCAACACATATGCAAGAGTTCTTGGCTAAAAAGTAGGCTTTCCTCGAGTTCAAATCCAGTCTCAGACACTTGACACTTAACTAGCTGTGTGACCTTGGGCAAGTCATTTAACTCCAATTGCCTTGCCTACCCCACCTCTAAAATTTTAAAAAAAATTAAAATAAAAAGTGGGCTCTCCCTGGGGCCCAAGTCACTACACAGGATTTTGTGTATGCGCATGGAGGATAGTTTCAAGTGAGAACTGACAATCTAATGACATATTCTGACCAGTGATAAGTTAGAAGAAGCTGTCAAAGAAGGTGGCAGCACCTGCCAACTATGAATTCAACACACAGAGGCAGCTAGGTGGAGTTAGTGGATGGAGCACTGGGCCTGGAGTTAGGAAGACCTGAGTTCAAATGTGAACTTAGGTACTTAGTAGCTGTGTGACCCTGAGCAACTCACTTAACCAGTTTCCTCAACTAGGAATTATAATAGCAACTATCTTGTAGGGCTATTGAAAAGATCAAATGAGATAACATTTGTAAAGAGCTTAGCATATCTGCTGCAAAGTAGGTGCTCTATAAATGCTTATTCCCCTCCCCAGCCTTCCCTTATTAGCCATGGAAGACTATATAGATGCAGACACTCTTGTTCATGTCACACCAAAACTATGGTGAGAACTAAGGAAGAATGAAGGTTATATGCGTCATTCAGAGAGGTGAATAGGCAAATGGCAGCACAGTGGAAAATATGAGACCTCCACCAGATAGTATGTGTATAGCTTACAAGAATCTTGTTTCACTGAGCCAACCTTCTCTGTCTCAGTAGTCTGGAAATGACTGGCAGTGAAAGCAGATGTTTATAATACAAATAATTTTTTTTTAAAGCAATTGGGGTTAAGTAACTTGCTCAAGGTTACACGGCTAGTCATTATTTATGCGTGGGTGCTCATTTTCTGAGGCCGGATCTGATCTCGGGTCATCCCAACTCCGAGGCCGGCGCTCTTACTCACTGTGCCACCTAGCCACCCCTTTAGGGCAATTGGGGTTAAGTAACTTGCCCAAGGTCACACGGCTAGGTTTTTGTTTGTGTGGATTAAGTGTTGGAGGCCGGCTCCGAACTCAAGTCCTTCTGATTCCAGGGCCGGCACTCTATTCACTGCGCCACCTAGCCACCCCTTATAATACAAATAATTAACAGAGATTGGATAACTGTTAGATAATAATAAGGAACTACTCTGATGACTTGTTGAGTCTGTTATCCTCAAAGGTACCATGCTTGATTTTTTCCTTCTATATGCCTTCCTTTTATTTTTCCCCAGTGTACACATAGAAGAGAAAGAGACCCACTTGAACCAGAGGGTCTGAAGAATAAGGATTAAGACCCTGGGAGGGATCAGAGGCTACGGGTTGGTACAAGAAGCCAGATATGGAGACTAAGGACTTAAAATCTAAACATAAGGATGGGGAATTGTTTCCCTCAAGAGACCAGGATTCTGACCTCAAGTCTTGGGGGCAGTGGACTCTAAATGTCCAAACTACAGAACAAGGAAATGGTAATAACAGCAGCAAGAAAACTCTCCCACTTCTCATTGGGGATGTTGGGGGGAGGGAATGAGTGTAAATAGGCAAAGGTGGTGGCAGTGTTGGATCTGGACTTTGGAAGTCATGTTTTTTAAGAAGGTAATTTCTAGAGTCTCTTGCAAGTTAATAAATAAAATTATTAAATATGTTACCAGGACTATCCCAATCTAACTTCTTACATACAAAGGAAAAGGCCATAAATGATGGTGATAATATTACCAGCATAAACACAGGTGCTAGCCAAGAAACTTCTTTACAAGGAAGTTCGAAAAAGGAGGGGACTAATATTCTACTTATTTTCTATTTTAAAGGACAAAGAATCGACTTTTGAGATATGAGCATAGGAGCCCAGGATTTGGACTTAAGCTGCTAATTATTAATACCAAGGCCAGGCTATGCTGAATTGTTGGGGGTTTTTTTGGTGCTTTTATGACCATTGTTTCCTCAGTATGGATAGCCCCTCTGGTGATGCCGACCACATCCCTTCATACATTAGTCTTCATGAATTGACTGTCACTCCTCTAGTGATGAGCATAGACATCATAGAAGGGACCAGGAGAGCCTGGGATGAGGGTTAGGGGAAAGTATAAAGGTAATGCTGGTATGTACAGACATACCCCAACATTTTATACAGCATTCTGTACAGCTCATGAGGATGAACTTCTCTGAATGTAACTGGGCTGGTTCTCTAAAAACAAACCAGCAGACCTTTGCATCACAGTATTTCAGAAAACTTAAGAAATGAGACACTCCCACTGGTAGGAGGACTGAAGCAAAGAAATCAGAAAGTACCCATTAGACAAGTAGGAGAACCAGGAGAGAGTAATGTCACAAAAACCTAAAGGAGGGAGAATATCTGGGGGAGAGCATGGAAATTCTCCTCCTTCCTGTCAAAAAAAAAAAAAAAAAGGTATATTTGCCCCTCTCCAGTCCTGAGAAACCTTTCCTGTTCTCCACAACCTTCCAAAGATCAGAACGACATCTCAGCAATCCCATCTGCCAATTAGTTCATCTGGATCAGGTGACTTGAATGCATCCAAATCAGCCAGGTCATCTCTTACTCTCTCATTCCTTCATTTATTCAACAAGCATTTATTAAATGTCTGCTATGTGCCAGGCACTGGGATTCCTAAACAAAAAATGGAGCCTTTCTACTCTCAAGGAGTTTATATTCATTCTACAAGAGGGAAACCACACCTAGAAGACAAAGCTTTTGAAGCTTAAAACTGTACTAAGACTTTTGGACACCTGTATATAGAAAGTATTGGGAAGAAAGAAAATGGTAGCACTGAAAGCAGTGGGGAGAAGGGATCAAGAGAGGACACCTGTACAAGACAGCACCTGATGTGCCCTTTGAAGGAAACTAAGGATTCTAAGAGACAGAAGAGAGGAGGAAGAAGTATATTGGAGCAAAGGCAGATTTGAATGGGTTACATCAAACAGGCCAATTCATCTGGACGATGCATGAGGGGGAGAAATGAGAAAGCAGTTAGGAAAAAGAATCTGAAGAAAGATTGTGAAGGATTTTAAATGCTAAATAGAGGAGCTTGTATTTTAGCCTACAGGCAATTGGAAGTATCTCCTTACTTATCTTGGCTATTGGCCCCATGTTAGCCATTTTTGTTTTACCTCATCCAGAAAATAGAAGCAAGATGAGGGAAGAAACTCAGCCTTCTCTCTGTTCTCAATTATTGTCCCATCTACTCCAAGTAGCCATCCTATTTCTTCTTTGATCCTTCCTTTTCCCCCCAAGAGAGTTAAAAATAAATACAAATCTCTCTCTTTCTCATTCTCTCTCTCTCTCTCTCTCTCTCTCTCTCTCTCTCTCTCTCTCTCTCTCACACACACACACACACACACACACACACACACACACACCCTCCAACTGATACCAGGTAGGAGACTTCATATGCATACTCCTGTTCCTTCAAATACCGTAACTTCCCAGATCTTCCATCTCAGCTCCAATGCCATACTCTTTTCCTACGATTCAGCTGCACATAAGGATGGTTATCACCTAGATCTGGTCTTTATCCACCTTCCATGTTCATTCCTTTATCCACTCATGATTTTTCACAATCTCTCTTCTAATTCTATTCTTTATCTTTACTGTGAGCTCCAGTCCCTCCTCTCCTCAATACTTTCCCAGGTCATCACCCCTAGTACACTTTCCTCCCTTCCTGGTCTTGATCCCAGGGTGAACCTGTTCAATAGTACATGATCCTCTACTTTTTAGAGGGGGGAGGGGAGAGGCAATCAGGGTTAAGTGACTTACCCAAGGTCACACAACTAGCAAGTATCTGAAGCCCAGATTTGAACTCAGTTCCTCCTGATTCCAGGGCAGGTACTCTATCCACCACTCCACCTAGCTGCTCCAATTTCCCACTTCCAAATCCTTTATTCTCCTAGCTTCCTATCAATCAAATTTTTCCAAACCTAAACTACAGATTTTCCCAGTCACATATCTCTGACTGTTTTTATAGTTATGATAGTTATCTCATCATTTTCCAGCTGGCTACTTTCCTGGACTTCATTATCGTCTCTAGAAACTCATTTTCCTACAAAATCTAATCAGCTTTGAAATTTCTGTTGGTCAGTACCCTCTACTCTTTGCTATACTCTCCCTCTGACTAAAAAAGACATAGGAGACCACTTCTCAGATCTTCCACTTAAGGAGGAGGCCCAGGACAACACCCAGCAGCAGGACTTCAAAATGTCCCTATCCTGGATATTTTCTTACCACCTTCCACCCCTATGCTTTTCAGATTATTTTTATGTGTTGTCTTCCCCACTATATTGTAAACTCCTTGAGGGCAGAGTGCCTCTTTTTCTTATTTGTATCCCCATGGTACAAAGTAGATGCTTAATAAATGTTTACTGATTAACTGATTGATTATTCACTACCCCAGAAATCTAGTTTAGTTGGTGAATGCCCTGTGAATCTACTTCAAACTCTTTACTTAAATTCCTTTTTTTCCTCCTTATCAGAATTGTTTCTCTGTGTCTTTAGAACTTCCCTCTTGAGACCTTGACATCCTTCCTAGGGATATAGAATTTTTAACCATAGGATCCTACCTATCCTTCCTCTGAATTTAATAAAATCTCCTCCCCCTTGGTAGGACAAAGCCTTTGAAAAACCCCATACTGATATGAGTTGTAATTATTGTTTGTCCTTCATTTTCTTTTCTTTTCTTTTCTTTTTTTTTTTTTTTGGAGGGAGGAAGGCAAGGCAATTGGATTTGAGTGACTTGTCCAAGGCCACATAGCTAGTAAGTGTTAAGGGTCTGAGGCTGAATTGCTGGTGATCTATTCACTGAGCCACCTAGCTGCCCCTATCCTTCATTATCACAGGACGATATCTTGACTTGAGAGTGAATTGGATTTAAGTGAGGCATTGTTATGCAAAATCATTAGTCTCACATTCTCTCTCTCTCTCTCTCTCTCTCTCTCTCTCTCTCTCTCTCAAGTCTTCAAAATCCTGCAGCAAGACAAAAGCCAAAATGACTAGCTATGGACTAAGGATAAAGTGGATGACCTTGGTGCCTTGTATGTATAACCAAGTTCTAATAGTTCCACATAGCCTGTTTCAGTTGCCTTCATGGCCCCTAGAACAAACTGTTCTCATCCACCCATTCCACTGAGGAAGTCGTCACATGCTTGGGGTATTCCTACTTCTAACTCACCAATGGGTTTGAGGCCCATTGGTTACCCTCAGCCTAATTTAGCCCATCTGCTTAGATGGTTTTTACCAGGGTATGGCTGCTGCCTGTCTCCAGCTTCTTGGAGCCAATGGTGAGAGTTGGGTGGGGTAGAAACCAAAGGTGGATAAGTAGCCCTGAAAAGGGTTCACACCAGAGGCCTTAGTCCTCCCTAAACATACCATATACCCCACTGTAATAGGATATTAGTGAAAGCATATTTTTAAAACCATAGTTTACATATTATAGACCCATGTTTTATATATGCATTCATTTATGTATATACATGTATATTATAATAATCTGGATTTACATAGAATACTATAGGTCCATAACATAATGTATTTCTTTCTACTGCATCCTCCTTGCTCCCTCACCATCCTCCTACCTACTCAATACATACACAAAGTCATGTATTACTTAACAAGAATAATTATTTCATAATTAAACTAGAGTAGTTCATTTCTAAAAGAATGATAAATAAATTGGGGAGGGGGGGCCTCATCTTCCTACAAGATCTAATCAACTCTGAAAATTACACCTCCTCATAGGGGAGGGGAGGAAGGAGAACAAGCTAGATGTCTATCAACTATAATGTCTCCCACAATACCAAACATCCCATTCAAAATATATGCTTGTGGGTGGCTAGGTTGCACAGGAGTAGAGCACTAGCGTGGAGTCAGGAGGACCTGAGTTCAAACCTGGCCTCAGACACTTAACACTTACTAGCCATGTGACCTTGGGCAAGTCACTTAACCCCAATTGCCCTACATTCCCCCCACAAAAAGCAAAAAAATTGAAAAAAAAATATATATATGCTTGCTTTGAGTTACTCAAGAATCCAAAGGCTGACATGGATAATTTGTCTTTGTTTTTTCTGATCTAATACCAAATGGATGATTTTACAGATTCAAAGTAGTGCCACAGCATTGAAGGAATAGGCCATTCAACTATGAGCCTCAGAAGAACAAGAAAGTAATGCAAGAGTTCTCTCAAATTTGAGATTTCCTCCAGCTTTTGATCCTCTTGAGAAATAACTCACATGTATTTAGTCATTACCAGTGCCTTAGCTAAACTGGAAAAGGACCCTGCTGTGTTGATCCGTACTTCCATCCTTTCTGTGGTTAATATCCCCAGTGCTATTATTTTTTGTGTCTTCTAAAGACTGTGAAACTTCGGTCCCAGAAAGCACTGAGTTCATAAAATTCTGATGAATAATTAGTCACCTGATTCCACCAAACTGTATAGTGCTATCATTCTGGTTCCATTTTTAAGTGGCCAAAATGCTCCTAGGTAAAAATTATGCTATGAGATTCCCAAGGGTCCTTCATGAAGCTGAAAGGAAATGAAAGTTCCAGAGGAGAGTTCTTCATTTTTAAATGCTCACTTCAGCTCCCCTAGCACAGTCATGATTCTAGATCTCTATGGTTGTGTAATGGGGAATTTGCACAGAGCACAACTGATAGCATTTCTCTTCATGGAGGATGTGGGGAAGCCTGCTTCCAAGAGAGTCATGATAATGTATGATGGAAGGGCCTCTGGAGAGACAATGGAGTAAAGGTAAATATTTGTTACTGGCTTTGGTTGGCTAACCATATGGTAACTATAAGGCTTTTTGATCAGCTATGGAGCTATTCAAAAAGGACTAGCAATCAGAGTTTGGACAACTGTCTCTCTCTCTTTGTGCTCAATTAATTTGACTCTATCACTGATGGTTTCTGGTGAAAGACAATATTGTAAGGGAAGAACCCTTGGGCAATCTCTCCCTTTCAAGGTCAACATGCTGCCCCTTGGAAACAGGACTGCTTTTGCAGCTGCATTTGCTTTTTTCTATTTTAGGTGAAGGGATTGTAGACTCAAACCTCTTGAGATTCCAGAGGTCAGAAGAGTCAGAGGACAGCCCCTGGGTATCCCAGCATCTTAGAATCTCAGTGCTGTAGCCAGCCCAGAAATAATACCCTGAGGGGCAAGGAATGATCTTTAGTATCCAACCCAGTGATAACTAAGATGAAGACTCATCCAGTAGCAGGAATGCCACAATTCAATGTGAACTTGGTGAGATGAAGAAATGTAATAACTCTGCTAAGAATAATACCACTTTCTGCAAAGACTGAAGAGGTATAGGAGAGAATGTATCCTTGAGGTACTGGGGAGAAGATGTTTATACTTAAATATACTTTTGTAAAAGCTTATTACTGTTAAGTAGAACTGGGAGTACCCAGTTGTGTGGAGAATACATTAATATAAGCAGGACCCAATGGCACTAGAGAAGAAATAGGGCAGCCCCCCCCCCCCAAACCCTGAGACGGTGACTGGTCTCATTGTGGGAGACTGAACATGAGCTACACTTGACCCAATACAGTTGACCCAAGTTGTGAAGGACCCCGTGAGCCAGAATGCTTTCTGGTTCTAATTGTTTTATCTCTAACACTTCCATTAGATTCAAGGTGCTTGGCAAATCTGGCAAATGGCCAGATAACAGAAAGTTCTAGAACTCCCTAGGAGTGCCAAATAAATATGGATTCCCTATTTTTCTGAGTTTCTCCTCCACAGACTCTTATCTTGTCATTCTAGTCAGAAAAGGAGTATGGGCCATTAAAGTGCTGGAAGTAGAGTCAGGAAGAGCTGGGTTTTGAAACCCACTTGAGAATCTAGCTGTGGCCACTTAACCATCATCTGTAAAATGGGAATAATGATATTGTTACCTTACTGGACTGTTGTGAGGACAAAATGAGATGAGAGAGGGACAGAGAGAGACAGAGACAGAGAGACAGAGAACTTCATAAATCTTAAAGTCTTGTGTCACTTATCCTCTCAAATAGAATACCTTTTTCCATTATACCTGAGATAACTCTTGATTTGCACCTCATTTATGAACCTAGGTATTTATAAGGATGAGGATGAAATCACTTTACTTAGGCCTGATACATTTATCAATGTTCCCTAGGTCTAACAAGGCTTGGACACCTTCTCATTGTCTGAGGGACTCAATCATGCCTCCTGGGGCCTGTAGAAACCAGAAGCTAGTTCAGAACCTGAGATTCCAATGTCTGATAGGGAAGAAGAGAGTCACCCCTGAGAAGGAATTACTTGGGGGGAAAGGGAAGAGAATACCTCAGACTTGGGCTGGGGTCTACTCTCCACTTGGCCAGTGAAGGACCACTCCCTGGGTCTATCACAGGAGTGGAGAAACTTCAGCCTTAAGGCCACCTGAGGCCCTCTTAGTCCTCAAGTGCAATGAATTTGTTCTATGAAGTTTGGATTCAGTCAAAGGACCACATTCGAGGACCTAGAGGCACATGAGGTCTTGAGGCCAAAGGTTCCCCACTCCTGGTTTAGCACAATGCCTTGTATAGCAGTAGGTACTTCATACTCTCTGAGGCTGAAACTGAGCAAGGTGCTGATCCCCCAATATAAAGGTTCTGTGTCTTTCTAATTCAGGGCATTTTTTAAAAGAGCTAGTTTGAAAAGGAGAATAGGATTACAAGGTTTGGGAAAGTAAGTAAATGGGAAATCTCATTTGTCACTGCTATACTGTGTGAAGCACCTGAAATCATGGAACCCTGGATGAGGCATTTAGAACTGGGGCTTCAGCCAGCCAGGTATAATTTTATCTGGGGAAGAGAATGTAGAGGTTGTGCTCTGATATTGTCCTGAGTCCTCATTGTGCCTACTAAAGAAGACTTTGTCCTGGAATTGATACTATCTCCTTAATAAGGTACAAATTCTTCGCTTTTTCTTGGGTTTGCCACCATTGATAAGACACAGAGCATGAATGTGATACAGTGGAACTACACCCCTGTACTCAACCATGAAAAGAGAGAGCAAAGGCATAGACAAGAGAAATGAACCAAAATTGGGAGGTGAGAGACAGAGAACTTGGTCAGACATGAGGCTCTTGTTGCCTATAGAAAACCCGAACAGCCATCTCCAGGATACCAAGGGCCATAGAGTTGTTTGACCAGGTGAGAACTGGATCCAGGGTATAATAAGAGACAGAACCATAACATGGAGAGGTCAGCCCAAGCTTTGATCTTTACTAGTACCATCACTTTGCTGTGCAGTCATTTTTCGGTCATGACTCCATTTGGGATATTCTTGTCAGAGATTCTGGAGTGGTTTACCATTTCCTTCTCCAGCTTATTTTATAGAAGAGGAAACTGAGGCAAACAGGGTGAAGTACCATCACTTAAGTGATCTGGATAGGTCAGGGGGAGGTGGATCTTAGCAGAGAAAAGGGCCACTTGACTCTCTAGCTACCCAAGAAGAAATACAAGGGAATACTAGGGAAATACAAAAGTAGGACTGTTGTTGGTTCAGCTGTGAATCATAAGGAAAAAATTCTTCTGCTCTATATTCAATGGTTGATCAGCCAGAGTCCTTACATAAGAGCTGGGGAACCCCTTTCCTTTTTTATTTTAAACAAATATAGGGATCCATGCTACATTCTAATGATCCCAGGGGAAACTCTGGGTGGAGGCACAAGCCAAAGAGAATGTTATTATTTTAGCAAAAGCAGGATGATAACTTGTTAAGTAGATTGTAGAGGAGAATCCTATTTAGATTTGGGTTGGACTAGATGCCTTCTGAGTTCCCTTCCAATGTGATATTCTATAATTATTAAGAGTGACCCCTGGGGCAGCTAGGTGGTGCAGTGAATAGAGCACTGGCCCTGGAGTCAGGAGGACTTGACAGTCAAGAGGACTTGACAGTCAGATACTTAACACAAATACTAGCCATGTGACCTTGGGCAAGTCACTTAACCCCAATTGCCCTGCAAAAAAAAAAAAAAAAGAGTGACCCTCTAAAACTGAACATAGCTCATGTTAACCCTGAGCTTCAGTTCTGGGACACAGATTAGAGGACAAAGTTTAGATTTATACAATTTTTTTTGATTTGTGCAAAAAATCTGTTACTCTGGTCATCTCTGTTTATAAAACATTACATCTTTTAAAAGATTAAAGTAAATAAACTCCAGAAGGACAGGACTTTTATCTTCAGTTGATTCTTATCTACTTAGAATTTTCCTCTGATTTCTTTTTTTTTTTAACTAGGCCTGTGTGTTATAGGAACTATTGATGATCAAATTCTCTCTACCAATGCAAGTCAGCACCTACTCTACATATTAGTCTTAAAGAGTTACCTGACAAATTGAGAGTGACTATTGAGTGACATGTCTAAGGTCCCATGGCCTGCAGGTGTAAGAGGTGGGATGAAAACCTAGGTTCTTTCTATCTATATGGCTACCTCTCTAACCACTAGGCCATACTCCCTCTGATAATTCTGGATATTCTATAAATATTTGATGATTTCATTAAAAAAAATAATTTCAAATCTGCTGTAGAGTATTTTTCTTCTGCTTAAATAAGATAAAGTAACCACTATACCAGCCACTTCATTTGGTGGATGACTGTCTTAGAGAAAAGAGGCCAAAAGTCTAGGGACCTGCTGTGACCTTGCAAGAAGACAATTCCCAGCATTGCATTTTTGCAAATTCCTATCTAGTAAGAAGCTTGGCCCCCAGGCTCCATAGTATGCTAACAGGCCTAGGAACATTCCAGTTCCTGTTCTCTCACATGCAGCATGAGAACCAAAAAACAAAACCCCAGCAACTTTTACTCCTAACCTTCAGGATAGGGCCAGTCCCTTATGCTAAGTACTGGAATTATTTTTGCTTTTTCTAAAACATTGGTCTTTTCCCAGCCCTGAAAAAAGGCTTCTCAATGACAGCCAGCACCTGAGACTGGAATTTCTAGTGCTCAAGGCAAATACCTTCGTTCTCTAACCAGGATGGCAAGGCTATGTAAAGATACTAAACCCAGCCCTTCACCCCACCCCCAAATTTTTTTTTCTTCCTTAAAGATGAAGTCTCGTGTTCAGTTTTCTTTGCAAACAAATCACTTTTCATTTATGGCTGCTCACTCCAAAAGGAACTTATTGGTCTAGGGCTTTTTTAATGTGGAGAGAGATGGGAAGACTAAACCCTCCCCTCTTCCAAACTTTTCTGTTTCTGTTGAAGGCAACTCCACCACTGCAATGTTTCAGGTTTGGAATCTTGGCATTATCCTAGACTTCTAACTCTCATCCCACATATCCAATCGAGTGCCAAATCTTGCCATTTCTACCACCACATCTCTCCTAACCAGAGCCCTCTTTCCATTCATACAGCAGCTATCACCTTAGTTGGGACAGTCATCTCCTACTTAGATGATAGTAAATGTCTGCTAATTGGGCTCATTGCCTCAAGTCTCTTCCACCAACCCAGGCCATCCTATACACTGCCACCATTTTAATTTTACTCAAATTCAGATCTAACCACTACTCAACCAACTCTAGTGATATAGGTGGTACAATGGAAAGAGCACTGGGCCTGGGATCAGGAAGACCTGAGTTCGAATTTAGTCTGTGTGACCCTAGGCAAATCATTTAACCTCCATTTTATTTACCTCAGTTTCCTCAACTATAAAATGTGCATGATAATAGCAGCTACCTGGCAGGATTGTTGTAAATATAAATGAGATAATATTTATAAAAATACTTAATGCCTAGCACGTAAGTGCGTATTTCCTACCCTCATCTCCACACCAATTACTTTTAGGATAAAATATAAACTCTTCTATTTAATTGTGAAAATGCCACACAACCTGGCCCCAACCTATCTTTCCAATTTCTTTGGTTATTTCCCTTTCACAATCTGTGATCCAGACAAACTAACCTCCCTTCTCTGTTCTTTGTGACATTCCATCTCCATTGGCCATTGCCTACCCCTGGACCATACTCACTCCTTACCTCTGGCTCATAAGAATCTCAGTTCAGGCACCATATATGAAGCCTTTCCTACTTACCCCTAACCACTCATTCCCACCTTCCCAAAGTATCTTATATTTAACTATTTTGTATATACTTGTATTTATTTACTTTATATTTGTGCTCTATATATTTTTAAATGTTCTGGTTGTGTCCCTCATTAGAATGCGCACCCTTTGTGAGTAGGGATTATTTCATTCTTTATACTTGAATCTCCAGGGTCTAGTACAGTACCTGGCACAAAGTAATTGCTTAATAAGTGTTAGACACTACTCCACTTTGCCCTTCCCTTCATTGATTTGTAAAGCAGGCAACTCAACCTTGATCTGTAAACAGGCAGGACCTCCAACCCCTTCCTTTCCCTTGATTGATGTGTGGGTGGGAGTTCCAGCCTAGGGTTTTTCACCAGCGGGAAATTCAAATGTATACTGAACAATCACTGTAGTTTCAGCTTACATCACTGTAATTTCACCTTATGTAACCTGTCTATGGAACCTCTATAAAACTGGTACAATGTCTGTGCTAAAGCACTGTCTGATTTGGGCATGTACCCCAACAGTCCCGTGGTAATAAAATCCACCTTTTAAATTTAAAAAAAAAAACATACTTTTGCTTGACTAAACTTATTTGTTACTAGTGGGCTCTGTTGAGAAGGGGGAGCATTAAGAAATGACAATAATTGTTTTGTTGGGGTTTTTTTGTTTAAATATTTTTATTTATTTATTTTTAGTTTTCAACATTCATTTCCACAAGATTTTGAGTTACAAATTTTCTCCCCATCTCTCCTCTACCCCCCACTCCAGACAACAATTGTTTTTAAAGACAATCTACATATATAAAACATTTTAAAAGGAAAAAGGAAAGAAGACAAGTGAAGAAGACTCTCACAGGATGGAGAAGGTGGAGAAGCTGTGTTCTGCACATGTGTCACTGCAAATAAGCCAGTGAGTTTTCCCAACTCATCCTGGACAAACAAAAGTATCATTATTCTCCTTTTTATCACTTTCAAAGTTATTTTATCCTTCTGTCCATCACACTGACTGTCCATGAGGACCATCTATCTCCCGCTTTCCAAGAGATAATGGATCACATTGAGCCTTAAGCATTATTAAAAGAATGCAATCATTTGTATAAAATTTATAAATCTTTATCCTTTAGTATGGGCAATTCCATAAGAGATTTTCATTCTAAATGCTTTTAAAAGAATTTTTTTTCCAGTTAAAAACTCACTAAGGGGTATGGTACCTAACACAAAGTGATAATCAGTCTTGAATCCAGAAACGAGATGGGGAAATATACCTCTCCTTTTTTTTTTTTTAAAGCAATTGGGGTTAAGTAACTTGCTCAAGGTTACTCGGCCAGTCATTATTTGTGTGTGGGTGCTCATTTTCTGAGGCCGGATTTGATCCCAGGGCCGGCGCTCTTACTCACTGTGCTACCTAGCCACCCCTCTACCTCTCCTTTTTCTTAGAGATTTTGGGCACTATGGGGACAGAATGTAATGTATACTGTCAGACACTATCAAGATGCCCCTTCATTTTGCTTAGTTATTTTTAAAAAATTATTGTTCCAAAGGAAGACTTACTGGGATGGGGTTACGGGAGAATAAGAACAGTACATATAGAAATGGCTATGATATAAAAACAAAAAGCAACAATAAAATTCTTTTTAAAATAATACATATGTGACATTCATAAAAATTATGTGATGAAATGCAACATGTCTCAAGAGAAGGAGGACTGAACTATGAGTGAGAAGATCTAGGTTCTGGTCCCTCTACCAAGTAACTGCCAAATAAATTGTGGCTATAAATTCAAATATATGTTATATTTGAACTATAGACCATAGAATGAGATCTTATAGATTTCAGATTTATTTTGAATATAAATACATAGAAATACACACACACACACACACACACACACACACACACACACACACACCTAGACCTGCAATTTTATCGGTTTAAGGAACTCCCGGTGTGGAAATTCCTTCCACTCACACAGTACTCTCTGTGAGAGTCTTAGAGACTTGCCCACGCCACTGTAATTTGCTAAGTGATTTGCTCATTCTACATTTGTTTTGTTCAGACCTGTGGTTTCATTGCTATAGGGAGCTCCCAGTAAGGAAACACTTTTGAAACAATGTAGATAGCAAATCATGAACAACTCATAGTCTTACGGTAACACAGTGTTCATGATAAAACAGCTAGTATATGTCAGTACTTAAACTCAGGTCACCTTGACCCCAAAACTAGGTGTCTACCCTAATGGGTGTTGCCTCTCTACCTCTTTATGCTTCACACATGGGTGGTGGACACACACACACACACACACACACACACACACACACACACACACACACAACCATATAGGCATACAGGGGGAGAAACACACCAATTACAATCCATAATCTGGGTTTTATATGAGAAAGATTTGCTGGGAAAATACAGCCTATATTTGGACCAAGATGTTACCTTGAGCAAGTAATCCATCTCTCCAGCCCTTAGTCTTCTAATCAGTAAAATAAGGAAGTTGGAGTAGTGTTCTAAGGTCTCTTGCAGCCCTAACATAGTATGACCCCTAGATTCTATTGTATTCATAGTTAAAAAAAAAAGTCCTATCTTTTTCTCTTTCCCAAATGAAACAGGAGCATCTCTACCTATTTTTTTTTTAATTTATGATACACAATCAATGGTTGATAAATGCTAAATACTCAGGGCTTGTACAAAGGAAAGATTTAATACAGGTCTTGCTTTCAAGATGGTAACAAGGACCATAAAAGAACACTTTGGTCCTCTAACCGGACCTCTCTGAACCTTGGAGCCACCTTTAAAAGTTTCTTCCTTGAACATCTACATCCTCATTATTAAAAGAGCAGACTAGAGATATTGATCCTGTACCTTCATTTATGGCAGACTGACCCAGCCTTAAAAGCAGAGCTACATCACTAGTAGGTATACCACTGACTATGTACCCTATTTCCAACTCACTCCTTCCTCCCCACATGCCTACTCAGACTTCAACCAAACTAGTTAAGTACAGAGAGGCAGTCTGATGTAATAGGTAGAGTGCTGAATTTGTCTCTTAACATATACTAGTTGTCATTTAATCTCTCTAAAATTCTATATCTATATATCTATATAAATATCTATAAAATGATAGGGCTGGACTATGTTACCTCTGAGGTTCCTTCCACTTTTAAATCATTGTTCCCGTGATGTTAGCTTAACCACACACACACACACACACACACACACACACACACACACACACACACATACTTTTGGGATGATCATAAGTGGAACCACCTTGTAATGAAGTTCATTGCATGGAGAAGAGTCAAATTTGGTACAGTCTCAGTTTCCCTAAGACTTAAGGATACTAGGATATTTTTTCCCTTAAATGGGTTCTAAGAGGGACACACAGTATGCAGATTCATGTGTTACGGTGACATTCTGGTGTCCACTTCTTCCAGGTCCACTAGCTACAATCCCTGTCACGTTGGGCAAGATGCATTACTGCCCTGGGATTCAGTTTCCTGCTTTATGAAAGGAGAGGGTTAGACCAGATGGCCTTAAAGTTTGGTTTTAGATCTAAGAATGACTCCACAAACCTATGATCTGATGACCCGAAGAAAAAATTCTCCATTCTCCCTATAGTTTCTACTTTGTTTCTTTTCTTTTCCTTCTTCTTTTCTTTCTTCTCCGTTCTTCTTAAAATTTCCACATCAGTGGAAAACTGTTATTTAAATCTAAACAATGAATAAACAGACTTTTTATCACAGACAGAAAATTACAGTTTCTTTAAAGGTGAAAGAATCCATCCCTGGGCAGCAGTTAGAATAGACAGCACTTTTGTATTATGTGAAATCTTATATAGACTTTTTGTTTCTAGGATGCTCAGAACATAATCTGATCAAGCCAATACCTTCCTCAACTCAGCAGCTACTGGACAGGCTTCTACTGGTTGCAAATGCAGTAGAAAGAACATCGGATCTGAAATCAGAGGCATCTACTTGGATCCACAAATCAATCTGTACTTTCTGTGTGATCTTGGACGACTAGATGGCATATAGTGAAAAGCTTGTTGGACTTGGGGTCAGCCAGTAATAATGATAATTATTAGTATAGCTAACATTTATATAGTGCTTATTATGTGCCAGGCACTGAGCTAAGCAGGTAACAATTGTTATTTCATTTAATCCTGACAACAACATTAGGAGGCAAGTGCTGTTATCCCCATTTTACAGATGAGGAAACTGAGGCAAACAGAAGTAAAGTGACTTGCCCAGAGTCATGTAGTCAGCAAGTGTTTGGAGCAGGATTTGAACACAAGTCTTCCTGACTCCTGTCTTTGACTCCAGGAAGACCTGTGTTCAAATCCTACCTCAGAAATTTATTAGTTGTGTGACTCTAGAGGAATCATTTAACCTCTCTGTGGTTCAGTTTCCTCATCTGTAAAATGAGATAGTTGGAATAGATGACGATGAAGGTCCCTCCCAACTCCAAATTTATGATCCTTTAGTCAAGGCCATTTCCTCATATGGAGGCCACTAAGGGCAGACATAACAACTTTAGATTTCAATCTGTTTGAATATGACAGATCCCAAGACAGCTGCCCCAAAGGCAGCACTGGCCTCTGACATACTTTAAACA
The DNA here is from genome assembly GCA_011680675.1 of Gymnobelideus leadbeateri. Lineage (NCBI taxonomy): Eukaryota > Metazoa > Chordata > Mammalia > Diprotodontia > Petauridae > Gymnobelideus > Gymnobelideus leadbeateri. The sequence continues at coordinate 1,100,207 of WOXC01004764.1, read as the reverse complement.
TTGAAACCATAGACTCCTCTTCACAGTGTTTTGTGGCTTGGTCTCTAGAATAAAGTGAAATTAATTGCCTTCCGGGACAACTAGAATTGCCATTTGGCTTCCTAATGCTTGAAATGAATGATGTTCATAATCCTTATATCAAATACACTCTGCCATTAGTTAAGGTACAAATTTGTGTCTCCCAGATCCCCTGTCACTCCTTGAAATGTCAAGAGACAGTAGGGAAGAGGACCAAAGATACAGAAAAAGAACAAACCCCCCTGGCAAAAAGCTTCTATTTCATCTCCTGGCTTTGAAAGTTTCTCTCCTGTCCTCCCTATATAGCAGTAACAGGAAAGCCAGATTCTGAAAAGGAACTTCCCTGATAATTAGAAAGTTTTTGTCTTTCTTACCTATTGGTAACTGTGGTCTCCTCTGAAGTGGTTCAGGGGATCCAAAAAGCCAAATTAGGAGAGAAAAGAAAAAAAAACCTAAACAGGTCAATTGTACCAGGAGGTCAGAAAGCTGAGAAAAGAGGCACAGGGAGACAGAGTTAGCTTTTCAACTGTCAAGTTTAAACCAGACCAAAGCATGTGACTTCAAAGGGGTCTCTGCCAAGCTAAAGAAACAGGCTGGGTGTAGAGAAGAATAAAACTTCTGGACCATTAAGGAAAAAGAGATATTTCAAAACGGGATGTAAGTAAGCCTCAAAACGTTTTCTAGAACTCATCATTTCTTACCATGTTAAGATTGACAACTTGGGTTTGCAACTCTGTCAAGGGCATCAGGAAGTTAGCTTTAAAATTCTAACCATTGCCTTACCAAGCAGCCCAGGAGCAATCCCCAGCTCCCCTCAGGGATTCCAGCCACATATTATAGATTAGGGCCATTTAGGGTACTACTGACAACAGAATTAAGTCTATATTAAAACAACCAAAACCCATTTTTATGGAAATTAATCATACAATGAGTCTATGCTGAAAAGTCCTTTCCTCCATTCTTCTTCCCCCTCCATTCTCCCACCAGCAAACCAGTGGTAGTGTAGTAAGTAGTAAAAAGTATTCACGTGGAATGCTATTTAATAAATATCTTAGTTTTTCAGAGCACTTTTACATCACAAATTTCACAGGTCTTATTTCTATTCACAATATTGAATTATTGGTAAATTAATTATTAATTTTTCAATTATTGGGAAATATCTGAGGGAAGAAATTATCCCCACTTTACAAAGATAAAATACTGAAGTACAGAGATGTCATGGATTATAGACTCATAGATATAGAGCTGGAAAAAATCTCAAAGGCTATCAAGTCCAACCCCCTCATTTTACAGATGAGTAAACTGAGCCCCTAAAAGGCTGAATGATTTACTCAAGGTCACACATATTAGTCAGTACAACAATGACTTTGAGCCCAGGTTTCTAGACTATTGCACCACAAAGAACTATCTACAAAGTCAACTGTCTCTTGTCTGCTCCCATTATAACCAAAGTTATTGTAGTCATAGGATCATCAATCTGAAGCTGGAAGGGGCCTTAGAGACCGTCTAAGCCAGCTCCCTCATTTTACAGATGAGGAAACTGAGGCCCACACAGGTTAAGTGACTTTTCCAAGGAAATAAAATGCAGGATTTAAACCCAGGTCCTCTGTAGAGGCAACCACACTGGCATACCCAGGATGATTGCTAGCACAGTTTCTTAGATCTGCTTTACTAGGAGAGATAGCTGTTTAAGGGGTCAATAATCTTTTTAAATTACATTCACTAGTTCAGGGGAAAAGTCAGCACTCTGAACTCCAGAGAAAATACAGAGAAAATCCAAAAAGAGAAACAAAGACCAAAAGACAGGGCTCTGACTGCCTGAGTCAACTATACACTATGGAAAGAGTCTTTACACTTGAGCAGTAGGGGAGCTCTAAACATACGACCACGAAGAATATGGACCAGGGAATCACAAGATCCTTCTCATAAGCAAGCCCCCAAAGCAAAATACCATCTCAGAGTATATGTATACTTCTCAGAGCCAGAAGGCATCACAACCTTCTTGACTCAGTGCCTAATTAGAAATTAGCAAAAGGTGTGAAAGCCTTCCTACAAACAAGACTCCCCTAAGCAAGCTCCCCTTAATGGGCTCCATGTGAAGCCTATTAATGGGCAGGGAAGATCTGAAATCCCAATAACATTACATCCTCTAACTTTAAATTTAGTATTTTTATCCACTATACCATTCTACCTCAAGAGTTTAGATTAGATTTTGATCTGTAATCTGTATTCTAGGAGCCCGTAGGTGGTACAGTGGATAGAATGCTGGGCCTGGAGTCAGGAAGCCCTGAGTTCAAATCTGCCTTAGATACTTACCAGCTGTGTGACTCAGGGCAAGTCATTGAACCCTGTTTGTCTCAATTTCCTCATCTGTAAAATGAGCTTGAGAAGGAAATGGCAAATCACCCCATTATCTTTGCCAAGAAAATCCCAAAAGGGGGTCATAAAGAGTTAGATATGACTGAACAATAACATCTGTATTCTAGAGAACATGGCTAATCATTTTCACCTAGTCTTATCATAAAAGGCTTTTGTCTTTGTTCTATGGTTGCATTGGACCACCCCAAGGAGGGAGAATGAGGGATCTTTCTATTCCCTTCCTTCACCTAACATCTAACATCTCTGCCCTGTCACCCCAACTTGATACCTGGGACCAGAAGATACTGCCTGATCAAAGGCAGGACAAAGCCACAACCCCAACAACTGAACACACTTTAGGACATCAAAAGATGTATGATTTCATCAGTGTTACCCCTGAGATAATCTCAACTCATTTACACCATGCTATTCTGTGAGATGTCTATCACTATATTTCTGAAAATCCCCTGGAGTCTCTACCCAAAGTACTGTGGGCCTTTGTCAGCTTCTTTAAATGCACCAATATTTAAAAATACAGACAACTCAACTGATGAGACTACTGACCATCAGACAGTCGACCAACAACATTTGCCCTTCAGAAAGATCCTAGGCATCATCCAATACCAGCATGTAAGGAAAGAGACAAGAGGTATACAGGATCACAGATTAAGAGGTTAAAGGGCCCTCAAAGGTCTTGTTCACCTTTCTTATTTTCCAGATGAAAACAGGCCTAAACCAGGTAAGTGATTTGCCTAAGGACATATAGATAATATGGAAGAACCAGGATTTGAACTCAGGTTTTGTGTCTCCAAATCCAGCTTACTTTCTACTGCCTTAAATTATTTTCATTTCCTTTACATGCAAAGAAACTACAATTAGGCCCATAACTCCCAGCTTTTGCCTACTACTTAATTGTAAAAGGACAGGAACTGGGCCCTTTTAACTTGCACCTTCTTCTGTCTTTCTCTACTCCTAAGGGCAACCAGATAATGAACAATCCTATGAGGAGTTAAAATTTGCCAGGCATCTGGGTAAGTTTACTGATAGCTTATGTACAAGATGATAAACATTCCAAGGACAGTAGGCACAACATAGCCTGAAACAATTTAATGCATCTTTTGCCCTAGTCCTTGAGGCTGGGGTGCAGTCAGAACCATTCTGAATCATGGTCTGCTAGATATTAGAGGTGACAGACAGAAGCCTAATGGGAAACTTGTGAGAATATCATTTTCCAGCCACATGAAAGGACTCAGAATCACAAGAGTAACTACCTTTAAAGGTGGATCAGTCTTCCCTGACCTATCCATGCATCTATGATGAGCTACTACACCAAGGCAGTGTAATCTCAGGATAATACTCTACACCCACAGTCCCACACTCTCCTATATTCAGATGCTATACATGGAAAAGTAGATATGTTCCCTTCAAAACAAAGGCACTCACAAAAGAAAAAGGTACTAACTAGGTCATGGTAGCCTTGTAGCTTCTCCCTTCCACTCTGCAAGATCCGCCCTTTTCCAAAGAACCTTGGATGACAGAGGAAAGAAAAGGATTTTGTAACAGAGGTCAGTGAGGCATATTATGTTCATAAACAGAACTTCTTGATTTTTGACATTCAGCATTCACCCGTTGGTAGAAACTGTTCCTCTCTCTTTGGAGATTTACTCTGAGCATGTTATAGAACAATTATTATTAATATCATGATGATGAGCTTTTTTTGCTGGTCTTTTGCTGTCTCATGATGCACACCCAGGTATTAGGAAAGGTGGACTATTGACTCACAGTAAGTGTGGAAACAAGATGTTTTCCAAATTTCTGTTAGCCAGCTGCCAAGCAGTGGGCCCCTCCTCCCCATTAATAGCATCCTGATTGGAGGGAACAGTGGAGCACTGGCAAGACCCAAGAAGATAAAAACACAGGGAAAAAATGCTGATGTTTTTCTCTCATTTAGCATGGGAAAGAAGAATGAGCATAAGTAGGCAAGAGTGGTTGTTTGCTAAGTGGGGCAGGAGAAGGTTAGGGTAGGAAGGAGAAAGAGGGAAATGCCCATCATGACACCAAAAGCCTACTATAAATTTGCTTCCCAGAGTTGAAAAAGCAGCTCAAGTCTACTCTCCCTTTATAATTTCAAAGAGTTGGAGTTTTTGTTTTCTTATTTTTTGTCATTTCTGCTTAATTGATAAAAAAAAAAAAAGCAAGGTCAGGAATAGTGTCAACCTAAGACCTAGAAACAGATTAAGATGAACAGGAATGTTTTGAATGTTTTTAAAATCCAGGAATGTTTTTCACATAGAGCTCAGACTCCCTAACAATCCAGCTAACAAGAAAGCAAAGTATTTGACAGGTGTGGTCTTTCCTTCCAGCTTCTCCCCAGCCCACCCTCCCATGTTCAAATCTACCTCTTCCCTCAAGATGCTCAACACGTCTACCTCAGGCAAGCTAACCAATCTCTCAGATAGCAGTGTGCAGGCTAGGAGAGCAACACCTTTTCCTCTGTCTTCATGCCTCCCAAACAAAATCAAACTAAACTTTTAAGCAAATCTGACTGTGAGAACCAGCAATAGCAAAGTCCCTTACTTAAATATGCACATACACACATTCATACTCAAAATTAAGAATGAGGCCACAAAGACGGCACATCAATCTAAAAAATGTCACTGTCTGTTCTGGGAGGGGGAGGCGTTTGTCCTACTACTTTTCTCGGATCCTTAAAAAAAAATGCTTGCACTAATTAAATCATAGATTTAGAACTAGAAGGAATCCTCTGAGGTCATCTCATCCCATAACTAAGACTTGGAGAGATTTCATAACCTGCCTAAAATTACAAAGCAGGAGTCAGTAGTAGTAGTAGTGGAATGCTTCAGCTTAAATCAATTGAGGTCACCTGATGTTTGCACTTTGTCCTGACACCCTTTAAAAGACCTTGAAATTTTAATAAGTTCCCCCCTATTCTCTTGACTTGATAGTGCTGGGGGAAATGCATTAGTAAGAGATGGAGACAATAGCCACAAAGCAGAAGGAAATAGTGCCCACTAAAACCAAGCATTGAAACTTACAGCTCTGAAATAAAAGTCTCATCTCTCTCTTAGGCCTGGATCTTTGCTGCTCATGTTAAGCTGGAACATGTCTCAATACTGAGTGTTTGTGGGTGCTAGCTAATCCTTCCAACTGATTCACACCGTTATTAAACTGGCTACTTGGGCAAGAAGGAGAATCCTCCAGGCCTCAGTACTCCAGGCAAAGGCTAGAGCAGAATACAAACTCAACTCCCCCAGACACTTCACAACGGTGTGATTTCCTAACCTCATTTCTGTCTCAGAGTGCTCCACTGTTTCCCAGGGGAGAAGAGGAGGACCTGAAGACAGAAGCACATCTATAGAATACATTCATTTCTCCAGGAGAACAGCCATTTCCTTTATCCGTTCACACCCTGTTTTAATAAACTAGAACTAACCCACTAAGGCAGTTGACATCACTCACCAGCCCTGGCCTGAGTGTGCAGGTTGGTGCATGTGGCTGACATCAGGCCTGCAGTCTGGGGAAAGCTGTGGTGTAAAGTAGATATCCTGTTTCCCATGCACATGATACCAGTTGCATCAGTGGGTTAAAGTTCAGAGGCAGCCAGGTAACAACCTTCAAGGTGATAAGCTATACTTTTCCTGCAAGATAACCATAATAGGAGCCACCAGTAAGTTCCTGTACCTCTGCCTTCACCAGTTACTATACTTTTGCCTTAATTAAGTCTCTTTAACCAGTACTTTTGGTACTGATCATCAATTAAAAATGGATTAACTGAATTATAATGGTTCCTCCAGAGTAAACAATGAGAACAGTGCAGTATTTTCCAATACATTGCTGAAACTGTCTAGCTTATTTTTAGTAAGAGATATCATCAGTCCCAAATGATGTGAGGCAAAGGCTAGTGCATGGGTGGAGAGTTTCTTTTAGGATGGGTAGGTTTGATTGTGAGCAGCTAGGAATAGGGGATCAGATTTTTAGCTCTACCAAGACAGAACTTGTGAAAGGCTGATTCAATAGGTGGCACTCTTCCCTCTGAGTCAGTCCTGAATACCATGTCCTGACATGGAAGAGTGGGGTGCTGAGCTCTCCTAAGGGTGCTGTCTTTCCGATAAAATGTGGATCTAACCTGGCTTTTTAAGGAGTCCTTGGCATTTGCCCATAAGGACACTTGAGGAAAACTCCTGCCAGGTTACAATAACTGATTAAAATTTCTTAGAGAAGTTATGACTGGAAATCCAAATCAATAAATATTTACTGAGTGCCTACTGTATGCAAGATATGCTATGGATGAGATAAAGATGTTTCAGTCACAGCCTCCATCCTCAAGGGGTTTGTGATACAGTCAACAAGGCAAAGTATAAAATACTTGAAAAACTATGAGGTAATAGAGTTAAAAAAAATTTAAATGTCACAGACAAAAATTTGTCAAATGAGGGATATCAAAAGAGTGTTATAAATTCAGAGGAGGATGAGATCAATGAAGGAAGGTCTGGGAAGCTTCATTGAGGAGGGGAAGGAACTTCATCTGGGCCTTCAAGAATGAGTAGAATTTGGAGAGGGCAAGGGCATCACAGGGAGGGGTAGGAAGCAAAAGGAAAGATAGATTTCCACTGCCAGGAAAATCTGCCAGTTCATTAAAATTGGTTTCTACCATTAAATTGATTTCTGCCTTTAAAACTGATGTCTGCCGTTCACTTCAAATTGATGTGGTCTCACTCCATTGATCTCTAATCATAGCCAAAGCCACTAGTGTATTTAGCATATCTCACAGAGAATACAGGTTTTATTTGTGAGCCCCATTTAATTTTTTCTTGCCTAACTTAGTCTGTAAGCCATTTTGTCAAGTCAAGTGGATGAATGGCCTTTTAAATACCAAGAAATGCCCATAGACAACCAAAATAAACACTAAATTTTCCTCCCTGGTGATGAAACTGAAGAAAGTTTGAAAGCAGAAGAGCCAATTACCTAAAGACTGAAAAGGGCAGGGGAGGGGGAAATTAGCAGGAAATTTGCACCTTCTGAGATGCAAAAATCATCACTGAGTCAAACTATAAAAATGGGAAAATAGGAAGACAAAGAACTTAAATGAAGCTAGCCCTTGGCTATCTCTTTCAAGAACTGGGAGTGACCACAGAGCATAGATTAGGTCAGCAGCTTCCACAGAGCCTAACTACATAAAATCATCAATGGCTATTTCCTATAATACTATATGTGTTCAGACATCAAGGTGGTTTACCAACTGTAGAGAGGGGAAGCAGATGGACATGCCTTGTTAGTTTCCCTTCCCAGAGAGAAAGTGTCCCCACAGAGAAGAGAAACTCATACGTAACAGAGAACATCCCCAGGGACCCCAGACCACCACAGTTTTAATGTTTCCCTACTTCAAAGTTCCCACCCAACTCCTCTCACTTCCTTTACCCAATGGCATGCTGTATTCATAGAACTGCAAAGGGCTTGGTAAAAAGATCAACACTAATAATGGTTACATTGCTTTTCTCCTATTAAATACGATGGCTGAGTGTAACTTCCCTATGGATAGAAATCCCTAGGCACTCTTCTCAAGGCACAAATAACCATGCCTGCTCTGTTTCTGCTCTTCTGCCTTCCCCAATGTGCTAACAGTTACCTAAACACAAAAAGGTATCAGAAAACCCAACCGACTAAACTCTTATTTCATGCATCATTCTAGACCAGGAGTTATGAAAGTTAACAGTGAAGCAAACTAACAAAACAATTAAGTTGAGGAAGAGGAGTGGGAGGGGCAGTTACCCCCTAAAACAAAATTCTTTTAACTTTCCATTTATGCAATGAGAAAATCACAAACTGAAAAATGATAATAACATGCCAAAGGAAGTCCCAGGTAAGAAACGATGACACATACCTCCACTCTCTTGGCAGGAGAGTGTACTAGATACTAGGACAGAATACTGTATACATCATCGGAAGAAGATGGGAAATGACTGATGGGAAGGCAAAAGGCATCAACTAAACTTATTTTCCAATAAACACATAAATGTCTCACAGAGTAAAAACAAATTCCATGCCAGCACTATAGATATAATTCATGACAAATTAATGACAGCACATTCCAGTCTAGTGCCACAAGCATTTAAGTGTCTACTATGTGCAAGGCCCCCAGCTTGGCCAACCAGCTATGTCAACTGATCAATATACCACCAGAAAGAATGCCTGAGGCATGGGCATGCACATACATGAGCACATGTGCACACACACATACACACCCCACTGCACAACCAGTAGGGGAATGTCCTTTACCCCAACTGAAGAGACAAAAAAATTCAGTAAACAAAGAGGAAAAGGACTCAAGATAAGGAAGTCCAGCCACTCATACAAAAAAATGTGACATGCACAGAGCACCAAGAACAGAAAACATTCTCAAGAGAAGGAAGTTAATCAAAACACAATGGTCCTCCCCTTTGAGCACACATGGGGATTTTGTGTTCTATTTGCCACAGGATCAAGGGGGCTGTGTCAAAAGCTTGAGTGTTGAGAGTCTCAAGGTTACTGCTGATCCGGAGCAGTTCACAGGGGAACCAAACGGACAGAATTCTAAGAAGAGGAAAATGCTGACATCAGGAAGGCTGGCAAAGCTCCCCTCAGGAATCTGCTCCCAGGTGCTAGCTACTGCCTACAATCAAAACCAATCATTTTAACCGGAGCAGGTACCTCAGGCTGAATATTTCTGTTATATTAACATAATAGTACGTTAAAATACGATACCACTTAAGACCAAAGGCTGTTAAAGGTTTGTGTACATATAATCATACAGCCCTCAGAGACTTATAACCCACAAGCAGGATTGTGTAAGGGCAGCAGGGCTACATATACATACTGGAGAAAATCCCAGTGTCTCAAATAGCAGTGGAAGCTGCTTAGATCGTAGCAACCGCTACTTCTGTTGCATGGGCATGCACACAAAGGCATACACGTATCATACACACACACACACACACACACACACACACACACCCCACTTGTGTAGCCAGTAGGGGAATGTCCTTTAACCCAACCGAAAAGCCTTTGTTCCCTCCCCCCAGCATTCTCAAAGCTGATTTTAGCTCCTTCCCCCAATCTTGTACACTTCCTTCCAGGATGCTACAAACCTGACATCAACCCTTCTCTCTCTGGTCCTCTCTGCCATTTTCTTGTAGTGGTACTGGACTTTACCTGCTCCCATCTCTATACTCCTAAACAGCATTACCAAGGTATTATCTCTGGTTCTTTCCACTTCTATACTAAATGTTCAGCCCACTCTTTTTTTAAAACAAGTATTTATTTTTTCTCTCTCTCCCTCTTCCCACCTTGAATAATTAAAAAAGAGAAAAAGAAAACTCTCATAACTAATACACACAGTCAAGCAAAACAAGCCCCCATATAAGCCATTTCAAAAAATATATGCCTCATTTTGTATTTTAAGTCCATCACCTTTCTGGCAGGTTAGTAATATACCTTATATTTTGTCCTATTAAATTGTGATGTCACTGCATTGATCAGAGTTCCAAAATCTTTCAAAGTTGTTTTTCTTCATAGTGTTATCATCATCATATAAAATTTTCTCTTAGACTTTCTTCATTTGGAATCAATTCATAGAAATGCTTCCAGTTTTCTAAGAAATTGTTCATTTTGTCATTTCATACAGTACAGTAATATTTTATTGCATCCATGCACCATGATTTGTCTAGCCATTCTCCAACACACGGACACCCTCTTAGTTTCCAGTTTTCAGCTACTATGAAAAGAACGGCTATAAATACTTTTGTACATATGGTTCCTTTCCGTTGTTCTTTGATCTCTTGGTATATGGACATTGTAGTAGTATCAATGGGTCAAAGGGTATGCAGTTTAAAGACTTTTGCATGAATCCATTCTTGCCTCTCCCTCTGCTCTCTGTGGGAGACAGAGATTGAAGCAGGACACAGTAGTGGTGACCAGATAAGTAGTGAGTTGGAATAAAAGGTTGAGGAACCCAGAAGCTACCCACTGTAAAATATTTAAATAATTATCCCAATGATTTGAGGAAAGGAATTCCTCCATTCTACTTTGGCTTCAATTATAGGAATTTATTTAGAAAAATTGGTTTCAAGAGCTAAAATATCTAGAAATTTATTTCCATTATCACTTTGGTCTACAGATATGGACTACATAAGTGAATATTGGTATGGTTTTGTCTCTCTTTTAGCTGAAGTGAGGGGAGGGGGAAAGTAATACATCACCCAAAGGGCCAAGGATGGAAAATTCTTGGGAAATAGACAAGTAGGACTTTTTTGTTCTGACCAAATAATGAATTCCAGTTCCCTGGACTGCTCATTGGTCCTTCAGTATTGAGAACTGAGAACAAGTTCTCTCTGGAAGTTTAACTTAATCTGGGCTTAGTTAAATTTATGCTTAGACTATGATGTTTCAGTGTTTGGTAAGCACAGAATGTGATGAGGTGCCAGGTGTAAAATACTGCCTTGATTACTAGCAACTCCTTCTCTTCTGGTAGCCTGCAGTTTTCCAGTTATGAGCTTATAGGGAAAATAGACAGAGGCTCCAGTGCATAAATGATCAAAAGATAGAAAGAGCTTTGAGAAGAAAGGCAAATGATCAACAACTATATTACACCATACTCAATATCACTAATAGTAAGAAAAAAATCAAAATAAAACAATTCTGAGGTTTTACCTCACACCCAACAAATTCACAAAAGACCATAAAAGATGGACAACTGGTGATAAAGGAGGTTCTATGGGAAGGCATGTATATTAATGCAGTATTGATAAAACTGTGAATTCTGGAACTGTTCTAGAAAACTATTGCTAGAAAAGTGGACTAATTGCTCATATTCTGACCCAGCAATTCAACTACTAGGCACATACCCCAAGGAAGTCGGAGAAAGAGGGATAGCTTCAATTTATTCAAATTTACTCAGAGAAAAACTTATTAAGCACCTAGTGTGTCCCAGATGCCATGTTATGAAAAATCAAAAACAAAAACAAAACCATTCTTCCCCTCAAGGCAATTACATTCTACTAGGGAGAAACAATATAAACACTGATGGGAACAACAAATAAATATAACTAATTTATATATATGTATATATATACATATATTAGTATGGAGAGAGAGAGATGATAAAAAGACACAAAAAGTATTTCAGGAAGGGTATTAACATTATGGGAATCATTAAAAGCCTTTTTTTAGGAGATGGCATATGAGCCTTTAATGGAATTTTAACAGAAACTTTAATAGAACTAGTCTTCAAGAAAACTTTTGATGGAACTAACAGCTCTACATAGTAGTGTAGAAGTGAGGAAGGAAGGTACTCCAGGCTTAAGGACCTCTTGGACAAAAGTGGAGAGATGAGAGATGAAACCTTATGTATATGGAGCTGCAAATAGTTCAGTTTACATGAAACATAGAGTCCTTGAGGGAAAATAATGTGAAATTAATCTGAAAATATGAGTTGGAATAAGATTCTGAAAGGTTTAAAATGATAAACAAGGGAAATTGCATTTTATCCTATTGGCAATAAAGAACTCTTTAAGCAGGACAGAGCACTATGGGAATATCAATTTGGCAGCTGTGTGGAAAATAGATTAGAAAACAAACAAGAAAAAAGAAAGACTGGAGGCAAGGATTAGGAGACTGAAGTCTGTCAGATGAGAGATGAGGAAGACCTGAATTAAGGTGGTTGCTGTGAGTGGAGAAAAGGGAACAGATGGAAAGATGCATGGAGGTACAATTAACAAGACTAGAAACCAACTGATTATGAAATAGGAGTGAATGAAGAATCAAGGATAACTCTTAGGTTGCAAATTAGAAGGATAGTGAGGCCCTTGATATAAATAGAGAAGTGAGGAGGAGGAATGGATTTAGGAAGAAAGAAATTAGTTCTGTTTTGGCACAATAAGTTTGAGATAACTATGGAGAGCAGGCATTTAGTGATGCTAAACTAGAACTCAAGAGAGCCATGAAGGCTCCATATGCAGATTTTACTTAGGTGGCTGTAGTGGCAATCACACTGGCATACCCGGGATGGCTGCTAGCACAGCTTCCTAGATCTCCTTTACTAGGAAAGATAGCTGTTTATTGGGTCAACAATCTTTTTTAATCACATTCACTAGTTCAGGGGAAAAGTCAGCACCCTGAACTTCAGAGAAAATACAAACAGAGAAAACACAAGCAGAAAAATAAAGACCAACGGACAGGGCTCTGACTGCCTGAATCAAAGCAATATTGAAAGCACTTTACATACATCCCTGGATCAAAAGAGCCTTTACATCTGAGCAGTCAGGGAACTCTGAACATATGGCCACTTAAAATCTTGACAGGGAAATCACAAGATCCTTCTCATAAAAAACCCCCAAAGCAAAATACCAACTCAGAGTATATACATATATACTTAGACAGATAGATAGATAGATGGATGGATATATATATACACTTCTCACAGCCAGAAGGCATCATAACCCACATGACTCGGTGCCTAATTAGAAATTAGCAAAAGGTGTGAAAGCCTTCCTATAAGTAAGCCTCCCCTAAGCTAGCTACTCAATGGGCTCCACCTAAAGCCCTTTAATGGGCTGGGAAGATCTTAAATCCCATTAACATTACAGTAGGATAGTGGATAGAGTTCTGGGACCTGGAATCAAAAAGATTAATCTTCCCAAATTCAAACCTGGCTTTAGACACTTACTAGCTGTGTGACCCTAGGCAAGTCACCTCATCCCTGTTTGCCTCAGTTTCCTCATTTGTAAAATGAGCTGGAGAAGAAAATGGCAAACCACTCCAGTATCTTCACCAAGAAAACACCAAATGGGGTCACAAAGAGTCAGAGATGAATGAAAAGTACTGAACAACTTAAAAATAATAATTCCATGTGAACTAATAAATAACTAATGAAGTATGAAGAATAAAAGGGATCTCAGTACAGAGTCCTGGGGAATACCTGTATGTAGGAAGGAGGACATGGATGATGATTCATAAACTAAGAAGGAGTAGAAGAGAACCAAGAGAGAATTTTCACAAAACCTCAATGAAGAGAGAATATATGGCAGGAGGAGTTTTTCAATAACACTGCATTCTGGAGAGAGGTCAAGGAGAATGAGGGCTTTCAAAAGGCCAATGTATTTAGTGATTAAGAAATCATTGGTGACCTTGGAGAAAGAAATTTCAGTTGATTGGTGAAATCACAAGCTGTATTGCAAGGGCTTAAGAAACTAGGAATCGAGGAAGTAGAGACAATGAATGTAGAGAGCTTATTTTTTCCTAAGACTTTTGCTGTGAAAGGGAAGAGATATAGGATAACATAGGACAAGAGAAGGCAGGATAGGAGAGATCTAAGATGGCTTGAAGGGATGGTAGAGATAAGTGTAGGTTTTTTAAAGACAAGGGAGATTTGTGTGTATTTAAAGGCAATATGGAAGATTCTTTTGTGGGTGGGATATTTGGAAATGATAGCAATGTTTTTTTAAAAAGTCAATAAAACATTTTAATATTTTCTTTTTAAACTCAAAGAGGGTACCAGCTGTATCAGTGCCTGCTGTTATGTTAGAGTGTTCATCTCCCAGTCACTGAGGGTTCAAGTAGTCTAAGATCAGATAAGGAACAAATAAGCTTTTCAAAACATTGAAGGCATCTTGAGTTTCTGGGAAGCACCAAAAGACTTAATCCTTCCATAACAAGTAGGAGAGGGAATTGTGAGCTCATGCCAGCTCAGGATATCCCTGTCCTTGGATGGATCCATTTGACCACATCAGGCTATTGACTTGTACTTTAGGGTTAAAGAAAATGGAGAAGATGAAGAGAATCATAGCAAGGATGTGTCTGGGTTAAGAGAAAATCTGAAGGAGACATCTTCTGGCCATAGTTTCAGCTCAAGGAAAATCTTATTGGGAATATAATCCTCTCTTTTGTTGCCAAGATCATCATCCAGACAATAGTTCTGCTTGAAATCATAGTTTTCAAGTACCTTGGGCCAGGTCTAACTCAGGACAATTCAGTGGTTCAGAATTGGGATTAGAATGCGATGAGACACTCTTGGATTATAAGATGAAATCAAAAACAATTTTATTTTCCATACTATTTTTAAAGAACAATTCTTAGCTAAATTTAAATAAAACACTACTCCCCTCCACTTCCAAATCCACTGTAGTACAGGTCTGGAAGAAATAGTGCAAGCAGGCCAACCTCTAACACTCTCTACCCCAGAAGATGTTTAACAGGCTTTGGAAAGCCTCCCCTTTGGAAGGGTAGGAAATATGTATACTCATGACACACTTTAAAGTTAATCTGCATCACTAACATTTTCTCCCTCACTTTTTAAGATTTAGACAATCAGCAAAATAATTAATCAAGTTTTGGAGAAGTAAGTGCTCACTCTGGAAATTTAACAGTTGACTCTTAGAACCAGAGTGGGCTGATTCTAGCACATACCTGCCCTCCAATTCAGACAAAACTGCCAAAGCACCAATTGCCACAGGTCAGGCCTTGATGCCTCAGGGGCAAGGAGGCCAAAGCAACCATTTAAGGTCTAGTTCCCTCAGGCCAGCCAATCCCCAGGAAAGATTCTCCGCCCCCTGGAAGGGAAAGCAGTCCAGCCTACATAAAACAGTTGTCACTCCCACCAGTCAGGTACGTACCAGATGGACAATGGAGATGGAAGTCCACTCTGTATCTGAAAGACCCATCAATTTGCTTGCTCACAAAATAGCCCCAGGCTGAGCCAATGTGTGAATTCGTTACATTCGTACAAATGTATATTTGTTAAACAGGTTTTGTTTTTCTTTCCTTTATCTTAATTTTTTTTGGGGGGGGGGCTGATGTTTCAGAAGAAGACAGTAGTAATAATGACTAGTAATAGAGTTATCAAAAATAGAAAAAGAAAAGAATGGGTAACAGACATTTTTAATGCACAGAAGAGAATAGAACAGAAATAACAGATAAGGAGGACAGCTTTGAAAGTTGAATTTATTATACTCCTACTTTGTATATGCAAATACTCATTTTGTCTGGTGTTTTTAAAGTTCAGAATTTTTTTTTTATATCTTTTTTTTCCTTTTTGGAGGGCAATTGGGGTTAAGTAACTTGCCCAAGGTCACACGGCTAGGTTTTTGTTTGTGTGTGTTAAGTGTCTGAGGTCAAATCCGAACTCAAATCCTTCTGACTCCAGGGCCAGCACTCTACTCACTGTGCCACCTAGCCACCCCAGAATAATTTTTTTTAATAGCCTTCAGAAAATGGTCAAAGACAGTGCATAAAAGCCACATACTACCTATTGAGAATTAGTAAGACTTTCTGAAGAGATAGTGTGATTGATGGTGAACTAAGTGGACTCTGAGTAGAGGGGCTGTCAAAGCTTGATAATAGCTCATCACATGATTGAGAGGAAGGCAGAACTGGACAATGGGACCTACCAAAAAATCAGGGAACTCCACTCAATCTAATCCAACCACAGATGAACCTCTGTGGTTCATAGGGAAAGACTGAACCCAGAAGCAACTCTTTGTACAATCTAACACTCCAGTCACAGAAGTTCCTGGGGGATAAAGAGTAGTTACAGAATACCATGGGAGCTAGCCTTTGCCATCTACAAGCTCACTGTCTGGTTTGCAGATCAACATGGTCTATCACAGACTTACCTGAGGCTCCCATGAAACTGAGGTTATACATAGGAGTCTGACAGCCATCCATAAGTTTTGGACTAGAACTCTAAGCCAGGAAGGGTCTGGCAAGATTGCCAGGATTATTTGGCTAGTGAATAGACATAATTGTAATAATTCAGGGAAATGGGAGACAGCCCAACAAGATTCACTGATAGGTATTGGTGTTTTCCCACATTGTGCATTTTGCTATAGAACCATGTTTCCTTAATATGACCACTGTTTATATAATGTATAAAAATGATGCTTTATATTATACTCCTGAAATATACTTCTGGGACATATATCCTAGTGTATAATAGGCAATGTTTCAGCATGTGACCTATATGTGGTTATGGTATGTGACTATTATATATAACCATGTATTTACTGGTAACTATAATTCCCAGGTTACCAGCTATGGTAGGCCTGAACCCCTGTTAATGTTCAAATCATTTAAGAACCATATGCCATAAGAACTCTGACAAGATTCTTTTATAGTGGGGAAAACACTTAAGAGACCAATACTTGAGCGTCTCCAAGTCACTAGAGAACTATACATAATTGGGACTATGAACAAATATGCAGAAAAACACCCTGGTTGATTTGCTAGAAACAGCAACTGTTCAGATAGGGGAGGGGGAAGAATGAGAAGGAATTGAAGTTGGCCCCCTCATCCCAGCCAAAGATGTAATCACAAAAAGCAAGAGGCAAATAACCAGATGTTAAACTAAATTGAAAGACTTTCTATAGACCCTGAATTCCTTTTATAAAGTGGGGGGAAGTTCCTTAATTGAATTGGAAAGGGTAATTGCCAGTGGTAAATTAAAGATAAACCACACCCTTCATTGTTCTTAAAATGCTAGTTTATCAATCCTGCAATCCATCTAAACCGGAACCAGCAGTTTAGGAAGAAACCAGCCCCTAAAAGGGAATGGATTTGTCCCCACTCCAGTGGCCATGACATTCTGCAGCTACTAACTCACTTCTTAGAAAGTCAGCCCATTTGAGAGGGTTTGAGAGAATACTGAGAAACATCCAGCAGAGAGCAAAGAGACATTGATACAGAGAAGAGAAGCATTCCAGGCAGGAAGTAGATTCAAGGAGCAAGAATTCCAACAAAAGAGAGGAGAGTTTATGGACTTAAGAGAGCACTAGCTCTGGAAGTCAAGGTGTAGGGAGAAACAACCCAGGGAGCCCAACTGAACCACCCACTCAGCAGAGATAGGACATGTGCAGAGAACACATGTCCAAGGAGACTCATACCTTTGGGTGCCTTAAGGAAAAGCAAGGTGACTTAGTAGATAGAGCTCTGGGCCTGAAGTCAGGAAGACCCGAGTTCAAATCTGACCTCAAATACTTACTAGCTGTGTGACCCTGGGCAAGTCACTTCACCTGTTTGTCTCAGTTTCCTCTGTAACATGAGGATAATAATAATAATAATACCTATTTCCAGGGTTGTTATGAGGATCAAATGAGGTAATTGTAAAGCTCTTAGCACAGTGCCTGGAACATAGTAAGGGCCATATTAATGTTAGCTATTATTATTTGGGTGGAGAGGTAGCCCTGAGAGAGTGCTATCCACCTATTTATGTGTGTGTTGTCTCTACCATTAGAAAGAAAGATCCTCCAGGGAAGGGGCCATTTTTGTTTCTTCTCTGTATCCTTACCATTTAGCAATACCTGATACATAGAAAGCACTTAATAAAATGATTATTGATTGATTGATTGATGGGAAATAATCACATTGAGACTACAGTGAGAAGAAGACTCTAGTATTCAAAAAGGGTCAGAGGGAAGAACAAGGGATAAGGAGGAGGGAATTTATTGGAAGCAGTCTGCCTAACTTCCAAAAATAGTGAGTTTGGGTGTGATGGCTGCTCAGAATCAATTAGAGACCAAGAAAGACTTGGTTTAGGCATTTAGGAGTCTCAGCCACTAGAAGAGATAGTTCTCAAAGCATTCCTCTCAGTGCTGTGGAGAGGGATACTGTGGTTGATAGCATCCTATTGACCAAGAGGGGCCTTTGTTGCTAGATGAGACCTTTGAAGCCATCTGGTCCAGTCCCCCATTTTGCAGATAAAGAAGCTGATTCCTAGAGAGGTAAAGCAACTTACCTAAAGCCATACAACTAGCAAGTAAGAGAAGTCAAAGGATATGAAGAAACAATTTTCCAAAGAATTGCAAACACATGAAAAAAGGCCCAAATTACTAATAGTAAGAAAAATACAAATTATAATAATGTAATTATCTTACAACATGCAAGTTGGCAAAGATGTTGGTAGGTTTGTTGGTTTTCTCCTTCTTTACTGGAGACAACCAAAATGACATTACTATGTTAGAGCCAAGTTGCATTATGTCCAACTGTGCCTTATCAGACCAAAAGGAGCTTGGGATGCTCCACCAGAGACTGAGCACAAATAGGCCATATGAACATTTGGAGTGGATTCTCTAAATGTCCACATCTTGTATTTTTAACTACTTCAATTCTTCTTTGCTCTTAGAGCTCAGTGCCTTCTTTGATGAGGTATGTCATGCTGAGCAAAGATGACAACAGACAGGAACAGTCAATATTGTGGGAAGGGCTATGGGAAGAAAGGCACACTGATACCTTGTTGGTGGAGCTGTGGAATGGCCCAATTGTTCTTAATGTCAATTTGGAATTTGAAGGCAGAAGCAAAGGTTCAAATGTACAGAATTATTTTGTTCTTGCAAAGACCTGGGAACAAAATATGTGGATGCCCATTAGTTGGGGAATAGCTAAAAATAAAAACAACTCTGTATGTAAATGTAATAAAATAATTTTTGTGATAATAAGTTCAGAGGAATATAGATTGATGTAGAAAAAATAGCAGAACCAAGAGTATATATAATATATAGATAATGACTACAGCAACAAAAAGAAAAAGATCACTAAATGGATGTCAAACTCAGAATAATTGAGCTAATGAGTGTCTTATAGAAGAGATGAGGAAATATACCTCCCCTGTCATGGCAAATAGCCATAGGGCTTCTGGGACAGAATGTTGTATACACTATCAGATGTGGCTGCTCTATCATACGTTTTTATTTAATTAAAGGAAGAGTTCATTCTGTAAGGGTGGGAGAAATTGGAAATTACTATAATGTAAAAATAAGGGGTATCAATAAAACCTATTAAAAACTGAATCCCAGACTATCAGAGCTGGAAGGGACCATATTGGTCATATAGTTCATTTTACAGATAAGAAAACTTAAGACCTAGAACAGGGATGGGGAGCCTGCAGCCTTGAGGCCACATGTGGCCTTCTAAGTCCTCAGGTGTGGCCTTTTGATTGAGACTAAGTTTTACAGAATAAATCCTTTTATTAAGGGGATTTGTTCTGTGAAGTTTGGATTCACTCAAAGGGCCACACTTGAGGACCTAGAGGGCCACATGTGGTCTTGAGGCTGCAGGTTCCCCACCCCTGGTAGACTGTCAATGCATCCAAATCAAAACACATCTTTACCTAGTTGTTATGTCACTGTCAGCAGATAACAGATGATATATGAGGGAAGGGCTATTTTTATGTTCTACCTATTCCATGTGGTGCCTCATCATTTGACATCCAAAAACTCTGCAGCCAGCTTAGAAAATTCAAGCAGTCTAACCAGGAAGCACTGGAAATAGTGTGAGGAAAATGTAGTGAGTTTTTGGCAGCCTTTCAACTCAATGCGTAGGGTCATAGATTTAGTGGAGATCACAGAGAGTAGTTATAATTTAATAATAAAAATAATAGTTAATATCTATGTAACACTTATATGCAGGCACTGTGCTAAGAGCTTTACAAACATTATCTTATTTGATCCTCACAACACTGGGAGGCAGGTGCCGTTATTATCTCCCTGTCACTGATGAGGAAACTGAAGCAAACAGGGAGAAGTGACTTGCCCAGGGTCATACAGTGAGAGTCTGAGGTCAGATTTGAACTTGGGATTTCCTGATTCCAGGCTCAGTGCTGTCTCCACTGCTCCCAATTTGTTGCCAATTCATGGGACAAAAATTGTAGAGTCAGCAACAAAACCCCATATCCTTAGGGGAACTAGGTGGTCCAATGAATAGATCACCAGCCCTGGAGTCAGGAGGACCCAAGATTAAATCTGGCCTTAGTCACTTACTAGCTAGCTTCACCACCCTGGGCAAGTCACTTCACCCTGTTTGCCTCATTTCCTCATTTATAAAATAAGCTGGAGAAGGAAATAGCAAACTGCTCTAATCTTTGCCAAGAAAACCCCAGATTGGGTCACTGAGAGTCAGGCAACAACTGAAAGGATTCAGCAAGAATACCATGAATGCTCAAAATACAGATAAGGAGCAAGGTATGCTAGAGTTTCTGAGGCAGAGGCAAATTTAGCTTCATGAACATCACTGAAATCTGGTGGGACTGAATCAATGAACTACAAATACGAAGGCAGATGCCTTAATTCTAAAGCAATAGGATAGTTAAAGAAAAGAAGGGAGAATGGAGCAGCACTGTGGGAAGATATAATAATCTTGTCTTATTAATGTCAATAACAATATATAAGATGTAATAATGGCAGGAAACCCAGGAACCACAGGAGGAAAGCATCACAGAGAGTATTTGGGGGAAAATCAAGAGAGACTGAAAAGGAATTGATAGCATCATCAGAACATACTATCAACCACCTGAACAAAAGAAGAAATAGATGAGGAGTTTGGAAAATTCTGGTACAGAGATACGAAACAGTACAGACAAGGAACTTTAAATATCTAGAAGTCAGCTGGAGTTCTCTTACTTGGTGAAAAGCAGAGCAATTAATCATTTCTTGGCTTGCTTTAATGATAACTTCATTTTTCAAAAAATGGGGTCAGGCCTAAATCTAAATTCAGCCTTAGATACTTACTAGCTGTGTGACCCTGAGCAAGTCACTTAACTTCTGTTTGCCTTAATCCATTGGAGAAGGAAATGACAAATGACAAACCACAAACCAACTATCTTTGCCAAGAAAATCACATGGTCAGTATGATCCATGGGGTCACAAAGAGTTGGACTTGACTGAATAATTCATAAACAACAACAGAGGAAGATATTCTAGACTTGATCATCACCAACCAGGAAGGACCAGCTGTTGCAACAAAAATGAAGGACACCCTCAAAAACTCACCAAACTTGATGTACCCCAAAGGGTTAGAACCCAGCAATACCACTGCTGAATCTATGCCCTGAAAAAATCAAAGAAAGAGGAAAAGGATCCACATGTACAAAAATAATTTAGAGCAGCTCTTTTTGTGGTGGAAAATAATTGGACGTTAAGGGACACAGCTGAACAAATTATGGTATATGAATGTAACAAAATATTACTGCACCATAAGAAATGACGAAAGGGATGGTTTTAGAGAAACCTGGGAAGACTTGGAAGAAATGACATAGAGTGAAGTGAGCAGAGCCAGGAGAGTAATTTCTATTATAACAACACCACTGTAAAAATAAACAACTTTGAATGACTTAAGAACTCTGATCAATTCAATGACCAATAGTGAGTCTGGAGGACAAATGAGGAAACATGCTACCTACCTAATGACAGGTAATGGGCCTAATATGCAGAATGAGAGATATGTTTTTTTGACAGCCAATGAAAAAATTAATTGTACTTGACTATATGTATTTGTTACATGAGGTTCACTTTTGTTTTCCCTTCAACTGAGGGATGAGGAATGTGGGGGAAAAATCAATTTTTGTTGAATTTTTTAAATTAATTTTTTAAATGATGGGCACCTTGGGGGGGAGAGATAGAGTAAGTATTCTATATTAGAATTCATGATAGAGAAGAAAAGTCAGGCATAGTCTGACATTGACATGTAGCCTAGATACTGGGAGAATAGATTTCAGATAAAGGGATAAATAGGTAGGATCTCATGACCTAAAATTCCACCGGTAAAAATATTCCTGGAAGGATGGGTATCTCTAAAGAATGACATTCTGAAGATACCAACCACAATACCTTTGCTAAAAAAATAGAGAGGTAAGTTTCTAGGCCCTGGGTTCTCACAGCCATTCACTGATGAGGCCTTTATTTTGACATTAAAGATGTCTCCTCCATTGGACATGAATTCTCTCTGACTTTGGCTTCTTGGTACCTATTGAAATCACATTAAAGGTGATTGATGCATTCCTTGTCAGTTCAAACCCATTGAGCTATACCCTTGGATTTGGTCTTTAAAAGATTCACGTGAAGACAATCAAAGCTGAGAGACTCAAGAAAGAGAAAGGCTTCAGAATCTATGAGTGAAGCCCCACCAAACAATCACATGGCCTCAGGACAGGAGAAACCATATAGTTCCAGAGACAGCAGCAGAAATGAAGGCAATTCTTGAATAAGCAGAGATATAATGGGCTATACATCTTTAAGAGAGAAAAGGAAGAGTTCCTGAATAATGCCAAATCTGTGGCCTAAGGGGAAGAATTCCGAGATTGAGCAAGAGCCAGAGCCAAGGGGCAGTGTAAAACAACTGAAATATGAACACACGGCTTAGAACGTAACAGTAAGTAGCAGTTTGAGTTATATGGACAATACAGGTCCCAGGAGGGAGGGAGGGGGGGGGAAGAGGAAAGATTTTTACTCTCAGAGGAGGTTAACCTGACTGGCTTTTTTTCCTTTACTGTTGAACTACTTGACTCATTTTGATTCCGTTTTCCCTGCCAAGAAGAATGACCTTTGACCTGGGAAGGGCAGAAACAAAATGGTTAAATAGGAATTGAAACCCAAGGTACACAGAGAGTTAGTAAGAGAAAACTTAGCAGTCCTTGATGAATGCAAGTTGCCAGGCCAGTATCCCTCAGAATACTGAAAAACAGAAAAGTGATTGCTGAGCCACTGCCAGTGTAAGTTCTGAAAGATTGTGGTGAATGGGAAAGGTGCCACAAAATTGGGTAAATGTTCCAATTTTCTAAAAAGGTAAAAGAGTGGAGTCTGTAAACTACAGGTCAGTGAGTTTGACTTTTGATTCCTGGAAACATTTTAGAACATATTAGCAAAGGTAGGGTGAATGAGAAGGAATTAATGGTCACAAAGAGCCAGCTTCATCAAGGGTAGATCACACCAAACTAAACTCATTTCCTAAAAAAAAAAAGGGGGGGGGGGCTATTAGATTAGTAGATGAAGGGAATGTTCCAAATATAGGTTACTCAGATTTTAACAAAGCATTTGAGAAAATTCTCTCTTCCTATTCTGATAGACAAGATAAAAGATAGGAGCTTGATGACAGTAATTTAATGGACTCACAATTTGTTGACCTTTGACCAAGAGAATATCCATTAATACCTTTATGTCAACTGTGAAGGTCTCTAGTGGAGTACCCCAGGGTCCTGGCATAGTAGCATAGATTTTTAGAAGTGGTAGAAACCACAGAGGTCACCTAGTCTAACCTCCTCAAAAAAGACCCAAAAGGTTAAGTGATTTTTTTCCCAGTCGCATAAGCTAGTAAGTCACAGAGCTGAGATTTAGAGGTAGGTCCTCTGCCTCCAAATCCAACATTCCTCCTATCATGATAACATGTGTGAGACATATCAGGTTCCAGAAGAACTCTTTTAGTGTATGGAGAAGAGGGGAAGAAGGAAGAATCAGGCCTGAATAAGTACAGAATGGGCTGGCCACAGGAGATCCCAGATCAAACTGCACTCTCAACTACACTCAGAGTGACTTGAACCCCCAGAGAATAAACCAAGAACTAACCCTATTTCTCCATAGTCCTTTAGCTTGGAAATAACCAGGGCCCATCTTGATATATATCCCTTTTTACCCCTAGCTATTGACAAAAATCAGCCTCCTTCTAGAATCTGCCTCTATTTAAAAGGGTTAACTGGAACTAGAATTAGCAAATAGATACTTGTAGCAGCAAGCACCCCAATATCCCCAGTGGCTGCCAACACAGGTTCTTAGATCTGTTTTTCAAAAGGAAAGCAACTCAAAATGGATTAACAAGCTTACTTTAATCAAACAAACATACATTACCTAGTTCAGGGGAAAAAGGTCAGCACCCCGAACTTCAGAGTATACAGACAGATCAAACAGACAGGCTTCCAAACTGTCTAACCATTATATCAATACCAAATCACAGTTACCAAAGAGGGAAGCATCAACATCTGGGTTTTCAAAGACAGGGGGCTCTCAACAACGGCTTCCCAGAGTCTCATCTGGTCAAATCACACAACACTTCTCAAAGTGAGCCCCAAAGCAAAACCTCTCATCAGAGTTTATATAGCCTTCTCCTGGCTCAGAGATTGTAACAACCTCCTTGACCCACTGCCCAATCACAAAGTATCAAGGTGTGGGCTTTCCTGAAAAACAAGCCTCCCACCACAAGCTCCAGGTGCACTTAAGCTAGGGGCAGGGAAGATCTTTAAATCTGCATTTCCATTACAATACTTCAAACATACTACATTATACTTGGTAGGCCTGTTATATGCCTAGATATTCATAATCTCATCACACATCTATACACTCTTTAAACAACCACAAATCAATTCTATTTTAAATTTTTTTGTCTGACAAGGTTAACTGAATTTATAAGCTCAAGTAGAAATATACCCACAAAATAAATTAGCAAACATTTACTAAGCACCTACTATGTACCACACACTATGCTAGGCACTGGGGATTCAAAGACAAAAGTGAAAGTTTCTGGCATTAAGAAGTTTATATTCTATCAGGGACAACATATATAAAAGTATAAACTGTATACCCATATGGGTTCACCTGGAGAGTTGTTTAGGTAGGAATACTGATATGAACCCCTTACCCAGAGTTCCCCAAAATTCCAGGAATTTTGAACTTGGGGAAATTCTGGTGAGAAGCCACATGGCCAAGATATATATAAGCCACACAAAGAGGCAGAAGAGAAAAAAGTCTGAGCCATACTGGTCTCCCATTCTTCTTCCAAGGAGGCAGCTCTAACAGTGTTGGGGGCATGTGGGACTGAACTCATGGTATGGCAGGGACTTCATGAAGGCAGTTTAAAAAAGCAGGGGGAGGGGGCGGCTAGGTGGCGCAGTGAGTAGAGTGCCGGCCCTGGAGTCAGAAGGACCTGAGTTCGGATCCGGCCTCAGACACTTAATGCACACACAAATAAAAACCTAGCCGTGTAACCTTGGGCAAGTTACTTAACCCCTGCCCTCCAAAAAAAAAAAAAAAAAAGCAGGGGGAGTCACAATCTGGTGGGCCAGTGAGACCTAACCAGAGTAGAGATCTGACCAGGGACTAGCAACAACTATAGTTGGTAAAAACTCCTAGAATTTGGATGTAGACCCTTTGTTTCTCTTCTTTTCTTTGGAGCACTACAAGGAGTGCTTTACCTTAGTCTTATTATTTCATTTCTCATTCCCTTTCTTACAGGTGAGTAAGAAGGATGAAGAAACAGAAAAGGATTCAGTACCTCTCCCTCCC
Source organism: Gymnobelideus leadbeateri (assembly GCA_011680675.1). Taxonomy (NCBI): domain Eukaryota; kingdom Metazoa; phylum Chordata; class Mammalia; order Diprotodontia; family Petauridae; genus Gymnobelideus; species Gymnobelideus leadbeateri. The sequence continues at coordinate 1,074,744 of WOXC01004764.1, read as the reverse complement.
TCCAACCATCACAATATGCAATTAGAAACCATGTTCATTTTTAATATTTATCTATCTGTGCAGCTATGCTTTTTGAAATATAGTCATTAATAGTTTTGCATCCAAGCCCATAAGTTTGAGGCTTGGGTCTAAGAGACTAGATGTCACACAAGTAGGAAGTAACAGAGCCAAGATTCAAATCCTGATTCTCCAAATTCAGATCTAGATATCTTTCCACTATACCAGGCTGCTACCCTATTATGATATGTAATTTTTTAAATTGGCTTGGAATATCCACAGCAAAAACTTTATAAAAAAAAGTTTAAAAAGTAAGTGATAATTCACCTCACCACGTTCCGGAATCTTGGAAATAACTGTTGTTTTCCTAATCCCTTCTGCCAGAGGTGTGACCTCTTGCCATTATAAAATTTTCAGTGTGAGCATTTACACTTCAAAAAATCATCAAATACTACACATTAGAGATCGATTTATTGTTTTGTTGATTTCTATACATAAGAAAATGATAAAGAAAATGTCAAGAACACAGATTTAACTTAAAAGTGTGTCTAGCTTCCTTTTTTTTTTTTTTTTTGAGAGGAGGGTGGCTTGCTAAACATTTACCAGCACATGGCTGTCTTCTTCTCAGGTCTCCTCCTCCATCCCTGACATTTTTCCATATTTGTTTCCCATCCCAGAAGCTCTAAAGAATCTTTTAAAATAACATTTTAAATGGAGCAACTGAGGTTTTAGCATGATCCTTGCACACATATTAAAAAAAACAAAACCCTGGCCTTGGGTAACTCTTCTGCTCTTATCACTATCACCATCCCTCCCCCAGATTTTACTTCTTAGTCCCTGTTGTGGCCAGGCCCTTAACAGGGCCCTGATCTTTTCTGATTCTGATTTTCTGAATATAACAACTCACAGAGCTGGAATAAACAAATAAATACCATGATAGAACTAAAAACCCAGAACAGAAGGTAGAAGGCCCATTACTCTTCATTATTGGCCTGAAGGGATGGAATTTCAGTCGGGATGGGGGAAGTGATCATACTTCAACAAAGAAAGAGATGGAGAGCAGGGAAAAAGGCCCAGGCTACATCATCCCTCACGGTATTAGTTAGGAAGGCTAAATAAAAACAAGATGCCTGGGTAGTTGTTAGGAGATGATCCTGACAGGTCAGAAGGAATGCTTTCTCCCTTAGTTCTCCAAGACCTTCCTGGATGATGGTACCCTCTCATAATCACCCCTTGATAGCCCTAAGCATTCACAGTTGTGCATACTATGGAAACTTTTGAGGGAAACACTCAAAATAAAACAGGGAGGAAAAAAGAAAAGGGAAAAAAATGAAACAAGCCATGGAACCGTGCCCCAACATCTTTGGTCACAAAATAATGAAACCCATACAGAGATATTTAGTCCGTCATTTAGTGGGGAAAGTCAGGTCTATGGGGATTCCGGGTCGGGGGTTCTCTTTTCCACTAATTTGTCATAACCCCTTATTTGGAACTAACCTAAGCACCACCATAGATCACTGGCCAGGACAGATCAGCCACAGCCACCAAGCTGCAGAGGCAGGTCAGGGAAAGGGGGAACGGTTTCAGGGCTCACCCCTGAAAGAACAGCAATTGTTCTGCATTCTCAGCACTCCTCCTTGACTGTCCAATGTTTCCAGCTACAATGCACAATGCACTTTGGCAGGAAGGAAGACAGCATGAAAAACTATATTGAGCAGCATTTATAATGTAAGCAGCTTGTGAACTTCCTCTTTAAAAATACAATAAAATCAGTACTTTACATGCTGCTTGCTAGTGTCCCATATAACCTCTTCAATAACTTTAAAAAAAAGATGCATATATATATATATATATATACATACAGATAAAACATCTGGATAATGGATTAAGGGACTTTTATTATCAAGTAAGGAAAGAGAAAAGATAGGGTTTTCTGCACTCTTCTCCAGAATCTGGGACCCATTTTTAGAAATTATGTATTTCCACTTTTATAGCATTACACAGGCTAAAGGCAAGAAGTTCAAATCTACACCCTTGCCTCCTAGAATTACTTGATCTTTTCAAAACTCACCTTAGATGCTACCTCCTATAGTTGGCCTTAGCATATCACCCAAGTGGCTATGCCCTCCCCTGAGATTATTCTGTAGCTCCTTTTTTTAAAAAGTAATTTAATATTTTATTTTTCCCCAATTACATGTAAAAACAATTTTAACACTCTTTTTTCACTGTGAGTACCCAATGTGTATTTCCTTTGTACAAGAAGCAGAACGGCACAATAGAGAGGCAGATCTGCCTTTGGTACATAGTGGCTATATGAGCTGGAGCAAGTCACAACTGTCGATTCTCTAGGCAACTCCCTATAATTATAAATCTTCAGCATAGAGATTTCTGTCATCCAAGGATTTCCTGATATCAGTCAAATCAGAGGTCCAGTCCATATTTCTATTTACTTTGTATTTATTTTGGTTTGGTTTATCTGTGTATATGCTCTGCTCTCAACTTTTGACAGAAATTCTGAAAGGTCCCCAACATACAGATAGATGGATTCCCTGAGGCCAATTTTATGGGTGAACTTCGAGAGTTTTTTGTTGTTGTTAAGTTGTTTCAGTCATGTCTGATTCTTCATGACCCCATTTGGGGTTTTCTTGGCAAAGATGCTGGAGTAGTTTGACATTTCCTTCTCTAGATAGATGGGGAAACTGAGGCAAACAGGGTTAAGTGACTTGCCCAGGGTCACCCAGCTAGTAAGTGCCTGAGACCAGATTTTAACTCATGAAGAGTCATTTTGATTCTAACATCTTATGAGAGGACAAAAGAGAGATACTCCCCCAAAATGCACAGGCACAGGTGGGGTTGCAGTCTGCATCAGTGGGGGGGAATATCCACACTTTTGAGATGACAGACTCATATGATCATTGGATCTGCTATCCATCCTCCTTCCCAATAGAACAGAAGCCCCTTGAGAGCAAGATCTATTTTGTTTCTGTTTCTATTGTCCTAGCACCTAATTCAGTGTCTGGGATACAGTAGGTATTTAATAAATGCTTATTGAATGAATGAATGCCCATGACACAGATTAAGCAATGAGTTGTTTAGTAAAGAAAGAATCACCTAAACCTTTTGGGACTGGTTTCCTCCATCTAGAAACTCAATTTAATTCAATAAACGTTCATCAAGCACCTATAATATGCAAAGCACTGCACTAGATGCTAGAGATACAAAGAAAAAAAGATTCCCTACTCCCAATGACCTGATATTTTACTGGTAGCAGCCTTTCAGAGATCCAAAGTATACTTTGCTATGTGATGGATCCATGATCTCTTCAGCATGGACACTAGACAGGACAGTTTACCGTGCACACCTCCTCATATGGTGTGACGCTTATCCATGACCTTCTTTTCCAGGGTACAAAGGTGAGCAGAATGAACCTGATCCAAAGACCACGAATAAAGGGTAAACCTACTGGATCATCCTACACTGACAGCAGGAGTAAAATGCCCACTCAATCACTGAAGCTATGTTTCTAATCATCATTTAAGATTTACTGAACTCCTATAATCTAATCTGCCACATGCTGTTCCTCCAAGTCCTAGCTAAAATCCTACCTTCTGTAGGGGGCCTTTGCACATCTTCCTAATGCCAGTGCCTTCCCTCTGCTGATTATTTCCAATTTATGCTGTATATAATTTATTGAATAGTTTGCATGCTCTTTCCCCTTGTGAGCTCCTTGAGAGCAGGGACTGCCTTTTACCTTTCTTTGAATTCCTAGTGCCTGGGACAGAGCAGGTATTTAATAAATGTTTATATTTATATATTTATATTATTAATAAATTACTTCTATTCAAATGTTGATTAGCTTAAATATATACAGTATGAGTGATCAGATAGTACAGATTAATAGAAATCAAGCAATATTTGACTACTTAAAATATTCCACTGAAGTTTTCATCTAAAGTAATCTTTTAGTACAGAGCTGACCCTGAGTTCTTGAAGACTATACCAACACTGCAGAAGCTCTGGAAAGTCCTATATCAAATTGGAAGGACTTAGAATATGGGCCTAGTGATGGTATGTACATTGCTTGTCCATGTAAGAACTGGCTTAATCAGTCAATTAACAAGCATTTTATTAAGTGCTACTCACTATGTACCATATACCATGTACCATATAAGTGCTTTTAGTAAAAAACAAACAAACAAACAAAAAAAACAGTCTGTATCTTCAAGGAGCTTCTATTCTAATCAGGAGAAACATTCCTATAAAAAGGCAGGTAGATGGTACAATGAATAGTGGACTGGATCTGGAGTCAGGAAAATGAGTTCAAATCCTACTCTAAATATTTACTAGCCGGGTGACCCTGGATGAGTCTCTTCCCCTCTATCTGCCTCATTTTCCTCATCAGTAAGATGAGAATAATAGAACCTATGTCCCAGGGTTGTTGAGAAGATAAAATGAGATAATATTTGCAAAGTACTTTTCAAATCTTAAAGCAGGGACTCCTGCTCAGGGCAGAGATTCCAACTGGAGCCCTCTTCCTGGCTGAGAAGGCTCCAGGAAGGACATCAAAGACTTCTAGGAAAAGGAAGGTTACAGTGTTTACCTCCACATTCTCAACCAAGCTGAGATGTTTGAGAACACCAAAAGACAACCTGAAGAAAGAAATGAAAAGGTCGTGGAAGTGGGAGGGAAGAAAGGAGAATTTCAGAAAGAGAAGGAACCAAGAAACCAGCCTGGAGATAAGGAAGCCTCAACCTCAGGCTCCATGTTGGCCAGAGGTGCCACCATGTCAGTTTCAAGTGACCCAGAGAACAGTGGGAGTGAAGAGAGTGCTGACGAGGAATTCACTCTGCTTCCTTTGCCACCCCAGTGGATCCCAGGACATGTTGAAGATTTGCAAGATGCCCTTATGTCTCCTGACCTCCAACCTTCCTACCAGACCGGCAGCAGTGGTGTTAGCAATAGAGACAATTCTGATGACAACAATGAAAAGCAAGACAGCAGCAGTGATTTCAGTGACAAACCTTAAAGCATTACATAAATGTTCACTATTATAATGCTAGCTATTACACAAATCAGTGTATAGACAATACTCGGAGTAGGACGGTGACCTTAGTGTGGTGAGCACCTGGGGAAAAGGGGACAGGGCAGGGTAAGGAAAGGCCTCTTGCCACAGGCAGCATTTGATGTGAGAGCTGAAGGAAAAATGGGATTCTAGGGGACAGAGAAGAGGACAGTATTTCAGTTATAGGGGACAGTCCATTCAAAGGGACAGAGAAGGCAGATGGAGTGTCACATGTGAGGAACAGCCAGACAAACAGGCTGGACCATAGAATGCATAAAGGGGAGTGAAGTATAAGACTGGAAAGATGGGCGGGGGGTGGGGGGAGCGGGCAGGCTGTAAATAGCTTTAAATGCCAAACAAACTAGTTTTCATTTGATCTAAGAGGTAAGAAGTAGCCAGTGGAGTTTCTTGAGTAGGGAGGCAACATGGTTAAATCTATACAGTTAAGTGCAGAAAGTCTCATCACCAAAAAATCTTGACTTCAGAGTAATATACTATATTTCAGCTACAGAAACTCTTTTTTTTAATTTTATTTATTTTATTCTGAACTTAATAAAACGAGCGTTTCCATAACATAGTAGAATGATTGCATATGAAACTGCAAATGTTATGTGCAACTTGCTATTCCTTAAAGTCATAAAGTCATCATGTAAAGGGGAAACCTTTTCTTCTTCCTTCCCCCCAACCCTAGAGATAGCTACCATTAGATTCAAATACATACATATGTGTGTGTGGGTATGTGTGTGTGTGTGTGAGTATAAAACCATCCTATCCATACTTCTATTTATCAGTTCTTTCTCTGGATGCAGATGTGTCCTTTGTAGCTTCATATGTCCTCAGTAGTTAATTTGTCAAAATGATTTAGTGGCTACTAGAGCACCAAGAGGGATGATCTGCATTGATGGAGGAACTGTCCAGTAATGAAATCCCAGATTCTTGGAGTTTTCAAGCATACTATCCCAAAGAAGATAAAACACCTCTCTTCCTTCTTTGTAGCAAATGGAGTCAATGGGCAGGAACACAGAATTGAATGTCAGACCCAGTTGCTGTATTTAGTTTTGCTGACTTATTTTCTACACACACACACACACACACACACACACACACACACACACACACACACTTTATTATTTTTTTTAAAGGTGATGGCTTATTTTATATTTAGAAAATAAATATGAAATATAAGTAATTTTTAAACCAATAAAAAGTTCAATTTTTTATTTTGAAAAATACATATACAATACAATTACATATAGATACATTACCTGCCTTGAGCAAATCCAATATATGAAGATCCCAAAGAGATGAATTAGAAAACCATAGGATCTTAGCACTAGAAGGGACTATAGAGGTGAACTAGTGCAATTCCCTGATTTTAAAGATAAGGAAACTGAGACCAAGTTACTTACCCAAATTTGTGCAGATAGTAGTGGAGCTGGGATCCAAACCCAGGTCCTCCAACTCCAAATTCAGTTCTTTTCCCATTGTATCACATGGCCTCCCAAATGACTGTTCACATTGCAAAAGGATGCTCAACTTTTCAAAAGAATTCACCATTGTTCTCCTCAAATAAAGAACAATCATAAAAATAATGATCATTGATATAGTGCTTTAAGGCTTTCAAAGCCCTTTGCAAATATTATCTCATTTGATCCTCACAACAACCCTGCAAGGTAGGTGTAAATCTCTTTTACAGGGGAGGAAACTGAGGTAAACAGAGGTTAAGTGACTTGCCCAGGGTCATGAATACCTAGTAACTAGTATCTTAGGTAAGATTTAAACTCAGTTCTTCCTGACTCCCAGTCCAGTACTCTATCCACTCTACCATCAACATATGTTTTAAATAATTCCAATTTGGTTTGGGTCACTTGTCTTTTCTGGGTGTCCGTTTCCTATCTTAAACTCAATTCACTATGGATCTCATTGATAGGATAGGATAAATTGAGGTACCTGCCCAAGTACAACTTAAGGTTATTTTTTAGGCCCTCCTTTTTAGTAGAGGTAAATGGTAACTGCTTCACTTTTGTCCAGCAAGCTGGAGGGTCTGACCCTCCCAGTTTGAATTATTATTATTATTATTATTATTATTATTATTATTATTATTATTAAAGGGACCATCCCTTGACTCACTTCTTCAACAGGCCTATTCACTGAATGGACATTGACTCACTCAAAGTGAGAACTTGGAAAGACCTTAGCTTAAAAGGGCCAAGGTCCCCCACAGCTTCCAAGGCCATCTCCAGTTGTTGTGATCTAGATCTGGTACTGGACCCAGATGGTTCTGGAGGAGAAAGTGAGGCTGGTGACTTTGCACAGCCCTGCCTCACTTAAATCCAATTCAATGTAAGTCATGTCATCACCAACATGATGTCACTTCCAGTAGGAAGGACAAACCACAACTCTGTCTCTGTCTCTCTGTCTCTCTGTCTCTCCCTTCCCTCTCCCTCTCTCTCTCTCTCTCTCTCTCTCTCTCACACACAGACACACAGACACACAGACACACACACACACACACACACACACACACACACACACACACACACACACGTCACCAGGTTCCTCCCACCACTCACTCCACAGAAGAGACTGTGCCTTTACTGTTGCTCATTTATTTTAAGGCTTTTTAGTCAATCTCACTTATTGGCTTGATGAGCTAAAGGGAAATGGGAATTGTTTATTGAGAATAGCTTGGATCTCAGTGACCTTAGGCATGTCCTTCTCCCAAGGTTGGAAAAACACAAAACAAATAGTTTATAAATTTCCACTTTCTAGAAACATCAGGCTGATGTTTTGTCCCTTGTCCATCTAGTGCAGAAGCCCCTGAATGAAGAGAACATGGAGCTTTGCTTTTCTGGTTGGCCTCTTGACTTAAGGAGATTTTCCAAAATAAGGGAGTTCCTGTGAGCAGGCTCTTCCGGTCTGGGGAGATGGTGTAAATTTCCCCTCCCCAAGAATACTATTGTGTAATCATATACATTGTAGAAACAATGTGCCTGAAGCATTAATGATTCAACAACATGTTAAAATACCAGACCATGGAAAAGAGTGTTCTCTCTAAGCAGGCGAATCAAGCAATCTTGAAAATGTTTTGTTTTTCTCTAGTTTAGCCTAAAACAAGCATGGTAAGTGTTAAAGGACACAGACATAAGTACCGTCTGGTGGTTATATGGATTTGCTGTCTTTCACTGCTCCAGAAATATTTTGTTCCTCCCTCCTTCCCCACCCCCAAAAGTAGATAAATTCACTCAGAGATTAAAAATCTCTGTTGGTGCCTATGTTAAATAACACATGGGAAACTCATAAATCAGGTATTCACAACTCAGAGAATACCTATAATTACATTTTAAATTGTGTTAGCAGCAGGTCAGGGGTAGCCACAGGGCTGGGTTAGCCAGGAGGTACTAGGACTGGGAACCTGGCCAGATAACCAGGGCAGAATGCACGCTAGGGATCACAGCCAGGGGAGAGGTCATACAGAATGGAGTAGCCTGTAAGAGCTGGAAAGGATCTCTGAGGTCATTATTGTCATCACTAATGATAGGGCTTTCAATATTTAAGTAAAACTTTCCATCTTGCAAAGGGCTTCACATACAGAACCTTTATTACAACCCTGTGAGGTAGGCACTGTAAACATTATGATTCCCATTTTATAAATGAAGAAACCAACATTCAGAAAAGTTTAATATGATACAGCTAGCATCATGGATGAACCCAGTTCTTCCTCCATCTATACACTAACTCACTGGTCCAATAGCCATTTCATACAGAAATGTAGTATAAGGCTCAGTCCAAAAACTGTCACTCCATTTTAGTTTTAATAATATATTTAGATAAGAACATGTTTCAATCAATCAAATAGCCTCAAGTGATATGAGACCTTTGAATTGAAATAAAATTACCCAAGATGTGTTCAGATAGGCTGGGGGTAACTTGGCCATGCCCCATGGACCATCTATAAATTACCAAGTGAGTTAAGAAAGGATGGAATTCGAGGAGTTAGAGCAAGTATGGCTTTCCAGCACATCCCAGAGGAGGAATCCCCTGGGGAAGGAAGCGAAGAGAGGCCACATCAGTGGAAATAAGTTGGGATAAGGATCATCAGAGCTTCAATGGACTGAAATCTTATACAATTACCGGGAATACCAAGAATAAGTCCAGAGCCAAGATTTTGAAGTTTCAAAGCAAAATGAGACATGCTGGTAAGGTATGAATGGGTACCCACTCTGGATAGATGGGTCAGGATCACATCCAAACATCAAGATAAAACCATATGCAGGGGCAGCTAGGTGGTGCAGTGAGTAGAGTGCTGGCCCTGGAGTCAGAAGGACCTGAGTTCGGATCCAGCCTCAGACGCTCAACGCACATACAAACAAAAAACCTAGCCGTGTGACCTTGGGCAAGTTACTTTACCCCAATTGCCCTCCAAAAAGCAAAAAAAAACCAACATATGCAGATGTCTGTTCAGGCTGGGGAGGTCACCATCTAAAGACATTTAACTAGCTATGTGACTGTGAGTAAGTGATTTTACTTCCCTGAGACATAATTTCTTTTTCTGCAAAATGAGGATAATACTGGAACTACTTGCGCCAGACGACTGTGGTGAGGAAATTACAAAGCTATATAAATGTGTTATGTTATTATAGAGTATGTTATTACTGATAAATGTTAATAATTAATTAATAATATTGATGATTCATATTAATAGCATACTATGTTATTATTATTATAGTGCAAATCCAGTTCAGTGTCATGCGCAGAGACACAGAGTATACAACCAAAAGTTGTTGGCCCCCTATGGGCCAAGAGTATGGCCAGGAGGCAGGGTCAGAGTATATAACAGGGAAAATAAAGTTTATTAGTCTAAACGCTAAGGTCAGAACTAAGCAGAAAGATGGAGACAGGAGTATAATCTAAGCACGTGGCGAAGCTGGCAGCTGAGCTTCACAGAGAGACATAAGCAGTCATAACTTAAGGCTGACCCAGGGTTACTGATATCTAGGGATGTGCTTCTTTTTTCCAGTGGTCCTCCAACGACCCTGCACCATGGGATTCCAGCTCTACTACCACCCCAGGCTACTATTCTCCCCACCCCTAACACACATTCGTATGCACTCACTCTTGCAGTGAGCCTCTCTCCTGAAGTCTTGTCTGATGGTAGGACCACTACATGCTACAGCCTGGAGAGTAGGTAGCAGATTGACGTCATTCTTCCCACTTCCTCCCAAATATGCATCTCCTGCCAGCTGGGACCTCTCCATTCTCTGCTGCCTCCTAAAGGTTTGTAGGTCTAGGGAGTGTGCCTTGTGGCAAAACTGTCCCTGACTGGGGCAAACTGAACTTTGCACCCTGTTCACAGTTAAGGTTATGGTTACTAGATGGTTATGGCCATCTCTGAGCACTGGCATTATGATGGAATCACAAGGTAATATCCCAAAGATTTCTGGCGCTATAGGTAAGTTTTTCCCTAGCCCTGCTCCACTCTGTACTCCTCCCTCTCATATTGGACCCACCCAGGGCCATCCTTAGTGTGTCCCTGAAGTTCTGTCTCCCCATTACAGGGCCTTGGGTTCTGAAGAGGTCTCTCTTTTGAGATCCCTCCCCAAGGCTTTGTCACAACCTAGGAAGAGCAGGAGCCAAGGAAAGCCCACACAGGACCTTCCCTCCCCTTCTCCAGGATGCTCACAATGACTTAGATTCAAATAGGCCCCCAAGGGCCCAGAAGGAACAGGCCACAGAGAATCCTTCCCTTCCCATACCCAGTCCCCATTCTCTAGTTCCCACCAGGTCAGATGCTCCTTCCTGGCAGAACACTGACCTTCCCTTCCATCCTCCCCCCAGTGGAGGTAAACTAGAATCCTTTGCTACTGCAATCTTCACTCTTGAAACCCCCTTCCCAAAAGGTAGGAGAAATGACTGTTCAAATTCCTTGGATCAACAGGAAGTCACCAACTATAATCCTTCCAATAAGGGTATAACAGTGTTTTATCATCTACCCTCTCACTAAGCCCTTCAGACTCCCAGGCATTGCACACTATAAATGCCTGGACTTTGTCTTCTGACCTACTGTTACATCTAAAGGATCATGGGGCCCTTCTAGGCAGCCTGCAGCTGAACCCTCCCATATTTGTAGACTCCCTGGATTAGGATGTGAGCTCCTTAGGAACAAGGAGTATCTTGATTTCTATTTCTATCCCCAGCACCTGGCATCTAGTAAGTGCTTAATAAATGCTTTCCCATTCCATTAATCTCACCATGCGTGTGCTTGCCCTGAGTCCTCAAAATGTTAACAATGGTTCTGGGAATGAGTAAGAGAAATCTAAGTGTAAGGTCAGGGTTCAAGCTGGGTATGAGGGAACAGGCTTGGTTTGAAGCTCTGACAGAGACACTAAAAACGTTATCTCAGGATACAAGCAATAAAACCCACACATCAGAACAGCCAGGGTATGATTGGATAAAAAGCATCTGCTCTCTGCCCTTGTGTTAAGTGTCCTTCTTGTGGGTGGATGAAGACTAGCAGGTGAGGTTCTGCAGGAGGGTGGTGATTGTAACAAAGGGTTAAGATCTCTGGGGAGTCCTTACAAACTGAAAGGGCCTAAGATTAGAAGAAAAGCAGAAAACTGGGGGAAATTTTTTTACAGCAAGTTTCTCTGATAAAGGCCACGTTTCTCAAACATATAGGGAACCCAGTCAAATTTATAAGAATATGAGTCATTCTCCAATTGACAAATGGTCAAAGGATATGAACAGGCAATTTTCAGAAGTCAAAGCAATCTATAGTCATATGAAAAAATGCTCCAAATCATTATTGACTAGAGAAAAACAAATTAAACCAATTCTGAGGTACTACCTCATACCTACCAGATTAGTCAATATGGCAGAAAAGGAAAATGACAGGTGTTGTAAAGGATGTGGAAAAATTGGAACACTAATGCACAGTTGGTGGAGTTATGAACTGATCCAACCATTTGTAGCAGCAAGCACCCCAATATCCCCAGGGTAGCTGCCAACACAGGTTCTTAGATCTGCTTTTGTAAAGGAAAGCAACTAAAAATCAGTTAACAAGCACACTTTAATCAAACAAACACACATTACCTAGTTCAGGGGAAAAAGGTCAGCACCCCAAACTTCAGAGTTACAGAACTTACAGATCAAACAGACAGGCTTCCAAACTGTCCCACCATTATATCAATACCAAATCACAGTTACCAGAGAGGGAAGCATCAACATCTGGGTTTTCAAAGCCGGGGGGCTCTCAACAACGGCTTCCCAGAGTCTCATCTGGTCAAATCACACAACACTTCTCAAGGTGAGCCCCAAAGCTAAGCCTCTCATCAGAGTTTATATAGCCCCCTCCTAGCTCAAAGATTGTAACAACCTCCTTGACCCACTGCCCAATCACAAAAGCATCAAGGTTGGGCTTCCCTGAAAAACAAGCCTCCCACCACAGGCTCCAGGTGCACTTAAGCTAGGGGCAGGGAAGATCTTTAAATTTGCATTTCCATTACATTCGGCCCCAAGATCTTTCTTGCCCATAGCATACACAATTTACATTTGAATTAGCACTAAACATCTCTTAGGTCACATTTTCAAGGTACATCTAAAGTTACCAAAGTGGCCACTGGGTCTTAAACAAAGTACATTGCATTTTCACATCAATTCACAAAATACAAAGCATTATCACATAAAGTTCTCTTGGGAGGAGGGGGGTGTCCTTCCCATAACACTGCTCCAGACCCTGCTTTCAAGTCCAGAGAGGGGACTAAGCAACAAAACCAAAGTGGGGTCCTTGGGGTCCATTGCACTTCACCCCACCCACCAGTCACAAGTCCATCCCCCCTGGGTCCCAAACTGTGGGATGCAGCAAGGAAACACATTCAGTGCCCCTGCTTTGCCTCACAGTCCTTATCTTGTCCTGTGGCTGAACTCCAAACTCCTGGGTTCCTTCTCCTCCAGCAGAAGGCAGCAGCTCCAGGTTTCTCCACAGGTCTCCATGCAGGCAGCTCACCATTCCTGCTCTCAGCTCAGTGAAGTCAGCATGCAGGCCATTCTCTCCTGCTCCATGGCTCCACAGAATCACAGCTACCACAACTGGGAAACAAACAATTATCCCAGCCCCCATACTTTCCTTTTACTCAGCAGATCCCATCCTCGTCGCCATTTTGTAGCAGCAAGCACCCCAATATCCCCAGGGTAGCTGCCAACACAGGTTCTTAGATCTGCTTTTGTAAAGGAAAGCAACTCAAAATCAGTTAACAAGCACACTTTAATCAAACAAACACACATTACCTAGTTCAGGGGAAAAAGGTCAGCACCCCAAACTTCAGAGTTACAGAACTTACAGATCAAACAGACAGGCTTCCAAACTGTCCCACCATTATATCAATACCAAATCACAGTTACCAGAGAGGGAAGCATCAACATCTGGGTTTTCAAAGCCGGGGGGCTCTCAACAACGGCTTCCCAGAGTCTCATCTGGTCAAATCACACAACACTTCTCAAAGTGAGCCCCAAAGCAAAGCCTCTCCTCAGGGCTTATATAGCCTTCTCTTGGCTCAGAGAATGTAACAACCTCCTTGACCCACTGCCCAATCACAAAGTATCAAGGTGTGGGCTTTCCTGAAAAACAAGCCTCCCACCACAGGCTCCAGGTGCACCTAAGCTAGGGGCAGGGAAGATCTTTAAATCTGCATTTCCATTACACCATTTGGGAGAACGATTTGGAACTATGCCAAAAGGGCTATAAAATTGAGCATATTTTTTGACCCAGCAATACCATTACTGGGTCTGTATCCCAAAGAGATTTTTAAAAAGGAAAAAGGAAAGGAAAAGTACCTATATATACAAAAATATTTATAGTAGTTCTTTTTGTGGTGGCAAAGAATTGGAAATTGAGGAAATGCCCATCAATTGAGGAATCACTAAACAAGTTGTGGTATACAATTGTGATCAAATACTGTTGTGCAATAAGAAATGACAAACAGGTGGGTTTCAAAAAACCTGGGAAGCTTTACATGAACTGATGCAAAATGAAATGAGCAGAACCAGAACACTGTACAGAGTAATTATACAACCAATATTGTATAATAATCAACTGTGAATGACAGTGATTCTCAGCAATATAATGATTCAAAACAATTCCAAAGGACTCATTACGAAAAATGCCGTCCTCTTCCAGAGAAAGAATTGACAAAGTCTGAATGCATACTGAAGCATACTTAAAAAAAAAAAAAACAACTCTATTTTTCTTGGGTTTGGTTTTGGTTTAGGGGGGGATCATTTTGTTGTTTTGGTCTGTGTTTTCTTTCACAACATGGGTAATATGGAAATATATTTTGCATGATTACACATGTATAATCTATATAATGCTATTTCTCTCTCTCTTTTCTTAAAGCAATTGGGGTTAAGTAACTTGCTCAAGGTTACACAGCTAGTCATTATTTATATGTGGGTTCTCACTTTCTGAGGCCAGATCTGATCTCGGGTCATCCCAACTCTGAGGCCAGCGCTCTTACTCACTGCGCCACCTAGCCACCCCTATACCAACCTATTTCAATGCTAGATCAAAGACAATTGCTTGTATTCTCAGGGGTGGGAGGGAAGAGGGAAGGAGGGAGAGAATTTGGAGCTCACAATTTCAAAAAACAAATGTTAAAAATTGTTTTTACATGTAATTGGAAAAAAAATAAAAGATTTTTTTCTAAACCTGAAGGGGCCTGAAAAGAAATCCCTAAAACATTACCCAGAATTCAAAGGAATTTAAAGAAAAACAAAAAACACAACTCAACAATAACTGGTCTCTTCCTAATTTAATACTTAAAGGATCTGTAGTTTAATCAGTATGGGTACCTCACCTTCTGTCAATACAAATCTGCGTGAGGGTCTTCAAGAGTAGCCGTGGCTGAACACTTGAATCACTCCGAAGCCAAGCTCTTACAGAGTCTCTCCTGATGGAGCTAGGTTTGTTATTGGCTCAATCAGCATTTATTAAGGACCTACTACTTAGCAGGCTACAAAGAGGCAAAAGACAGTTCCTGCCCAGAAGGACTGATATTCTAATGGAGAAGACAACAGGCAAACCACTTTGTTTTCTATATACATGATAAATAAGAAATAATCAACAGAAGAAAGGCACTAAAATGAAAGAGGAATTGGGAATTTGTAAAGGATTGGATTTTGGTTGAGGATTTAGTTGAGTAAGTCAGTAGGTGGAGTTGAAGAGGGACAGCTTTCCAGGCTCATTCCAGACACAAGTGACAGCTAGAGAAAATGCCTACAGATGAGAGATGGAAAATCTTGATTGTGGAACCACCAGTGCCTCTGGAGCAAAGAGTACCTGTGAGGGAGTAAAGCATAAGAAGATTAGAAAGGTAGGAGGGGACAAAGTTACGAAGGATCATAGATTTAAATCTGGGAGGGGTCTTAAAAGTCATCAGGTCCAATCAAATTATTTTACAGATGAGGAAACTGAATTTCAGAGGAGGTGAAGTTACTTACCCAAAGTCATACAGCTCATAAGTGTCTAAGGTGGAATTCAAACCCAGGTATTCTGGGCTGGGCCGATCCTCTAATAGTTTAGGCTTAATATTGGCACACACACACACACACACACACACACACACACACACGACTCCTGTAGATAATTCAACAGTTAATAAAAAGAGGTAGAAGGATATTCAAAGCAAGGATAGGCATTGAGAACAATTCCAGTTAATTCAGCTGAATGAAGCTCCCTTGCATGAGTTAACCATTGTTATCAACCAGCCAAGTTTCAGAGTGCCTAAAGATCCTCATGGCTCCTCTGTACTCCTTGACCAAGAAGTGATGTCACCAGCCTGACTGAGCCTTTGGTCTCCTGAACCAACCTAGACTCAAGGATGGTCTTAATACCTTTTAAGGAAAAACAAAACTTTCATGGAAGGAGGAGCCAGGATATTGCTCCTGCCACATCAGAGCTCCCTGACTCCAAGTGTAATGAAATACCCACAACATAGTGGTACCTCTCAGCTGTGATCGAGAGACATAGGCCTCCACTGGACTCACAATTGTCTTTCCAGCCTGGTAGGACCTTCCAGAGCCTGACACCAGGACAGTCTTTAAGACCTTCTAGATTCAAGACTTTCAAGAAAGAACATGAAATAGGACTTAAATGGAAGTTCTTCTCATTCTAGATATAGAAATAAATTCAACATCACTCAGGTAAACTAAATAAATAAAACACATTGTATATGGGGGCCATTCAACTTCCTGTTTTGTATTCAGTCTAGGTTTTCATTTTAACTACATACAATAACACTTTAGTTATCTAGGGGACAATTACCTAGCAATCTTAAGCGTCTGGAACACAGTAAAAAACAAACAAACAAATCTCAGAAATAAGAAAAAAAAGGTCTTTGAATACTCTGAACTGATGTCACAAAATCTCAGCCCAAATAAATCTCACACTTTCCCCCAGGATAGCTCCTCAGAGCCTATTTACTCTATGCAAAATTCTAACTTTCATCCTTTGGTTCCTAAACCAACCCTAGATTCTAATCTAAGCAGCACATTAGAGGATATTGAGGGTTGGGGGTAGAGCAAGAAGGGAGGGTACTCCTAGGGGCAAGAGCCCTGACACTAGCAAAAACTGACAGCTGATAGCCCAAGAGCATGAAATATCAAAAAAAGTCTCAAGCATTCCCAAGGCCTAGTATTCTGAGATTTTTTAATGTAGAGGCAAAGCTTCCACACTTCACTGTATCCTAAGAGATTCACTGTATGGTAATAGAAGGAAGTATTACAAGTAAAGCCAAGTATACAAGCAGATGTTCATAATTGTGACCTTGAGTCATCAAATAAAATTGTGTTCAGTGCACTCTGATATTCACCCCAAATAGTTACCATTTTAAAACTTTTGGTGCTTGTGGTTAGTTTCAGTTATCTGGAAAATTAAGTTATGTGACTTTGAGCAAATCATTTTAACCTCTCAGTGACCATAAATTGCAAAGTAGATGTTGAGCAACATTGGCAGAAGGAGTGTCCTCATAGGGAGTTCTCTACACCCAGGGGAGTGCTGGAGTCAGCTCAAACTGACTCAAAAACCTATTGTTAAAATTTCAGGGTGAGCATTTATACCTCAGATACCAGCAAATGCTACAAATCAGCGCTCAACTTGTTTTGTTTATTGTCTAGACTTAGGAAAGTGATGGAGAAAATGTTAAGAATGTAGATTAATCTGAAAAGTGTGTCTGGTTTACTTTTTTTTTTCCTGGTAAGGTAGTTGTTAAACATTTCACCCCCCCTACATTCATGACATCAATGATTCAAACCAAAGAAAAAATTAATTCATTTCATTCCCCAACAGTGCTAGAAAAATGAGTAATAGCTGTAAAAACAATTGTACTACTGATGAAGTCCACCACAAAAATCTAAATCAAGTCATTAAGGTGACTGAAATAACCAGAACATAGCTTGCTTTGTAAATATTTGTTTACACATTGTCATTCCCTTTAGATTGCAAGCTCCTTGAGGACAGGAGACTGTCCTTGAGATTCCTTGAGAAAGGAACTGTTTTTTGCCTCTTCTTGTATGCACAGTGCCTGGAACACAACAGGCATTTAATAAATGTTTATTGATCAATTATCGAATAATATTGTGTCAAAAGAGAGATACAAGGTACTATAAGCTT
This sequence comes from Gymnobelideus leadbeateri, assembly GCA_011680675.1. Classification (NCBI taxonomy): domain Eukaryota; kingdom Metazoa; phylum Chordata; class Mammalia; order Diprotodontia; family Petauridae; genus Gymnobelideus; species Gymnobelideus leadbeateri. The sequence continues at coordinate 1,057,021 of WOXC01004764.1, read as the reverse complement.
ATATATGAATCGCTCATTTAATAAAAAAAAAAATTATTTACTTATGTGCCAGGCACTATGCTAAACTGTGGCAATACAAAAGGAGGCAAAAGACAGCCCCTGCCCTCAAGGAGCTTTTCTAATAAAGGAAAAAACATGCAAATGAATATTTACAATGCAACCTATACAGAGGACAAACAGGAAACAACAGAAAGAAGACTCTAGAATTAAGACAGGTTGGTGTAAAGACAAGCACAAGCAGCTTTCCAGAGGACTGCTGCTATGAACAGCTTTCAAGTTTCTGATTATACAGTATAGTGAACTCTCTATTTATTCAGTAACAAATTAAGGCAAAACATTCACAGAAATCAAAGTATAACACTCACAATGTTATGGTATAACAAATTTATCACTAAAATGGCCACATAGTTTTCACCAAAGTGGTCATATAGTTTTAAACAAAGTACATTCATTTAATCACTCAATCATTTAGTAACATAATCATTTGGTGAGTCCTTAATTCAGGCATCCTTAAGGAGGCTTGTCTCCTTTATGGACACAAAGTACAAATGTCAAAGTTCTCTACCCCTAGGTCACAGTAAATCATAATCTTCTCAGTCAGCATCAGGTACCTAAGAAGAGATCTTTTCATCTTGACTAAAGGCTAGCTCTCAGCTTCCATGGTTCCTCTTCCATGGTCCCAGCTCCTGCCCAAGAATCTATGTCACCTGAATTCAAAGGCAGACAGCTCTCAGCTCCTTGTCCAGTTCCTGCTCCATACTGAAGCTCACAGTGTCCAGTCCACCTCAAGTCCTTCACAGTTCCTGTTTCTGGGAAGACAAAACTTAACAGAGCCACAATAATATTCATCCACATTGCCAGCACCATCATCAATTCATTATCTGCCTGTGAAATCAACTCAGACCCAAGGTGTGAGAATTAAACACAAATCATTAGTATAGAAATCAACAAAAGACCCATAAACAAGGTCCAAGAGGTCAATACAAATCATCAGTAAAGTCCCAGGACCTCCAAAACCCTCCTCTAGGACTTCTGTAAACAGACAACCAGAAAATTCTCTTTCAGGGCTTCCAATAAGGTCCCAGGGTCTCCATAGAAAGTATCACAAACAAACATCAATACAGACAGAAAAGACAAACATAGAATGCCAGGGTACCACAAGTTTTCTCCTCCTCCACCACAAGAGCTCCCTTCTCAGTTCTGCTCTCTCCAACCTGGGCCTCTCCTTATATAACAGTGATTAACTCCTCCCCTTCCTGTTGCATCAGCAACAGGAGTTCACAGGTTCTAGGGTTCACAACTTGTGGGTTCACATGTTCTGCTTGTCAATCATGGGCAAGGCTCAGAAGAAACTTAAAATGAAACAAAGTGTCAACTAAATAGCTAAAACAAGGTGTTAACTACTTCTGTTTCTTTTTTTTTTTTTAATTTTTTTTTTTTTTTAAAGCAATTGGGGTTAAGTAACTTGCTCAAGGTTACACGGCTAGTCATTTGATTTATGCGTGGGTGCTCATTTTCTGAGGCCGGATCTGATCTCGGGTCATCCAAACTCCGAGGCCGGCACTCTTACTCACTGCGCCACCTAGCCGCCCCTTTAGGGCAATTGGGATTAAGTAACTTGCCCAAGGTTACACGGCTAGGTTTTTGTTTGTGTGGATTAAGTGTCGGAGGCCGGGCTCCGAACTCAGGTCCTTCTGATTCCAGGGCCGGCGCTCTATTCACTGCGCCACCTAGCCGCCCCGACTACTTCTGTTTCTTAACAAACTTGCAGCAAGGTGCTAAGTACCTGTTTGATTGCCAATAAGAGGGACATGGAAGATCTTCAAACCCCCATTACCATTACAGTTGGAGAAGGCTTCCTATAGGAGATGGGTTTTTAATTGGGACTTAAAGGAAGTCAGGGAGATCAGGAACCTGGGAGAGCATCGGATTAGATATATGACTAAAGGATCAATAAAGATCTTAGGTGGAATTTTTAATCAATTTGAAGAATGGATAGAATTTCAACAAATGAAGATTGGAGAGGTTTAGTTTCAAGGTGGCAGGCACAAGGATGAGCAAAAGCTTAAAGACAAGAAAGCAATAGGTCTGTTCAAAACAATAAATAAATAATCCATGGAACATAGAGGATATGTAAAGGAGATAGTGCCAGAAAGATAATAGTATCAATATCACATTTATATATTGCTTTACCATTTATAGAATGATTTCCTCAAAATAACCTGATGGAGTAGACAGCACAAGTATCTATCCCCATTTAACGGATAAGGAAATCAACATGGAGAGGTTAAAGATCATATCACTTGTGTTGGAGCCAGAATTCACAACATGGTCAATATTAGAACTGGAAGGAAACTTTGAGATCATCAAATCCAATCTCAGGAAAGTGAAGAGATTTACTCAAGTTCACATAGCTAGTAAGTGGTCTTGAACATCAAAGGGTCTTCTGATTCCAGACCCAATATCCTTCTACAACACCACCCTGCATCTGATTGTTGTACAACTTACTAAATTGGTTACCAGCTCAACTTCTGCTGTCCTGTTCCCAGCTAGGGCCTAATGTTTTGAGCCTTGAATAGCAAGCTGGAAAATTAGGGATTTGATTTGTTGACCATTATGGATATCAGAAATTACAGAAATGAATAAACTCTTGATGATAACTAGACTACTACTTAATAAATTATTGATTCCTAGGTACTCAAAAATAATAAAAAGACAAAATCCAAACTCCTTGGAATTGTATTCAAGGGCCTTCAAAATCTATTCCCAACTAATCTAGACCCCTCTAATCTAATAATCCATTATTCTCCAGCACAGGGATGGTGAACCTGTGACCTTAAGGTCACATGAGGTCTCCTAGGTCAGGTGCAGCCTTTTGACTGAGTCCAAGTTTCACAGAACAAATTCTTTTATTAAGGGGATTTGTTCTACGAAATTTAGATCCGGTCAGAGGGCTGCACTTGAGGACCTAGAGGTCACAAGTTCATCACCCCTGTTCCAGCCCAAAGTATTAACTATAACTAGCCTAGTTATCCCCAGAATAAGCCATAAATTCCCACCTCTACACCTTTATCTTTGCTGTGTGACACCCTTAGAAAGACTTTCCCTTTCTCCTACATCTATCCAACTCATCTAACTTTCTGAGTCTAGCTCAAGGCCAGACAATTAAGAGGAGGAGGAGGATACAGAGAGAGATACAGTCCAAGTGTACAAATCAAGGCTTTATATGCAAACACCTGGGTCAAGAAGAAAAATGCAAGTAAAATCATGATCTGAGTATTAAAGTAAGTGGGGTAGGGCAATGAGGAGCAGGGAGTTGGGTAAGGGTCAGTGCCCTGGGGCCCTATTCATGCTTTTATTACTACATAACATCTCCTTTATGAAAGTCATCCAGTCTAGTTAACAGGCATTCTGACTTGTAAGTGGGGAAAATAGTTTTCAGAATCATCCCTCATGAAATAACATGCTTAAGATGCTTTTAGTAAATATAGCTGCAAAAACAGGAAATAGGGCAATGTTAAAGGAAGCCTCTTTCCCCTAGGAGTCAGCTTCCATCTGTCATGTTCCACTGCCCACACTGCCGCTAGGCACATGTATGTCCTGCTATAAATAAGGCACTCTGCCAGGAAGCTCCAGCCAGCACAGAAGCCAGTAGTCTATGTACTGAAAGATATTAGGCAGAGTAGCACATTACAAAATTCAGAACCTTTATTTTCTGTGGATGCGACTTATTTGTTTCTAGTCAATCTGGGATATTGCTATAGATTCTACAACCAAGTCTGTGTACTATTATTTTTCCTTGATGGTTAAGCTAGTATTCCCCTCTCTTAGCTCACCTTAGTGGTGTCAGCAGCATGTCCCAACAGAGTTCTACTCCCAGAGATGAGTTTCTGGGTCTTTGGCCTTGGAAGTAAAGCAGCAAATACAGGGGTAAGGTGAAGAACTTCCCCAAAGATGACCCCACTAAGACCATCCTCCTCACTACCTTCTTGAGTTACAAGGCCAAAATGACCTACATCATTCTGGAAGTGAATAGGCTTGGCTCTAAAATGAACAAGAAGGAAGTGGACAAGGTGGTCACCTTTGTGGTGATACTCTGTGTAGGCATTGGGGGCTATAAAGCCTCATGGACTTTGTATATAAGCTTCATAAACTCTTGTTAATGACTAGACTACAATGGCCACATATAAAGCCCCCAATGTCTCTGTGATTTTGCTGAGTACATCAGTGATGAGTGTAGATAGCAGTTCTATAAGAACTTGCACAAATTGAAGATGGAGGCCTTCATTAATCCCTACAAGAAGCAGCAAGGCAGTGATGACAAGAAGCAACATGAAGAAGTACTGCCAGATTATCTGGGCCACTGCTAATGCCCAGATATGCCTGCTCCATATGAGGCAGAAGCATCTCACCCAACAGAGATCCAGGTGAATGGCTACACAGTGTGGCTGAGCAACTGGATTGTGCCCAAGAGAAAATGGCGCAGTAGACTGTGTCCTACGTTTAGAAAGCACGACATGACTGATGTCACTGGAGGGACTGAGGGCAAGGATTACAAAGACATCAGCAGCTGCTGGCACACAAAGAAACTGCCCCAATAAAACCTACCAAGGCCAATGCAAGGTGGCCTTTATCAGCATTTGCATCCTACCCCTAAGGCATTGTCTATGGTCCATATTGGGTAGAAGGACTACCACCACCATGCTGAGATCAATAAGAAGAGCAGATCAAAGATGTGAAACTGATCAAAAATAATGCATTTACCAATTATGATCTGTCCAAAAAGAACATTAGCCCTTTGGGAGGGTTTGTCCACTATGGTAATGTGACCAATAACTTTATCATGCTAAATCTTTCTATTATTGGGATCAAGAAGTATATTCTCACACTACAAAAGTCCTTCTTGGTAGAAAAGAAGCATTATACTTTAGCAAAGATTGTCTTAAAATTTATTGAAGCCAGCTTTAGATTTGGCCATGGCCTCTTCTAGACTATGGAGGAAAAGGAAGCTTTTATGGGATCCCTCAAGAAGGACCCCACTGCTAAAGAAGAGACAGCTTAATGTTTCCAAACCAATGTGAATCTGGTCAACTCTCAATAAGACTGAAATTATTTTGACAATAAAATAAAATAGTATTGAAATTTCTTACTGTTAGCATAGTGATAAAAAATAACTCATACTAGGGTGGCTAGGTGGCGCAGTGAATAGAGCACCCACCCTGGAGTCAGGAGGACCTGAGTTCAAACTCAAGACACTTGACACACTTACTAGCAGTGTGACTTTGGGCAAGTCATTTAACCTCAATTGCCTTCCAAAAATCAAGAAACAAAAAAACCCCTCATACTTCTATCATACATTAACATTTATAATTGCTTCTATAAGGTAAGTAGTATAAAGATTATCATCCCAATTTCACAGATGAGGAAATTGAGACTCAACTTGCCTAGGCTCCCATAGTATCAAGGTAGGACTTGAATCCAGGTCTCCTGACTCCAAATTCAGTATTTTCCCCACTATGTGAAGATAAGTACAATAGCAATACATTATACTAATGTGAAAAGCTATGTGCTTTGACTAACCATCCCTAGAGTTAAAGGCTAAGCCTATATATAATCAGCTTATGGAGGTGAAAATAATTTTATAAGTGAGCCAATCCCTGAAGAAGATGATCCTCACTCCTTTTAGTAAAGGTGAGAGATCACAGATGCAGAATGTTATATGCACTGCCAAATGTGGCCAGCATGTTGGGTAGTTTTGTCTGCTTTTCTTTCTTACAAGGGAAAGGCTAATTGGCAGGGACGGAAGGGGAGGATATCCAGAAATGGAGTGATGTAAAATACAAAGGGGACTAATGAAACTGATTTTTTTTTAAAATGTAGCCAAGCAACTGCCTTATTCACGTCTTCTCTATATGACCAAATCCCTTTCTCTGAATCTTTCCTACCCTTATAAAATCCTTGTTTAGCTTGTATTTTATATATACATATATATATGTAGGTAGGTATATGTACATATGTATATATATATTTTTTCAAGATCCTGCTTTCTTCCAGTTAATCTGATAAACTAAATCCTTCAATTTTGTTACCCCTCCTGCATAGAATCAAAAAATCTTCAACAGTTATCTGGTTCAGTCTCTAATCAAAGCAAGGATCCCCTCTACAATATACCTGACAAGGTATATACCTGCTTAAATACCAACAATAATTGGGAAGTCACTGCCTCCAAAGTAATCAATCAGCAAGTAGCTATTATGTACCAGCCCCAGTGCCTAGCACTGGGGGAATACAAAGACAGAAGTGACATAGTCCCTGCCCTCAGAGAACGTATGTTCTATCAGGAAAAACAACACACACACATATCAGTAGAAACAAAATCCTTCTGGGAGTTACTTCCCTAATTCATATTCATAGTGGTGAGGTCAATTCCCACAGTAGTGACTACTACCCCCAGGATGCAAAGTACTTTCTGAGTCCACATTTCTAAAACTAGAGCTCACAAGTCCCTATAGGCACATTTACATTTAATAGTCATCCAGTGGTATAATTAGCTCAAAGTTAAGGCATTTACTAAGATGGCAAATCATAAAACACTGCCCTTATGAACTTGGGGCAAACACAAATATATACAGCATCAGGTGGAAGAATGGGAACATAGATATAGTAATAGTGAGGCACACATGTGGCCTCCAGCATTGTAGGATCCTAAGGTTCTTTCCCTTCTCCTGGTGTCCTCTTAGTGTTCCCCAATTTCTGGGCAAGCCACTTAACTGGGTTCCCTTGACCTGCTCTTTTCCAATGCTTGACCCTCAACTACCAGGGCTAATGCTCTCTTGAATTCATAGTTGATGCTATTCTCTGCCTCCCAGGGGTCATATATTCCTTGGAATATCTCTATTGATTCTCTTGAGCCTGCTCTACGATGAGCACCAAATGGGTGACTCCAATGTAAGTGTCTGAGGCAGGATTTAAACTGAGGTCTTTCTATGGTGAACATGGTGGGAGGGGAGAGAAAGAAGGGACAGAGAGGGAAATTCACTCTCCTTGCTACTTACACACTGCACTCTGGTAGAGGTTAAAAGCAAAAGAAGATCCCCTCTTCAGGGCGGCTAGGTGGCACAGTGAGTAGAGCGTTGACCCTGGAGTCAGAAGGACCTGAGTTTGGATCTGACCTCAGACACTTAACGCACAAACAAAAAACCTAGCCATGTGACATTGGGCAAGTTACTTAACCCCAGTTGCCCTCCAAAAAAAAAAAAAAGATCCCCTCTTCTTGAGAGGTTCTTCCTCCATACCTTCTTCCTGAGCTGCCTCCAGAACCACTAAACTAGCTTTTTAAAGGTAACTGAGGCAAGGCTAGACTTCAATAGGTCAATGGCAAGTTGCCCTTCTCACTCCAAGTTTGATTAAAGAATTGTTTACACCTTGGAAAGGGCTAACAAAGAGTGCAAATCCTTTTTTATACTAAGTTTAAAACCTCAGGACTGTCTCTGTTATCTGCCCCTGACTTTCTGTGAGTAAAATCTACCGGGCTGGGGTAGGAAAAGGGAGCAAAATGGATCAATTAGATTGCCCTGAACAGGGCACACACACATACATAATAACTACCAGATTTGGGACACCAAATGAGGCACTAATAGTTGGGTTGGAGGAGGGAGAGATCATGTAGGTCTTCGTGTAGAAGGTAGTACTTGAGCACATGACCTTGGGAGAGGTCATATATTCTAGGGATGAGGAACAATTGGTACAGAGACACAGACAGGAAACTGGGACTCACCTATGGGTGAAAGAGCTAGAATGCTAATTTGTTTGGACTGTAGAAGCTATGAAAGGGAGCAAAGTAGAAGACTGGAAAAGTAAGTTGGAGCCACATTTACAAATGTCATTAAATGTCAAAGAGAGGAGTTTGTATTTAAACCTAGAAGTTTAAGCTAGCTAGGTGATATACACTGAAGAGTGTGCTGACTTGGAGACTGAAAGACTGAATTTAAATCCTGTCTTGAACACTGTGTGTGTGTGTGTGTGTGTGTGTGTGTGTGTGATCCTGGAAAATTCACTTATTCTCATAGCTTCAGTTTCTTCATTTATAAAATGGGGATAATAATAGCACCTATCTCCCAGAGTTGTGAAGATCAAATAAGATAATATGTAAATCATTTAAATTGCAAACCTTAAAAAGCATTTTATAAATGCTAACTTAACATTATTATTAATAGGAAGACCCTGGAGTTTATTGAGTAGAGAAATGGCATAGTCAATCAGACCTGTGCTCAAAGTAAATCACTTGGGCAGCTATATGGAGGATGGGTTGAAATGAGGAAAAGGAAAGGAAAGGGGAAAGGGAAGGGGAAGAGGGGAAAGGGGAAGGGGAAAGAGAAAAGGAAAGGGGGAAGAGGAAAGGGAAGGAGAAGAGGAAGGGGAAGGGGAAGAGGAAGGGGAAGAGCAGAAAGGGGAAGAGGAAAGAAGAAAGGGAAGGGGAAGAGGAAGGGGAAGGGGAAAGAGGAAAGGGGAAAAGAATGGGGGAAAGGGAAGAGGAAGGGGGAAGGGGGAAAGGGAAGAGGAAGAGGGAAAAGGAAGGGAAAGAGGAAAGAGGAAGGGGGAAGGAGGAAGGGAAAAGGGAAGGTCAGTTAGAGGGCAATTGCAATAGGCCAAGCAAGAGGTGATAAAGGCTTAAACTAGAATTATGGAGAAGGGACAGACATGAGAGATATCATATAGGTAATATCAACAAGACTTGGCAATCAAATATAGTCATCCCTTCCACAGCACAAGGGTTAGGGGCATAGCATCTCCACAATCTGGAGAATCTGTGTAAAATTTTTTGGCCCTCCCTTCATACCAGAGAAGTCTGAATGATTATGGCATTAAAAGATAAAATATGTTGATATGATAAAACACCATACACATATTTCATGCATTTCTGAGTTTCTAAACTTTTTTCTGTATTGTCTATAAGCATGTTGTCTGTGACTTCAGCAAAACTCCCCCAAAATTTCCATTTAATTTCTTATGCTGACCTGCTATATGTTAAAACCACAATGTTGTGGAAGGGATAATTGTAGATATATGGGGTGAGGAAGAATGAGGAGTGGAAGACGTCCCTGAGGTTCTAGACTTGGATAACTGGAAGGATGGTGGTACCCTTAACAGAAAGAGAAATTCAGAAAAAAAAAAAAAGGTAGGTTTGGAGGTGGGGGGAAAGGTGAGTTCTGTTTTAGACTTGCTATTAGGGAATACAAGATGAATCTGAGATGTCAAAGGGACATTCCATTGGAAGCATCCAATATGCAATTGGAAATGAAGGCCTGAAGTTCACAAGAAGACTAGAACTGCATAGACTTGTGAGTCATCTGCAAAGAAATGATTTGATAAGGTCTCCAAGTGAGAGTGTATAAAGAGAAGAAAAGAGACCTAGGACAGAAACGTAGGGTCTTAGGGTACACCCATAGTTTAGGGCCATGCTATGCATGATGATACAGCAAAAGAACCTGAGGAGAGATCACACACATAAATGAACCAAGAGAGACAGTGTCCAAAGGCATATGAAATCATTTTTAAGCTTCTAGCTTTTTTCTTATGTTGTGTAAAAATCTGCCTTCCTACCACTTCTACCTAGTGGTTCAATCCTGCCTTTTATACCAAATAAAATAGTCTGATTTTGCTTCTATGTAAATTTTTTTGCTTCATTAACCAATAAAACAAAGAAAAATTATGTAATGTCTTTCTGGCCCCCTTTGATAGTGGTAAAGTAACCTACTGAAGAAGCAGTGGAGATTTGTACTAAGAACAATAAGGTTTTTAGACTTTGAAAACATTCACATTACTGATGGTACTTTAAATACCAAGTCTTTCTCCCAAAAAACCATCAGAGCTGGTATACCAGGCCAGGTACTGAACTGTATCAATATTGACATTCTTGTTATAAGTGAGACCATAAGAAGGTACAATGAAATTAAAGAAAAACAGCTCCCTGGGTCTTCTTAGAAAAGTAAAGAAAGAAACATAGTGTATTCCATTGTTCACTTTAAGGCAAACAGAAACACTATTTCATGGGACACTAGGTCATCTTGACTTGTAGGGATCATGAAAAGAATAACCCAAAAGATCATTATAATGACAACTGCTTTTTAGGCATCGGTGATGTTCAGAAGGACCATACATGGGATGGAGCAACTAGTTTTCCCCCTTGGGGCCTTACTTTAGAAGGTGCTGACAGCATCTGTAGTCCTTCAGCAGCATAAAAACAATGGACCTTAGCACCTAGTTAGCAAGAATAATTAAAAATAGGAAGCTACCAGATGGCCTGCTTCCTCCCCCTAGGGGCTACACCCCCTAAGCTGTTCTCTAGCCAACCTTGCCCTTCCCCCCATGACCCCAGCAACAGTCTGATGTGTGTCAATCTATTCTCTTTCCAAATGAATTTGTCTTAAGAAACTATTTTGAACTCAAATTTCATGCCACTTGCCCCAGACACAAAAATTGCTAGTTATTGCTCTGATACTCAATGGCTGTCAATGGAGGTGATGGAGTGGGGAAGGGAAGAAGGAGAATACAATGAAAAATACAGTTGAGGATTAAGAAATGATAGGTGCTGAATGCTCATAAAATACACAGAAGCATGATGCCTCTACGTTTTTGTTACATACTAGCTATATGACATACTGGCACCTTTGATACATATTATCCGTGTGATCCTGGACAAGTTAAGTCATTAGACTCTATCTGGTCATTCATTATCAGTGCTCTAGACAAATCTCTAAAACTATAGTTTGCAAAGAAGGTAGCAATCTGCTTTAGTAAATGACATTTCTCATTTGGGAATTCCCTATGTCAATAAATCACGGGTCCAATCCAAATCTCAATCTCTTATCATCACAATGAGTTCACTAAAAACTCTGACTCTAGATACCCTTGTTATTTTTGCAAGGTTCAATATGGACAGTTTAGTTTAGTTTTGTTTTTTAATTTAAAAAATTTTTAATGGAAGTAAGGTGATTTGCTCTTACTAAATTTCAATTATATTTTTAAAATAATGATTATCAAAACTGTCTAGGACTGAATTAAAATTGAAAAATAGATGAGTGAAATAAGATAAGCAAAATCAAAAGCAAGAAATCCAAGAACATAACTGTCTGGAAAAGATAATCTTCATATCAAGAAGTGGGGGTGGGGGTGGCTAGGTGGCACAGTGAGTAAGAGTGCTGGCTCCAGAGTTGGGAAGGCCTGGGATCTGATCTGGCCTCAGAAAATGAGCACCCACACACAATGAATGGCCATGTAACCTTGAGCAAGTTACTTAACCCCAACTGCTTTAAAAAAAAAAAAGAAGTGGGAACCAATTTAGCAGAAAATAAGTTCATGTCAGTACCTTATACTATATATCACATTAAATTCTAAATAGATAAATGATCTAAATATAAAAAGTTTTACCATAAAAAAGGAAGGAAAAAGAAGTTTATGCCTTTCACCACTATGATTTGATAAGAATTCATTACTAGATAATGGGAAAGAGGAAATGATAAAGGATGAGATAGAAAAATTTAATTATATAAAATTAAAATCCTTTCACACAAAATAGTGCTGACAGAATTAGAAGAAAAAATTCAAAATGGGAAAAATCCTTGCAATAAACATCATAAATATATAGAAAATCTATAAAAGTAAACAATAGACAAATGGTCAAAGAATATAAACAATGACTTCAAAAAAGAAATAAGTATCAATAACCCTATGAATTCTTTTTAAAATCTTTAATAATCTTAGAAATTCAAATGAAAACAGCTGTGATATATCATCTCCTACTCATCAAGTTGAAAAAAAATAGGAAAGTTCAAAGGCTTTGGGTAGGCAGGCATAATAATTATTGCAGATAGAGTTGGTGGTTGGCCCCAATATTTTAGAGGGGAAAATGAAATTATGAAAGAAAAGTTACTAACTTACTTATAATCTTTACCCAGAGATCCTACTGGTAGGTAACATCCAGGAAGTCACAGATAACAAGAAAAGCCTAGTTACAGAAAAACATTCACAGCAATATTATTTTTAATTGGTAACAAAATAGGGACCCAAGGATTAAAAATGACTGAATGAATTATAGTTTATGAATGTAATGAAATACTATTGTATTCTAATTTCAGAAAGTGTGGGAAGACTTTTATAAGTAATGATGCAAACCCAACAGATAAATGTTCAAAGGATATGAACAGTATTCTTCTTTTTAAATTTAGAGTGAAGAAAGTAGAGTCAAAAATTACATACAAAATTATTACAAAATCTAAAGAAAATCAACACAAATTAACAAAATTTGGGCCAAAGACAGTAAAAAATGTTGACATTAATGATTAAAGTTAAAACATACTTCCTACTTTTCCATTTATGATCAGTAAATAGCATGATAGAGAGAAAAGCCCGTATTTGGAGTCAGAAGTCCTGGATTTCAATCCCAGCTCTGTTATTTACTAGGCATATGACCTGGTACAAGTCCTTTAGCTTCCCTGGAACTCATTTTCTTATCTATAAAATGAGAAGGCTGGATTTGACGACTTTTGAGGTCCCTCCCAATTCTAAATCTATGATCCTATGCACAACAGAAATAAAAAGTAACATGCAACTATTAGTCATGACCACTCTGTTTGATAGTTCTATTTTAATGGAATGTTCTTTGTAGGAATGTATTTTGTCTGAATGCTTGTTGAATAGTCTCTGTCATGTCAAATCAAAATGTTTCAACAAAAGGTATTTTTAAAAAAATATGTAGGGGCAAATGAAGCCTTTTGAGATCTCTCATCACACCACATCACACCTGCCTACTTTACCTATGCACAAGACATGACCTGGCAAGTAGGCCAGGGTTTTGCTGTGGAAAAATGTTATTTCAATTAATGGCTCTAAAATATGTTATTAATTTTTAAAAATTAATTCAAAAAGTTTAGAATGATTGATTTACCAGAACCCATTTGTACACTTCAGCATTTGCCTTTAATACTGACCTGGCTTTCACTGGACTTTGTATTCAGTATTGTTGTTCACTTATTTTTCAGTCACATCTGACTCTTCATGACAACATCTGGGGTTTTCTTGGCAAAGACACTGGAGTGATTTGCCATTTCTTCTCCAGTTCATTTTACAGATGAGGAAAATGAAGCAAATAGGGTTAAGTGACTTAGGGTCACATAACTAGCAAGTGTCTGATTTGAACTCAGTCCTGACTCCAGGCCCATTGCTCTGTCCACTGTACCACTGTCAATATATTTATAATACACTGTAATCTTTGATGTTAAGAAAATATGCAAGCAGGATAGTCACAATTGATGTTTCTTGGGTGATTCTGAAGAAGAGGCAACCCTAGGAGTAATTAGATCTGAAAACATGATTGATAGTAATATTCACTCAACAATGATACACCACAAAAATAATCCATAGCACACTATTTTTAACTTTTCCAGGACTTCATCATGAGAAAGCCTGGTATAGTGGCTTGAACACTGAGCTTGAGAGTCAGGAAAACAAGGGTTCAGATATTCTTCTGAAAATTACTAGCTATATAACACAGTTAAAGTTACTTAACCCAAGAATAAAATTTCTCATCTGTAAAGTAGGTATAATATCTATCATTATTTTATAAGCTATTGCATGCCTCAAACTAGATATTCTATGCAATCTGGAGCTAATCCTACATTTTTAAAGGCTTGATCATCTGATCACAACCTCTGACAGATGCTACTATGCTAGAAACCATCAAATATAGTCTTGGCAACTGAATATATGTGTGTATCCAAGCTAAGTTTGGAAAGGTTCCCCACCAGACTGTGGGAGACAAACTGATAAATATTTAGCTATGGTACCTCATTAAACCCTGTTCTGAGAATTGTAGGGGGTTTAGTTAGGGTACCCAAACACAAATGATATTATAGATTCTTAAAGTCTTGAATTATTGCATGCTGCCTCAAAAGAGCCCTCTAAAATCTGGGAATTAATCAGCAAATAACAATTAAATACCTTCTATGTACCAGGCCCTCTGCTTGATACTGTTGATATAAAGACAAAAATGATACAGTATCTGCCCTTGAGGAGCTTACACTCTAGCAAGTGGGCACCTGTAGACAATAATATGTACATATATACATACATACAACTTTATATATATATATATATATATATATATATATATATATATATATATGTATGTATGTTTATACAAAAAAGATACAAGATAATTTTGGAGCAAAGACTTCTTACAGAAAGAAGGTGGTACCTATGCAGAGTCTTGAAATTAGGGATTCATGAGGAAAAAATGTGGAGGAAGTTCATTCTAGGGTTGCATACAAGTGGGCAATGTCATGTCATCTGTGAGGAAGAGTAAAGACAGCCATTTTGCCTGGACTGTGTATAGTCTGTACAAAAGGGAGGAATATGTACTATAACTGGAAAGACAAGTTGAAGTCAGGTTGTGAAGGGTTTAAAATGCCAAACAAAGGAGTTTTTATTTGATGCTACAGTCAAAAAGGAGCTACTAGGATAGTTACATGGTTAGATGTGTGCTTTATGACAAAAGGCTATGGCAGTTATGTGAAGGATGGATTGGACTGGGGAAAGACCTGAGGCAATGGGACCAATTTCAATCAATGAGACCAAATGAACAACAAAAAAATAGAGATTAGAGCAACATAAGAGCTAGGAGAATGTGTATCCCAGAAACCAAGGGAGAAAAGAACATCAAGAAAGTGGTAGTAGTTGAATGAGAAGAGAAGAACCAGGAGAAATTTGTACATAATTACAGACACATCATAGGTGTGACAACTAACTTTGATGGACTGGGCTCCTCTCAGCAATGCAAGGTTATAAGACAACTCCAAGATTCATGATGGAAAGGGATATCCACAGTCAGAGAAAGAACTAGAGTCTGAATACAGAGTGAAGCAAAGTACTTGCTCTCTTTTTGTTTGTTTGTTTTGCTTTGTTCCTTCTTTCTCGATGTTCACCCCATGGGTTATAACCTTCTTTACAACTTGACTAATGTTTAATGTGAAAGTATTTAAAGATCCTATATTTGATTGCATGCTGCCATGGGGGGGGGAAGGGGGGAGGGCAGGGAGGATTAGAAACTCAAGGGATTGTGGAACTGAATGTTGTAAACTAAAAGTGAATAAATAAATTTAAAATTTTTTTAAAGTAGTAGTAGTCAACGATGTCAAATTTAGCAGAGAGGTCAAGGAGAATGAGAAATGAAAAAAAGGTCATTGAATTTAGCAATAAGGAGGTCACAGTGACTTTGGAAAGAGCAGTTAAAGTGGAGCAAAGTAAATCACAAGGGACTTAAAAGTGAGTGGGAATTGTGAGGATGTGGAGAGAATGAATATAGGCTTTTCTTTCTTGATAATTAGAAATAAGGAGGAAGAGCAGTATAGGATAATAGATTAGAGGAATAACAGGTTCAGGAGATATGAGATGGGAATTGAGCATGTTTGTAGGAAGAGGAGAAAAAGCTACCAAATGTGAAATAGAAAGTAGATGGCAAGTGAACAAAGTCCCATAGTAGATAAGAGAGGATGGAATCAAGGTCACAGGTTGAAGAGTTAGCTTTGACAAGGACGCAGACCTTATCCTCTGAAACAGGAGAGATGAACTTCACACATGAAGACAAAAAAACCTCTGAAATATGGAGGGGGCGGGGGTAGTTGAGGAAAAGCATTACAGATGGCCTCAATCTTTTTTTGACAAAGTTGTAGTCAAAGTCATTTGAAAAGAATGGAGAAAATATGTAATAGTATTGTAGTAAATGTTGATCCAACCCTGTGATTTCTAGGTGTGGGGCACTCCTGGTATGGATACTCTCTCCATCAATAGAGTGGCAACTCCCCTGTAGAATATATAACCTACAAATACTTTGCTTGGCTCACTGGGAAATTTAATGACTTGCCTATGGTCATAAAGCAGTATGTGTCAGAGACAAGGTATGAATCCAGTAAGAACAACCCTCCATGCTCAGTGAAGGATATAGGGTCTCAAGAGCTGAATAAAAGATCACAATGAAGGCCAGTTGAAAACATACATTTGTTAGTGGACCCCATTAACACAGTCTGGGTACTTTCTCCATCAGGATTCAAGGGGAAACAAAAAAGGTAAGTGATTAAGGTTCCTCAGAGCTGCCTGCAAAAGCCAGAAAGATAAGATATTCAGGAGTAGCTGGAAGAATGACAATGCATTGGCCAACCACTGAGTGGGGAGGGCAGTGAAACTAAAACAAAGGAGGTAAGGGAAGAATCCAGTGACTTCCAGTCATGTAGAAGGCAAAGAGTAGATTTAGAGGAGTAAGAAGGTAAAAGAGAGAAAGGGACATTAATGGTAACAACCTAGACATTTTACTTTACATTATTGGAGCTGTAACAGATACAGGCTTGCATGCTGTCTTCCCAGTGAGATTGTGAGCTCCCTGAGGCTGTGTTGCCTCCCTTAGTTGGTAAGTAGTTATTAAGCTCCAACTGTGTGAGAAGCTGACAATCTATGGAGGAGACAATAGGAAAACAACAAAACAATAACGTGCAAAAGTTATATACAGGATTAAAATGAAGTAATCAACAGAGGGAAGGCACTAGAGTTAACTGAGAAAGACTTCCTTTAGAAGGTAGGATTTTAGCTGAGACTTGAAGGAAGCCAGAGAAGCCAGAGGAGGGAGAGCATACCAGGCATGGGAGATAGGAAGTGTAAATCTCTGGAGTCCACAGATGGAGTGTCTTAAAGAACAGCAGGGAGGTCAGTGTCACTGGATTGAGGAGTCCTGGGGGAGGTGGGATGGGGGCGGGGTGTGTGTGAGGAATAGTATAGTATAAGAAGACAAGAAAAAGTTGGGTGGAGAGGGAAGAGGAATAGATTACAAAGGGCTTTGAAAGCCAAAGAGGATTTTATATTTTATACTAAAGGGAGCCACTGAAGTTTATTGAGTTGGGGAGGAGGGTATGATGACATCGTCAAACCTATGTTTTAGGAAATTCTTTTGGCAGCTGAATGGAGGATGAAACTTGAAGTAGGGGAGAGCTCTGAAGCAGGCAGACCCACCAGCAGGCTATTACAACAGTCCAGATGTTGCAAAGGTAAAACCAACAGGCCCTGGCAACATATTGGATATGGATAGTGAGAGAAAGCAGAGAGTCCAGGATGGCACCCAGGGAACAGAGCAAATAATGCCCTCAACAGCAACAAGGAAGTTTGGGAGGAAGGAGGGTTTGGGATGAAACATGAGTTCAGCTTTGGACATGATGAGTCCAAGATGTAACCGGGACAGTTCCTGGCACATAGGCACTTAATAAATGTTTATTGATTGACAAAAACTCAATTTCCTCATCTGGAAGATACAGTGGTTGGATCAGATGGACTCTTTCTTACTCTAAATCTATGATTCTCTGGTCATTTTCCCATGTTCTCCACATGTGTCATATTGGAGAGGGCACTGTGGTGAAAGAACATGGATTCAGATCCCACTTCTGATTAACTGTGACCTAGAACAAGCCATTTTATTTCTCTAGGCTTCAGTTTTCTTATTTATAAAATAAAATGATCAGACTAGATTAGATGGCCTGTGAGATCCTTTCTAGATCTATGATAATATGTTCGTCTTTCCTTATGGTACAATAATGTATCTTTATATACCAGAATTCATTCAACCATTTCCTGATTGATGGGCACCAACTTTGCTTTAAGGTTTCTGTTTCCACCAAAAAAAAAAAAGGTGCGTTATAAATATTTAGATACATATAGGGCTTTTCTTTCTGTCTTTGACCTTCTTGGGGTATATGCCCAATCAAAAGGTATAAACAATTTAATCCCTTTTCTCAAATAATTTCAGAACCGTTGACCTGTCTACACATAGCTAGCTATACCAACAGTGTTATTAACATGCTCGTCTTGCCACAGTCTCTCCAAATCTATTTATATTTCTTAACATCTTTCAGGTGATCTTTTTAGAAGTCCACAGTGAATGGATAGCCTGTAATTTCCCTGTCTTGGTGTCACACAATACAAAACAGTTCTCTGTGGGAAAGTTGTTAGTGTTCTGGGCATTCTCTTTTTAAGTAGCTCAGCAGAAGATGCTCCTACCAAGGCTTTCCCCAGAAGGTTGCTTGGCAGTTTAATACTAAAACCCTGTAATTGGCTATTTTGTACATTTGCCTGAAATTAAACATAACAAACCAAAGGTTGGTTACTGACTAACTCTTTGCCCAACAAGGGTTTCCATGGGGGTTCTACATATCTAAAAATAGGGAAAGCACTGAAACTTTAGACATCTTCCCTTTTTCCTACTTTCTGCCATTTTCAATTCACAAGTAACATATATAAAATGATGAAAGTGAAGTGAGCAAAACCAGGAGAACATTGTATACAGTAATAGTAACTGTACAATGATCAACTGATGAGGTATGGGCTCTGGCCTCGAGCTCTCTTTGAGTCCTTGAGGTACAGGCTCTGTGAACCTCCTGTGGACTCTGGATTAAATTATCTCATTTGATGAGGCATTTGCATGAGGCAATAGGCCTTACATTGTGGCTGGGCCCAGACCTCTAGCCTAGTTACTAACTGCTAACTACTAGCCTAGTTACTAAGCCTAGCCCTCCATTGCTCATCTACTTCCCACCCTTGAGCCTATAAAAATATCAATACACTCTTGAACTGGCCTAGCTCACCATTGTCTGTAGTCTCCAGCTACTTCCCACCCTTAATCACTCATTGACCTCATTAACTCCTCCTGAGGACCCTCCCAAAACTCCTCCTCTAGACCACCTCTAGATTCCTCCCACAACCTTCAGTATATAAGAGTGGTGTGAGAGCTTCATAGAATAGTGAGAGTGCCATAGAATGACCTTAGTACAGACTTACTCTGTGTTTAATGCAAGTGAACTTTTGATAAATTTTACTTTTCTTTGGCTGCAAGAAGACTTGAGTCGAATTCATTCGGGCAGGACCCCGTGTATTGGTATTTTAAGCTCGAGGGGGCTCCCAGAGCCCATACCTCATCACAACCATGAATGACTTAGCTATTCTCAGCAATACAATGATGCAAGACAATTCCAAAGGACTCATGATGAAAAATACTCTCCACATCCAGAAAAAGAGCTAATGGAGTCTGAATGCAAATTGAAGTGTACTAATTGTCACTTTCTGTATTCATGGTTCTAGATTTAAGAACCATCCAGAGACGGCATTCATACTATCTGGCCTCAAAAATTTACTAGCTGGGTAACCCTTAACCCTACTGGTCTCAGTTTTCTCATCTGTAAAATGAGCTTATATATAAATATATATGTATATATACACATGTATATGTATATGTGTCTGTGTTTGTGTGTGTGTATGTATATATATATATATATATATACACACACATACACATACACACACACACAGATTTCAGGTACTAATTGTAGAGAAATTTCCCTCCAGTAATGAAACTACCAGTTTAATCAAAAAAAAAAAGTGATCAGGCAAGTCAAGAAATTGAGAATCAACCTGGGTCTGGGAGTCAAGAAGACTGGGTTCATTTCCTGCCCTTTACACATAAAGTGTGTGACCTTGGGCAAGTCTACTTATAATATCTAGGCACCCTCAAGTAACTATTTTTAAAATAATATATTTCCCAGGTAACTCTTTAAAATTTTAACTTATAAATGGTTTGCTAATATATCAGTATATCCGTAGAAGGCATTTTCCATAACATGACTTTCATACACTGATGAAATAGTGAATTACAGTCTCAATATGTATTAGGTGCTATAAAAAAAAAAGTTGAAGCCTGAGTTGAGGTAACTCTAGAACAGTCTTAGTTATAGATGAGTTCCTAAACTGAATGGGTGCAGGGAGCCCCCACACTAATGAAATTACATGTCCAGACCAAGATTATTGAGATAAAAGTGCTTTGTAAACTAAGTACTTTATAACTGTGAGCTATGATTAAATTCATAATCTAAAAGTTAGATGTTACCAGAGAGATTTGACTCCCCTCTCAAAAATAAGAATAATTACTACAGCATCTCTGTAGTAATCATTCACTGCTTGAATATTTGTAGTGACAGGAAACTCATTACTTTACAAAACCCTCATTCCACTGTTAGACATCTCCAACTATAGCAAACTGCTTTGTTTTGGTTTTTCTTGAGTTGGGTATGTCAAAGTAACTTCTGCCCAGTGGTTTTAGTCCTGCCCACCTGGAACCACAAAGAATAAGTTCAATTCTTGTCCTACATGACAAACTTTCACTTCACCTCTGCCCTCTCCCTCCCTCCCTCCCCTATATAAACTGGTTCTTGCCAAGTCTTGTCAATTTTACCTCAATATCCCATATATGCCCCTTCCTCTCTGTTCACACTATAACCATCTTCCCCTGAATCCATGCATATGAGATACTGCTCCTGCCAAACAAAATTATGGACTTGGTTCCTCAACTTCTCATTTTTGAAAATCTTACCATAGGGTAAGAAGTAGCTTATTAACTTGTATCTGTTGTCAATTTTTATCTAGAAAATTGGCAAGCAGCCTACAAAGTCCACCCATATAAACTGCTTTAAGATTTAATATCTTAAAACTTCACTAAATCTTTGGGGACATCCTGTATGTAATATTCCCCTATTTTATATCTGCTCTCGATCCTTGTTCTGGCTATCAGCACATTGGATGACTCATCCTAACAGTCTTATTCCATGAGTACCTTGCCCTTCCTGGTCCAACAAACACTCCTACATGACTCCTACATAGAAACATTAATCCTCCTTATGGAGGAAAATAATTTGAAGGAATATAAATAATTACAAATTTCTGAAACACTACAGAAAAGTTCACTCAAACATCTGGGTATTTAATTTGCATAATAATGAATATTTGCATATTTAGAACTATATAAGAGCCTTGGGAATAGCAATTCTGCTCTCACTCCTCCCTTTCCCATCATTCAGGCAAATAACTCTTATAGAGATATTGAGATGTCCATCACCTGACAACTGGGTCTGCTGCAATACCCACCTTCTTAGAAAGGACCCAGAAAAGAAAAGTTCTCAACACAAAAGTCATTAGCATTATCAAATAGCTCAATGTCAGACACAAGTTTTACCAATGGGAATGACATTCAAGAAGAGGTATGAGTTTGTCTGGCAGCCTAAAGACTATGGGGCTTTTCTATCTGACTGGCAGCTAAAAACCTCCTACATATGTTGTCTTCCCCATTAGAATGTGGCCTCCTTGAGAGAAAAACTGTCTTTCTTTACTATTTATATTCTCCTAGCTCTTAGCACAATGCTTTGCCCATACTAAGTGGGTAGTCATTTTTTTTGTTTTGTTCCCTGAATTGAAAATAAAATTTAAAATAATCATTTTAAGTAATTTTTAAATTCATTTATTCAGCTAAGTGACCAAATATTTTGGCCTCATAGAGACATAGAGACAGAGATAGATCTGAGTACATCAGTTCCTCATCTGTAAAATGGAGGCACTGGATTAGCTAACCCCTAAGTTCCTTTCCAATTTGAAAATTTGATTTACATACTAATCAGTGATCAAAGGCTAGCCTATATTCAGGTCCCAACTCAAAATTCAGGGCTGTAATCACTAGGCTGTTTTGTTTTTGTTTTTTAATATGAAGTCTGTTTCCTCTTCATAAATTACCTTATGATTTAGACAACCAGATAAAAAGCAGGAAGTTCCAAATTTAAAATCTGTCATGCGGTGGTAGTATATACTGTAGAAAGGAATGAAATCTAGTTGTTTCACTTTTGAGTTTCTACACTGGGTCACATTTACTCCAGTTAAACTAGTGATTAGTACTTGAACAAATATACCAGACACCTTCCAGTTCAATGATCTGTAGAACACAAATTACCAAACAGATATTGGCATTCATACCTGTGCAATAGTTAATCAACCACAGACATATAAGCTGCTGTTATAAAAGCAGTTAAGAGTTGTGATAATGTGGTCTCATTTCTCAAGTTGCAACTAAAGTAGTAAAAAAACAAACAAAAGATGTTTGACTAAATTCATTTGCCTCAGCTAGTCAGCCCTAATCAATAGGGCTAATAATAAGGCTAATAAAAGCCCTAATCAATATTTATTATGTGCCAAGCACTGTGCTAAGTGCTAGGGATACAGAGAAAGGCAAAAGACAGTTCCTGTTTTTAGGAACCAATTCCCAGGATCATTCATTAATTGTTGTTCATCCTGTGTTTTTTGGAAGAGGACCAATGACATCATGGGGTGATGGTTTGACTTGCTTGTGAATTGGATTTAAGTGACGCAGAGCTGCACTAAGTCATCAGCCTCACTTTCTCTTCCTGAGTCATCAAAGTACAGACAAAAGTCAAGATGACTGGAGATGGCCCAGGATGTAGTGGATGACCTTGTGATCTCAGATGTCTGACCAAGCTCTAAATGTCCCGCATCACCTACCTCAGCACCTTCATGGCCATTGGAACAAACTGCTCTCATGTGCCATTCCACCAAGGAAAGTCTTCACATACTTGGGGTAGACATCCCCCTAACTCACCAACAGGTTTGAGACCTGTCAATTACCCTCAAACACATTTAGAATTAGTTTTGCTTGGGTGTGGCTGCTACCCATGCGACATCTTCTCGGAGCCACAGGTGAGAGAAGGCAGGATAGTACACCAAAGGCAGGTGAGCAGCCCTGGAAAGGATGCAGCAGGCCCTCACACAAGAGGTGCCAGTCCTCCCTGAACACCCCATACACCTAGCATTAAGTAAGAAATACTATCTATTGTGTGCAAACTATTAAAAGTCATGAGAAGTAGTTCTCTAGACATGTACAAGGAAATAGAGCACATTGCCTTTATAATATCTCTCACTGTGCCAAGAAGGAATATTCTATCACAGAATCCTAGAAGGTGAAGCCTAGAAGACACAACAGATATTATGTAGGATCATAAATCCAAGGAAGAAAATGACTTTAGAGGTTAGCTGGTCCAACCATTTATTCAAGGCAGCTAATGGTGCAGTCAGAGGACAGGGCCTAGAGTTAGGAAGGCCTGAGTTCCCTCACCCTCTGGATGCCTCAGTTTTTTTCAACTAGAAGCAGGGATCTTATATAATAGCATCTACCTCACAGCATTCTTGTGAAGATTAAATAGGATATTTGTAAAAGGTGCTTAGCTGAGTGCTTAGTACATAGTAGGTGCTATACTAATATTATTCCTTCCAACAACTGAGGAAACTGACAAGAAGTTTCAAGTGACCTGAACAAGTTCATACAGGTAATATAACCCTCACATTTTAGAGATAAAGAAAAGGAGTCTCAAGGACCTGAGTTCAAATCTGGCCTCAGACACTTAACACGTACTAGCCATGTGACCTTGGGCAAGTCACTTAACCCCAATTGCCCTGCCTTCCCCCCTACAAAAAAAAAAAAAGGTGTCTCAGAAACATGAAGTACATTGCTCAAAGTTATCATATAATCAGGGTGAAAGTCTTGCTGGTAAGGCCTTCCCATGCCCACCCAAAGTACCTTCTGAATAACCTTCTGAAGTCAATTAAATTAAATAAAAGAACCTATTAAAAACAAACAAATAAATAAAAAACAGTTCCCAATAGCTAGAAGTTTACAACATTCTATCCAGGAAGTAACCTAAAATCCCAACTCCTAGGGAATGATCTCTCCCATCCAACAGCTCAGCTCCAATCCCACCCTAGTTCTGGGCCTTACCTCTTCTTGCCTAGTTATAGTAAAAGCTTCTTAACTGCTGTTTTTATCTCCAGTCTATCCCACCTCCAATGTGTACTCCACACTCATGCACAAATAATCTCAGTGTACTGGTTTGATCATTCCTCTACTCAAAAAACTTCAGTGGCTCCCCATTACCAACTGAATAAAGTATAAAGTTCTGCTATAGGATTCAAAGAGAAGGAAACCTTCTCAGGAACACCTCCTATGTGTCCAAGGGGCTTAGTCTAGGAATTTTCAGCTTCCCCTTCTAACACTGCTTCAAGATGCTGCCATCTTAACACCTATGATTCCCTCTTTTCCTGGGCTCATAGGGCTCCTTCTCTCCAGTGTTCTCCAGTAGGAGTCTCTACTACTTCAGATTGCTACTTTCTCAGTCTCTCTCAACTTGGGATTCTTTCAACTGTCTCCAGCTCTGGGTCTTTTAAAGATGAAGCCTAAAGCAGCAGGACTCTTATTGTGACGACACCCTTTAAGGACACATTATCTGGACAGAACAAAGGCTTCCTCTTTTAACTTTGTTAACTTTGACCCCCCTCCTGGTCACACCCTCCATATTATTATTATCTATAAGATGGGGAGTGGGGAGTTATGAGAGACAGTCTAATACTTAATAGATTATTTTCCCAGAGAATAGTTTGTTGGTGCAGGAATCTGAGAGAATGTGGTACAGGAAAATCACAGTTTGACAGAAGTCAGAAAAAGAGACAGCTTCAGAACTTGGGCCACAGCAGAGAGGGCAAATCAAATGAAGATTTCTAATGAGATGCTTTAGACAATCAAGTGACAGTATAACGGTACTAGACATTGAGAAAAGGAAGCACCAGGCAGAATGAGAGGAGCCCAAAAGGAAAGTGGGGAATGACATCAATGAATTTTGCTTCCTATATAATTTTCCCCCCTAGGGAAATGGCCTCCCTATGGTATATAGTATTTTGTATCTAAGAGCAGGACTTCAGAGATGTTCTGAAATAATAAGCCTAGACTTAACCAGTAAACCATTTCTTTTTTTTTGCTTTTTTTTTTCTTTGGATGGGGGAGGGCAGGGCAGTTGGGGTTAAGTGATTTGTCTGAAGTCACACAGCTAGTAAGTGTTAAGTGTCTGGGGCCATATTTGAACTCAGGTCCTCCTAACTCCAGGGCCTGTGCTCTGTTCACTGTGCTAGCTACCCCTAAACCATTTCTTAATAGCATCAAAATCACTTTTTAAATGCAACTTAAACAATAAAATTTCAAGATACTATGTCATGGTAGAATATTTATACTTGTCCCCAAATGATGATTAATCACACACCTAAGCAAAAGCTTTAACTTTTCATATAGAATAATATAAACAAGATCATAGCATCACAGATTTAGAGCTGTAAGAGATCTTAGAGGTCTTTTGGTCCAACCCTTTCATCTTACAGATGAGGAAATTGAGGCTTAAAGAGGTTGTCCAGAGTTACATAGGTAATAAGATAATGCAGAGATTAGTCAAAGTAAATACCTTATACAAATATCACCTGCTCCTTCTATCACATTCTATGCTATAGTGTTTGCCAATGAGGAAGTTCCAAAGATTTTTTGAGATCAAATGAGATCATTTTGATTAAGTACTTTGTAACTCCTAAAAGGCTATATAAATGTTTGAGATTATTAAAAAGCTATTTGGTGATAGCTGTTATTGATACATAGGGTATATGGGGTGTTCAGGGAGGACAACCTCCTGTGGTGTGAGGGCTTGCTGAGCCCTTTTCAGGGATGTTCATCCACCTTTGATGTCCCCTGCCACCTAGCTCTCACTGCTGGCTCCAAGAAGCTGTAGCATGTGCAGCAGCCACACTGGTAAAACCAATAGGCTAAGTCAGGTTAAGGATAACCAACAGACCTCAAACCCAAAGGGGAGCTGGGAGAATGTCTATCCCAAGCATATCAAGACCTTCCCAGGTGGAATGAGCAGATGAGAGCAACTTGTTCCAATGGCCATGAAGGTAGCTGAAGCAGGTGCTGTGGAGCGTTTAGAGCTTGGTCAGACATTAAAGATGCCAAGGTCATTCACTACATCCTAGGTCATCACCAAGTTATCCTGACTTTGGTCTTGTCACTGGACTTCAATGACTCAAGAAAAGAGAAGCTGACAAGTGTTGCATGATTCTGCCTCACTTAAATCCAATTCACTTGAAAGTGACATCACCCTGTGGTGTCACTGGTCCTCTTCAAAATCAAAGGATGAACAACAATATTAACAGCACAATCAACACTTAAATCCAATTCATGCACCAGTCAAGACATCGCTCTGTGATGTTATGGGTCCTCTTCAAAAAGGAAAGAACAATAACAATACATGTAAGGTGTGTGCTGCTCATTTATGATATGTTTATCCACATGGGATTCATGGATAATCGAAGTCTGGAACCATGTTTCTCTCTCTCTCCCTCAACAAATAGAGAATGTTCCCTCCTTCCAAATTCCCTCCTTCCAAATTCTCTCACCAATTCTACTCCTCACATGGTCATGCAGTCATGTCATCCTGCTCTCTACCAATAAGGAGAGTCTTGTGCAAATTGATCCTGTCTTGAAACCTGGGTTACATAAATGATGTATACAGCAATCATCCAACTTCCTCTAGCTGCAGCTTCTCTCCTTTAGCATAAAAATAAATAATAGACTTTGGGTTTTATGTCATACTTTGGCCTTCTACCCAGGTCATGTCTGGAGTGGATTCTTATTTAATACTACAGGACAACAGTTTCACTATATTTATTATCCAATATGGATTGCAAAATATGAGTTATTCACCAGGTGGCATTCTACTAGAACCCCCAATCCAGTGCCTTGGTCAATTTCTTTCAGCTCATGCACTAGATAGCATTCCTAAAAGTCTGTAGTATCCCTACTAGCCACATGAGAATAATCAGCCTGAAAATGCCTAGACTCTCCTTCCACTACAAGTCCGTGCTTTGACAGTGGACTAAAATCATTCTATTGGAGGTAATAGAATACTACTCAAAATATGAAATCTATTTTCTGTAAATTGCTTATGAGACCTGATCTCCTTTGGGTTTCTCTTCTTCAAATCTCAGCCCCCTGTATTTGCAGGGCTCAGAAATTTAGCATTCTTTGATAAGCTAGTTTATTGTTTATATTGTATCTAGAACAAAATGGACAGGAAATTATCAAGAAGTCCTACATGGGACTTCACCTTCAGTTACCTCCTAAACCTCCTCCCACATGCACTCCCAGATCTTTGGGTTGTTGTTGTTGGTGCTTCCTTCTCAGAGGACCTTCTCATCAGGAAGATGATGCAATGACTTGCAGATAAATTGGATTTAAGTGAGGGAGGACTGGTGCAAATTCACCAGCCTCACTCTCTTCTCTAGAGCCACCTGGATTCAGTGGCAAGATATAGATCATGATGACTAGCGATGGCTCCAGATGCTGTGGGAGACATTGACCTTTTTAAGTTAAGGTCTTTCTTTTTAAGTTTTAAGTTAAGATCTTTCCCAGGTTTCAGTTTGATTGATCCATTCAGTGATCAAGGCTCAGTAAGACATGAGGCAAAAAATGGCCACTTTTATCTAGTAGTTTTTGGTTTGTTTTTTTAATCAATCTGGGAGGGGAATATCCTTAGGATTTCTAGCAAAAACAGAAAAAATTGCTATTCACATTCACTCTGAGCCATCAGGACCCAAACAATAACCAAATGGGCCTTTGGCTATTATTAACCAATTAATGTGAGTCAGAATGATTTGGGTTTAAGGCATGGTCCTTAAAAAAGAAAAATAGCCTGTAAATCCCAAGATATCTTGGGAGGTTTCAAGAATCAAAATTT
The DNA here is from genome assembly GCA_011680675.1 of Gymnobelideus leadbeateri. Lineage (NCBI taxonomy): Eukaryota > Metazoa > Chordata > Mammalia > Diprotodontia > Petauridae > Gymnobelideus > Gymnobelideus leadbeateri. Next base: position 1,029,494 of record WOXC01004764.1, on the reverse strand, counting down.
ACATTCCTTTTGGGCAGAGCAGAAGAAAAGGAAAGAAGGAAGGAAGGAAGGAAGGAAGGAAGGAAGGAAGGAAGGAAGGAAGGAAGGAGCTGCATTGCCCAACTGGAACTGGCCATTTGGGTCCCCAGTGGGGCAGCTCCTACTACTCACAGATTGTCCTTCATTCTTGAAGAAGACTATGACATCAGAAAAGTGATGCCATGACTTGCAAGTGAATTAGATGTGGTTAGAGGAACTCCTAACCACATGCACCCATGGTTCAGAAGAAAGGAATAAAGGGGAGAGAAGTCCATATCTCATCTCAGAATTATGGACTAGAAACTAGGAAAAGCAGGAAAGATGAAAGAAAACAATTTCCCCCAGATCAACAATACAATGGAATGGAATCCACAATTAGATTGTGAGTTCCTTGAGGGCAGGAAAGGTTTTTTGCCTTTCTTGGAATCCCCCACAGAATTTAGCATAGTGAATGGCACATGATAGTTATTCAATAAATGATTATTGAATGAATGATTGACAATAGCTGGCAATCTTAGCAACATAGTTTCGTCTTTCATTACAGCCTCTGGTTCTTCCACTCTCTAAGGGTGCTATAGCTTTAGGACAGAGTTTATTGTGTTCTCTGCATTTCCTCCTATGATCTCAATGACTAGCTGCTCACATCTCTGGCAACAGCAACCACTGCTGCCACAGTAGGTGATTACTTTCCTTTTCTTGGAAGCTTGGGAGTCTGAGTCCAACGTCATCATAAAGAAAACAAGAAGTAAATTCTGGACATGGCAGCATAAAGATAACGTGCCTCTGTCTCCTATTGTGAGATCTCCTGCCCCAAAGTACATTTAGGGTATGACATTTTGGCATCCCTTCTCTGTAACAGAAAGCGATGAAATAGTCTCATTTGCAATGGTTGAGTCTCACAGTTGCTGTTCCATTTGTCTCCTAGAGAAATTTTCTGTGCCTTTGTTTTTCTACAGAGATAAAAAGGACATGCAAAAGCTTTAGCGACATACCTTCTCCCAGACGAAGATTTTGCATTCCCTGGGGAAATGATTTGATGTACATATGAACTTTTACAACTGAACAGCATAAACGTCAACATTTTTTTTTTGCTTTTTGGAGGGCAATTGGGGTTAAGTAACTTGCCCAAGGTCACACAGCTAGGTTTTTTTGTTTGTTTGTTTTTGTGTGCGTTAAGTGTCTGAGACCAGAACCGAACTCAGGTCCTTCTGACTCCAGGGCCGGTGCTCTACTCACTGAGCCACCTAGCCACCCGAAAGTCAACATTTAAAACACCTAGGGTCGTTATCCCAACATAACAGATAATCTTCCTATGGTTCCACTCATATCTCAGCCAGATGAAATAAACATAACATAATGCAAAGCATTACTTCACAAGCCGATTCAAAGACTAGTTGTCTAAACTCGACATGTACATACACAGTGGTGGTGATGAATGAAATGGGGGGGAAACATCAATGCATACCTAACAGACAAATGTAGCAATAATACTTGCATATCATTAATTCATAAATCAATCAACCAGCATTTATTGAGTGCATACTATGTGCCAGGCTCTATACCAAGTTCTTTTTTTTTTTCTTAAAGCACTTTTTAATTTAATATAACTCGACACCACACTGCACTAGGACATACTATGGAAAACAGTTGGCACAGAATGTATTGGACGAGATGCCAGGGGCACTAAGGAAGGCACTAAAAACAAATGGACCCAGCCTCACACAGATGAAGACAAACTGTGGGTTTCTGGGCAATAAGAGTATCAGATTGACCAGCGTCCTTGGGGAGGATCAGTTTGAGTATCTTGAGAAGTAACGTGGCTTCGCCCATGTGGCTGCAGCCTGCTTTCAGGTGAAGTAGGCTTAAGTTCTTCCTCAGTTTCTTTACCTGACTTCTCATCCTCCTTTGTTGTGTATTTTCCATCACTTTCTTTTGGTACCTAAATGGCTTTTTTTTCCCAGGAATAATAACAGGTTTCTTTTGTAACCATTTAAAGTAAGGTTTGGAGGGCAGCTAGGTAACACAGTGAATAGAGCATCGGCCCTGGAGTCAGGGGGACCTGAGTTCAAATCCATCCTCAAACACTTAACACTTTACTAGCCATGTTACCCCCAAAAAAAATTAAAATAAGATTTTTTTCCTTTTACTTTCTCTTTGGCATTTATGGGTTGAGAAGTCTGAAAACCACCACAGCTGATTCACTCTTCTGAAGTCTGCTCTGGCCAGTCTGCAACACTGGTCAGGGGAGCCCACTATACTAAGTTCTGGGGATACAAAAAGAGACAAAAATACTCTCTACCCTTAAGAAGTTCACAATTTAGGGGCAGCTAGGTGGCTCAGTGAATAGAGCACCGGCCTTGGAGACAGGAGGACCTGAGTTCAAATCTGGCCTCAGACACTTCACACATACACACACACACACACACACACACACACACACACACACACACACACACAAACAACTAGCCGTGCGACCTTGGGCAAGTCACTTAACCCCAATTGCCCTCCAAAAAGCAAAAAAAAAAAAAAGTTCACAATTTAATGGAGGAGGAAACAAGCAAACATACGTAGAAACAAGCTATATATTGTTCAGTCATTTTTCAGTCACATCTGAGTCATTATGACCACATTTAGCATTTTCTTGGCAAAGATGCTGGAGTGGTTTGCCATTTCCTTCTCCAGATCATTTTACAGATGAGGAAACAGAGGCAGACAGGGTTAGGTGATTTTTCCAGGGTCACCCAGCTAGTAAGCATCTGAGGCCAGATTTGAAAACAGGAAAGTAAGTCTTCCTGATTCCAGCCCTGGCATTTGATCCACTGAGCCACCTGGCTTCTCCTGAAACAAGCTATATATAGGATAAATAGAAAATAATTAAGAGAGGGAAGACACTAGAATATAAAGAGATTAGGAAAGGCTCCTCATAGAAGACTGGGTTTTAATGGGGACTTTAAGGAAGCCAAAGGGAAGCCAGGAGGCAGAGATAAGAAAGGAGAGTATGCCAGACATGGGGAGCAGCCAGAGAAAATGCTTGGAGCCAAGAGATGGAATATCTTGTTCGAGGAACAGCCATGAGGACCGTGTCACTGGATTAAAGAGTACATGGCAGGGAATCACATCTAATAAGACTAGAAAGGTGGGTGCTGGGGAATAGGTTATGAAGGGCTTAGAATGCCAAACGGAGGATTTTGTATTTAATCCTGGAGGGGAGAGGGAGCCACCAGAGTTTGAGTAGAAGGGTAACATAATTAAACCTGTACTTTAGGTAAATCACTTTGGTGGCTGAGTGGAAGATGGAATGGAGTGGAGGATGAGGAGATAAGGGTCTGCACCAGTGTTGGCAGTATCCGAGGAGAGAAAGGAGCATATTTCAAAGATGCTGCAAATGTGAAATCAACAGGCAACAGTTTGGATATGGAAGATGGAAGACAGTGAACAGTCAAGGATGACACTTAGGTTGCCAGCATGGAGGACTGGGAAAATGGTGGTGACCTCAAGGGGGAAGTCTGGAGGTGGAGACAATTTAGGGAAAAGATAATGATTTCAATTTTGGACAGGGTCATATTTAGGATGTCTGTTGGGATATCCAGCTGGAGATGACTGAAAGGTAGTTGGAGATGCAAAACTGGAAATCACAAAGAGGTTAAGGCAGGTAGGTAGAATTGAGAACCATCAGCACAGAAATAATAATTAAATGCATAGAAACTGAAGAGATCACCAAGTATAGTACAGAGGGAGAAAACAGGAGAGCCTAGGTCAGAGCCCTGGTGGGACACCCATGGTTAGAGGATAAATAACATATCTAGGAAAAATGGAAAAATCAATGTGAGGTATGGATGAATAAAGTATACAAAGTATGGTACATTGTGTAACTGAGTATTATTCCACTAGAAGAAACTATGGAAGGGATGATTAAAAAAAAAAACAACCTGGGAAGACATATAAAATGATGCAAAATATAAGAACCAGGAGAACAATTTATACAGGAGCAACAACATTGTAACACACACACACACACTGAAAAGACTTAGGAACTCTGATCAATGTAATCAACGATTAAGACTCCAGAGGATCCACTAATGATTAAACATGTTACCTTCTTCCTGACACAATGGTGATAAGACACAAGGTACAAAAGAGACATTCATTTTGGGCCATGACAAATGGTTTTGCTATGCTCGATCATACCTATTACAAGGACTGTGTTTTTGATTTGTTTTGTATTTTGTTTGGGGATGGTTAAATGGGGAGAAAGAAGGAGTTGGAGACAGTGTTGCCCAAAAAAGAACAGAAGTATTTTTTAAATTCCTAGAAGAGAACAGAAGAAAGTTCAGAAGGAAACACAGGCAAGCAGGACAGTTTTGAAAGTAACATGTCAAATTTATTATATGCTTTAATAAACAAGCAATCTATAATAGATTAGTGATTTCAAATATGATCCTATTTTTTCTGTTCTACTTTGTGTATAGGAACGTGGGGGGGGGTTTGGTGTGTTAAATTCAAAATTTTAAAAAATAATAAAGAGAAAATGTAAGTGATGAAAAAAATGAGAAAACAAAATTTGTTAGAAAAAAAGACATAACTGAGAACTATTGATCACAGTGTAATCATAATGACCAATTTTGGCCCCAGTAAGGAGATGAGAAAATTCATTTTCTTCTCTTCTTTAAAGAAGCTGGGAAGGACTATGAATGAAGAAGGGTAGCTAGGTGGTATAGTGGATAGAGCACCTGACCCTGTAATCAGGAAGACCTGAGTTCAGATCCAGCCTCAGATACTTATGATCCTGGGCAAGTCACATAACCCTGTTGACCTCAATTTCCTCATCTGTAAAATAAGCTGGAGGAGGCCAGAGTCCAGGGAGTCAGAGGCTGAGCCTGGGCAGCAGCCAAGGTACAGCAAGATCCTTCCAGCTGGCATGCTCTTAGTTCTAGGTTCAGCTCCTTGGCACTGCCCATCTTACCCAAGACAGCAATGACCTACAAGAATGTGCTGATCACTGGTTGCTCTTCTGGCATTGGCCTGGCCCTGGCTGTGCAGTTGGCCAAGGATGAGCTTAAGAGTTTCAAAGTGACTGCCACCAGGTGGGACATGACAAAAAAGGAGCCCCTGGAGGGGAAAGTTAGGGACACACTGGAGAAGACACTTCAGATCCAGCCCTTGGATGTTACCTGTAAAGACTCAGCTCGTCAGTGTGTGGCTACCTACTGGACCAAAGAGTGGATATTCTGGTGAGTGATGCAGGGATGGGTCTGATTGGTCCCCTGGAGGGTCAAGGTATGGCGACCATACAGTGGGCACTCAACATCAATTCTCTGGGGCTGGTGCGGCTGGTCCAGGAAGTGGTTCCCCAGCATGAAGCAGTGCTGCCAGAGGCACATTGTGGTCATGAGCAGCATCCTGGGCCAACAGGAACCCCTTTTCAATTATGCATACCTTGCTTCCAAGTTTGCCATGGAGGGGTTCTGTGAAAGCCTTGCCCTGCAGGTGCTCAAGTTTGGGATGAACATCAGCCTCCTAGAACCAGGTCCTTTGGTCACATAGTCTGAGAAGAAACCATATGAAGAAGGAGCCTCTATGCACTTCTCCAACGTGGATGCTGAAATAGGACATCTTCCAGGTTTTCTACATGACCTACTCAAAAGATGTCTTCTCTGCCTTGGGTCAGACCCCTGAGGAGGTCACAGATGATTGGGGCATCCAACCCTCCGTTCCACTGCCAGACCAACAGCGTGTACACACCACTGACCACTCTGAAGCATGCAGACCCATCGGGCCAGCTGCCCCTCAGTGCTTTCCATCAGCTCGTCTTTTGGCATGATTGGCTCTTCCAGGCCAGTCTCAGACTTTTGAAGATGCTACAATGGAGGAAGCAGCTTGACCTGGGCCCTCTGCCTCAGCCTCCAGCCCTGCCCTGACTCCCAGTCCCTAGCTTTGACCCCCTACAGTCTTACCTACCTTCTTCCAACGGTCTCAGGGCCCTGAGACTGGCATCAATTTATGGTATGTGGGGTACAAAGAGGTCTTAAGGTCCTGCCCACCTTTTTCTCCTCTTCCTAGGTTGCTAGATGCCCTAGGGTCTTGGGAATTTTAAGTATGCAAGGCAGATCAGCTGGTCCTATCCCCAATTCTTACTGCAGATGATGTCACATGTTCTTAGTCTCCTTTTCTGTTCCCCCCTGCTACTCTCCACCCCACCCCCAAGTTCCTCCCAAAGGGCCAGGAGCTTGCCTTCAGACCTGGCCCAAATGACCCTAGACACTGAGACGTTACCGGCATGGAGGCAAGGGCTTTCCTATAGGCACACAAACACAAGCCTAGATGGGTGTAGGCCCTCTTGGGAGAGGTCTTCATTGCCTAGAGAGACCCTGAGGGAAGTGAATACCTTCCCCCTTCTAATAAACATGCATGTCTGAAATTACAACAACAACAACAACAAAAAGCTGGAGGAGGAAATGGCAAATCATTCCAGTATCTTTACCAAGAGAACTTTAATCAGATGCAACTGAAAAACAACTCAATAAATGAAGCAGGAACATTATATATACTAGCAGACATAGTTAACTGTGTTGGTTAGTTTTACTGAAATTTTTTCTCCCACTTCTTTTTCCTTTTCAACCTTAGCTATAAGAAAAGGCTTTCTGCATAGGGGAAGGGAAATACATATTTGAGAATATATCCCGAGTTTTCTTCAAGACTGAACTAAAATTGCACTCCCAAAGGAAGCCAGTCCCCATCCTCCAGATGTTAGTTGCCTTTCTGTCTGAGATTACCTTCTATCTGTATACCTTTTGTATGTATCTAGTTATTTTCACATTTGTCTACCCTATCAGAATGTGAGCTCCCTGAAGGCAAGGGCTGTTTTTGCCTTTTTTTGTATCCCAGGCATTTATTATACAGCCTGGTACACAGCAAGCCCTGGTTGACTGATTGAATAAATAAAGACAATATTAAATTCATACATATATATGTGATTTTTAAAAAATATACATCACTGGGGGTATTTATGACCCGAAAAAAGCTGGTAATATAGTGACAATATGAGACCACAGATGGACAGCCAAAGGCTACGTCAAAAGGACCAGCATATTCAGTGGATCCTCAAGGATTTGTGGAAACACATGGATAAGAATCACTGAAGATGAGAAGGTGTATAAGGTCTGTAATCCTGATCTTCTGTGAAAATCTGCCTCTGGAGCACCCATACTGATAAAATTATGGATTCATAGGGTGGAACCATCAAAGACTGGAAAGCACTTAGCTAGCAAAAATAATAGTTAGCATTTACCTGGTGCTTTAAGGTTTGCCAAGCACTTTACAAATTGCACTTTATTTGATCCTCAAAACAACTCTAGGAGGTAAATGCTGTTATTATCCCTATTTTGCAGATGAGGAAACTGAGACTGAGAGAAGTTAAGTGGCTTGTCTGGGATTACACAGCTAAATAAGCAAGTGTGGTGGGATGGAATTGAAGTCTTCCTGACTCCAGGGGCAGTGCTCTACCCCCAAGTACCACCAAGCTGCCTTCAATTAGCAAATAAACCTATTTTCCTAAACTGGGCTTGCTAAAAGTGAGGCAAACCTAAATGACAAAGTGGCTATTGCCAAGAATCCTAAGCCCTGTCCTCTAAGCCATAGTAACTCCCTCCTTGGTCCTATCTGTTGCTCACATTATTTTTTTCTTCCTCATCATTCATTCCTAGCAGTCCCCACTGAGGAAATGGGGGAAGAGGCTTGGGGAAAGTAGGAGTTTTCAGCATTTACAAATCTGGGATCGCACCCAGCCCCATCTCTTTCTCCTTGTATCTGGGCTGGTTGGTAGCCACAGTTGTGATCTACACAAATGGAAGTCAGGGCCATGGAAAAAGTAAGAAAGGAAAAAGTAACTTTTGAGAAAGCCACAGGGAATACAAGTTTCAGGGCTGCTGAGAGGGATATCTAGAGATCAGAGGGATTCTAATCTATCTGAACCTTACTGGTAAGCAAACTAGTAAACCACAGGAAAGGGGAGGGAAGGAGGAAGGATAACTCTGTCTTTCTGAAGAGGAAAACTGTGTCCTTCTGAAGAAAAGAGACGTGGTTCACTTTAGGGTCAGCACTATGAAAGGCAGGGATATCTACTGTTCTCCAGAAACTTTAAAAAGGGAAAGATGGTGCTTCTACCTAATGAGAGAGAACATAAATGGGAAAACAAAAAAACAAGGCTTAGAGGTATTAGACACTGTACAAAAACATGTGGCAACACCATAGCTTCTGTTTGGCCCAGAAACAAACATGATTATTGATGGATTAAGGCAGGATCTTGTGAATGGCAGGAGCCAGGCTCCACCCTGAGTGAAGCCTCCACATCTGTCCTTGAAGGAGGTCCTAATTTGCATGGGCAGCTCCTCTGACTTAGTGCTGCTGATATAATGCCAAAGGGCAGATCCCTGAGAAAGGAGACATCCATTCTAGCCAGGGCCTACAAGTGTAGGGCTTAAAAGTTGAGAAACCAGCCAGGAGATGGGGAAAAAAAAAGAAAAGAAAAAAAGAGGGCTCATTTAGGCCCCAGTGATTAGAAAGGCCTGAGAACCTTTTGTCTCAGCCCAATCTGATTGAAAAATGCTAAGTGATGCTCCAAAAGGGGGTGCAGAGAGAGAGCAGGAAGATGATCTGGTCAAATTGCAATGCAATATGAAAAGCAACAAGAAAAACAAGACTTTTAAGCTGCCAACAATTTTTAGAAGAGTGTTTCAAGGATACTGAATTTTAATGTTTTGTAATTACAGAAACAGAGTGGGGAACAGTGAATACGTCATGGTATGGGGAAAAAAATGCTTAGATTTTAGGTCAAACATGAGTTGGACAATAAGTTCGAATTATGACTGAGCCATTTACTACCTTGATCAAGAATCTCTCTGATCTTCAGTTTTCTTGCCTATAAAAGAAGGCTTCAAAGATCCCTCCCAGTCCTAAATCTTTCCTTCTATAAACAACATCCAGTGTAAGTTTTCATCATGCTCTGGAACACCCTGCTCCCCAAGTCCCTTCTACAAGTTCCACAGAGCCAAGATCATGATGATTTTGGCTTATTTGGTCTATGGAGCAGTGTGGCACAAATGCATGCTGCTACATAAATAATAATCTGTCTTTTTCACTTGCTTTCTCCCTCAAAATCCAGTGCTGCTATAAACTTTTTTGGGGGGAGGGGTATTTGCAACTCCAAAAATCACAAATTGTACTCCACCATCCCATGCTATGCCTGTAACCCAATTTCTGGAAAGAGGAAGTAGGCTAACCAGGGGACATTTTTTAAAGAGATGGAGAAAATCATCAGTGAGAACAGAGAAAGCAGTATTCGTTGGCTCCACTTTTTCCCTATTGCCAATTTTTGTAGGTTTACTATTCTCTACTAAACAGTATTAATAAGAGGAAACAAACAAACATCTCCCATCCCCCAGCAGGAAGGATGATGGTACCTCATTAACTTTACCAACCTCTCAATCCAGCAACACCATAAAAAAAGGATAATTAGTGGTAATGCCCAAGGCAAAAATAAGACCAAAAAAACCCCTAAAAAACAAAATCAGAAAAGCTGAAACTTAGATATTAAAGGCTACATATATATTCTTTTTTATGAAAAAAATTTTCGAAATTAAAAAACAGATTATAAAAACAAATTTTAACTTTTATTTTTTTATTTTGAATTTCAAATTCTCTCCTCTTTGCCTCTCTTCCCCCCTCCCTGAGATAGCAATTAGATATAGATTAGACATGTGCAGTCATGCAAAACATATTTATATATTAATCTCATTGCAAAAGAAAACACAAACAAAAAAGAAAGTTTAAAAAATATGCTTCAATCTGCATTGAGATTCTATCAGTTCTTTCTTTGAAAGTGGATAGCATTTTTCATCTTAAGTCCTTCAGAATTGTCTTGGATAATCATATTTCTGAGAATAGCTAAATTATTCTCAGTTGATCATTGTCCAACATTGCTGTTACTGTGAATAATACTCTCCCAGTTCTGCTCACTTCATTTTGCATCAGTTCAGCCACACACACACTCACACTTCTTTATTTTCAGTATTTTATTTTTTCTAGTTACATGTAAAAACAATTTTTAGCATTTTTTAAATAAAATTTTGAGTTCCAAAATGTCTCTTTCCAGGGAGGTTTAGGTGGTGCAATGAATAGAGCACTGTCCCTGGAATCAGGAGGACCTGAGTTCAAATCCAGCCTCAAACATTTAACACTTATTAGCCATGTGACCTTGGGCAAGTCACTTAACCTCAATTGTCCTGCCTTCCCCCCTCCAAAAAGCTAAAAAAAAAAAATCCAATTTCCCTTTCCTTCCCTCCCCTTCTTCCTCCCTAAGACAGTAAACAATTTGATGCAGGTTATATATGTGCAATCATGTAAAGCATATTTCCATATTATTTTGAAAGAAGAAATAAAACAAAAGGAAAAACATGAAAATAGTACTACAAATATATTCTTAAACAATTGTTTAAACCTTAAACTATGTTGTCTTTTTAAAAAATTTTTGTTCTTAACATACTGAAATAGGTAAATGCAAATTATTGCTGTGTCTAGGGAAGGTTTTTGTGCAAATTGATTGCTAATCCATCTCGCTTTTATACACTGAGCCAATAAAAGTTTATTTAAACAGCCAATTTTAAACACTCAAGGAAGTTTGTCCTCACTAGTCAGTCAGTCAATAAATATCTAACAAGCATCTACTCTGTGTCAGGCCTTGTGCTAAACACTGGGGATTAAAAAAAAAAAAAGAAGGCGGCAAAAGACCCTGCTCACCAGGAGCTCACAGTCTAAAGAAGGAGATGATATGTAAATACTGGAAATGCAAAGACAGAAATGAAAAAATCTCTGCCCACAAGGAGCTTATATTCTATAGGGAGAAACAGTGTGTGGGGGGGTTGTGTGTGTGTGTGTGTGTGTGTGTGTGTGTGTGTGTGTACAAAGAAGACTGAAAGAGGCTGGGGAGCCTGCTTCTAGAAAGGTATAATAATATACAATAGATTGGGTGGCTAGGTGGCACAGTGAATAAAGCACCAGCCCTGGAGTCAGGAGGACCCGAGTTCAAATCTGGCCTCATACACTTAACACAAAAACTAGCCATGTGACCGTGGACAAGTCATTAAACCCCAACTGCTCTCCAAAAAGCAACAACAATAATAATAATATGCAATAGAAGTGCCTTGCTCCCTGATTTGGAACATGAGCAGACATTCTGTAACTGGTTCTGGTCTGCTAACCAGGTGGTACAGAAGAGCCTTTTTGATTTGCTATGGAGTTAGAACAGGGGTGCATTTTTTAAAAACCAACAACACTTCAGCAACAGTCAGTCTCTTTCCAGACTTTCTGGCATTGCAGAAGAAGGATATATCTGCTGGGTGGGAAGACTCATGCCTTCTCTCATCCAAAGCCAAGAGTACATGGCTCTGGTGTTGCTTCTGTTTCTGATGTGTTCATTCTTCCCTGCTTCTCGTGAAGGAAATTAGAGATAACTATGATTTAATGAGCTTCAAAAGTTCAGGAACATAAGCTACCCAGAGGTCTGAAAATGGAGACTATGCTGGGTCTTGCAACCAGTCAGACTACCATCAAGGTTCAAAGTAATGATGTTCAGGACCCAGCCCAGAGGTAGCCAGGACTCAGACTCAGCCAACAGTGATGCTATATTTGGACATAAACTTGGTGGGACCAATGCTATGTAGAATGTGTATGAATTCTAAACCCATTCTCCCCAGAGATGGAGATAGTACAAAGGAGAATAGTGTCACTCCTCCCCTCAAACACACACACTCAGGTATTGGTGGGAAGAAGAGAAATTCTTGCTTTATCTGCAATGTAAATATTTCCTTCTAAAAGCTAATCGGGGTTAACTGGATAAATGTAACTGGGCCCTTAACAGTGGAAGGAACATATCAAAATGGAGACTCAAGCCAACAGTATTTGAGAAAAGTATCTCCAATTTCTCAGGAGTATCCCTAGAACACTAGAAGGATGATGTAGTTGACCCTGATCCATCACTACATAAGTATATGCAAAAAACATATATTCAATAAAAGTAGGGAAGGTGAGGGAATCAGGAAAGACTTGATGGAGAAGGTGATTCTTGAGATAGGCCTTGAAGAGAACTAAAGATTCTAAAGTACAGAGGTGAGGGAAAAGTGCATGACAGGCATGAGATATGGAAGAGTAAATGTTGAATATAAGGAACAGCAACACAGCTAATCTTATATCTTTTATAACATTTTCCTCCCTGCCACATCATGCCTGGCAAAACATTTCTATCTACTTTGTTTTTCCTACCACTATTCAGGTTACTTACAATTTTAACTCTCTTGAGACTGTGGTATTCTATTTTTTGTACTGGTTAGAAAAAAAGGGAGCTCAATCCGTGGAAGAGATTAGGTACATAGCATACAAAAGCAAACAAATACAGTAACACAGTATTTGATAAGCCCAAAGACCCCAAAGACTAAAACTGCCACAACACTGAACCCTTTGACAGAAATTAGGGTAGACCAACATTTCACAGGACACATCAAGACAAGCTCCAAATGGACATATGACTTTGATATAAAGTCACATCATAAACAAACATATCTATAGATATGAGAAGAGTTCATGACTGAACAAGTGATAAGATCACACAAGACAAAATGGACAGTTTTTATTACATAAAATTAAAACCTTTTTTTGCACAAATCTAATGCAGAAAAAATTAGAAGGGAAACACATTAAGAAAAAATATTTGCAACTAGTATCTCTGATAAAGGTCTCATTTCTAAGATACATAAAGAATTGATTCAAATTTATAGGACTAAGAACAATTCCCCAAGAAAAAAGTATATGAACAGATAGTTTTCAAAGGAAGAAATCTAAGCTTTCAACAATCCTAAGAAAAAAATGTTCTAAATTACTAATAATTAGAGAAATTCAAATTAAAGCAACTTTGAGGTTCTACCTCACACTCATCAGACTGGCAAAGACAACAAAAGAATAAGTTGGAAAGGCTGTGGGAAAATAGGTACATTAATGCTGTTCTGGAAAGCAATTTGGAACTAAGCCCAGAAAGTTACCAAATTGTGCATACCCTTTGACCAGCTTTACCACTACGAGGCCTATGCCCCAATGAAATCAAACAAAGAAGAAAAGGATCTATGTATACAAAAATATTTATAGCAGTTCTTTCTGTGGTAGCCAAAAATTGGAAACTAAGGGACTGTTCTCTTATTTGGGCATGACTAAACAAATTGTGGTTATATTAGTATAATGGAATATTATTGTGCCATAAGAAAAGATGAAATGGACAGTTTCAGAGGGAACCAGAAAGACTTTTATGAAGTGATGAAGGTGAGGTGAGTAGAATAGGAAATTATTTTATATGATGAGAACAGCATGAAAGAGTAAAATAATACTGAAAGATTTTAGAATTCTGATCACTATAACAAGAATGAAGATTCTTCTCCACACCCACAAGTACTATGTAGACATGTATTAAGGAATCTGGTTTTTAGATGTGTTTATTTATTTTTAATTTGCTGGGTAAGAGGGTGAGAGTGAAAGAAAATGATTAATATTTTAAATGCTTATTATTTGACAAAAATAGAGAGAATGAGAGATAGAAGCATAGAGAGAAAGAGGGATGGGGGGGAGGGAGGGAAGGAGAGAGAGAGAGAGAGAGAGAGAGATACACAAACGAGCACAAACTCAATGTGCTACTAAGCCAGACACATGCTCTGGGTGATATACATTTTTTTCATGCACTTGGTTTGTCCAGGGTTCATAATTAAATTCACAATTTTCACATAACAATGGATTTTATTGAAGAGTCTTCATAGTATCCCAGAGTTCCCTGCAATTAGTACAATGACCATTCTAAGTAGTAGCCTTTGAAAAATAATTTTTTTTTCTTTTTTTTTTGGGGGGGGGGAAGAGGAGCCTCTGTTTAGGACATCTTCCATGACAATGGGAAACATGTTAGGTGAACATTGACTTACCTGATAAAAAGTTATATCTATGGCAGAATTTTGTCAAAGGAACTATTTAACAACTCACATAGAAGATTTTTTTTTTAACTTATGAGAATTACATGTAGTCAGAAAGTAATTATTATATATCAACTAATACGGTGCTAGGCAAAGTGGGAAAAGTAAAAAACACTGTCCTGTTTTGAAGGAGTTCACAATATATGTGAGAAGAGAAAAAATATGGTTGTAAAACAATGAGGGAACAATCCAGGACAGAAATATAATTTCTAAGCTGTGTGCTAAAGACAATAGGTATATTGTGAATTCCAAAGAAAGGACAGAAAGATCAGCATTGGATAGATTCATTAAGGAATTCCTTAGCCCTTTGTTTTTTCTTCTTTCCATTCTTCCTTATTTTTTTTTTTTTGATAAAGAAAAAAACCGGATGTAGTTATAGTAATCACAAATCCCAGATTTTTCCAGGGCAGATTCAATTTCAAGAAAAGAAAGTATAAGAAATCGTACAAAATTATTAACTTTTGTCAGGTGATGGGTCCTAATTTGGGGCTTGGAAAGTATGATCATTGTAACTTCTATGAGAATGTAGGCAACTCAATGTATTACCAGAGTCCCTGCCAAGCAATAAGGGGGAGAAAAAACAGTTCAGCACTATAAAGGCAGGAAAAAAACAAGGCTCCACCTTCTCTTCCCCTGCTACAAAATTTCCTGTGTAAAATAAAGTTGGAAGGTGGTCATCATTTATCCTCCTCTAATCAAATGGTGCATTAAACAATTCTTTCTGAAAGACCTACTTCCCAGGTTTGTTGTGAGATCAAATGAGAGAATGGATGTAAATAACTTTGCAAACTTTTTGCTGTTATCATTCAGTCATGTCTGACTCTTCGTGACCCCATAGACCATAGCACACCAGGCCCTTCTATCCTCCACTATCTCTCTAAGTCTGTCCAAGCTCATATTCGTTCTTTCATGACATCATCTATCCATCTCATCCTCTGCCATCCCTTCTCCTTTTGCCTTCAATCTTTCTCAACATCAGGTTCCTTTCCAATGAGTCCTGTCTTCTCATTCTGTGACCAAAGTATTTAAGCCTCAGCATTAGTATTTGACCTTCCAGTGAATAGCCTAAATTAATTTCTTTAAGTGAAAATATTTTAAGTAATTAGAAAAGTACTGAGGAGTTTTTCACTTCTAATCCTTCATTTTTCAATTTTCAATTTCTGTAGCAGTTTGAACTCTTCCCTGATTAAAAATATATGCCACAGAGAATTTTCCAGGGAAAAATTTCCCTTTGCAATTATTTGAAACACATACATACATACAAGCACATTATGAAAAATAATGAAGAAGCAGCAAGGGCATGGGTGGAAGGGATAACATAAAATGAATCAGCATGAATTGTCTTCTGGGTCATAGATAGATAGACACATAGATACATAGAAACATAGATAGATAGATAGATACATAGAAAGATAGATAGAAGATCTAAAGGAGAGAATTATGCCGTTTGACTGGTTCATTAGCCCAGAGATTTCTAGACCTAGTTTTGGGACATTCCAGGATGTACAGGATAAATTTCAAAATAAAAAAATTTCTCATATCAAAATTAAATTATCATAATATTTTTAAAAATAAAAATATGTTGTATCAGCATGGTGCATTAGAAAAAGGATTGGATTTGGGGTCAGAGTATCAGAGTTCAAATTCCAATTCTGCCTCTTACTATGACACTATGTGTCATTGTGGACAAAACCTTGAGCAAATCACTCACCCTCACTGAGCCTTAATTTCATCTGCAAAAATCAGGGGACTAGGGGCAGGTAGGTGGCACAGTGAATACAGCACTGGCCCTGGAGTCAGTTCAAATCTGGTCTCAGACACTTGACGAACTCATTAGTTGTGTGACCTTGGGCAAGTCACTTAACTCCAATAGCCTTGCCTTCCCCCCTCCAAAAAAACAAAAATCAGGGGACTAGAGGAGATGATCTCTAAGATCCCTTCCAGGTCTAAATCTGTGGTTATAGGATTCCTTGGAGAAAGGGAACCATTAAAATCAAAGAAAAGGCAGTAAATATTCTATTAAATTTTTATAAAGCTTAAGAAAGATTGCCTTGGGCTAACACTGGCTCCTTTTATAGCCAAGAAGTCTAGTTTTATTAAATACCTACTATGTGCAAAGCACTGTGCTATACACACCCAGAGAATACAAAGTGTATCTTGCCTTCAAGGAGCTCATAATCTAATGAATGCTACCCACTTATAAAAACAGCATCTCCCCATACAACTACAGGATATTGCAAGAGGTTATTAACATTGAGAAAAGGTCCAAAAATGCAATAACAATAATAATAAGGATAGAGATGGTTTCATCAGTAAATAAACTCCCTCTGCCAATGTAGATCAGCCCTTTCTCTCTATGTTATAGTCTCACAGAGTTCCCTAAGGCAGTGGTAGGGCCCTTCAGTTTAAACAAAACTTTGTCAGAATCTTTGTAGTCAAATCCTCTTAAATTATTATTTTAAATGCCTATTAACAAATAACACATGGTTCATTTAAAAAGAAAAAAAAGCCATGGGGTGTTTCAGGTCTCCTTGCAGTACAGTTTGAGAAACTCAGATTTAAGGGTAAGAGTCAGTATCAGAAGAGGTACCTGAAACCCTGGTCTTCCTGTCCCAGAAGGCAGACTGCTGATGTTCCTATTAATTCTTTAAAGCTTACAAAGTTCTTTATACATATTCTCTCATAAAAGCACAATTTGTGATAACAAAAAAGATAGAAATAAAACAAAGTATGAGGTATAGATGTAATAGGAAATGACTGTGTCAGGAGGAATTAATATGAAATCCTAAGAAAAGGATGGTAAAATGTATATGGTGAGGAAGCAGACAAAAGAATAATTTACCAGAAGAGAATAAACATTTATATGTTGTTGTTGAGTCATTTTTTCAGTTATGTCCAACTCTGTGTGATACCATTTAGGGTTTTTCTGGCCAAGATACTGGAGTGATTTGCCATTTCCTTCTCTAGCTTGTTTTACATACAGATGAGGTACTGAAACAAACCGGGTTAAGTAACTTGCCCAGGTTCACACAACTATTAAGTGTCTGAGGCTGGATTTGAACTCAGGAAGATGAGTCTTCTTTACTCCAGAGCCAGCACTCTACTCCCTGCATCAAACATTTACATAGTGCCTACTATGTGCCAGGAACTATGCTAAACCCTTTACAAATATTTGATTTTCACAACAACCCTATGATATTATCCTCATTTTAGTTGAGAAAACTTAGTCTTCCAACTCCAAGCCCAGAGCTTTATTCACTGACCATCTAGTTGCCTCTGACCAGTCAGTAAACAAATATTTATTAATTACCTACTATGTGCTAGGCAGTGATTTCTGAAACAATCCTCTTTGCATAGTTAGAAGAGACCAGAACACCGATCTTTTTCATTTTAATGAAGCATTGTCACCTCTCAAAACTGTCCCAAACATTCTTAAAACCATCTGCATAAAGGGTATGCCAATACATAGTTAGCAAATGGGAGAAGATACAGGACACGCTTTAAAAATTTTTTCTGTTTATTTCTTTAAATATTTCTCAGTTACATATTAAAATTTTTAAATTAATTTTTATTAAAGTTAATAAAAATTAATAAAATTAATTATAAAATTAATCATTTAAAAAAATTTTGAGTCGACACATTGAAGTTTAAGATTAAACATGAAGTTTAATCTGCATTATTAACATTTTCTCCATCACTTTCTTAAGTCTAGACAATCAATAAAACAATAGATCAAGCCCCAATTTTGTACTTTGCTAATTTCTGAGGTGTAAATGCTCACATTGAAAATTTAACAATCAACTATTATCCATAATGAGCTTTCCATGTCAGAGAATAAAACAATAGCTAACTAAGATTTGCAAAGTACTTTTAGATATATTGTCTCATTATGCCCTTACAAAAACACAATGAGGCAGGTTTCTCCTACCTTACTGATGGGGAAATTGAAGCTGAAAGAGGTTGTCCAAGGTCAGACATATCTAGTAAGTGTCTGAGGTAGGATTTGAACTTGGCACCTCAATCTCTCTATTCTGCCATCTAGCAGCCTCTAAGAGCAAAATAGCCTGCAACTACAAGGACAGATTACAGATGTCTGATACAACATCTGGTCTCTAGGTTCCATTACAGATCTTATATTCTATGTAGATTGAAAGAAGTGGGAAATGCATCTGCAGCTAGCAAGGAGTGATGATGATCCCATTACAATTTTTCAATTTGCAAACAACAACATACAATAAAGCTACATACAGAATACATTGTCAATAATCAACAGAAAGAAGGTTCTAGAATGAAGGGGAATTGGAAAAGGCTTTCTGTAGAAGGTGGGATTTTGGTTGGTATTTAAAGGAAGCCAAGGAGGTCAGTGGTCAGATTGGATGAGGAAGAGCATTCCAGGCATGAGGGACAGTCTGAAAAAATGCCCAGAGCAAAGAGATAGGGTCCTGTTTGAGAAATAGCCTTACGACCAGTGACACAGGGTTGACAAGTAAATAGAGAGGCATAAGGTATAAGGTATAAGAAAACTGGAACAGTGTTATTCCCCTGCCCCCAAGGCAGGAGAGCAGGCTGAAGGCTTGATAGAATGGTGTTTCTCCTCTTCCCTGGAAGGAAGGAGTCTAGTGGTTGATGGAATAGTATTTTTTCTCTTCCAGGAAAAAGCAGGAGATCTGACAAGAGACCTAATGTATGGAATGGTATCCTCTCTTCCTATCTCCAAAGACAGGATGATGGAATGGCATTTCTCTTCCTTCTGAGGTAGGCTGAAGGCCGGGCAGGAGACCTGAAACAATGGAAAGGCAATTCATTGCCCATTGGGGAGGCTGGAGATTAGGCAAGAAATCCTGGATAATGGGATAAAGTATTTCCCCCTCAACGCAAAGGCAGGAGACTGGCTTGAGATGGAATAGCGTTGGGAGTTGGGAGAACAGACCACTATGTAAGGATGCCTCTTTTTAAGGCAACTTACTTGCTTACACAAAAAGTCATTACCTTACTTCTAAGATAAGTTCTAGGAAAGTTCCTAAGAATTTATCCTAAGAACTACAGTAAATTCCCCGTATTGAGGTAATCAGTATTTATTGGATGCCCATTTGGTACACAGCACTGTGCCATGGGGAAATAAAAAATAAAGCTACTACCAGGGCCTCTTCCTTAAGTAGCTCATAATTTAGGGGGAGAAAGAGGACATAACTCATGAAAAAAAAAAGCATAAAAATACCTATCAAGAAAATGCATAAAGAAAACGGAAACCAATAGCATTATAATTGAAATAGCATACATTTCTACATTGTGTAAAAGCATTTTCCTTTCTATAATTCCATGAGTTAGGTAGTACAAGTGCTGTTATCCCCATCTTAGAGATGAGGAAACTGAGACTTGGAGAGATTAAGTAACCTGCCCAATGCCATACTGCTAGTAAATACTACAGCTTGATTCAAACCCAGATTTTATGACTCCAAGTCCAGAATACTCCAAGTTTACTATATCATGTCACTTAAGAGTTCAGAAATAAGTAAGAGAAATAAAAATGACAGATTTCTTAAAAATGACATAATTTGACCTGAGAAAGATAGGGAAAGAAGAAAAGTAGATAGGGTACGGGGATAAAGGACAGCTAATGTTTGCCTATATTCAAGACAATAGAAATGATGTCGTACATGGCAGAAATTATAGCCAGAGATTCCAAATCATACAATCATTAAAAATATGAGAATGCATTGTCAATGTAGGAGAGATAGTCCCTTTCCTGAAATAATATATTATAGTAGTAGTGCCTTTTTGATAGCAACTATTTTAAAGCACCATATAAACATTAATTAAATGTTGCAACAATGCAGCAGGGAAAAATTATGATCTTCCACTTAGGAGCCAGGGAAACTGAGGTATAAGGTTAAGGGAATTGAGTTATAGAATGAGTCAGCAGCCTAACCAGGAAACAGAGTCAAGGGTCTTAACTTGCTGGTTTCCTCTATACATATTAGAGTACATTTCCTTCCTCTCAGAATAGGTCCTATCATAGTATTTCTCTGAGATAGTGGCAGCAGCTCTGACGGGTAAAGGCCAATTAAGTTGGATTAAGAAGAGAGAATTCATATTCACCTTAGATGTATGACCTTGATCATCAAGTCACATAACCTTTTTTTAAACCAAATTTTATTTTATTTTTGCATAATCCATTTAGTTTCCTCATCTACAAAATAAAGAGTTGATCAGTTAAATAGATTTTATACACAACACAAAGAAGTAAACAAATTTAGAACTAGCCAAAGACTCCAACTACTGGGACAAAGACTCACTACACAACAAAAACTTCTGGAGAAACTAGAAAGACATCTGGCAGAATTTAGGTATGGACCAGTATTTCATAACTTACAACAAATTAAGCTTCAAATGAATACATGACCTAGATATAAAGGGTCACAATCATCAAGAATTTAGAAGAGCAAAAACAAAAAACAAAAAAACCCAACTTTTCACAACCATGGATAAGGGAAGAGTTCATGACCAAATAAGGGATAGGAAGGATCACAAAAGATAAAATTATTAATTTTCCATACATAATATTTACAAATTTTACACTAACAAAATAAATGCAGTTAAGATTAGAAGGCAAACAGTTAATTAGGAAAATATTTTTGCAATAATTTTCTCTGATAAAAGTCTGAGAATCCAAGACAATTGATTCAGGTATATTAGAAAAGGAATGATTCTTTTTTTTTTTTTGAGGGGGGAAGGCAAGGGCAATTGGGGTTACGTGACTTGCCCAAGGTCACACAGCTAGTGAGTATGTCAGTGTCTGAACTCAGGTCCTCCTGACTCCAGAATCGGTGCTCTATTCACTGAGCCACCTAGCTGACTGAAAAATGATTCTTTAATAGGTAAAAGCTTAGAGGATACAAAGAGGCATTTCTCAAAAAAAGAAAGTCAAGTAATCAATAGCTACATGAAAAAATGTTCCAAATCAATAATAATCAGAAAAATTAAAATTAATACAACTCTACATTTCTACTTCATATCCATCAGATTAGCAAAAATGACCAGAAAAAAAGAAAATGTCAGTTGTTTGAGGGGCTTCAGGAATGCATATTAATTAATTATTGGTAGAATTGTGAACTGTGATAGATATATACATACACACATAAACATATGTGTGTATGTATATGTGTGTGTATCTTTCTATTTGATAAGAAATACTGTGAAAACTGGAACACAGTCTGGAAGAAATGAGGCTTAGACCAACATGTTATACCATGTTCCATAATAAATTCAAAATGGATATGTGACCCGAATAGTAGAAATCATACCTCAAAAAAGTTAGAAGTAGATCATCTATGTTTCATAGCTTGAACAAACAAGGGATATAAAGGCAATTACAAAAGATAAAATAGATAATTTTAATTGTGTATATTTTAAAAGCTTATCAATGAACAAAACTGATGCCTCTAGGAAAAGGGAAGTGGTTAATTGGGGAAAATAGCTCCATATCAAATATCCCTTAAAAGAGTCTGATACCCAAGATATATACATTCATATTATATCATACATATACAGATACACACATACCAAGTTCCCAAAAGTCTTAGTGCTGTTTTAAGTTTTCATAACATTATGTCTGTATCTATGTGCATATTGTAGACATAACTAATATTTATATATAACAGAAAAACCAAAAGCCATTCTTTAACAGATAAGTGGTCAAAGGCTATCAACAAACAGTTCTCAAAAGAATTGTAAACTGTGAATGGCCACATCAAAATATAGTCCAAATCACTAACCATAAAAGAAATGCAAATGAAAATAATCCTGAGGTTTCACCTCACACCTAGCAAAAGGGGAAAAGATGACAAAAGATGGGACTAGTCACTGTTTGAGGAGCTATTTTGACAGGTGGTGAAAAGACAGGCACACGAATGCACTGCCAGCAGACATGAGAATTGGTTTGGACATTCTGGAAAGTAGTTTGGATTTGTACAAATAAAATTATTACAATGTCCATACCACTTGGTGCAAAGATTGCATCGCTCGACATACATCCTAAGGATATTATTGAAAAAAAGAATTCCCTGTATACTAAAATATTTATAGCAGTACTTTTTAATGGGCAAAGTAGATGACTATTGATAGGAAAATTGCTATACTAACTGGTAGATGAATGTGACTGTGCTGTAAGAAACAATTAATTGAATGATGACCACAGAAGCAGGGTAGGAAATATGAACTGTTGAAAAGTAAAGTAAGCAGAACCAGGAAAACAATATATACAATAACTACCACATGAGGTAAATGAAAAGAACTACAAAACAATCAAAACTGAATGTTGTACAATTAAAAAGGCTTGTCCCCAAAGAAGAGGTTTCAGAAGGAATACCCCCACTCTTTATAGAAGTGAGCATCCACTTTGGAGAGGTGGGGAGAAGCACTATCTTTAATACTTCACAGATGCATAATTTCATTGAGTAAGGGCATTCTGATACCCTTGCTCTTCTATGTAGATGGTTTTCATGAGTTGAGGTAATTTTAAAAAATTATCAATTGGTAACCTACCTAGTGATGGCCTCAGATAACAGACATACAGCCCATAGCTTGGCCAGTGTATGAACCTTAATAGGACTTTCCAGGTTTGTGAGTTTGTGCTCTACTAGCATGTTTCCTGGGGTAGGATAAAGAGAATTTAGAGAAGCTTTTCTGTGGTTATACAGCATTTTTCCTAGCTTTTTAGCTATAATAGTGATTGCTATCTGACCCTAGGCAATGGAATTATCAACACCTTGATCAAGCCAAGTAGCCAACTCCCTTTTCTATAACTGCCCAGGTACCTATGTTACTATCTAGGTTGCACATAAAAGAGAATGCCCAGTTTAGGTTCACTGAAGCCTCTATCTATATTGATTTGGCAACAATAGAGAAGGACATTTCGAAGAGTTGTTAATGGAGCTTCCCTGCTGCTATGGTCATGAGTTTTCCTTATTTAATCTTTGATCTCCATCACCTTTAATAAAAGTTCCTATGTTTTGGTTCTCACTATCCTGGGGCTACTATGATTTGAATTTAGGCTCTCTGTGGGCTCCACACAGTCACTTTCACACCACAATGAGGCTAGGAGAGTAGAACTTTATAAAAAGTAAACATATACAACCATTTAGGGCAATTTATGAATGAGTTTAGGTTCTGGTAGTGTAGTTAAATTGCTAGTGTATTGTCACTGCAGCAACACTGCATATTCTATACTTGCAAGATGTCTTTGCTATTCCCTTTCCCTTTCATTGGTAGGTACCTTCTGAAATGTGTGGTGCACAGGGAGCCTACCACCAAAGTGTTCTCTGGCTCAGCAACTATGGCCTCTTTTTTCCTCAGTGCTTTTTCTAGACTCATATACATGACTTAAACCAATCTAGGAGTATCTCAAGTATATTTGGTTTTGGGTTATGTGTGTGTGTGTGTGTGTGTGTGTGTGTGTGTGTGTGTGTGTGTTTTGGAAACTGAACATATAACACTAGCTTCCCCATTCCTGCTTCTCTTGACTCTAGCTCCCAATTCATCCCAGCTTCACAAAATGTCTCATGTCTAAAAAGGGAATGTCTCTCTCTCTCTCTTATCCCTCTATCTGTAAATTAAGTAAAACACATCAAATATCTTGGGGTTTTGTTGACCAACAAGTTTATCACACTTCAAAAGCTTAGAGATAAAAGTGAAAATTTAGAAGACTGAAGATTCTAGACACCCAACTGGTTTTCATATGGCCTAGCAGACACACATAGAAGTAGGGAGTAAAAATGGGTATATAAGCTATGAGAACATTTGGCTCCCTCTTGGGGAGAAGAAAAAGGAAGGGAAGAAGGTGTCACTGTTCCATGACCTGGATCAGCAGTGCAGATTTCACCCAGTCCATAATTCATAACCATACTGGCCCCAGATCAGGAATCATTGCTCCACTCATATAAATAAGCATGACTCCCAGCATCTCCAAATAGCTACTTTTCACCAACCATTCCCAATGACTCCTCTCTGACATCTTCTTCCTTCTTCCACAAGCCTCTTCAACTGCAAGGTCAGAGTTATGGGGGGAACATGACACTAGAAGGGAATTCTGGGTAAACCTACCCTAAGCAGCAGGATAGATACATGAGTTCTTCAAGCCTCCCAAGTCAATGCTCTGATACACATGAACAAAATGTGGGTTACATACATATTTAAGCAATATTTCATTTTTTTAGCTTTTATTTAGTTTTTATTTTTCCCCAGTTACATGTAAAAATAATTTTTAACATAGATTTTTAAAACTTTGGTTCCAAATTCTCTCCCTTCCCCCCTTCCCCCCACCCCCACTGAGAAGACAAGCAATTCCATGTAAGTTATACATGTGTAATCATGCAAAACACATTCATAATAGTCATGTTGTGAAAGAAAACACAGACAAGAAAAAAAACTCAAGAAAAATAAAGTTAAAAGAAAAGTCTACTTCAATCTGTATCCAGATACCAACAGTTCTTTCTCTGGAGATGAATAGCTTTCTTCATCATAAGCCCTTCAAAGTTGCCTGAATCATTCTATTGCTGAGAATAGCTAAGTCATTCACAACTGATCATCCTACAAAATTGCTGTCACTCTATACACAGAACATTTCACTTTGCATCAATTCATGCAAGTCTTTTCAGGTTTTTCTGAGAGCATCCTGCTCATCATTTCTTATAGTACAATAGTGATCCATCATAATCATATGCCACAACTTGTTCAGCCATTCTCCAATTGATGGGCATCCCCTCAACTTCTAATTCCTAACCCCCAAAAAAGAACTGCTATAAATATTTCTGTACACATATGTCTTTTTCCTTTTTGTTTTTCATCTCTTTTGGGATACAAACCTAGTATTGCTAGGTCAAAGGGTATGCATGGTTTTATAGCCCTTTGGGGATAGTTAGAAATTGTTTTAAGAAATATTTCTAAGTTACTTCAGGCAGCTGTCTGTTACACTGTATTCTTTGGGGGAGAAAAAAAGCTTAAACTTAAGAGCTGAAGTTATGTTTTAAGTTTCTGATTTACCTCTTCCCTTTCCCTTTAACATACTTAAAAACTTTACATGTAGCTAATCTCTATAAGAATTTCAGGAATCTGGTTGACAACTATTTTGTTGGAAGCAAGAGACATAGAGTGCATCTTTACAGTATAACTAATCTTCCCATAGATGAGAACTTTTTGTTACCGTTTTTGTCCATTTAGTTTTGGATTTGAACTCATCTCTAGAAAGAGCAGGATATTAGCTGTTTTGTTGGGAATGATGCCTCATGTCAGAATCACAGAATGTCAGAGCAGGAAGACACTGAAGTGAACAAATACCTAGACCAATCAATTCTCTTACTTGATAGATGCGAAAATCAAAATCTTGTCTGACAACCTTACTGTGAAAAAGGGATGTTCCTAGCTGCTTCCAAGTAGTAATAAAGACTGAGGACTACCAGGAACACTTCAGGTCAAACACATGAGAGGCTGTCTCTTGCCTTGCTTAGAACAAAATTATTTCCTCATCTAGAATAAGCAGAAAAGGATGGTGTGCTTAGGTTTATTTCACTCAGGAATAGAGAGCTCTTCCTCCTACAAGTACTGGGAAAGCATCCTGTTAACAAATCAAGCCTCAGTCTAGCCTATCATGGAGTCTCAATATATAAAGTACTATGGAGGGCCTCTTTGTGGCTAGGAGAATTTGGTGTGCTGCTGTTTTTGTTATAAAGATTTATAGAGCCTGTTTATAATACTGTATTCTTAATTGTACGGTTAATATATTTAAAACACATGTGGTTGCTGCAGTTCTGCTTCTATTTTGAATGGCATAGTGAGTTTTCCCTGTCTATTCACAGAAGCACCTACATCTGGAAACCATCATAATATCCAAAAGACAACACAAGGAGTATGGCTAATTAAAAGGCATAGACACCAATTTGACCATAAGCAAGATCTCTGTATTTCACCATGGTGGGCCAAATAAGTTACATTAGGGTTAGTGACACCCTGTTTTCCTATGCTTCTATGGAGATGAGCTTAGGGATGCACTGACTGGATGAATAAAAAAGCATTTATTAAGTATCTACTGATGTCAAACACCATGCTAAGCTGGGAGGGATTTCATAATATACACAAAATTTATTTTCAGACTGAAAAAAATCTTCATATCCTCAGATGTCTGAAAGAAAGTACTTTGCTTTCATCTGACTTAATTTTTAAAATTATAGGATGCTTTTGACCTTTTTGCCTCTTCTCATATCATTATTATACCTTGAGAGTTTTTTCATCTTTTTCATTAAAAAAAAAATCCAACTACCCCATCTCAGAACCCAGTCTTATTGTTTATCCTTAGCCTGTCTAGCACACAAAATAGCCGTCTCTGGTAGGTAAGCAACATAAGATATTAAGTGGTGACAGGGGTCATTTTATGCACTTATGAGACTCATCTTATCATTCAAATATCAGAACTGGAAGTTCCAGGCACAGATTCTTTGCCACCTACCTACTCACACTTACCTAATTTACCTCTCATTGCCCCAAGTGAAGTAAAGGTTTCACAATCTCTGGTCAACACAGTAGCCTTCAGGAAAGTCTGAAACACCTGACATCTCAATGTACAGTGGGACCTTTTACATTAAGACAAACTCTGGGTGTTTGGGTGCAAAAACCATTGTCTTCTAGAGTTTTTTTGAAAAAGTTTTTGTTGTAGATTCAGTGTCCTTATTTTCTTAATTCTTCCTGCTCTGGAGGTATACCCCCCCTTTCACATTATATTTATGTTTGCAGTTCAAAAAAACTTTTAAATAGGATGCCTTTCTCAAAGGATTTTTATTTTTGGATCACTACAGGTAACAGCAAATGATATCACTGCTGAACTTGGTTCCAATATGACTAAATGAATGAAAAAGTATTTATTAAATGTTTATTCTGTGATAAGTATGTTAATATAAAGGAAGATACTCTGATCTTCATGAGCATAAGTTTTATTTTGTGTTAGTTTTTATGTTTTGGGTGGGGGGCTCATTAAAAATTAGGGGGTAGGATACCAAAGTGGGAAGAATTTGAGGATTCTTATTTGTCAAAAAATCTTCTGCATCCTGAAGCACCAATTTTCCTTGCTGTGAGAAGCACATGAATACACTATAATCCAAACTACCTATGGATAGATGAAAAAAAGGTTTCCAAATCACTAATAATTGGAGAAATGGAAAGTAAAGCATTCTGAAGTTCTACATCACATTCATCAGATTGGTAAAGTTGACAAAAAAAGAAAATGTCAAATATTGGAGGAGCAGTGGGAAAAGAGACCCATTAATGCACTGTTGGTGGTGGTGCGAATTGCTTCAGCTATCCTAGAAGGCAATTTGGAATTATGTTACAAAAGTTACTAAACTGCATTTGCCCTTTGACCCAGAAATACCTCTACTAAGCCTATATCCCAAAGAGATCAAAGAAAGAAGAAAAAAGTCTTACATGTACAAAAATATCTACAGCAGCTTTTTTTGTAATGGTAAAGAACTAGAAAATAAAAGGATGCCCATCAATTGGGGAATGGCTGAGCAAATTATGGTTTGTGAACATAAATATTATTACTATAAAAAATGAAGAAAGGGATGGTTTCAGAGAAAACTGGGAAGACTTGTATGAACTGATGCAAGTGAAATGAATAGAATGAGGAGAACAATTTTTATAATAATATTGTAAAAAAAAAATTCTTAAAGGCTCAAGAACTTTAATCATTACAATGATCAAATTGAATTCCAGAGGACTGAGGATGAAGAATGCTGCTGGCTTCATGACAGACAAGTGAGGGACTAATATGAGAAACACATTTGTGGCCAATATGGCGATTTGTTTTGCTTGAGTATGCTTATTTATTTTTAGGTGGTTTTTAATTCTTTTTTTTTCTTTCCAAAAGGAGAAGGGGAAGGTGAGAAGGAACAAAAATAAATGCTTAACAATTGAAAACAACTACAATTTTTAAAAAAATTTAAAAATTAAAGATATGTACAGATGATGGAAGCAGATAAAAGAGTATCTATGTAAGAACATGGTACATTGGGATACCCTGGGGAAGGTATGCCCATATCTACTATAGGTAGCAGTCACTGTAAATAACTAGAATTTGTATCACCAGAGAATAGCAGGATGTCTCAGACAAAGTAGGCATTTATTAAATGCTTACTGAATGAAAAGAATAAATATACTATAGATTGACATTGTAAAAGGTAAAAACCAATGCAAATTAAAGCTAAAACAAAATATTTCCTACCTTTGCCCATCCCAACCATGGACAGTCTCCAGTACTCTTATCTACATTTTAAGCACTGATATCATTGAGCCAGCTTTAGCCTAAAAACTTAAGAGTGCTCTACCATTAGATTGCTTTAAGAGATACTTAATAAATGCTTAATGATATCCACCTTGTAGGTCATTTCTAGAGTCTATAGTCACAGTATGTTTAAAAAGGCTAAGTCTCAGAAAACTAAAATGAACAAAGATCTTTTAGTGATTATTAGACGGAAAATTTAACTAGTCTTGTTTTCCAAGTTTGCCACTCCTTTTGAAATATTCACTTTATTGGGAGGAGGGGGTAGAGGGAGGGAGAGAATTTGGAATTGGAAATAAAGCTTATCCAAAAAAAAAGTAGACATTATCTTTTACAGTTTAATGAAAATCTATTTTTCTCTTTCTCCTATTTTGTCCTTCTGCTGAAAAGAAAAAAAGAAAAGAAAAACCAACCCTGGTAATAAGTATACACATTAAGCAAAACAAACTCCCACACTGTCCAAAAATGTATGTCTCATTCTGCATTTTGAGTCTTTTACATCTCTGTGAGGGGGTGCATAATATGCTCTGTCATTGGTCCTCTGAGGTGGTGATCAGTCATTGCATTGGTCTTTCATTTTCTTATATTTTTTTCTTTTTCAATGTTTTATTTTATTTCCCCTTAAAAAAAAAGCATAGTCACTTTTCAATGACTTTGTCACTCCTGCCATAAAATCATGACTTGTAACAATAAATAATGCCATGCAAAACAGATCTGCACATTAGTTACGTCTAAAAATGTCTAAAAATGTAAGCCTGATTCTGGTCCTACAGTCAAGGGTATGCTGGTAAAAATTTAACAAAAAGCTCTCAGGGAAAAAATGTAGGCAGGATATACTTTTAAGTCCAATCTGTGTCATCATTTTTTTGTCAGTTTCTTAAGTCTAGACAATCAACAAAAGAATCACTCAAGTCCTGGTTTTCGGATTTCTGAGTTGTAAAGGCTCAAATTGAAAATTTAATAGTCGGCTCTCCCCAGTCTAACTTCTTGACTGTTAAGCTCTGGTCTTTCCATTAGGAAGGTTTGGAAGGTCCTTATTTTGTTGAATATCCATTTCCTCCCCTGAAAGATTAAGCTCAGTTTCACTGGGTAGTTGATCCTTGGCTGTAATCCAAGCTCCTTTGCCTTATGAAATATCGTATTCCACACCCTTTGAACTTTTAATGTAGAAGCTTCAAGGTCGTGCACCTGACTGTGGTTCCATGATATTTAAATTGTGTTGGGTTTTTTGTTTTCTGGCTGCTTAAAGTATTTTTTCTTTGACTCAGTAATTTTGGAATTTGATGACAATATTCCTTGGCATTTTCAATTTGGGATCTCTTTCAGGAGGTGATCCATGGATTTTTTTGATGACTATTTTATCTTCTGGTTCTAGAACCTCAAGGCAATTTTTCTTAATGATTTCCTGAAAGTTGCCGTCCAGGCTCTTTTTTCATCATGGTTTTCAAGTAGACCAATAATTTTTAATTGTCTCTCCTGGATCTATTTTTCAGGTCACTTGTTTTACCAATGAGATATTTTACATTTTTTCATTCTTTTGTTTCTGTTTGACTGATTCTTGATATCTCATATAGTCATTAACTTCCACTTGCCTAGCTCTAATTTTTAACAAATTGGTTTTTTTCTATTAGATTTTGTGCCTCCTTTTCCATTTGGCCAATTCTACTTTTTTTTTTAAGCAGTTGGGGGGGGGCGGAGCCAAGATGGCAGAGTAGAAACAGCTCATCCAAGCCACTCTGCCCCCACATTCCCCCCAAACGATGTAAAAGGGGACTCTGAACAACTTCTGGAGCCCCAGCACCCACAGAACAACACAGAGAAGCTAACCTCCCGCTGAGGACAGCCCAGCAGCCCTGCAGGAAGGACCAGTGCAGCACTCTGGGGGCCAGCAGCTCACAGTGCGAAGAGCGTGGGGAGCCGAGCCCAGGTCCCTGTGAGCCGAGATTTTAGCCCCAGGGCGGCAGGGCCAGCAGCCGGCTGGAGGAACCCCAGAACACCAGCAGCTGTGGAGATTCCAGAATTATCAACATAGACATGCCTAGGACAAAGTAAGAGGTTAGTGTCCTATGGACTTTGGGACCAGTATTTGGGGAATGCGTCAGCTTTCTCCCCTAGGGGCTAGAAGCCGCTGAGGAGACACCCCATTTTGTAGTTTTCAGAGGCAGCTCCAGCTCCTGGCCTGAATGCTAACTGTAGGGAGATCCAGTGATCAGTCTTGGGGGGTAATCGCTCTTGCTATAACCTCCCTGGATCTGGATTGTGATCTAGGGTGGAAGTCATGGGTAGGTTTACAGCTTGCCAGAAACGGAAGTTGCCCCCCACACGTTCGGGACGAAAATTCCTCTATCTGGCCTTAAAGCCATAGTGTGGCAACAAGCCCAAAAGTCAAGCAATTAAGTGGCAACATGCCAAGGCAAAGGAAACAGAAAAATGCAACCCTAGACTCCTATTTTGGGGGCATAGAGCGGGAAAAGGACTGTGAGGTCAGAAGTCCTGCTCCAAAAGCCCCAGGGGAAAACATGAGCGGGTTGCAGGCCATAGAGGACCTTAAGAAGGACTTTAAAAATCAAATAAGAGAAGTGGAGGAAAAATTGGAAAGAGAAATGAGAAGGATGCAGGAAAAGTATGAAATGAGGGTCAACAGCCTGACTGAGGAAAACAACACCTTAAAAAATAGACTAACTCAAATGGCAAAGGAGGCCCAAAAGGGCAATGAGGAGAAGAATGCCTTAAAAAGTCGAATTTGCCAGATGGAAAAAGAATCTCAAAAGTTCACTGAGGAGATTCATTCCTTCAGAGTTAGACTGGAGCAAATGGAAGCTAATGACTTTATGAGAAATCAAGATGCTGTTAAGCAGATCCAAACAAATGAAAGATTAGAAGGCAATGTGAAATATCTCATGGGAAAAACCACTGACCTGGAAAATAGATCCAGGAGAGACAATTTAAAAATTATTGGACTACCTGAAAGCCATGATCAAGGAAAGAACCTAGAAATCACCCTTCAAGAAATTCTCAAGGAAAACTGCCCTGATGTTTTAGATCCAGAGGGCAAAATAGAGGTTGAAAGAATCCACTGATCACCTCCTGAAAAAGATCCCAAAAAGAAAACTCCCAGGAATATTATAGCCAGGTTCCAGAATCCCCAGATCAAGGAGAAAATACTACAAGCAGCCAGGAAGAAACAATTTCAATATTGTGGAAACACAATCAGAATAGCACAGGACCTGGCAGCTTCTACACTGAGGGATCCAAGGGCATGGAATATGATATTCCAGAGGGCAAAAGAACTGGGAATGAACCCAGGGGTCACCTACCCAGCAAAACTGAGTATTTTATTTCAGGGGAAAATATGGTCAAGCATTCTTGAGGAAAAAACCAGAATTGAATAGAAAATTTGACATCCAGACACAAGAAGCAAGAGATGCCTGAGAAGGTAATCAGGGAAATCAAAGAAATCAAAAGGAACTTATCAACTTATCAAAGTTGAACTATTTACATTCCTATATGGAAAAGCAATAACTGTGACTGATGATATCTTTCTCACTATGAAAATAATGGAAGAAGGGTGTGTGGTCATATGAATACATATGTGAATGTGTGTGTATATGGTTACAGTTATATATGGATAGAGGGCATAGGTTGAATTTGTTGGGAAGAGAGAATACTCAAGGGATGAAATTATGAGGTGAGAGAGGAAAGTGGCAAGAGGAGATGGGTGGAGACAGGGTAGGGTAAACTATCTCATGTAGAAGAAGCAAGGGGAAGTGGTTGCAAGGGAGGAGGAGAATAGGAAGGCAAAAAAAGGCAAAACCACATTCTCATTGAATTTGGTTCAGGGAGAGAATGACATACATACTAAACGGGATATCTCAAACTGCAGCAGAATAGGGGGAAGGGGGATGAGAGGAGGGATGATGAATGGGAGGGCATCCTGGGGGGAGGGGAGGTTGGAAGTACCCTCTATAGAAGAGGGACAGGATCATGTAGGGAATGGACCAGGTGGGGGGTGGGATGAGTGGGAGGGAATTATAAGCAGCCCTGTACAATATATCTACTATGATAATGTTTTGCATAGCTAGACATGTACAACATACACTGAATTACTTACCTCCCCAGAGGGAATGGGTGACAAGGGAGGAAGGAAATGGATCTGAAATTCGAGGTCTTAACATTAAATGTTTCAAATATATATAAATACTATTATTAATACTCTTTTGCTTATAATTGGGAGACAAGATGTGCAGGCATTGGGACACAAAGATTCACCTTCCTCTAATGGAAAAGTCGAAGAGGGTATGGGAGAAGGTATGGGAGAGAGCAGATTGGAGGAAGCGATATCTTGTGGGACTGCTATTCTGGGAGGTTGGGTAGGGGAATAACGGGGGGAAAATGACTGTAACTCAAAATCTGGCGGAAATGAATGATGTAAAACAGAAGTTAATAAAGCATTTGTTTAAAAAAAAAAAAGCAGTTGGGGTTAAGTAACTTGCTCAAGGTTACACGGCCAGTCATTATTTATGTGTGGGTGCTCATTTTCTGAGGCCGGATTTGATCTCGGGTCATCCCAACTCCGAGGCGGGCGCTCTTACTCACTGCACCACCTAGCCGCCCCTTTAGGGCAATTGGGGTTAAGTAACTTGCCCAAGGTCACACGGCTAGGTTTTTGTTTGTGTGGGTTAAGTGTCTGAGGCCATATCTGAACTCAGGTCCTTCTGACTCCAGGTCCAGGGTCGGCGCTCTACTCACTGCACCACCTAGCCGCCCCCAATTCTACTTTTTAAGGAGTTGTTTTCTTCAGTTTACTTTGTTCCATTGGGCCAACTTTATTTTTTAAGGATTTGTTTTCTACAATCAATTTTTGTCCTTCCTTTTCCAAGCTATTAACTCTCTCGAATGCACTGGCTTCTTTTCCCAGTTTTTCTTTTACCTCTCTTATTTGACTTTCAAAATCCTTCATGAGCTCTTCCAAGATGGCTTTTGGGGCTTAAGACCAGTTCATATTCCCCTTTGAGGTTTCTAATGTGGGCATATTAACAATGTTGTCCTCTTCTGAATTTATGTCTTCATCTTTCCTGTACCCATAATTAGAATCTATGGTCACTGTTTATTTCTGCTTCTTGCTCATAGTGTTTGCCTATTTCCTAGCTTTTAAAGTTGAGCTCTTCTACTGGCATGCAGGGGGCCCTGATCCAAGGTTCTTGTGCTGGGAAGCCTGGACCTGGACACTGGCTTTGTGTTCTGAGGGTTCAGGTGCTGGCAGCTGGAGGCTGTAGGAGTTTGGCAGCTTACCTGGTGCTGAACTGGGGTCAGTAACACTGGAGCTCTCAGGGTGGGGGGTGGGGAGTCTGGACCCTGAGGGATGCCTGCTCACCAGGGCTTCTTTAAAGCCCCTGAATGTTTGGTTCCTGGCTGATGTCTGCCAGTGTGGAGCTGTGCCTCCTGGAGTTATGCTGAAGCACTAGGAGATTTGGCTGCTGGTATTTGATGCATGTGTTGGTTTTCTGAGCTGGTGTCTACAGGTTCCCCTGCCTATAATGAAGCACTTGTGGGGAGGGAAGGGGTCCTGGTGTTGGCCCTTGCCTGATCCACCATCCTGGGGCTCCCCCCCCCCCCCCGCTTGCTGAGGTGAGGCTTGCCACTGGCTTGTTGGAACACCTCCCATCCTGCACTGCTCCCCCTCCCCCAGAGCAAGGGGGGCCCTTTCCCATTAATCCCCCAGACTTCCTAGGCTAAAGACTGCTGCACACACAAACAAAAACCTAGCCGTGTGACCTTGGGCAAGTTCCTTAACCCTAATTGCCCTCCAAATAAAAAAGCAAAAAAAAAAAAAAGACTGCTGCACCCTGTCTTTCTGTTGCCTCAGCTGTTCCAGGGTTTTTCCTGGGGTGATATTTTCTAGGCTTTTAGAGGTCAATAAGGGAGGTTGAGGGCAACTTCTTTCTTACTCTGCCATCTTGGCTTCCGGAAACAGGGCATTGGTCTTTCAAAGCCATCTTAAAATGTTATTTGCATCATTTTTTTTCTGGTTCTGTTCACTTCACTCTGCATCAGCTCATACAAGATTTCCCAAGTTTCTCTGAAACCATCTCTTCCTGTTATATTCAAAGACCATATTTTTTTAGCCATTCCCCAAGTGGCACTCACTCATTTCCAATTCTCTGCCACCACAAAAAGCTGTTATAAATAATTTTGTACATATAAGTCTGTTTCCTTTTTCTTTGATTTCTTTGGGGTATGGGCCCAGTAATGGTATCTCCGGGTCAAAGGTATAGTTTAAAAAGTCATTCCTTTCTAAGAGTCCATAGTTTTAAGGAGATAGTACTGGAAGCCAGGTAATCTGTGACTACACATCATCATAGGGACTCCTTTCTACCCCAACAACAATAGAAACCAACCCCACAAATAAGTTTGGGTAAACTTTAACGTTTTTCAAGGCAGATAAGATGCACCCTCCCTACCTCCCCACCCCCATTACATAAATCCTTTCCACAGGCAGATATGAGGAAGCAACATTTGCTTGAGAGCTGGGGGCAGGCAGGGATTGTATCACACATCAGAACCACTGGCAGCAGTTGTGGTTTCTGAAGCTGGGGAATCAGTGAAGCAGCAGTTCCATAGGCATGGGCTCCTTTGGTGTCAGGTAGAAAACACCCAGAAACAGACCCAGGAGCAAGCTTGTCATGCACTAGTCCATAGGTAAACTTACTTCACAGGACACAGAGAAAGGAGAAAGGTGAGGGAGAGGAGAGCAGGCAACAAAGGAGGGTACAAGCCCCTCCTAATCCTTTCCTTTTCCTGGAAATGTGAGGGCTTAGCTAAAAGCTATGAGCATGCCCTGAGAACTGGCTCCCTGCCAATAGCATAGACAGAAACCAAGATCTCCCAGAAAACTAAGACAAGGATGCCTTTGCAGGCCTCAGGCCTAAAATAACTGCCTGACTGGTCCAAGCTTAGCCCCCTCTACCTTTTAGGGCACAACTTTGTAACATCACAATCTCTATAAAACTGTATAGTGGAAATAACCCTGATGTCCAGGTCAAAAGATTTCATTCTAAATTCTGGTTGCCTGTGTAACTCTGATCTAGCCATGTCTGCTCTCTAAACCTCATGTCCCTCATTTGGAAAATGCAGGATTATTGTAGAATGTAAGCTCTTTTAAGTGTGGAAAGGGATTCTGAGAGCTGGGGGCAGGTGAATGAGCTCTGGCTTTGAAGATCTGCCTTCCAGCCCTGACTCTGTTAATTGTGTGTCCTCTCCAGAACTCAGTTTTCTTCATCTGTAAAATGAGGGCATTGAAGTGAATGACCTCCAAGTCCCCTTTAAGGCCCTAAATCGATGCTCCTCTGTTGAGCAGGGACTTTCCTTTTGTTGTTTTTTTTTTCTTCTTTATATTCTCCACAGCTTGGCATCAGAAGGCACTCAGCAAATGCTTGTTAAATTGACTATGTTGTGAAGAAAATATTTTTGAACCTTTAAAAACAATAGGAATGTGAGTTGTTCAATCTAAGTAGGTAGAATTAGTGTTTATCCCTTGTTTTGTGTAAAACACCCAAAGTTTATAAAATAAAAATGATTTAAAATGCTTTAGGTTTTGGTTGGTTTTTTTTTAATGTCCAAAATGAAAACTGGTTTGAATTGCAAATTCACAAAATTGTGATCTTTTTTGTTGTGGAGAGGTGGGTAGATGTTATCCTTTCCTTACATTGCTTTGTTATCACTACACATGTCCCAGGTAGCAGTCTTAGATGGTCTCAAAATATAGGCACACATTGCTGATAAGACCCCAGTGGTCGAAATGTAATGTCACACCATCTATGATATAACCTCCAGAATGATCACTACTACTCTTTGCTCTGGAATCTATAACACAATTTTTTTTCTTTTTTTTTTTTTTGCTTTTTAGAGGGCAATTGGGGCTAACTTGCCCAAGGTCACAAAGCTAGGTTTTTGTTTGTGTGTGTTAAGTCTGAGGCCGGAACCGAACTCAGGTCCTTCTGACTCCAGGGCCGGCGCTCTACTCACTGCGCCACCTAGCCGCCCCACTTAATTTTTAAAGGAAAAATATTTAGTTGATGCTTACCCTGTTATCTTCTTTCCTTAAAAGTTGGTAAAATTTCCACTCCCATAAAGAAGCAATATGGTAACCCTCAGGCATTCTATTTTTTTTCTTTAGCAAAACATCACCACAGCAACTTTCTGATAGTAATTAAAAAGATGGGTTTTTTTTTTCCCCTTGAAGAATTTGCCAGCATTTTACTATGTATAGAGCATACAGGAGAAGCTTTCTTTACAACTGAGGCTTAAAAGCACCTGTAGCCCCAAGGACACAAAATACACCATTAATTTGTGTGCCACAGTGCTCTAAAATTTGTCTGCCAGGACTTGTAGGAACTGATGCAAAGAAAAGTAAGTGAAACCAGGAGAATAATTTCTACAGTAGCAAAAACACTGTAAAGAAAACCTACTTTGAAAAGACTTAAAAAATCTGATCAATGCAATGATCAGCCACAATTAGAGAGTACCAATGATGAATCAAGCTACCCATTTCAAATGGTAGAGTAATATTCCATTACATTCATATAACATAATTCATTCAACCTTTCAGTTGATGAACACTGACTGTTTCTCATATTTTGCTACCATAAAAAACTGCTATAAATATTTTTGTACATATGGGTCCTTTTCCTCTTTCTCTGAACTTTTTAGAGTATTGACCTAGTAGGAGAAATAGATCCCTAGTGATGTTCTGGGCATGGTTACAAGCTGCTTTGCAGAATGGTTGGACCACTTCGTAAGTTCCACAAATGTACCTATCTTCCTGGATACCCTTCAAAAAACTGACATCTTTCCTTTTTCTTAATTGTTGCCAGTATGATGGGTTTGAATTGGAACCTCAAACTTTTAATTTATTTTTTATTTCTCTAGTTATTATTGATATGGAACATGTATCCATATAGCTACTAACAGACTGGCTTTCTTTAAGTACTACACATTTATATTTTTTTACCATTTCTCTACTGGGGAATAATAACTCTTGTTCTTATCTACTTGAGTCAGTTCTTCATATAGCTTGGGTTCCCAGACTTTTATTAAAGAAAATTGCTGCAAACACATTTTCCTAATTGTTAGTGTAAAAATTTTCTACTCGATGCTTTCCCCAACCCTTTAGTTCCAATGCTTTCCCTTTTGTAATTATTTCTATTTGTTCTGAATACAGCTTGCTTTGTATATATTTATTTATGTCGTCTCCCCCATTCAATTGCAAGTTCCTAGAGGGTAGGGACTGTCTTTTGTCCCACACTTAGACAGTACCTTTCCCATAATAGACGTTTGTACCAGCAACTCGATATTCACAGAGCCCACAGCGACTAAGAATATGCTGGTATAATTGTGAATCACAAAATGTAACAGGCTCTCCACATAGAGGACAGAACTAAAACATTTATTCAAATACCAGAAAACCAAATCCCAAAACCAGAAAGTCAAAGTCATTACAGTAACCATGAAGTTGGTACACATAGTCAATGTAGTGAAGACCCACATTCCCAAGCCTTCAAAACAAAACGAGCTCCCTCAAGCAAAGATCCTCCTCACTCACAGTAGCTCCTCAGCCTCCACACTGGTTGGTTCCCAGCAGTTTTGGCTGGCTCTCAGAAGCTCTCAATTCGGTTCTCAGAAGAAGTTCTGGCTCTCTAGATTGGGTTTTTCCTTATATATAGTATTAGCTCCTTCCTGTTCTGCCCCTTCCTGTTACATCAGGAAGTTCATCCCACTGTGGGACTCACAAGTTCTGGATCTTAATACTTCATACAATCACAAACTTGAAATAAGGTGCTAAGTACCTGTTTGCTTGCCAATACAAGAGGCATGGAAGATCTTCAAATCCTATTACCATTACAACGTAAAATAAATGTTTATTTAATTGACATATTAAAAATTGTTCATTTTGTCTTCTGTGATCTTTCATATCATTTATTTGGTCATAAACTCTTTCCA
Organism: Gymnobelideus leadbeateri; assembly: GCA_011680675.1. Taxonomy (NCBI): domain Eukaryota; kingdom Metazoa; phylum Chordata; class Mammalia; order Diprotodontia; family Petauridae; genus Gymnobelideus; species Gymnobelideus leadbeateri. The sequence continues at coordinate 991,094 of WOXC01004764.1, read as the reverse complement.
AGTCCAGAGTTGTGAAAAGTATTTTTTTCCTTGTTCCCCTAATTTGTTTATGACGTGCCTTTTACATCTAAGTCACATATCCATTTAGAACTATTTTTGGCAGACATTATACCACAATGTTCACTTGTTTCTGTTTAGTGTGAATTTGATCTTTATTTTTTTTTATAGCAATTGGGGTTAAGTAACTTTCTCAAGGTTACACGGCTCGTCTTTATTTATGTGTGGGTGCTCATTTTCTGAGGCCGGTTTCGATCCCGGGTCATCCCAACTCCGAGGCCAGCGCTCTTACTCACTTACTCTTACTCCACCTAGCCGCCCCGATCTTTATTTCTTTAAGGATCAATATGTAATTGAATCTGTACAGGTATTGAGTGTACTTTGGTAGATTGACTTCCAAATATTTTAATCATTTTGTAGTTATTTTGAATGGGACTTCCCTTTCTATTGCTGATTTCTATGTTTTTTTTTAATTATTAAATAGACATTATATTTATCTTTGTGGGCTTATTTTGTTGGCTGCAATTTTATAGAAGCTATTAAGGGACTCAATTATTTTCTTTGCTGATTCATTAAACTTTTCCAACTGAGCCATCATGTCATCAGCAAAGGGGTATAGTTTTGCCTACTCTTTACCTACCTTTATGCCTTTTAATTTCTCTCTGGTTTTATTGCTATACATCCATGTATTAATCTGCTTTTGTTATGAGGATGCATATAGATCTGAACTTGGAGTAAGAAGACTTAGGTTTTAAGCCTAACATTTTTGCCACTAACTGACTATGACAAAAATTATTTGACCATTCTAGACTTCTCTTTTCTCACCAGTAAAATGAGAGAGTTGAATTAAATGAAGTCCTGGGTTAATTTTACCCCTAAAATGGATACGATTTGAAATTTTTTTAATTTTGTGTTTAGAATTTTATAAGTTACCTTGGTGTGATACAGTCTGCAAAGATAAAAGACAATTCAAGCTGGATAACAGATCCACACACACTGTCTCCAATCTTTGTTAAGATTCACATATTTGGAGAGTTGGGGAAGAACTCAGTTGTCATCTAGTCAAACCTGCCTGAAAAGAATCTCCATTGTGACATATCTGACAAGTGATCATTCAGTTTCTGCTTCAAGATCTACAATGAGATGGTGTGTTCCACACTTCTTGAGGCATCCTATTCCCCTTTTAGACTCAAATGCATCTTCAATCTTATTGATTTGGAAGTTCCCCCCCAATGATGTAAATCACAACCATGGACTCTGGAACATGATCTCTCATAAATTTGTCAACAGAGATTCACCTAACTTACTGAAGACTTTTCTCACTTTCTCCTGACATCCTGAGGATACCATGGAGCATTCTGTTTATTGGTCTAACCTTGACCTCACCAGCCCATTTTCTCTTCCAATCATACATTCCTTTGATGACATCTTTTACTCCTGTCTTTCTTTGAAGTTCCTCATGTGTTAAATGGTGTGCCCTGTTCATGTCCACCACAGGCTTCTCCATTGACTTCCATATAATAATTATTTTTGATTCTTCAAATGATACATATATACACATGTGAATGTGTATATATGTATCGTTTGAAGTATATACTTTTGTACAGCTCTAGAAAACCAATAAGAATCAGAAAATCCTTTCATCAATGCTTTTCCTACTTCAGGTGCCACCATCTTCTCCACATTTTTCTCTATTTCTCTTTTTTCCAACTGAAGGAAGAGGCACAGGCTCACCTCTCACTTTCTCCCCACACTTGCTCATACTCCTTATTACCCTTTAAAAAATATTTTCTACATCAGTTTTTTGGGGACTTTATACAGAGTATTTAAAGTAACATGGTCGTTGAGAGGTCATTTTAGGACCACTGTAAATAGCTCAATAAGGCATTATTGCCACTATTTAGCTCCATTAATATAGAAGAATCATGTAATAGCAGCTATAGGATCAAGATGTTTTAATTTCTTAATTTGTATTAAATACACTGGAATCCACATCCCTAAGTCAGCTTCTTTCTTCTTCAACCTCTACAATGACATTTTTAACACTTCCTTTATTAAATATGGAACACCACCAGTTCAGGTCCTCATGATCTTTTTCTGGGACTACCGTGATGTCCCCCTAATTGAACACTTGCCTCCAGTCTCTGCCGTCTCCTTTATCTTTCCTACTGCTTCCCTCCTAATTTCATGAATACACAATAATAATAATAGGTTTCTTTTATATAGTGCTTTTAGATCTGCAAAGTATTTACAAATATCATCTCCCTTTTAAAATAGGGATGATTGGTATCATTTGGTTTTAAATTACCTACATTTTCCAATGTGTCCCTTCCCAGGTTATAACATACAATTGGATAGGGGATAGGCAGACTACTGAATTAGTCTATTAGCACTTTCTAATTAGAGAGGTAGTAGAATAGAGAGGAATAAACACTATATTTGGAGTTAGAGGACCAGACCTCCTTTTTCTCATCTGTAAAATTAAGGGGTTCAACTAAATTAAAAATTCATCCAGTTCTAAATCTAGAATATCATGATCGTGAATAAACATTGCAAATGGTCAGTGACCTGAGCCCAGAATAGGTCAGAGTATCTGAACAGGGAGAAGTGAGCTGGCTCACACTGGAGAAATTGTGTAATACTTTCCGATTTTCTAAATTGCTCCTTGCCACTTTTGTTGTTCAACCATATCTAATTCTTCATGACCCCAACTGGAGTTTTCTTGGCAAAGATACTGGAGAAGTTTTCTGTTTCCTTTTCCAACTCATTTTACAGATGAGGAAATTGAGGCCAATCGTTTTAAGTGACTTGCCCAGGTTCACACAGCTAGTGTCTGAGACCAGATTTGAATTCAGGAAGATGAGTTTTCCTGACTCCAGTCCTAGAACTCTTATCTACTTCATCACCTAGCTGCCCCTACTCTTTGCCATTGAGGCCTACTTTTTTAATACTGATATTTTCCTAGTTATGTTATATAATTTTAAATCAGAGTACACCCCAATCTCAGAAGATTCTAAGGACAACTGTAAGACACACAGTGGATATAAGCTGGCTCCGGTGTGTTATCATGTGTACATGAAAAACAGTGAAGAGACTTGATTGAGGGCCTCTTTAACTAGAACAGGAGGTGGCTAAAGAGTAAGAAAAGTGACAGATTGTTCAAACAATGTACTGGTACCCACAAAATATAAAAAGACCAAGACAAAGGGCTCCAGTTCTTGGAGAGATCTTTTATGAAGGATTTATGGAAAAATATGGACAAGAATTACACAAGATAGGAAGGCCTGACTGAGTTGTGATCCATACAGATGGATCATACCCACACTGATATAAAATCATGGAGCCATTGAAGTATCAAAACATAAGTACACATATCTTATATCCCCACATATAATACTGTTAGAGTGTAATTTCCTTGAGAGCAAAGACTGTTATTTCCTGTTTATATCACTAAAGCTTAGCATTGTTCTATTAGGTTTGTTGATGAGTATTTCCTCAATGGGTCACTGTTTTATTTAGTATCACTGCATCCTATTTAAAAACTTCTCTATTGCTTAAATTCTAGTTTACAAATTCATGATTCCTAGTTAAACTCATTTGTTTTTTAAGTGATTTACCCATGATTCAACTAGCCAGTCCTTAAATTCAATTCAGCAAATATTTAATAACTTTCTACTATGAATACTAGGTGCTAGGGATACTAAGACAAAACTCAATCAACAAATATTTATTGAGCATAAACGATGTGCCAGGCATTGTTTCAAAAATTAAGTACTCTCTGCTCTCAAGCAGCTTACATCCTAACTGGGAATACACATAAGAACACATATAAGTAAATACAAAGTATATACAGTGGATGGAATGTTGAGTTAGGGGAACAGTTAGAAGGCCAGTCTGAAATAAAGTGCACCCAGGGGAATTAAATGAAATTAGATGGAAAAGATAGGTGAGAAAGCCAGATTGTGGAGAGTATTAAATGACTGCATAAAGGATTTTACATTTTGCTCTAAAGGTAACAGAGAGCCACTGAAGATTTGGGAAAGGAATAATAGGGATGGGAGGAAGAGAAATTACATGAGCACACTTAAGTATTTTAATAATATTCGTTTGACAACTATGTAGGGCATGGATTCAGGAGGAGAATAACTGGAAGCAGGAAGACCAGTTAAAAAGCTGTTGAAATAGTTCAGAAAGAGGTAAAGAGAGCTTGAAGCAGGGTAGAGGTGGTATGAGTGGAGATTCTGTGGAGGTAAAGATTTGCCAGCTCAATGAATGTGGGGGGAGAGTGTGAGGGAAAGGAAAGAATCACGTGTGACTCTAAAGGTGGGAACCTAGGTGACTAGAAAAACAGGGAAATCATCAATAGGGAATTGTAGAGGAGGAGTGAATTTTGAGGGAAACAAATTCTATTTTGGGGGACTGGATTTCAGATACTGATGGGACCTTCTAGTGGTAAAGTCTAACTCAATAGATTAAGACTGGATATGTAGATTTGGGAAATCCTCTGCCTAAAGATTGAGCCCTAGTATAAGATTAGATCTAGAAAATGTAGATCTGGGAATCATCTGCATAGAGATGATCTTTGAACCTAAGGAGCTACTAAAGTCACCAAGGGAATGTAGAAATAAAAGCGACCCAGGAGGGAGACTGGGAGGAGGGGGATGTTGCATTTTCCTCTTCTCCCTGCCCCTATCATTAGACCATAGTTATAGAACTGGAAAAGAACTCAGAGGTCATACAAATAACAAGGATTTTATATGATATCACTTATATGAATGCAATGTCTGAATGGAGGCATCCACTTTTATGGATATATGAAACAAATTCACACTGTTCAATCAATAAAATAAACTCCAACTCCACACCAGAACGTCTAGTAACATTCAAAGATTTGGTTAAAATAATTCAGTGTAAAATCAAATTATTAAGAGAATGACAAGTTTAACCTCAACAAAGAGTAGATACTTTCAATAGAAGCAATTGCATCACAAGGGATAATCCCCACACCCTACAGTGGCTCAATTTCATAACATCAATGTTTTAAACTCAAACATTTCACAGCAAAGGTTGTGGTCGGAGAGAAAACATCCATAAAATCTGTGCAGACTTAAAATGATGAGATGGGGGTGGGGTGGGGGGAGGGCTTGATTAATTTGCTTCAGGAAGAAAGATGGAGTTGGTTAAATCTCGATGTAAATGTAAGAAGGTTGGGCAAAAATGCATCCTTCAGGCCAGCGGGTAAGCCTCTAGCTTGGAAGCATCTTCATTTAGTGACTCAGCTGACCTATGTTCCAATGTTGCCTGTGCTACTAAGTGGCTGCTGCAAGAATGTCTCTGGGCCTCAGATTTCCTCATCTGTGAAATGAAGGAGATGTGACCAGGTGCTCTTCCTACCTCTACCTTTCTGGCAGGCATAAGGGTCAGAAATAAATCCTCGGACAAGTTCCTTTCCAAGCTCATATACAACCCTTGTGTGGAGTTGCTGGGTCCACGAACTCCCTAGCTATGCTTGCCCCAAGGGCTTTGTCTTAATAAATATTAAACGCTGGGCGCTGGGGACACTAATATAAAGAATGAAACAATCTGAATAAAATCCCGCTTAGCAGTGGCATCTTCCAGGAAAAAGGGCCAAGAATTTTAAAGGGCTTTCCAGGTTGGTCTGGGCCTGCCCAGTGCCTCTTACAGTCAGGCACAGCTTGGCCTTTATCCCTCCAAGAGTGGGGGCTGTCAGGGGCACCTTTACACAGACTTTTACCCACACACTGGGCTGCTATCTCCAGCCTACACTCGGGGTAGCTCTTACACAACCAAGCCCTCTTCCCAGGGCCTGCCTGCCTCTCCGGTTAAAAAATGTTGTCCTCCCGCGGGAGCAGAGCTCGGGGGAGTATCCCATCGGAGGGGTGAAACCACAAGGTGAAGGAGGGGCGGAGGAAGGGGGAGTGCAAATCCATCGTAACTCCAGGAAGGGAGGGGTGGGAGGGAGGAGAAGGGGGGAAGCGGGCCGCCGAAGTTACTGGGGAAGAAAAACTTGTGAAAACTCGGCTGCTTTTTCCTGAGGGCGCTGCATCCGCCCCTGGTGATGCTGGCAGCCTGGGAACAGCAGCTCTCCTCGGCTGTCTCCTTATTTATCCACAAGTGCAGTTTCCATGACTCCCCCCCCCCCCCCCCGCCCTTCCCTAGCTCACCCTAAGCCCAAGCAGCCAGCTGCCCCCCGCCCCTGCACCAGCCGCAGGCAACCCCCAGCCTAGACTACGCGTGTGCCACGAGCCCTAGGCGCAATGGAGGGGGAGTAGTTAGAAGGGGAGAAGTTGGGGAGGGGGAGGGGGGTGTTTTCCAAACACTAACACGCGCGTGCGTCCGTGCTCGTGCAGCTGCCTCTGCCCTTTCCTCTCGCATCGCTCCCCCCTGCCTTCTAGACACAGCCCGGCTCCGGGTGGTACCCAGACCCGGGAGCAGGCTTCCCCGGGGGGTTGCATGCAGGGCTTGGATAAGAGGGGCGGGCGGGGCGCTGGCCATATCCAAGGGAAGAAAAGTTGCTGAGTTGCTTCGCCAGTAAAGAAGTTACAGCTGCAAAGGAGGAGGTTTCCCTCCCCCTTCCTGGACTCTTAATCTCTGAACACACACACCCAGTATCACCGCCCCCCCACACCACCCCCCATCTTCTGCCTGCAGTACTACTACCTGACCTCTCGCCTCGTCTACTCTCTCTGCACCGCCCCCCCCACCCCAGTCGGCTTTCTCTGTACCACCCCCAAACCCCTAGACTCGGCTTCTCGTGGCCCACGCTACGGTCCCCTGCCCCGCACCCTACTAGAGCAGTCGGGAGAAGGCGGTCAGACCCGCCCGGCCTCGGCACGGAGCGCCGCAGCATCCCCCGCCAGGCGCCTGCCGGGCAAAACCGCACGGCCTGCGAGCCATGATGAGCAAAGGTTTCCACTGCTGCAGGGGGTGGGGGCGGCGGGGGAAGGCTGGTGCTGTTATCCTATCTTCCCCCGACTACTTCCCCAGAGCTTCCCTCTCCCCCTACCCCCCCCCCCCCCGGTATTCTGTGATCCACTCCACTTTTAACTAGCTGCTTTGCTGGGGCTCTTTCAAACTTTGCAAAACCGAGCAGCCTGCCTCCTCCCTTCTCCCCGGTTACCAAGTAAAATGGGGTTTGCAGAACTTGCCAGCATTTTCCATCCCCAGAGGGGATGGTGCATGGAGAGGAGGGAGGTGGAGGGAACTGGGGTGGGGGGAGGAAGGTTGGGGGTTGATATTGCAAACAGGTGCTCGGCCGTCGGTCCATGTGACTGGGGAAAGGGGCAGCTACAAAAAGGAGCTATAGAGGCAGTCGTGGCTGGCAATGGCAGATTTCTCGAGGCTGCTACCACTTAAGAAACTTTGCAGCAGTTTTCTGTTGCTTATTGGCTGCCGGCTATCCGGGAGGGTGTATTTGCATGTTGCTAAACCGAGGCTGCCGATGCCCTTGCTGGCCACACTGTTCTTTCACCGAAGTGGGAGGACGAGGAGGGAGCAGGAGGGAAGAGGAAGAGGAGGAGGGAGGGGATGCGAAAGTGGGTCAGGAATGTAACTAGACTCTGGCCCCCCCCTCCCCCCCCCCCCCGCCTTTGCTGCAGACGGAGGCGGCGCTGACTTAGCTATGGAAAGCGAGCAATTTGCTGTTGATGTTCCCCAGCATTATCGGTTGACGGTTACCAGGGGATCCTGAAGGATGTGTTTCCCTGTGACCCTTTGAGAAGAAAACTTAGTTGCCTCAGTAACCAAGTTTGGCTTGGATGCAATGATGCAGTAAATATTATAGGTGAACCCTGGTAATGGAGGAGGCCACAGTTGCATTAGGCTGTAGATTAACTTTCAGCATTCCTGAATTCACACATAGAAAGGAATGGGGAATTGGAAGATGAATAGTTGTGTGTGTGGGGGGGTGTTTTTGTTTGGTTTTCTGGTGTTCCAGAAAGCATATATTATACGTTTTGCATTTGAGTTTAAACTAAAGGAATCCAGGCCTGAGCTAAAATAAAGTTAGTAAAAGTTTTTTAATAAGATGCTGATTTGTTGCTAAGGAAATTTAAGTGGGAGTAGGGAGGAAGCAACAAAGATACCTTACTTCTATCTCCAGAAGGAGGAGGAGGGCCTAGTGAAGCTTTCATCCTTTGGGAAGGTCTGAAAATGTGAAAAATAAAAGCATGAAAGGCACATTTTTAAAAGTTTCTGCCCTTTAATATCACAATCACAATGACAAAAAGTAACATCGCTTCCTCCAGTAGAATGATCCATGGAAATTCCTACTAAAGCAATAAGCTATAATCATCCCTGAAAAGGACTAGGCTTTGAATGCTGGTGAGTCAGTGCCATATAAGTGAAAATTGTAGGAGCCATGGGAAAACACAAAGATAGGTTCTGTGCCCCAAAACTTACTTTTGCACTCTTCATTTCTTTTGTTCAAGCAACTGTAGTCACGGGATTCGAGACAGTGCTTCCCAGTTGAGACTGTAGGAGCAGTGAAGAAATGTGTAACTGCTACAGTTTTATTCAAAAATCAAATCAGAGAGGGGCAGCCCGGAAGAGGTAGACAGGGAAAAGGGAAATGCCTCCCCAAACCTTAGATCAGAGTTTTCTGAGTTGTTTATTCTCCACAATGTAAATAAGAGTTTTACAAGCAAATTCTGATTGTAGGGAATATTTTCCCCACTCAAATAACAATATAAAATTCTTTATGTCTCTTAAAACTATGAGGTACAACAGTTTTTCAGTTCTAAAATAGGCTTAATTTTTCCCTATTTTGCTACAAAATTTCACTGGCACTCCTTTATCTCAGGAATATTCTGTATACTCATTTATGGGTTGAATCAGTATATTTCAAACCCAGCTCTGTACTGTAACCAAATTAATTGAGAAAACACTACCCTAGGTTATGGAGGAAAATACTACATTTAGCTGAGAAAATTTAAGATACTTTTGGTACCCACAGAATAAATGTAAATATCTGTTTCCAAAGACTATATGTATCCTATATACAGATATTAGTATAAAGGTATGCTGAATTTAAAAAAGAAAAAAGATGTTATTTCTGGAAGCTGACCATATAAACAAAATCATATTTTAAATTAATAAGAGGAGTTTGTTATTGAAGTTACTCTGTGGGGAATTTTTTGCTGAAGGGACTATTCGCATAGTTTTTGAAACACTAGCTAGCTGACATTACAAGACTTTTATTTCATCATTTTAAAATGGGGGCAGTAGTACCTTAACTTCTTAACTCAGCATGCTTGATTGGATTTTTTAATTCATTTCAGCAAATATTGGGGGCTATAGACACTAAGGTTTTTTTTTTTTTTAAACAACAATCTGGAAAAAAGAATTCCTTCCCTCAAGGGGCTTACATTGTCCTAAAGTTTCTTCCATTTAGAATCTGACCATATTTGATTAAAAAAAAAAAAACTTGTTCCATATAACAGTTTTGCTTAAGGTAGAGAGCACATAGTTGTGACTAGTAAAATAAAACCATAAAAGGTATAAAATGAAGGGGGTAATCTTTCTCCTACCTTCCAAAAATTTTCTATCTTGAATTCTTAAATACCTATTTAAATATCTCACTTTAGATAATCCAATAATTGAAAATTCAAATATACAGAATCACAGAATTTTAGAATTGGAAGATACTTCTGAGGCCAGCTAGTCCAATTCATCACTAAAATTAGTCTTCCTTATAACATAACTGAGAAGTGATGGTCTAGCTCTAGCCATCATTGAAAGATCTCCAATAAGGGGCAACCCACCACTTTCTACTTATAGACAGCTCTAAATGTTAATTTTTCCTGATAACAAGCCTGAATTTACCTTTTTGCAACTGACTCAGAATTGCTCTAGGTTCTGTGTCGCCTGGGGCCAAACAACAAAATCTCATCTCTCTTCCAACATGAAAACCCCTCAGTAACTTGGGAGACACCTAGTAGGGTCTTCTAAATCTTCTCTTCTCTTCTCTTCTCCAAATTAAAAAACTCCACTAAAAAACTCCACTAAAAGCCCCTAAATTTCAGTTGTCCTTTCCTGAATACTCTCCAGCTTACTGATGTCTAAACAAGCTACAAAACAGATTAAGTCGTGATCATTGCTGTTACAAAAGATTTGTCACAGAATTCCTATATTTAACAACCTAGTTTGCATTAAAAATGTGATTTTATTTACAAGAATTTGATTGCCACATATTCACATTTTCAGGAATGCATGAATCCTTACCTAGCTCTTAAAGTTCAGCTCAAATGCTACCTCCTCTAACCAGTCAACAAGCATTAAGTACCTACTGTGTGAAGGAACCTTTCTCAGAAATCATTAATCCCTTCTCCTGGAGAGGAATGTATCATCTGCCTGATCTAAATCGAAATCTCTCCAACACCTAGAACAGTGCCGTGTACACAGAGTTCAGTAAATTAAATTCAATGAGATATGCCAGCACACTACATTTTCACAGAAATTAATTTAGGAAACAATTGTCATAAAAACCATGTGCATTCGAAATCTTTCATTCAGTAGCTATTCAGCCATACTTGTTGAGTGACTGACTGGACAAATTCTTTAAATAAATTTTTCTTGATTGTGTGAATAGTACTGTAGGGGAAATATTGAAGCATAATACTCAGATTGGATCCTTATGGACCTCATAATCTAGTTCAGAAGACAAGACATACTACACTCATAAAAAACTTTAAGAATGCAGCTAGAGAATAGTAAAATATAACTATATGAGAGATGTCAAAAAGGCTTTATGTGACTGCCCAATTAATAGTACTGTATAACCAATAAGAACTTTTGTAGTTCATGGGAGGTAGCAATTAGAATGAGTTGGATTGGATGACACAGGATTCACAGATTTAGAGCTGGAAGGGACTTGAGATTCTATCTACTCTAATCCCCTCATTTCCAAAGGAAAGTGAGATACTTCGAGGTTAAGTGACTTGCCTACAGCCCTAAACGGCAGAGCTAGGATAGCAACCCAGGTCTCTTAACTCCAAATCCAGCACTCATTTCACTGTCCTACACTAACCACCTTCGGATTTTTACGTTGATTCCTAGAAATTATCTTTATTGTAAAGCCCTGCTGTAATGCTCTGTCCTGTTGTGGAAGTGAATCTAGGTACTCTTGAGTACAAGCCCTGGCAGATCTTGCCGAGTTGGAAAAGGACTGGGGAATGCAGAACTTAACATATCTCAACTCTCCAAATCTGGAAAGACTCAGTATGATAAGGTTGCCTGCAGTGGGTTGAATTTTTCCTCTAGAACAAATAAGAAAGCCAGTCAGATAAGGTATAGAGAGGTTACAGTCTGTTCAGGTAAAGGAAAGTGGTAAACATATAAATGCACCATTATTTCCTAGTCACCTAGGTTCCAAACTTCAGAATTATATTTAACTCTTCTCTCTTCATCATCCCACATATCCATCCTACATCCTTAAGTCAGTCAGTAAGCATCCATGAGGTGCCTGCTACATGCCAAACATTGTGCTACATGGTAGGGATACAAACACAGCATTGCCACAGTCCCAGCCTTAAGGAATTTCAACTTAACAACACGTACACAAATAGTAATTTACAAGATATATACAGAAGTAAAAGTATGAGATAACTTTAATGGGGAATGCACTAGCTGGTTTGGGATGGCCTCAGGCAAAAGGTGGTGCATCTCAAAGGAAACCAGAGATTCCATGGGGAAAAGTTAAGGAGGGAAAGTATACCAACCATGGAAGAGAGCTAGCCCAGAGGAGATGGAGTTTCCTGGGTAAGCAAGCAAGCAAGTGTAGAGGCAGAACCATGGGGTGTGTGGCAAGGGACTAATATGGAAGAAAAACCATAATGATAGGAGGACATAAGATGTGAAGATCTCTGAATGCCAAACACAGGAGTTTATACTATCAACAGTAGGGAGCACTTGGAGTTTACTAAGTAGAGGTGAGTTGAAATTATCAGGTCTACACTGTAGGAAAATCACTTTGCCACCCATGTGGAGGATGAATTGGAACAGAGAAAGGTGAGGGAGAGACACCAATAATCTGGGCTTCAGAACCTGAACTGAAAGGAGGAAGAAGTATCAATTTTTCTTTAATAATTCCTTCCTGGTATATCCCTTCTATTCCAGTTATTTGCCAAGTAGTTCCCACCATCATTACCTCAGGCCTAGATTATTAAAAATAGGTTTCTAAATAGTCTCCCAGTCTTTGGTTTCCATGAACAATTGCTTAATGGATAAAGTGATAGGGCTGAGTTCAAATTCAGCCCCTCACACTTACAAGCTGTGTGATCCTGGCCAAGACTTCACCTCTGTTTGCCTGAGTTTCCTCATCTATTAAATGGAAATAATAACTTCACCTCCCAGTATTGTTTTAAGGATCAGATGGGATAATATCTGTCAAGTGCTTAGAACAGTGAGAAGGCACTTAGTAAATACTTGTTTCCTTCCTTTCTCTAATCTATCAGATTGATTTTCCTAAAACTTTGCTTTCCGCATCCATAATCCCCTCTCCTTCAAAACCTTCAGTGATTCCAATATTATCTGTGTGTTGATGTCTTAGCCTGACATGTAAGACCCTCCACAAATTGGGTTCAACCTACCTTTTAGACCTATCTCCTACCACTTTCCTATTGGAAACCTACATCTAGGATGCCCTCTCTTCTATTTTTTACATATCAAAACCATGTTTCCTTTTCAAAGCCTGGTTTGAGTTCTCCTCCCTTACAGACTTCCCTAGTAATTCTATCTAGCCTAGCCTCCTGGTTATTCACAGGCCATTCCTTACAAATTCTCCCTATGAATGTTTCCTTAGAATATTTTTTCTATGATACTTTCTGTCCTCTTCTGATCCAAATCCTACTTATTCTAGAAAGCCCAACTCAGATCCCAGCTTTAAAGGGAATCTGTACCTAACCAAGAGAATTCATCACCTTGCAGCCAACCTAATCTTTCCAAACTTAGGCTAGTCCTAGGAAAAGAAATCTACATTCTGTATTCCCCTGACTCTTTCCAACTTAGTAGGTCCCACTGGAACATATTTACTCAAGAATCCAAAGTGACTTCCACATCTGGATGAGTCGTTACAATAGGGCTTCAGTAAAGAACCATTTATATAAATCAGTATCAAAATTGGGGTTGGACAGTCCCATTTTAAACATGCTGAGTTTGAGGTGATGCTATGATATATAAGTGAAAATTCCCAGTTAGATAGCTGGAGATTCTAGATCAGAACAATTCATAGTTATTCCAGCTGTCATACTGACCTATCATACTTAATATATGACCATGAGCAAAAAACTTAAAATTTTGGGACTTTAGTTTCCTTATCTGTAAGAGAGGGGTAACCATATTCACACATCTAATTGACAGAGCTGTTCCAAAATTAGAAGTAATGATTTGAAGGAGATGCAGGCAGAATTGGGCAGGCAAACTGATATGGTGGGAATAAAAGGAAATTTGGATTAAAGCATCGAGAGACCGGAGTACAGTTCTTAGCTTTGAACAATTTAAGGTGCTAAAAGCAATTACAGGAAGAAATAACAGAGCTCAGCACCTAGTTAACAGAAATAATGGTTCAAATAAACTGCCAGGAATGGGTGGGATGAGCTACTCTCAGCCCCACCCTGCCTGCCCTGCCCATCCCAGCCCTACCTTACCTTCTTGCCCAATCTTCAACTGAGGACTCATTTAGTTCCACTTGCCCTAGGCATGGTTTGTGGTCCTTGATCTAGGCCTTCAGAAATTCAGTTATCCTGACTGTGATAATTAGTAAATATGTGACAGTGAGCAAATCACTTAAATTCAGCCTCAGTTTGCTTATCTGTAATATGGGGGAAAATAATATTTGTACAATATACCTTGCATAGCTGCAGTATGTAAAGTACTTTGTTAACTTTAATGTGCTGTATAAAAGTATAATAGTATGGGGCAGCTAGGTGGCACAGTGAATAGAGCACCAGCCTTGGAGTCGGGAGGATAATATAAAATTCTCCCACTTCTACATGAAACATTTGCCTTCAGCATTTGCCAGTTATTCCTGGTGCTGGGGTAAAGGAGTGTTAAATTTTGGCCCAAAACTCCTGCATTCAGCACTAGCTCATTTGTTTACTAGCAAGTCAGTAAACCTCAGTTTCTTAAATTGTAAGTTGTAAAATTGTAAAACCTTAAATTGTAAAACCTCAGTTTCTTAAATTGTTGAGTTGTTTAATAACAACTCACTGTGTTGCTGTGATCATCAGATAAGTTCTTATCCATGAAAGCGATTTATAGCAATAAGATGCTATCTAAATGTCAGCTTTGTTATTGGTAAGCTAGCTCAAGAGATATAGAGCCATTGGAAATCTACGTGGTATGCCCTCCTCACCTATTTGTCCAAGGAATCCAAAAAGAGTGTGGTCTGAGAATTCTTGTAGGTAGAGGGGCAGATAATCTAGTCCTGGTTTCATCATGGTTTTTATTTCTTATATTTATTTTGTTGTGCAAACATAGATGAACACTGCTTGAAGTTCCTCTGTATCCTGCCAGCCAGTGCCTTCCAGATGTAACAGTATTTACATGCAGTGGATATGACAGAATCCTTCTGCCTTGCTGGGTAGGAGATGTGGGTTTAGGAGCTTTGTGTACCATATTTAACCACTCAAACAATAATGTACATCAAATATGCTAGAGGTGATGCAATAACTCTGGCCTGATTAAATCATTTCTTGTACCTTTGGATGCCCAGCCTCTTTGAGAGGATTTGGTATTGTTCACAGGAGGTGGCATAATTAGTTCATCTACTTCTAGTTAGGTAGTTTGAGGCAACTGACAGTATTCTTCAGTGGCAGAATGGACCAGGGAATGCATATATAAGCCAAAACCTTAGCTCTTATAACCACAAACTCTATTCTGGAGGCAAGTGGATAATCGAAGATTTAGGATGAGGTTTTTTAAAGGGCAAGCAATTGGTGCTTCTACCTGTAAGCAGGAGAAACAAAGAAGAAAAGAAAAAAATTTCCTATCTTTAAGGAGATAGGAGAGAAACTGCTGGAGAGAAACATCTTCACAGATAAATAAAAAAATACAAAATACACACTAAGTCAATGCAAAATCATTTGGAGAGGTGAAGGACAATGCTATAAACTTGGAAGGATCCAGAATAACCTAGTAGTGTAGGAGGTGATATTTAGGTGAGCCTAGCATGGAGTTGAGGACTGACAGGGCCAGAGATGAGGAAGGAGACTATTCCAAATCTGGGGGCACAGAGTTGGAAATTGCAATGTCATGTCTTGGGACCAGCAAATAGGCCATTTTGTCTAGAATGCAGAATGTGTAGGGGGGTATAATATGAAATAAGTCTGGAAACATAGGTTTGAGTCAAGTTGTAAAGGGCTTTAATTTCCTAGAGCAGGAGTTCTTAACACAGGTCCACTTTCTATTCTTGGTTCTTTCCCCAAGTATTAGGTACTATAATAGGCTTTGGGGATTGAATAAGAAATAAGACAGAATCCCTACTTTCATGGAACTTAGAGTCTAAAAGAGATGACAAATACAAAAGTCTTACAAGGAATAATATGAAAATGAAATGAAATAGAGATTACTTCCAGTTTGGGAGATTGAGGAAGACTTGATGGAGTTGACTTTTGAGCTGGGCTTTGAAGGATGGGAAGGAATTAGATACAAGAAGGGCCAGAAGGAACATTATAGGCAAAGGAAAGTGGGAAAGGCACACCCAGCAATTAGTCCAGTTTGACTGAAGCATCGATTATTAAAAGAGAGGTAATGGACAGTAGTAAAATATGACTACTACTTCTAAAAAGCTTTCCTGAATAGAGCACTAGAGTCAGGAGTCAGGAGAACCTGAGTTCAAATGCAGCCTCAGACACTTAAACAATGTACTAGCGGTGTGATCCTGGGCAAGTCACTTAACCCCAACTACCCTGCCTTCCCTCCTCCAAAAAGACAAAACAACAACAACCAAAAAACTATTTAAAAGCCTTCCTTGATCCCCCAGACCCAGCCCAAACAAAAAGACTTTTTTTTGCTTTTGGAACTCACTTTGTTTTAGGTCTCTTATATCCTTACATATTGTTTTATATTTGACTTGTCTGTATATGCGTCATGGCCCCTATTACATTATAAACTCTATGATGATAGGCATTGTGTCTTCTCTCAACTTTGTCTCTCCCTAGAGCCTAGTACAGTGCTAATGTTTGTTGAACTGAAATCAGTATATAAAGTTAGGTTGAAGCCAAATTATGGAGGTGTTTGAACACCAGGCATAAGAAGTTTGAATATTTACTTAGTAAATAAGAAAAAGCCTTTGAAGGTATTTGAAGAAGATATAAAATGATTGGAACTGAATTTTAGCTAAATTAATCAGATCTAGTATATAGAACAGATTGGGAGAGGGAGTTTGAGGAGGGAGAAAGGGAGAGGCAAGAAAGATGAGGAGTACCTGAACTATGGGAATATAAGTCATTTGGCAGAAACAGTAGAAGAAAAGGTCGTAAAGATCAGAGATTTAGAGCTGGAAGGTATTGTAAATATCATCAGTTCCAACTCCCTCATTTCACAGATGAGAAAAGTGAGGACCAGAGGAAATAAGTGATAAGTAAGTCAGATTTAAACCTAGAACTTCATGCTTTTAATCCAGAGACTTTTCTACTCCACCAAAAAAAAAAAAATGCTCTAAATCCACAATGAAGATTTCTAAATCTATTGCAATGTAAAAGATAGTATCATAAAATTAATTTTTATATTAAATCTTCAGTTAGAGAAAAATAATACTATATGCCAAAACTCTGAAGCAACTTAAGATTTAATTTCTTTTTACACACTGAATAACTCATTTTTAAACTCACTTGCAATTTGGACTCAGTCACTTGTAATACCCACAAAACAGGTTTAAAGGTAGACAGTATAACAGGATGTAAGAATACTGTTCCAGAAAAACTGTTCACTCATGTGTTACAGGAAAGATCTCTTCACTAGTTTCTAACGAGTTGGGACGATTAAACAGCCTCAAGTTTTAAAATTGCCATCCACTTTGACAAACTTGTAGGATAATTCTGAATTTATCCTATTCAAAACTGCTTTGTCGAACTCTTGCTTATCGGTCTTAAAAAGATGTGTTAAAACCAGTTTGACAGCTTTTTTTTTTTCTTAATGCTGTGTGCTAAAGGGCCTTGAGAAAACAGTTTTGAAACAATATCAGTGTTGGAACTGAAACTGAACACTGTTTTAAATAAGAAGAATGTTCATCACACATGTTTCTCCAAGTTTAGTAATATCTAGCAGACAAACTCAAGAATTTCATTATGGAAGTTCATAATCTTCACCCTCCAGGAGGAGAACTGACCTTAGGCACAGGTATTTTATCTTTGCAAGTAAGAACATGAGGAGATTTCAGTCCTGGTACAGTAATTCTGTATTTGTATTCCCTTCCACCCCCTCCCAATGCAGCCTTGGTGAATGAATTTATTAGATTCTCTCTTGAAAAAGGCCTTATGCAAATTCTAATTCCCATACAACTCTACTAACTTGAGCACTCTGGAACAGGATGTGATTGCAATATTCCTACCCAGACACCATACACAGGGCAAACTCTGAAAGATGGTTTTTGCTTAGTGAGAAACAACAGCTTTGTCTCCAGGACTATTTTTTCAATACATGATCAGAATAGACCCAACCTTATTAATTTTTTTTAAGTGCTTCAAACATGATTGCCCAAGGAAAGAAGAGCTGTTAATTTTGTGGGTTCATAAAAATACAGATTAAGAAGGAACTTGGAAATCAGCCCACAATGCACAGGGAAAAGAAACTGAGGTGTAATGAAGTTAGATGGCTTGAACAAGGTCACATAGCTAATTAGTAACATCATCAGTTCTATATTGCTGTACAGCTAGAACTTGAGGGATGGATTTTTAGTGTATGTAGAGAAGAGGAAGGGAGTTTGGGAAAATTTTTAAAGAAAAGGCCACCCCAAGTCTAGCATGCCTTAACTTTTTTTTTTTTTTTTTTTGCTGGGGCAATTGGGATTAAGTGACTTGCCCAAAGTTACATGGTTAGTAACTGTTAAGTGTCTGAGGCTGGATTCCTTAACTTCTTTACAGTTTCCCTTAAAATCTCCACAGCTTTGTTCCAGAAAAAAAAATTTAAATATATATATATATATGTGTGTGTGTGTGTGTGTGTGTGTGTGTGTGTATACACACACATATCCATATATGTAATGTATATATACACATACATATATAAACTTTTGGAGGTCAAAGACAAATCCACAAAAGAATATTTTTAGGGGAAAAATAGATGATGATGAACTGAGAAAAGGTACTTCTCTCACGTTTGCTCTGTGTAAATTTATTGTATTTAAGCTGTACCCCCTTTGTTTTGTCAGGAATGCCTTTAACCAACTCCTTCTGCCCATCCTGCAAGCTCACTTCTGTTGTACTCTGGTTCCCTTTGGTCCTTAGCCAGCCTCATGATATTTGACACATTTCTGCCCAGGTAGTATATTTGATTCTTGATGTTTAGCAGTTAATCTTTTTATTATTTTCTTCCACTCTTCCTTAATGATGGATGCTTGCAGAGGTGGGGAGCATGGAGGAAAAAGTGATTTAAAATAAGGCTTTCAGAACAGTTTTGGAAAAGAATATTTAAAGGTGGACTTGTATGTTATCTAGGACTTGTACCTAAGAGCTGTGGTACTGGGTGCTATGAAAATTCCTCGACAGACTTAAGTTAAATGTATGAAATAGTTGAGAGTCAGCCGAGTGTAGAAAGTCAGAGAGACCTGGATTCAGATCCTGCCTCCTTTCAACTTTGTCCAAATCTGAGTCCTCAGCAGCTTCCAAAGACTTACTGTTACTAAATTATAGAAAGGTTGAAATTGGGGGACATATGGAATAGTTATAGAAAAAATGGAGGATGTTTCCCTCATAAAAAGGAAAGCTTCATAGCAGAGACTAAAAAATATTATTCTTGAATTCTTTTGATGTTGCCTATGCTAGAACTCAAACCCATGGTTTTCACAATTACTTATTTAGCCCTCCTACCTTTCTACTGACTGCTAGTTTTCAGTTCTCCAGCTACATATTTAGATACCTTGAACTGGATGTCCAGTGGGCATCTTAAATTTAACATGTCCAAAATTGCATTCATTATTTTTCTCCCAAAACCTTTCCCTCTTCCAAACTTCCTATTACTATCAGGGGCACCACCATCCTCCCAACCCTTTAGGTTCAAAACCTAGGTGGTATTTTCAGTTCTACTCTCTCTCTCTCTCCCTCCCATAGCCAATCCCTTGCCAAAGCGTTTCAATTTCACCTTTATAACATCTCGTGAACACCCCACCTTCTCTAATAATGGTACCACCCTGGTTTCATCCCACACCTGGATTATTTCAATGGCCTGTTTGCTGGTTGGTCTGCCTGCCACAAGTCTCTCTTCACTCAAAACCAAGTCTGACCATGGCATCCCCTTCCCCACTCCACCCCTTACATACTCAGTACACTTCACTAGTTCCCTATCACTTCCAGAATTACATATAAAATCATCTATTTGATACAACCCTTGCCTTCCCCAGGCATTGGCATCTGTGCTATTCCTCAAACGACACTCCCATCTCCCAGCTTTGGTCATTTTCTCTGGCTGTCTCTCATACCTGAAATGCTCTCCCTCTACAACTCTGTCTCCTGGCTTCCCAGCTAAAATGCCATGTTCTCCCGAAAGCCTTTCCAAAGCCCCTTCAGTTCTAATGTCTTACCTTTGTGGTTGATTTCCTATTAATCTTGAATATAGCTTGTTCATACTATGGTTAAATGTTGTTTCCCCCATTAGACTTTCAATTCACCAGTATTTTTTTCCTCCTTTCCAGCAGTCAGTTCACAAATTATTGTATCAGCCACTAGGCGCCAGTGGCCTAGGAAGCCAGGTAGAAAGGTAGGGAGAGTGTACTTTTTTTTATTAGAATGTTTTAGTCTATTTCATTTTCTAGGATAGAGATTCTTCACTTATTTTGTGTACCCCTTTGGCAGTCTGGTAAAGCCTATGGACCCCTTCTCAGAAAAATGTGTTAAAATACATAGGAATTCAGAGGAAACCAAAGATGAGTAAAAAACAAAGACTCATTTTTCCCCATTGTAGTTCACTGACCCTCTGAAATCTAGGGACCTTGAGCTAAGACAACCTGTCCAAGAGCCTGATGCTTATAGTAAATTAGTGACTTAGAAATTTTTTAAGCTTTCCTAGAAGCAGTGTGTCGTGGAAAAAGCCCTAGATTAGAAATCAGGTCCTGGGTTTGAATCATGACTCTTACTTGGACAAATCTTTTGATATATCTGGGCCTCAATTATTCTTATCTGTGAAAAATGAAAATTATATTTGGTGATCTTTGAAATTTCTTCTAGCCCTGAAAAGGTAATTTTATTTGTTTAAAAAATTGTAAAGCTAGGGGCGGCAAGGTGGCACAGTGAGTAGAGTGTCAGCCCTGGAGTCAGAAGGACCTGAGTTCGGATCCGGCCTCAGACACTTAACGCACACACAAATAAAAACCTAGCCATGTGACCTTGGGCAAGTTACTTAATCCCAATTGCCCTCCAAAAAGAAAAAAAAATTGTAAAGCTGTCCTTCTTACTGGTTTCTTTGCTTTTGTGTTTTTTTTTTTTTCGTATTCCTGCCTTGTGAGGTATACCAGTTCCAGAATGCATAGAACCAAATGTTTTGAAGAGAAACCCCAAGAAGATATGTGTATAGGTCATTGGTATACTTTGCAAGGTAGGTGCTATGTTTTGTTTAGTCCTGGCTTATTTCATTCCTATAGAGAAATTCCAGGGTGGAAACTCCCTCCACTTTTGAGGTACATTGGGCAGTTCAGTGTATCAGTTTTAGTCTTAGAGTTGCCTGGGACATCAAGAGATTAAGTCCAAGTCACATAGGTACAATATGTCAGGGACAGGACTTCAGGTCCTCCTATCTCCAAAATCATTCTCACTTTCTCATGTATAGACGCATTCTTTTTGTTTAGATATCTCTCAGTAAGGTTCTTTAGCACTTAAGTGATAGAACCTCCCAATTGAGTTCTATGATAAACCTGCTTTAAGCCAGATCTAACGAAAAATTGATAATTTTTGAGGCCTTCCCCCACCCCAGCTTTAACATTCTACAGGTCCATGAATAATGTTACATGAAGTTTTTAGTTTCTTTGGATTTGAGGAAGTACTAATATTTTCCATTTGAAGTTTTAAAAACGTATTCAACTTAAAGAAAAGCTTATCCCTACAGGAAATTGTTTTTATGTTTGTTATAAAGTAGTCGCTATATCCAAAGAGATAAACTTGCAGAAGAAGCAACTGGTATTGTTTTAAAATGATAAATTAGCTTCTGGAGTATGGAGTCAGTCTGTTGAATGGCCCAGTAAGCAGAAATGAATTTTGGGGGAGGCAGTTTGTTTTTCATATTTTCCTGATTTTAGAGGTTCTGTTAAAAGCTCCAAAAGTGAACTTTAAAAAAAAGAAAGAATCCTCAATATTATAAAAACATAACACTTACCTTATAGGTCCTGTAATTGCCAGCTCTCATCAAGCCTATGACATCACTATCCCAGTACATCCTGGTGCGTTACTTGGATAGCATCCACACTGGCAGAAGTTTTCCAAATAAAACATTTGTTTCAGTAAACAAGCGTTTTATCCAGAAGCCCAAGTAGAGAATTTTAAAACCAGGGTTTATTTTGTCAGCCAACATTTGGTTCAGTCTTTGTAGCTATACAAGTAACTAAGATCTAAGGAGCTTCCTGGTATAAAGCAAATGGAAAAGGATTTTGTAAAACCAATGGCTGAGCAAAAAAACCAAAAAGCCAAACACCTCTGTTTGCCAGGCCCCATGATCCTGGACATTCGGGGAAATAGCCCACACTTTTTGCAGGATCCAGTTTGCCAATAATGCAGATTGGTATAGAAAGTCTCATATTTTGATGAGAACTTTTAAAAAATTAAAGTAAAATATTAAATATGGGAATAAATTGTTGACAAAGTAACATTGAGGGACTGTGTTGTTTTAAATTTACAAATAAATGAAAACCTTTAAAATGTGTGAATATTCAACATCATTTGGCATCCGGCTGGCCTAGAGCTTTCACATCTATCCTTATCATTTGCATGCCATCCAACCCCTTCCCACTGAGCAGTGCAACTTGATACCAAGGCTTATTAGCAAACTTCATCCTCTACTGCTTACCAAGGTAGAAGCAAAAATCCCACATTGACTAGCTATTTCTGTTTTCCCTTATCTGGGATTCCTCTGTCACCATTGGCATTGTCTTCTTTGGAGTCAAAGGTGAGAGTTGAGGGCCAGATAGACACCAAAGGTAGGCGAGCAGCCCTGAAAAGGGCTCAGCAAGCCCTCATAGCAGAGTTGCTAATCCTCCCTGAACACTCCATATACCCCTAGAAATAGCATGCATATGGGGCAGCTAGGTGGCGCAGTGAGTAAGAGTGCCGGCCTCGGAGTTGGGATGACCCGAGATCGAATTCAGCCTCAGAAAATGAGCACCCACACACAAATAATGACTAGCCGTGTAACCTTGAGCAAGTTACTTAACCCCGATTGCTTAAAAAAAAAAAAAGAAAGAAATAGCATGCATAGCAGCCACACCCCATAAACCATCTCAGCAGACCAGCTAAGGCAGGTTGAGGGTAACTGATGGGCTTCAAGAATCATTGGTGAGTTAAGGGGATGTCTACTCCAAGCATGTGATGACTTCCTGTGGTGGAATAGGAAGCTGAAGCAGGCCCTGTGGAACACTTAGAGCTGGGTCTGACACCAAAGTCATCCCCTGTGTCCCAGGCCACTGCCAGTCAACTTGACTTTTGTCTTGCCCCTGGACTTCAATAACTTTGGAATAAAAAGTAATGCTGATGATTTTGTGCAATTCTTCATCATTTAAATCACCCTGGGATGTCACTGGTCCTCTTGAACAGAGGACAAACAACATGTGTTTTCTATCAACATTCATTATGTTATCTATCAAAATATAACTTAGAACTTTTTTAAAATTTAAATTTGCTTGGCTGGTTTTTTCCTTATAAAACAACAAAAACACAACTGAGTTTTCTATGTAGAGAGTCTATGGCACTTTCTTAATTTTAGCCAGTTGTTCTCTATTGCCTTGTTAATTCATAGAATCAAAGAATCAAATCTAGAAGAGGTTATTAATAGATTATCTTTTTTTTTTTTTAAGCAATTGGGGTTAAGTAACTTGCTCAAGGTTACACGGCTAGTCATTATTTATGTGTGGGTGCTCATTTTCTGAGGCCGGATTTGATCTCAGGTCATCCCAACTCCGAGGCCGGTGCTCTTACTCACTGCGCCACCTAGCCACCCCTTTTAGGGAAATTGGGGTTAAGTAACTTGCCCAAGGTCACACGGCTAGGTTTTTGGTTTTTTGTGTGGGTTAAGTGTCTGAGGCCGGATCCGAACTCAGGTCCTTCTGACTCCAGGGCCAGAGCTCTACTCACTGCGCCACCTAGCCGCCCCAATAGATTATCTTTTAACTTTTCTAATTTCACAGACCACTTTTGTGGCCTAGTGAAACCTTTGAACCTCCTCTCAGGATGTTTTTAAATGCATAAAATAAAATATGTAGAACTAAAAAGAAAACCAATGATGTTGAAATTAAGTTGTACATTTTTTCCCCATCCAAGTTCACAGACCCCCTCAAAACTTTCTGTGGACTCCAGGTTAAGAATCCCTTAGTTCAAATCCCTTTTTTTTTTCTTTTTTGGAGGGGGGAAGGCAGGACAGTTGGAGTTAAGTGACTTGCCCAAGGTCATATGGCTCATACATGTTAAGTATCTGAGTATCTGAGGTCAGATTTGAACTCAGGTCCTCCTGACTTCAGGGCTGGTGCTCTATTCACTGCACCCCCTAGCCACCCCCTCTTATTTTCCACCTGAGGAAACTGAGGTCTAGAGGTGAAGTAATTTGCCATAGGTAATACAGGTAGTAAGTTTCAGAGGCAAAATTTGAACTCAGATCCACTAACTCCAAATCCAGCATTCTTTTCTACTACCCTGTACTCACTACTCCCTCTTCATTGCCATTCTTACCATTACATTCGACCACCTTCTTCGTGTTCTGTATCCTCAGGACACTTGACCCAAGCTAGTAGGATGCCATCCATCATAGCTGTTCCTAGGTTTCAGTTGTAGTGATTGTTTTGCACATTTTGCATGACTTAAAACTACATGCTTATTTCCACTGACTTCTGTTGTTGAAAGCCCTCTAAAACAAAACAAAAACAAATATTTGGACTGTTTCTCTCATACTCCCTTGGATTATTTTATCCAGAGGTTGTCATATTGCAGAATCAAATAAGATCATGTTGTCATTTAATTTTAGCTTCCTAATAATGATCATGGCAGATTAATATTTATTATTTATTTACTACTGGCTGGGTGCTAGATGGCCTTATAGATGCCCTTTTCTTATTATTTCTCAGTTTCTACTCTGGGAGTCACAACCTTTAAGAGTATATCAACAGGTATTTATTAAGATGCCACAAACTGTGCTGGGGGTATATGTAAAGGCAAAAACACAAAGACATTCTCTGCCTTCAAGGAACTTAAATGCAACGTAGAAGACAACATGAACCTAACAAGATACATTCAAGGTAGATACGGTATTGTTGTGTTTGTCCTTCATTCTCAAAGAGGACTATGACATCAGAAAGGCAAGGCTGTGACTTGTAAGATAATTGGATTTAAGTGAGGCAGGATTATGCAAAGTCACCAGCCTCACTTTCTCCTCCAGAGTCATCTAGACATATACAGTGGCAAGATATAGATCAAGATACATAGGCAACCTTAGAGTGGCTCTACCAACTGGAAAGATGGGGAAAGAGCCACAGAAGGTATTTTTAAGTTAAGCTTGAAAGGAAACCAGGGATGCACTATCTAAGGTGACTTGCATTCAACTAAAGTAGGTTTTCTCTGATGTAAAGATGAAATGTAGCTTCAGTTATATACATTTTAACAGCCCAAGGCTTTCTCCAAGAAGTTATAATTACAGATCTGTTATATTACATTTCCCCTCTTGGCTTGGTCATTTAAAATTAATTTCTATATAAGTAGCCTTTAGTTTCAATACTTTAACTTTCAAACTGCCAAGTGATACGGATTATCACTTGTGTCAGCAGGACAAGGACCCTGAAGCACTTGCTAAATTTGCTTTGAATTGCTAGAGGGAGAAACTCAAATCGAAACCATTCAAAACCAATGCGTTGTTTATGGTTTTCACCCCAAACCATAAATCCTTCTCTAGGAGGAAAAGGGGAATCACCCAAAATTGAGTCCAGTTTTATAATGATGTTCTAAGGTCTACAGTGTAGGTAAATATGGGCCCAGATTTCCTGTTGATAATCAAATAAGGTCTAAAAGTAAGTAATACACAGTAAAATGAATCCATTTCTGTATACTGGTTAGGCCACTGTACCATGTATGATGATACTGAAGATAAATTGGGGCTTATGTATCAAGCTTTGTGGTAAAAGATAATGTCTACTGGTTGGATATTAAAAAATCAACTCACACTTAATGTACAGATTATAAAAGAAATAGAGACAAAATTATCAACCTTCATCAAGTCTTGCTATACTTGGAGAAGAGAGCAAATGATGCTGTACATATGTACATGTGTATATACATACACGTCTTCTTCTCTGTGCCTGAATTTCCATTCATCCTTTAAACCCCCCAAATGCCTTCTTATACATCAAGCCTTTCCTGAGTTTTCAGCCTATAATGACCTTCACCAGACCTCATATAAATCTGGCTTATACCTCTCTAATGCACCTATAATGTAATATTGTGAATTGTAGTTATCTATAATTGCAACTTATCCTAGTACTAGATGTTCCAGGTTCAGGGACTATTTCTTATCTAAACTATCTTCCTAGGTACCTATCAGTACATAGTAAGTATTTACTGAATATTTATTATACAAATGGAACAAAAGTTCTCTCTAAAATATGGCAAAAGAGCTTTGAAAACAATGTATAGTATTCATCGCTTTTTATAAAAGTGAACCATCTGAAACAAATTCATGATTATGTATTGAATCCTCTCTTTGTGCTGTGCTAAGTACATAGAAATGTCCTTTTTTGGCTTTTTGTATTTAAGTTCAAGTGAATGAAATACAGCAAAAGAGGGGTGGCTAGATGGTACAATGAGTAAGAGTCGGGAGGACCCCAGATCGGTTCAGACCTCAGAAGATTAGCACCCACACATAAGTAAATAACTAGCCTGTAACTTTGAGCAAGTTACTTAACCCCAATTAAAAAAAAAAGAAAATAAATACAGCAAAAAGATTCATACTTAGCCACAGTAAGAAATATACAGGTAACAATTTTCATGCTAAGTTAGAAGATACAAAAAGTTTTAGTACTTTTGAAAATATTTTTTTCCTTCTCTGCTGTGTCTACTAATGTTAAGGAAGTCATATACAAGGAACAGATAAGAACAGTATATCAATTAAAATGCCCTTCCTACTGTTCCTCCCAAAGCAAAATTTTTCAGAAAGCATTTTATTAACTAATTTTATATAAGAATAATATTATTATATTAATATAAGAATATATTAATATAATAATATTATGTATTATATAATAAATAAAAATTAAATTAATTAACTAAGATCCAACCTCAGACACTTAATGCACACACAAACAAAAACCTAGCCGTGTGACCTTGGGCAAGTTACTTAATCCCAATTGCCCTCAAAAAAAAAAAATTAATTAACTAAAATACCTTTTATTAACTACAGAAAAAACTAGCCTCCAGCAGACATGGTACCCTCCTCTTTCCCTCCCCACCTTGATAAAGAGGCAACTTATAAAATGCACATATCTTTGGTGTATGATGTTCTATGATGTATTATGTTCTAGCCTATATGACTTGTCATTCATTCAGTCACATGTTGATTCATTCACTCATCTAATCATCCAGCAAGCTCCTGTGTGTCCACTGTATTTGATACTTCAGAGATATCAAAAAAGTAGAAAACAAGGGCAGGTGGTAGGTAGCACAGTGAATAGAGTATCCGCCCTGGAGTCAGGAGGACTTGAGTTCAAATTAGGCCTTAAGACACTTAACCCAAAAACTAGCCACGTGACATTGGGCAAGTCACTTAATCCCAATTGCCCTACCTTCCCCCTCCAAAAAGCAAAAAAAAAAAAATAGAAAAGAGCAAGCTCCCTTCCCTCAAAAACTTTATAGTATAGCTGGGGCAAAAACACAGATGAATAAAACACCAGAGAATTTTGAGATCCCTATTTGGAGGTTGATAATACGCAGATGAAAGAACTTTGCAAACTCTTCTGCCTCCTTTTCTCCCCATTTTCTTAAATTTAAAAAAAAAATTATTTTATTTTTAATTTATGGAATAAAACAAGCATTTCCATAATATACTATAATAAAAAAAGATGCACATGAAACTGAGTCTATTATGTATAATGTGTTATTCTTTTTAAATATACAACAAAATTATGATGTAAATTTTTTTCTTTTTTTATTTCCCTCCATCCCCACCCTAGAGATAACCACTATTAGACACAAATAGGTATATATATATATATATATATATATATATAATTATTCTATACATACTTCTATTTATAGATCTTTGCAGATAGCATTTCCCCATTTAAAAAATTTTGACCTATACAATCCACAAAGATCAAGCAGCTTTTCTTGTTCTTTTCTTCCCAAGAAAGCACGGCCACATTTCTAGTACATACTTAGAAAGCCCAGTCATCAAGATCATTGTTTGGTGTATGGAGAGACCTTGTAATGGCAAATGAATTGGAAGTGATCATGCCCTGTCAGTGATTTCCTGGCCACTATATATATATATTTTTTAACCTGGCCTGATACCAAAGACCAGGTTTAAACCCTTGGCTTGCTACCTACTTATCTTCCTATTTGAGTCTCTCCAGGGAACTGAACCAAAGGTCAGCCCTTCAGAAAGTTACTAGATCAGTATATACTGCAATTTAACTCTATAAACATTCAAACATCTAACTTGATATCCTTAAAAAATAATTTACTTTCTAGCCTAGAGTTCTTGCTGGCAGGGACATACCCCAAGGAGTTTAACTCAAAAAAAGCATGCTAGGATTGGGGCAAATAGAGAAATAACACTTATTACTATGAACCTTAATGGGAAGAATTTACCCATAAAATGGAAGAGGACATCAGAATGTATTAGAACAGCATACTCCAACAAGATACTCTTTATGTGAAATATATCTGAAACATAAGGTCCACACAGACTTAAAATAAGAGTCTGGAACAAAATCTGTTATATTTTGATATATATATATATAATCAGGGATACCACATGAAATTTTAAAACAGTATAACATATCAATGTCAGTTTTATACATTTCTGTAAATAAGAGTACACTAAATGGCATAGCATTGAAATATTTAAGGAAAGGGTAATCAGTTTTCAGGGAAAAATAGACAATAAAGTTATATTAGTAGGGAAGCTTAACGTATCCTACTGAGACCTAGACAAATCTAACAAAAATATAAACAAGAAAGAAGTTAAGAGGGGGCTCACTCTGAGAAGTGTTGTGTGATTTGACCAGATGAGACTCTGGGCAGCTGTTGAGAGCCCCCCAGCTTTGAAAACCCAGATGTTGATGCTTCCCTCTCTGGTAACTGTGATTTTGGTATTGATAATGGTTGGACAGTTTGGAAGCTGTTGGCAGCTGTTGAGAGCCCCCCAGCTTTGAAAACCCAGATGTTGATGCTTCCCTCTCTGGTAACTGTGATTTTGGTATTGATAATGGTTGGACAGTTTGGAAGCCTGTCTGTTTGATCTGTCTGTGTACTCTGAAGTTTGGGGTGCTGACCTTTTCCCCCTGAACTAGGTAATATATGTTTGATCGATTAAAGTGAGCTTGTTAACCCCCCCCCAAAAAAGTTAAGGACCTGAATAAAACTTGAAAAAAGATATATGTAATAATTTTCTAATGATTATTGAATGGTTAAAAAAGTAGAGGCGGAGCCAAGATGGCAGAGTAGAAACAGCTCTTCCAAGCCACTCTGCCCCCAGATTACCTCCAAACTATGTAAAAGGGGACTCTGAACAACTTCTGGAGCCCCAGCACCCACAGAACGACACAGAGAAGCTAACCTCCCACTGAGGACAGCCCAGCAGCCCTGCAGGAAGGACCAGAGCAGCAGTCTGGGAGCCGGCAGTGCGCAGTGTGCAGAGCTCGGGGAGCCAAGCCGAGCAAGCCCAGGTCCCTGTGAGCCGAGGTTTTAGCCCCAGAGCGGCAGGGCCAGCAGCCGGCTGGAGGAACCCCAGAACACCAGCAGCTCTGGCGATTCCAGAATTATCAACATAGACATGCCTAGGACAAAGTAAGAGGTTAGTGCCCTATGGACTTTGGGACCAGTATTTGGGGAATGCGTCGGCTCCCTCCCCTGGGGGCTAGAAGCCACTGAGGAGACACGCCATTTTGTAGTTTTCAGAGGCAGCTCCAGCTCCTGGCCTGAATGCTAACTGTAGGGAGATCCAGTGATCAGTCTTGGGGGGTAATCGCTCTTGCTTTAACCTCCCTGGATCTGGATTGTGATCTAGGGTGGAAGTTGTGAGTGGGTTTACAGCTTGCCAGAAATGGAAGTTGCCCGCCACACGTTTGGGACGAAAATTCCTCTATCTGGCCTTAAAGCCATAGTGTGGCAACAAGCCCAAAAGTCAAGCAATTAAGTGGCAACATGCCAAGGCAAAGGAAACAGAAAAATGCAACCCTAGACTCCTATTTTGGGGGCATAGAGCGGGAAAAGGACTGTGAGGTCAGAAGTCCTGCTCCAAAAGCCCCAGTGGAAAACATGAGTGGGTTGCAGGCCATAGAGGACCTCAAGAAGGACTTTAAAAATCAAATAAGAGAAGTGGAGGAAAAATTGGAAAGAGAAATGAGAAGGATGCAGGAAAAGTATGAAATGAGGGTCAACAGCCTGACTGAGGAAAACAACACCTTAAAAAATAGACTAACGGGGGCGACTAGGTGGTGCAGTGAATAGAGCACCGGCCCTGAAGTCAGAAGGACCTGAGTTTGGAGCCGGCCTCCGACACTTAATCCACACAAACAAAAACTTAGCCGTGTAACCTTGGGCAAGTTACTTAACCCCAATTGCCCTAAAGGGGTGGCTAGGTGGCGCAGTGAGTAAGAGCGCTGGCCTCAGAGTTGGGATGACCCGAGATCAGATCCGGCCTCAGAAAATGAGCACCCACACATAAATAATGACTAGCCGTGTAACCTTGAGCAAGTTACTTAACCCCAATTGCTTTAAAAAAAAAAATAGACTAACTCAAATGGCAAAGGAGGCCCAAAAGGGCAATGAGGAGAAGAATGCCTTAAAAAGTCGAATTTGCCAGATGGAAAAAGAATCTCAAAAGTTCACTGAGGAGATTCACTCCTTCAGAGTTAGACTGGAGCAAATGGAAGCTAGTGACTTTATGAGAAATCAAGATGCTGTTAAGCAGATCCAAACAAATGAAAGATTAGAAGGCAATGTGAAATATCTCATGGGAAAAACCACTGACCTGGAAAATAGATCCAGGAGAGACAATTTAAAAATTATTGGACTACCTGAAAGCCATGATCAAAGAAAGAACCTAGAAATCACCCTTCAAGAAATTCTCAAGGAAAATTGCCCTGATGTTTTCGATCCAGAGGGCAAAATAGAGGTTGAAAAAATCTACAGATCACCTCCTGAAAAAGATCCCAAAAAGAAAACTCCCAGGAATATTATAGCCAGGTTCCAGAATCCCCAGATCAAGGAGAAAATACTACAAGCAGCCAGGAAGAAACAATTTCAATATTGTGAAAACACAATCAGAATAGCCCAGGACCTGGCAGCTTCTACACTGAGGGATAGAAGGGCATGGAATATGATATTCCAGAGGGCAAAAGAACTAGGAATGAACCCAAGGGTCACCTACCCAGCAAAACTGAGTATTTTGTTTCAGGGGAAAATATGGTCATTCAGTGGAATAGAGGACTTTCAAGCATTCTTGAGGAAAAACCAGAGTTGAATAGAAAATTTGACATCCAGACACAAGAAGTAAGAGATGCCTGAGAAGGTAATCAGGGAAAAGAAATCGAAAGGAACTTATCAAAGTTGAACTATTTACATTCCTATATGGAAAAGCAATAACTGTGACTGATGATATCTTTCTCACTATGAAAATTATGGAAGGGGTGGCTAGGTGGCACAGTGAATAGAGCGCCGGCCCTGGAATCAGAAGGACCTGAGTTCGGAGCCGGCCTCCGACACTTAATCCACACAAACAAAAACCTAGCCATATAACCTTGGGCAAGTTACTTAACCCCAATTGCTTTATAAAAAAAAAAAAAAGTAGCAGGGAACATTTTACATATTTTTCAGCTGGGCATATCACTTTTATAAAAACTGACTGGGGCATAAAAATCTCACAAAAATACAGAAAAGCAAAAATGCTAAATATATCATTTACTGACTATGATGCAATAAAATTTTATTCAACATAGGGTGACTGAAGAAAGGGATTAACCATCAATTAAAGACTAAATACTTTAACCCTAAAGAATTGGTGAATGAAAGGACAAAGCAGAGAACAATAGAAAATATCATTTAAAATTGGAAACAATGACAACTATGAAAATATATGAGATTCATTTAAAATAGCCCTTAGGGGAAGATTTATCTCTTTAAATGCTTTCAGCAAAGAGAGAGAACATGAACAGAGCAATACATTGTGCATGCAACCTTAAAAAAAAAAACCTAGAAGAGCAATAAAATTTTTTAAATCAAACACCAAAGTAAAAATTCTGAAGGTCAAATAAGAGATTTGACAAAATTCAAATTTTAAATCCCATTTAATTGATAAGCAAGGAGTTTAAGGATAGAGAAAACACTAGAAGGCAAAAGAAGGTATGTAGAATTGTATTTTTTAAAAGAGGAAAAAAGAGAGAAAATAATTGAATATGAAAAACAGGAAACTATCAGAAACCTTTTTTGTCCAGTTATATGGCAAAAAACATTATGAGATGAATGAATAACTGCAAAAAATATAAAATGATCAGATTAACAAAAGAAACCAAGGTTGTTTAAATTAGCCAATATCATAAAAATTATCAAAGGATTACTTTATAAAGCTAGAAAAAAATGATAAAATTTATCTAGAGAAACAAAAAGTATAGCATTTCAAGGGAATTAAATTTTTTTAAGTAGAAAATGGAACTAAATATCAGATCTCAAACTTTGGTACAAAGCAGTAATCCTTAACACTATTTGGTACCAGTTAAAAAATAGAAATGGAGGGGTAGCTACGTGTCACAGTGAATAGAGCACCAGCCCTGGAGTCAGGAGGACCTGAGTTCAAATGTGACCTCAGACACTTAAAAACTTGGGCAAGTCACTTAACCCCAGTTGCCCTACCTTCCCCCTCCAAAAAGCAAAAAAATAAAAAATAACAAGCAGAAATGTAGATCAATGGAATTAAATGGTAAACAACAAAGAAAAGCAAATAGTAATATTGTGTTTGATAAAGCCAAAGGGGTAAGGACTAGTCAACAAAAACTTCTAGGGAAACTAGAAAGAAGTCTAACAGAAATTAGGTATAGACCAGTATTTCACATCATGTACTAAAACAAGTTCCAAATGGATACATGACTTAGAACTGAAAGGTCATATCATAATCAAATAAGAGGAACAAGGAAGAAAATGCCTCAAACAGCTATGGGTGGGGAAGACTTCATGGCCAAAGGCAGGATAGAGAGGATCAAGAAAGATTAAATGGATGGTTCTGGTAACATAAAATGCATTAAAAAAAAAAAAAACCCAAAGCAAAGCAATATTGTTAAGATTAGAAGGGAAACAGGGAAGGGGGCAAAGAAAGGGGAGAGTGCAAAGCATTGAAACAATTGAAACAATTTATCTCCGATTAAGGCCTCATCCCCTTATCTGATAAAGTTATCACTTCAGGGTATTTAAAGAACTAATTCAAATTTTTGTTTTGTTTTGTTTTTTGCTTTTTGGAGGGCAATGCGGGTTAAGTAACTTGCCCAAGGTCACAGGGCTAGGTTTGTGTGTGTGTGTTAAGTGTCTGAGCCTGATCCGAACTCAGGTCCTTCTGACTCCAGGGCCGGCACTCTACTCACTGCACCACCTAGCCACCCCTAATTCAAATTTTTAAGAACTATTTATAACAACTGTTTTCAAATTAATAGATGATCAAAGAAATTGGGGGCAGGTAGGTGGCCCTGGAGTCAGGACTATCTGAGTTCAAATCCAGCCTCAGACACTTAACACAAAACTAGCCACATGACCTTGGGCAAATCCCCAACTGCCCTAACTTCCCCTCTCTAAAAAGAAAAAAAAAGATCAAAAGATGTGAACAAATTACTAAATTACTAACAGAGAAATGCAAATCAAAGCAAATATCAAGTTATACCTCATGCCAATCATATTGTGAAAGATAACAAGAAAGGAAAATGACAGTTGTTGAAAAACTGAAGGAATTCAGGCACACAAAATCTCTAGCATTTAAACTAGGACTTGGTCCAGACATTCTGGAATGCAATTTGGAGTATGCCCCCAAAAACATACTATACACATACCTTTTGACCCAGCAAACCACTATTAACCTGTACCTAAAAGAGATCAAGGAAAGAGGAAGCACATCCAAATGTGCAAAAGTATTTAGGGAAGCATTTTTTGTTATAACAAAGAACCAAAAAAAAAAAAGGAGGTATTCATCAGTTGGTGGAGTGTTGAATAAATCATGGCACATAATGCAATGGACTATTACTGCACAATAAGAAATGGCAAAAAAGGAGGTTTCAGAGAAAACTGGGAAGAATTTTTAATAGATGCAGCATGAAGTAAGTAGAACCAAGAGAAAAACTTATACAATATCAACAATATTATAAATGACATTAAAAGACCTAAGAAATCTATTCAATGCAATGACCAAGCATAATCCCACAGACATGGTGAGGAAACATACTACCTGCCTCATGACTGAGAGGCAATAAACTCAAGACAAAGTAGAAGACATAAAGCTTTGGACATTACTGGTGTAGAAATTAATTTTGCTTTACTATGTATATTTGTTATAAGGGATTTGTTTCTCCCATGGGAATAGAGTATTAAGGACAGTAGAGCTAAAAAAGGGTGGGGGGGAAGAAAAGAAAAAAGATTCACTGAATAGTTTTTAACACACATATAAAGTGGGAATAGTATTTCCAGACTCAAACAATAAAATAAAGTAACAAGCATCAATAGCATTTGACAGATTAATGGAACAAAACAAAGAATAATAATACTGAAGTAAATAATTGGGCAGAAATTAGGTTTAGACCAGGCCTGCACAACATATGGCCCCCAAAAGATTTCAGGCAGCCCACAACTACACACCCTATCCTGTTTGTCACATGACCCATGGCAACCAACCATTATCAGTCTGTCTCTAGTTACCTTTACTTAGAAAGTGAACTGCTAAAAACCTATCTTCAGCCCAAAGAAGTTTAGCCTATTTTAATTTTGATCCCTACCTACTGCCAAGTTGTGCAGGTTTGGTTTAGACTAGTGATTCCCATTTAGTAGTTCATGAACCCACTGGAGTTTTGTGATAATAGTGCAAGGGATTTGTACTAAAAAAAAAATCTTTAATGGTGCTTTATGCAGTAAATAAATGCTTAACTATGTTAAAGATATATTTTTCATCTGTGACAATAAGCATGTACATGTTTAAAACATTATAGGTCTGTTTCTGCAGCAATTTGAAACCATCATGATTACATGGCAAAACAATTCTGGCATTCATGTTCATGCAGTGATTACATAAAAATCTGACTTCTTACTGAACACAGTGTGTCCTGGCAGTTTCTCAACCTTTCATCAAATTGTTTCCAAACCATTGTTTGACATTGAGCATAAACCAATTCCCACGGGATGGTCAGACATGTATATATACTCTAATTTTCATTTTTTACACTGCACCACAGTTACTCCTCTGTCCCCCTCCATTACCCTGTTCATACCTCATCAGGTATGTAATCATATATCAAAATGTTATGAACATTTGGATTCTTATGGTAAAAAACTATGTATATCCATAGTATGAAATCTATGATAATTGGAGATATGCATTATAAGCTATCTTGAAGCCATCATGGACCATCACAAATGTTCTGTAGAAACAAAATTTATATTGTCTCTTATTGCAGAATTAAGGCTGTTTCTAATTTAAATTATTCTCCTCTCATGTTGAGCAGCTAGATGGCTCAGTGGATAGAGTACCAGGCCGACAGGCAGGAAGACTCATCTTACTAAGTTCAAATTTGGTCTCAG
This sequence comes from Gymnobelideus leadbeateri, assembly GCA_011680675.1. Classification (NCBI taxonomy): domain Eukaryota; kingdom Metazoa; phylum Chordata; class Mammalia; order Diprotodontia; family Petauridae; genus Gymnobelideus; species Gymnobelideus leadbeateri. The sequence goes on along the minus strand of WOXC01004764.1, from coordinate 955,698 downwards.
ACATTTACTAATGGAGTGACTGTGGACAATAGGTCACTTAACCTTGTTGGCCTCGGTTTCCTCATCTGTAAAATGAGCCGGAGAAGGAAATGGTAAACCACTCCAGTATCTTTGCCAAGAAAACCCCAAATGGAATTATGAAGTCAAGCATGACTGAAATGACTGAACACAATACCTCATGTTCTTTTTCTACTATCTGGAAGATATTCAAGTGGACTGGTTAGCTACATCAGTCATTTGTTCAACAGAATTTCTGTGAAAGTGTAGCTGGTATGTGCCAAGTAGCAAAAGAAAAGAAAGTCCTATCTGAAGTGATTATTTCCTTACAAAGTTTAGTTTCCTTACAAACATACAAATATTGTTTAAAATGAAACATTATATGCAATTAAATTTTAAATATAGTTATCATTTAATACAGTGCTTATGATTAGACAGCAGAAAAGTAAATAGTTTATATTGCAACTAGTTGTTCATTTTTGTTGATTTCTTGGATGGCTAAAATTTTTAAAAATTAATTTCCATCTCTCACTGAAAGCTTATAAAATTGTCCCACCATTTTCATTTTAAATCAAAATACAAAAGTAAACTCTATATTTAAATCAAAATACAAAAATTAACTGTATGTAGAACTACATTTAAGACTGTGTCTGTCTTATGTTGAGCCAAATACTGCCAATCTTTGTTCAAATAAAAACATCCAACATCAAAATTAATTTGTGATTATTATGATAAGCATGTTCTAAGGTATAACTTATTTTATTAAAAAGTGTTCTTTTAAAAAAAAAGAGCAGTTGGGGTTAAGTAACTTGCTCAAGGTTACATGGCCAGTCATTATTTATGTGTGGGTGTTCATTTTCTGAGGCCGGGACCAATCCCGGGTCATCCCGACTCCAAGGCCGGCGTTCTTACTCACTGTGCCACCTTGCCGCCCTAAAAAGTGTTCTTTACATTCAAAAAATTTCCTAAAATAAAAAAATTTAATATGAATTCTTATAGATGATAGTAAACATATATGGTCTTGCTGGATTGCTACTTTTAATTTTTATAGAATATACCACATAAAGTACTTCTAATTGTTTTTAGAATATTATGTCTAGAGTTTTCATAACTGTACATAGAATAAAAATTTACATTTTATAATTACATTACAAAAGTAAATTTTAATTTGGAGTTTTGGGGAGCAAAAGTTAGCATTGTAGTCATTATAAGCACTTAATGAACAAATCTAAAATAATGCTATGAGTAGTATATCAAATTATACTGGGGATTTACAGCACTTTTTTGTTGAAAGGGATTCACACAACATAATACATAATACAGGGAACCACTGACTTAGACCAACATTTACATCATATGATACAATGAATCCAAAATGGATATATGATCTGAATAAAAGATCATACTATTAAAAAAAGATTTAGAAAACATCATGTGCTTTTTTTTTTTTAAAGCAATTGGGGTTAAGTAACTTGCTCAAGGTTACACGGCCAGTCATTATTTGTGTGTGGGTGCTCATTTTCTGAGGCCGGATTCGATCTCGGGTCATCCCAACTCCGAGGCCAGCGCTCTTACTCACTGCGCCACCTAGCCACCCCATACATCATGTGCTTTTAACAGTCATGAATAAATGAATTTTTTAACCAAACAACTTAACAGAGGCAATCACAAATGATAACTTAAATACTCTTAATTAGAAGGAATAAAAAAGCTTTTTGCACAGACAAAATTAATGCAGTTAGATTGAGAAAGGAAGCAGTTGATTGGGGGAAAAAATTGTATCAAGGGGTGACTAGGTGGCTCAGTGAATAGAGCACTGGCCCTGGGGTCAGGAGGATCTGAGTTCAAATCCAGCCTCAGAAACTTAACACTAGCCATGTGACCTTGGGCAAGTCACTTAACTCCAATTGCCCTGCCTTTCCCCACTCCAAAATAAAAAGTAAAAAAAAAGTCCAAAAAAAATTTCTGTCAAATATCTTTGAGAGGGTTTGATATTCAAGTGATGCTGGAAACTAACAAAAATATAACAACAACAATAACAAACATTTTTATAGCACATTAAACTTTGTAAAGCCCTTTATGTTATCCCTTTTGATCAATACCTAGTAGTGGTACTGCCAGGTGAAAAGATAATGCAGTTTTTTAGCTCTTTGGGCATAATTCTAGATTGCTCTCCAAGACAATTGGATCAGTTCATAACTCCACCAAGTGTTCTAGTTACCAAATTTTCCATATTCCCTCCAACATTTGTCATGTTTCTTTTCTGTCATACTAGCCAATCTGATAGGTGTGAAGTAGTACTTCAAAGATTTTTAAATTTGTATTTTTCTCTAATCAATCATGATTTAAAGCATTTTTTTTCATGTGACTATTGATAGCTTTGGTTTCTTCTGAAAACTGCCCGTTTGTATCCTTTGACTACTTATCATTGGGGAATGATTTATATTCATATTAATATGACTTATTTCTCTACATATTTAAGAAATAAGGCCTTTGGAGGCGGCCAGGTGGCACAGTGAGTAAGAGCGCCGGCCTCGGAGTTGGGATGACCCAGGATCGAATCCGGCCTCAGAAAATGAGCACCCACACATAATGACTAGCCGTGTAACCTTGAGCAAGTTACTTAACCCCAATTGCTTTAAAAAAAAAAAAAAAAGAAAGAAAGAAAGAAATAAGGCCTTTATCAGAGAAACTAAGAGAGTAAATATCTATTAAGGAATTGCTCAGGAAATTGTGGTACCTGAATATAATGAAATATTTCTTTTCTGTAAACATGGTACGCACAGAAAATAATGGAAAGATTCATATGAACTGACTCTAAGTGAAATAAGTAGAATCAGGAAAACTGTACACAATGAATACATTATAAATGGAAAGCACCACCACAAACAATACAAAATGAATGTTGTGAAAATATAAGGAATTAGTTTGGTCTCAAAGAAGAGAGAGGAAAAGACACCTTCCCTTGCATCTTTGTAGAAGAAGGAATCCATGATTGACATTATGCTGTGTATGATATTTTTATGCATTGATTTGTTTAATTGCTTTATCCTATTTCTTTCCAAAAAAAATCCTATAAGTTGTCTCTGGGAATGAGGTGGGGGAGGGGTACAAGAGGAAATTTAGGTGATATTAAAACAAAAAGTATCAATAAAAAAATTTTAAGTGTACAGAAGAGAAAGTCAGAAAGAATTACAGATAAGCAGGTGATTTTGAAAGTTTAGGTCATACATTAAAAAAAAGAACCTAAATTGTATATAATAGAGCCACAGTTTCAAGTACTCTCTGTTCTACTATCTATATGGAAATACCCATTCTATTTGGTATTTATTAAGTTCAGAAGGTTTAAAAAAAAAAAGAACCTAGGTTTTAACTTCCTCAATTACTAGCTATATGACTGTGGACAAGTCATTTAACCTCTCTGAGTCTTGGTCTTCCTTGCAAGGACTGGTAAGACTTGAATTAATTAATGCATAGGGCTGTTTAGCAGGAAAAATAAGATATTGTATATTAGCTAATAATAATTCACATTTGTAGAATGCTTAACTATTCAGGAAAGATACTTTCCTCAAAGGATAAAGCAATAAAGCACTATATAAATGTGAGATTATTATTTAGTAAACTTATTAGAAGTGGGCATTTCAGGCATAGGATGCTGCTTAGGGAAAGTCTGAAAGTCAATACTATAAATTTATATTATAGAGGAAACCCCAAATTTGATTAACTGGGAGTCAAAAAACAGGAAATTATTTAAATTATCAAAACTCCCAACAGGCACTAAACTTTGATCTGGCACAGGTGTTCTTAGACTTTTTTGTGTCATAAACCTCTTTGGCAATATAATGAAGCTTATGGACACCTTATTAGAATAACATTTGTGGCCTACATTTATAATAGAAAGAAATGCTAAATTTCAGTTAGATGTTAGTGAAAATAAAGATGCATTTTTTTCCCAATGAAGTTCCCTGAAATCTACCTACTAGTCAGTGGTCCTCAGTTTAAGAAACTTAGGACAATGGACTTCTAACCTGAAGTTAAAGAAACATTGAGCTTTTTATTGTAGGGCAGATAGGGAATCTAGGCAGAGACCAAGGAAGGGGAACCTTCGGCCTAGAGACCATATATGGGACCCACTAGGTCCTCAAGTGTGGCCCTTTGACTGAATCCTCCATTCCCACAGCAAACACCCAATTCCCAGTTCCTTTATATGTAAATCACTTCTTGGTTCCATTAGTATTAGCCATGTGCCTAAAGTCAGGTCTAATTTTCAGTGGGCACAGCAATACCTACTCAAATATCACAGAATGTCAATTTTATTTTATTTGCTATCTACAGTTTAAAGCTTACATAGTTTTGATATTTATCCCTAAGGATGTGTAAGCAAGAAGAGTATCTTGCAGATATCTCTTGAATGAGAGTACACACAAAATGACAAATGATAAGAAAACATAGGTCAGTGCTAAAGCTCAAAAGTCAGGTGTTGCTTTGCAAACTAAAACCAACCCTAAAAATTGGAAGTTCGTGTGGCCATATTATAATCAATAATGAAGGTTTACTTGATATTTTTTATTAAACAATATGCAAAGTGGCCTAGTTCTCTTGTTCTCTATTATAATCTAATTTAAAACACTGACCTATAAACACACATTCACTATAGATTATGGCAGAGAAGAGACAACTATGCACAAATAGAAATAAACAGATTTAAAATTAAATATTTACAGAATGAATAGAGGTTGACCTATGCAATCCATTTTTTCAAGAAAATGGAATTTACAGAACTGGGGAAGTGTTGGTGGCTAGAGTGCTGTAGGTAGGTAAGAATCCCTGGCTGTCCCTAACCTCAAGTAAGTTATTTTACCCATCTCAATATTAATTTACTCATTTGTACAACAGGGACAATAATCCTTATAGAGGCAACATTGAATAGTGGCTAGAGAACAGGGGTGGAAAACCTATGGCCTCAAGGTCACATGTGGCTCTCTAGGTCCTCAAATATGGCCCTTTAACTGATTCCAAACTTCACAGAACAAATCCCATTAGGAGTGTATTCAGTCAAAGGGCCACACATGAGGACCTAGAGGACCACATGTAGCCTCTAGGCCTTAGGTTCCCCACCCCTTTTCAAGAATCAAGCAACAAGTATTTATGAAATCTCCACTATGTGTCAGACACTATACTAGGCATTTAAAACTGAAACAACCCTACTCTTCCTAATGGAAGAGACAAGTGCACATAAAAAGATATACAGCATAAACATGAATGTTAATAAATACAAATATATACAAGGTAGTTTGGAAGGGAGGGCAGGCATTAGCAGTTAAGCCAGAGCTGAAAAGGCTTCATGCTGATGGTGCCTGAGGAGAAAAGGAGGGAGTACATTCCAGGGATGGGAAGGCCGAAGTGTAGGAGTGGAGGCAGGCATGTCTGCCTCTGAAAAATACTGACTGTGTGACCCTGAGCAAATCACAAATCTCCCAGTGTCCCAGCCTACTCTCTAGACCACTAAGCTAAAGAGATGCTAATATACATTAGTAGAGGGTATTTATCACTGGGAATCTCAGGTCCTGCCTAAAAATTCTTAAACTACCTAGGCTTGATGTGAGGAAAACGCTTTGAAAACTTGAAATCCCTATGAGAATGTGAATAGCTATTATTTCCATAGCATGGAGATTTTTCAACAGCATAGTAGTTAAATTTTAAAGAACTGCTTGTGTAATTTGAGGGCTATTTTGCCTTTCTTTCTCTTCATTTTCCTCACTAAGAAAACCTATTATATAGTGGGAAATCCTAGCTCCCTAAGAAATATGTTATTGAAGAATCCAGAGGTGTCCTTTCTGGCTCCCCTCCTAAACTGGTTTTCTACAGGATGGGCTCAGACTTCCTATAGGAATGTCTCCTAGACTAGGAGTTAAGATACCTGTATTAAAATCTTCACTATACCCCAAAAGACTTTGGACAAGTCACTTTTTTATTCTTGACTGTGATTTCCTCATCTGTCAAATGAGAGTTGGATTTGCTCTTAGCACTAACATTTTAAAAGATTATGAAGTAAAATTGCTTGGTAGAATCAGTGTGAAGAGGAAGACATTCAGAATATTGTTACCCACATCCTTGTCTGGCACTGGTGACATTTATACCTGGCCAGAAGTAGGAGAGAGGAATTAAAATAACCCAAACAAGAACAATTTGAAGATTTATTTCCCCTCTGCCTCAAGTACTAAATAAAATGTTACTACTGATCCTTCAACTCTAGTCCCCAAGCCTCAGGTGATGATAAACTGTTGGGAACTTTCTCTTTTAGGTACATCTAGGGGCTTCTAGAGACTTCTGCAGGAGGCTGTTCCATAGGAAAATCTTTCCTGGGGCCAAGGATATATGTGCAGTAAGGGATGGAAGGACCCAGTACTATTAAGTCATCTTTCTAAGATAATGGCATGATTTTTCCCTTGCTTAAAGGGATTTATCGACTTTCCCTTTAAAAATGTCTTAGCAAATAAATGCTTTTCTAGGAAGAGAAATGGGTCCAAATCCTAACAAGATCACTCACATTTATTTAGAGATCTCAGCAAAACACTTTCCTGATGACAACCTCAAGAGATAGTAATTTTCATTAGACCCATTTTACAGATAAAGAAATTAAGAGACATTTATTGATTTGTCTTTTATCATAGAGCCTGGAACCCTAGTTATTTTACTCCAAGCTCAGAGCTTTTTCCACCACACTAGAATATGAAAATAGCTTATATTTGAAAGGCAATTTATGCTTTTGCAAAATAGCCAATTGATCCTTGGAAACAACTCTATAAAAGTCAGTAGTATAACTATTATCATCCCCACTTCATATATGAGAAAACCTGAGCCTTAGGTATATGAATTGACTTAACTAAGACAATGCACCTAGTCAGTGACAGGGCTAGAATGTGAACCTTGATATTCTTTCTCCAAACACCGTCTTCTTTTCACTACATACAGCACACTGCTTCTTCCCATCATGTTACAATACTCCTTCTGTAATGTAGGTAGGTAGACTGAGACCTTATCAGACAGTGATGGTGAGGTAACTGTCATACCAGAGTAGGGATCTGCCACCACAAAAGCAGCTAGTAGAATCTGAGTGATTTTATCTACAAAGTAGTTGGCGAAACTCCAAGCACATAAAGTTTTGAGGTTGGGAAACATGAAGAGCCCCGGTTAACCAAGCTGCCCGTTATCCACAAGAGTCCATAAGGTGAGTGGTGAGCCTTGGCTGAAGAATTGATGGACACCAGTTGTTGTTTTTTTTTTTTTTTGCCTTTTGGAGGGCAATTGGGGTTAAGTAACTTGCCCAAGGTCACACGGCTAGGTTTTTGTTTGTGTGTGTTAAGCGTCTGAGGCCGGATCTGAACTCAGGTCCTTCTGACTCCAGGGCCGAAGCTCTACTCACTGTGCCACCTAGCCGCCCCTGGACACCAGTTTTTAAAAAGACAAAACTGTCTTGGCCATCTCCCATCACTCTTCTTACATTGTAAGGGCAGAAGCCTGTTCCATCATCTGTCTCCCAGAGATGTCTATCAAGACTTCTAAAATTGTTTTAATTTGAAGTCTGTCTTTTAGACTAGTTGCTTTCAGTATTTACTGAGCCATATCCAAAGATACCTAAATAAGAAGCCATAAAGTTTGCCAATTCAATTAATTAAATATATATATACATATATATGTACGTGTATATATATATATATATATATATATATATATATATATATACACACACACATATATATGGTAGGCACTTCTACATGCAAAACAGCATGGTGTACTGGGGTTAGAGACAGGGAGACCAGAGTTCAAATACAGTCCCTGCAATCTCTAGCTGTGTAGTTATGTGATCCTGGGCAAGTCACAATTTTTTCTTTTTTTTTTTTTTACATTAATACATATTTATGGAATTTCCATAACATAGTACAATAAAAAATGATTATACATGAAACAGCAAATCTACCAAGCATAACTTGTTATTCCTTTCAAATATACAACAAAATTATATAAAATTTTATTTTTTTTTCTACCCTCCCCCTATCTTGTCCTAGAGATGGCTAATTTTCCATCTTCCTTCCACCTTGTCCTAGAGATAGTTACCATTAGACAGAAATAAGCATATATATATATATATATATGTAAAATTTTTCTATACATACTTCTATTTACCAGTTCTTTCTCTGGATGAAGATAGTGTCTTTATATATCCTTTACAATTAATTTTGGTATTTATAATATAAGTCAAAATAACTTACTCTAAGTCTTTCTTAAAATAATATTACTATGGTCGGCTAGGTAGCACAGTGAATAGCGCACTGGCCCTGGAGTCAGAAGGAGATGCATTCAAATTTGACTTCAGACATTTAACACTTACTAGCCAGGTGTGACTTTGGGCAAGTCACTTAACCCCAATTGCCTTACTTTCCCCCCTCTGAAAAACCAAAACAAAACAACATTGCTGTTACTGTCATGATTTCTATGTGCCTCTGGGGAGTAAGTTATAGAAGGTTTGCATCTCAGTGTAGAGAGGAAATTCTAAGTTTTTTGATGAATTGTCGTTGGAATACAAAACCAAAAGTCTCTCCCCTCAAGAAGTTTACATTCTACTTTAGGGATATGAACTTCCTGGAATTAGTTGTGAATTGTTTGCTACACGTGTCCCTTACTTCTCCTTTAAGGACATGGCTATTTAGAACCATAGCTCAATGTGCTTGCTGACTCAGGAGTAAACACTCAGTACAGCAAGGAACCCAGCTCCTTTAAAACTTCTAAGACTCCACCTGGAGAAGGCTTGAAAACTAAAGAACTGGAAACAGGCTTCCCTAACTTTTTCTCTTTTTTTTTTTTAAGACAAATACAGATCCTCATACAGATCTCCTGGTTGTAGGAAAAGGAAAAAGGCCTCTCTGTTGGCCCTTAAATAAGGTGACTTCCTATTATTTCCAGATCTGAAGCATTTATTCTAGGAGAAGTGGGACAATGAAGAACAAACCTTTTACGGTAGAACATTCAGGAAGGACTAGGCATCTGGGATACACTGAGGTTCCCAAAGTAAAGTTTTACTCTGGTCCCAAGTCAGAATTGGAGTTCAGGATTTCCCTGGTGAAAAACAATCCCATTAAACTGTCAGCCAAACCCTCTCCACTACAGGGTGCTGGCTGCAGCTCCATCTTCCTGCACTCCCCCCAAATCTACCTACTGGCTTCTCTTTAGATCACGTATTGAAACATCCACATCGAAGCATCCGGCAGCAAATCTCTTGCCCAATTTACCAACCTCGATTTGACCTTTGTCCTGTGTGTGAGTGTGGTGCTTACATCCCATTAGCAGGGCAGACAGAAAAACAAAATACCTCCATGCGGGCGAATACTTTCTTTTGCACTCCACAACTGCTTCCCGTTTGCACTAGACCACAGCTAAAAAGAGAATCTTCAAACTTGGCAAGGTTGGGGTCCCCCCCGCCACGGCCTTACTCTCCCTTAGTTGTTTTGCATTTGGGAGGAGGGGAGAGGAATGATAAATGTGCAGTCAGTGAAGAGTTGGGGGGTGGCAGTGAAACTGGTGCCCCCTTTTTCCACCCTAGGAACGCTTGCAACTACCCCCTTCCTTTGTCTCATGTTAAATTTCCGAAGCCCTCTTTTCCTTCCGTTATCATTAAGGTACACACAGAGCATTGGAGCTGAGAGCTGACTGATGCATTCAGTGCTGGCTGAACTAGGTTTCCGCCCATGTGACACAGCCCATTAGATTTATTTGCACGTGTTAACCACCATAGTCCCTTCTAAGGGAGTTAAAAATCAGTTCGTTAATTCACTTTGAAAATCAGTTAGGCAGAGTTAGAGGGATTTCCCATCTTTGGTGTGAATTCTGGATTTTAATAAACTTCTGGTATGGTCACGCCACTTTCTCCCATTGCTGTTATCCCAAGCTATGATTTATAGCATTTACGATACAGCTAGCTTCCTTGTGGCGTCTAAATCCTACCCTGGCTCCTAAGCACACCACTCCCTACCACCTACTTACAGAGCCAAGGAGGAACACAAGCTATGGCGGAGATGGGAAGGGGAGAAAGAGGAAAGAGGGGAAGGTGATGACTTCTGTCAGGCTCTTTGTTGGTTGGAGAAAGCAGGGTTTTTTTTTAAGGTTCGGTTTCTCTATTCCTAAACCCAGTAACATCTAGGACTGAGGGATTTGGAAGGACCAGGAAAAATCACAATAAAATTGCACTTCCTAAAAACATAGGACGCTGGGTAAGCGTTAGACATCATGTCGTTAAGACTAAGCGTTATGCTTCTCTGCATTTTGAATGAGACTAGTGCCAAGTGGTTTGCTTTCAGACAGGTGCTGTTTGACCTAAAACAGCACACTGAGAAGTGGCACAATCAGTTAGAATTAGCATCCAACACGGTCAGAGTTTGAAACCTGTCATCAATGAATCGTTTTCTGTGGCTTCTTCCTGAAAGAATAGGAAATCTTTGGCTATCTGATCTCAGGCACCACATCTAAAAGAGCTCACATGAGGGAACTTTCCCCCCTTTAACATCTCTGCATTTTAAAAAATTAATCAAAAAAGCTTTGTATGAATGCAATACATAGCATACTTTTTTTTTTAAATCTATAGAAAGTGGAAATAGTTGGTCATCCTTTCATCTTAAAAAGGCTAGCAAGTCATTTAAACATTTGGTCCTTCAGGGGAAAAATATATCCTTAAAGGTATCTGACTTCCGTAGTTTTCTTTGTCCTCCAGATTATGTAAAGATGTCACATTGGATGTCTTTTATCTTCCACTCTCCAGCTAAACTCTTTAGCTAGTACAAATAACCAGTTTCTTCTCCCAAGAAGAGGGTAGTAACATACTGAGTCTGAGCTATTCTCTTGTAAATCTCTCTGGGTAGCTGAATAATCAACTCTGTCTAGCTTTTCGTCTGCAACTCCTCTCCCCAAGTCTGAGAACAAGGGTAGCAAATTGCTCTTTTTCTGCTGGGCTCTCTCGCTACAAAATCTGGTAGGTGGGCAAAGAGCATGAAGAGGACTGACAACTCTAGAGGGCCACTGGGCTAGACTCTTACAAAAAGAATTGTGCTTGTACCTTTGTGTTTGAAACAATGATGTTGGAGTTGAATAGGGCCTTGGAGCATTGACTTAGAGATGCAGGTGACTACTTAGACTAGTTGCAAATTAACAATTGGCTTTCTGGGTGTAGTTAAATCATGCCCTTAAAATAGTCCCTGAAAGTTAAGTTCTGGCTGTTGAAACTCACACTTTCAACTGACTTTTTAGTTGGCTCTCATTTTTAACTCAAATTCAGAGCAGAATAAGTGCATCATTTTTAATTTGATGGGATAATTTACCTGTGAGATAACTCCTGGGAGATAAAAGAACTTTCCATTCAATTCAAAAACACATTGATTAAGAAGCTATTATTATTCTCTAGAAAGACATTGTGCTTACAGCAACCTACAGAGACAAAAGTAATCACTCCCTGCCCTCAAGGAGCACTCCTCAGTAATAAATTACTGTGGAGTAGCTTAGGCTGAGAGACCTTCCAGAATGGTTAGGCTTTCCATTAAGACATACTAAAATAAGGAACTGAAGCTAAGGGGATTGGTACTAATTTCCCCAAAAGCCTACATCATTTTAAGAGACTAGGAGCAAAAATTTCCTACCTGCTCTCATGTTGGTTTTTTTTTCTTATCATCTTCTTGGATTTGAATCACATGAAACAAACAAACATCTCTATTTGTAACCACAGAGGATGGAGTAATAATTGTGGGTCTAGATACATCCCACTTTTGTAGTAATCATAGAAACTTACATTAGAAAACAAAACTACATTGGCTGCGTATGGCTAGGCCTTTCAGCATTAATGAGGCAATGGGATCCTTTTAATGATACCAGAGTGTATTATATAACAAAGGATCATAACACTTCCCACTGGCATGTCTGTGTGTTTAGGGGGGAAGCAATTTACTTACTAATTTACTTCCTGAATTCTAGGCAATTCAGTTCAATTCACTTCAACAATTAAGTAGCTTCTAGGTGCCTAGGCCAGGGTTTTTAATCTGAGGTCCCTTGGTTTTCAGATATTTTGAAGAATGGTTTTCTAAGTATCCCTGAATTTGGATGGGGGAAAAATACATCCTGAGTTTCACTAATCTCTAACTGGAATTTAGCATTTTCTTTAAGTATTTAAAGTATTTCCTTTAAGTATTTAAAACATTTTGTAAGTATTTAAAGGGGTGGGGGACCAGCCCTGCTTTATTCATTAAAAACATTTAAGTGTTTAAAAACATTTTGAGCTGTGTAAATAGAATTTCATCAGACTGCCAAAGGGGTCCAGGATTTTGAGAACCCTTTGAGTTAGGCACTGTGCTAGAGATGCAAAGACAAAAAAAGAAACAGCCTCCACTCTTGAGAAGCTTATATCCTACTGGACTTTAGTGAGCCTGTTCTTATCTTCTACAGCTATATAGAGTGACAAATCTGTTATTCCTCTAGAACTCAGGTAACAGGGTGGGGTTGAGATGCACTTTTAACTTAATTCTGGGGAACGTGGCTGGTGCTGCAAGATTTGTCATCCTACCTACCCTAGAAATATACGTATACACACGTGTGTACACATGTATGTATATGTGTGTTTATGCATATATGTATGTGTGGGATAAAAGAGTTCTCTATACATGTACATATATCTTTTCTACACTACTGGCATTACTCTATTCAAGTCAGCATTTTAATTGGTCAATAACATGGTCTGATTTTGGTTTTGTTTGTTTACCCTCCACAAATTCTTACTATGCTATCCCATCATGACATACATAGATGTGAAAGTCTTCAAAGGCCGTGCTTGCACAATGTAAGCTCTGGAAGGGTGCAGTCCCAGTGACAGACAAGAGACAGATGTCTGAGGATCAACCTAAAATTATCACACAACTTCATGCAATATAGAAGGTGAGAGGTTCTATGAAGAATTTAACCAAATCAAATTCCAAAACAAGTCAACACATTTTTTTTTATTATTCTTATAGACTTAGAGCATGGAGGACCTTCTAATTCCAATCCTTTCATTCTACTGGGGAGGAAATGGAAGTCTGAGAGGTTAAATGACTTTCTTAAAGTTTCACACAAAAGAAGTAGCAGAGCTGGTCCCCTACCTTCAAACCCTGAGTTATTTTTCACTATACTCTGTAGTCTTTGATTCTTGGTGACTTCGTTTTGAAGGCGGGCACAGGGGAAGATGACAGTATGCTGAAAAATATGGTTTATGTTTAAGAAACAAAAGATGCTAAAGGCTATATACACAGAAGTCTCATGTTAATATATCATGGGAATTTCCTTTAGGAAGAAAATATGGAGGCTCTAGATGTGGCAAGCAACAGATAATATCACATAAAATTAAATTGACAACATTTTAACAGTCAGGAAACAACTGGCTTACCAATGTGGGGTCACTTCCTAATTGTTGTTTGGTCATTTTCAGTCCTGGCCCACTTTTCATGATCCCTTTTGAGGTTTTCTTGGCAAAGATACTGAAGTGCTTTGCCATTTCCTTCTCTAGCTCATTTTACAGATGAAGAAATTGAAGCAAACAGGGTGAAGTGACTTGCCTAGGGTCAAATAGCCAGCAAGTGTCTTAGGCTGGATTTGAACTCAGGAAAAGGAGTCTCTGTGACTCTGGCCTTAGCACTCTTTCTACTGTGCCACCTAGTTGCCTTATCTCCTAATTAACTGTCTGTATATAGCCAGATCATTGACTTTGTATTATAAACATTAAAATTAACACTACCTATTTCACCAAAAGTTAGAAAAGTGAGATTAAAAGACCTCCAACCTAACCAGTCTTAAGAAGCTATAGAAAGGGGTGGCTAGGTGGCGCAGTGAATAGAGCGCCGGCCCTGGAGTCAGAAGGACCTGAGTTTGGAGCCTGCCTCAGACACTTAATCCACACAAACAAAAACCTAGCCGTGTAACCTTGGGCAAGTTACTTAACCCCAATTGCCCGAAAGGGGCGGCTAGGTGGCACAGTGAGTAAGAGCGCCGGCCTCGGAGTTGGGATGACCCGAGATCAAATCCGGCCTCAGAAAATGAGCACCCACACATAAATAATGACTAGCCCTGTAACCTTGAGCAAGTTACTTAACCCCAATTGCTTAAAAAAAAAAAAAAAAAAGAAAGCCTAGAAACTGCTTAGCCAGCAAATAAATGCTCAGTCTCTTTGCTAGTTAGACTATATGACATCAAAAGGCAACACTGTGTTAGAATTTAAACCAATTTTATTATTATTGTACCAAAAACTTTTATGTCTAAAACTGTGGAAGGACAACTAACAAAAAAAAACAACACAAAAGATATGTCAAGATTTCTGTCACAAACTATTTTTTCCATCAAAAAAGAGCCACCAGATTTAGACTTACAGTCCCCAAATTGTCACATGAAGAAAGAGAAAAGTCATAAATAAGACAAAAATGGGAAAAACAGCTGGATCAGATCAAGAATATACAAAGGACATGAACACTAGAGACAGCACAGTTTTGAGGGAGTTGGCAGTGATTCTCATGCTATCTGAAAGAGAAGAAGATACCAAAAGCTTGGCGGGGGGGAATCACAAATGTTATTACCACTGAGAAAAAGTGAGCGAAAGAAAAATCAGTAGCATATATGCCTACTTTCCCATCTACATAAAATCTTTATGAGAATAACACATACAGATTGATCTTTGATGAGGTGATGAGAAGGCTTTCTCTATAGAAGATATCAACTCTGTCATTGCACAATTTACTGAAAGGTACAAAGACTACAAAACCACATTGTGTTTATTGTGTAGTGCCCATAAAAACAATTCATTCAGTCATGCAAGATGTTGTATTAAAGGCTCTCCCCACAAAAGGGGTCTCCCATGCATATGTTAAAATCATAGAAGGTACTTTGAAAGATGCAACAGTAGAGATAACTTTTATTTGATGATCTTTTGATATCATGAGACATAAAATAGGATTTCAAATCCATAAGCATTTAAGTGCCTACTCTGTGCCAGACACTATTCTAGGCACTGGTGGTACAAAGATAAAAATAAAACAGTCCCTATCTTCAAGAGGAATGAGTTGGGGGGGGGGGGGTGGCAGCAGGTTAATAGATACACAGAGAAATAGATGTTTATCTATATATATATGTGCGTATATACATATATATGCATATATATGTATACACACACACACACACACACACACACACACACACACACACACACACACACACACATAGAGTAATTACAGCTAGATGGCTCAGTGGATAGAGTACTGGGCCTGGAGTCTGGAAGACTCATCTTGCTGAGTTCAAATCTGGCCTCTGACACTTACTAGCTGTATGACCCTGGGCAAGTCACTTAACCTTGTTTGTCTCAGTTTCCTCATCTGTAAAATGAGCTTGAGAAGGAAATGGCAAAACACTCCAGTATCTTTGACAAAAAAAACCACAAAAGGGGTGACAGAGTTGGACATAACTGAAAATGACTGACAGCAACAAAAAACTGCAAATTAATTTTAAGTGTGGGAAGGAATAGTAACTGGGGGAAGGAGGAATCAAAAGACCTTGTATAAAAGGGCACACCTAAGCTAAGTATCAGATGGAGCTAAGGATTTCCAAAAAGTGCAGGGAAGGAGAAAAGAGAGAATATTACAGGAAGGGGGAGAAAGCCTGTGCAAAGGCACAAGAGAAAAGATGGAATGTCAGGTACAAGAAACAATAAACAAGTAAGCAGGGTGAACTGAATTGTATGAGGGGGTATAATATGATCTCAGTTTAGAAAAAGATGTTGGAGTTGGACTGTGAAGGACTTTAAATGCCAAACAGAATAGTTATATTTTATTCTAAGGGTCCCTGAAGTTTCTTGAACTGAGAATAACATGGCCAGACCTGTGTTTTAGGTCTATCAATTTAACAGATTGGAAGATGTCTTGGAAAGGGGAAGGACTAGAGGCAGAAGGCAATTAGGAGGCTAATGCAATGGTTCTGGCTAAAGATATTCAAATCACTGAGATAATGTTCCGTTGGAGTATTTAAGTATGATTTGTATTAGATGACTTTGAAATACTGAGATTCAGTCCCACATGACCCTTCCTTATTAAAGTTTTTTGGGATTTTTCAACACAGGGATCAAAGATTTGATTATAAAATGGGAATTATAAAATGGAAAAGGAAATATTTGGTATACTGGAAAATTCTAAACTATAGCATTAGTGTCATAGCACTGGACCAGTACTATAAATGTATGGTACTGTTGTACTTTAGCATTACTGTGACTAGAGAGGCCCAATCCCTCATGTACTCAGACCATGATTTCTCCTAAACAACTGGTTCCTATAATTAGATACTTGCTATGTATGTGACTATGACTGAGCCTCAGCATCCTCACTTGTAAAATAGGAATAGTATTTTGCCCTACCTACTTCATGGAAATATGTGAGAAAAATCCTTTCTAAACATTATAGGAATATGAATATTTATTATCATTATTGACTTTTAATGATTTGAGCATAGGAAAACCAACTTGGGCTATGGAGAAAGATCTTTCAGAGTGGCCTATACAGTTGATTTTTCTTCAAATTTTAGTATATTCCAATATCATTTTGAGATAAAATGTGACTTTCCTTTTATCATTCATTCTTAAATCAAGAAGAAGACCAATGACATCAGGGGATAATGGCTTGTCTTGCTTGGGAAATGAATTTAAGGGAGGCAGAGTTGTACAAAGTTCTCAGCCTTACTTTTTCTCTCCCAGAGTCATTGAAGTCCAGTGTCAAAACAAAAGTCAAGACAACCAGCAATGGCCCTGGATTCAGTGGATGACCTTGAGGACTTTGATGTCTGACCGAGTGTTAAGTGTTCCACAGTGTCTTCTTCAGCTGTCTTCACAACAGCTGGAACAAATTGTTCTCATGTGATTATTCTGCTGGGGGAAGTTTTCTCATGCTTGAGGTAGACATCTCCCCACCTCACTGAAGGGTTTGAGGCCTGTTGCTTCCCCTCAACCTGGTTTGATCTGTCTGCTGAGGTGTAGCGACTGGATATGCTATACTTCTTGAAATCACAGGTAAGAGTTGAGTGAAAGGGGTACACCAAAGGTGGATGAATAATCTTGAAAAAGGCTTGGCAAGCCCTTTTACCAGAGGTGCTAGTCCTCCTGTAACACCTCATATACTCTGTATCAATGATATGATAATTGGTATAAAGTACATGTAAGACACATTCATATATTCATCTCTTAGATGCTTCCTTTGCCATTTGAATTGTAGAGGTATTTTGGGAATAGTTTTAAAGAAAAATGTATATAAAACTGATTGTACTTTATGAAATTGGGAAAATTCATGTTTATTGATGTGAATATTTCTTCCATTTTTCAGGGAGGTAGTTAAGTTTATTGTGATTCTACCTAGCCTTAAACTCATTATCTTCTTTCCTAATTACAACTAAATATGGCATCCAAATTAAGGAGGGATTTGAACACAAACTTATTCACTTGTACAAGGATGACATCAATCTTTATAACTCCACTGAAAAATATATTGAACACCTCCTTCACGAGATCAACTCTTTCTCTAATGACATCAAAATATCACTTGGACTTGTTAAATATGAAGATATTAATGTATGCCTAAGAAAAACAAAGACTGAAATTCTTTAGTTTAAATCCAGGTCACATTGGTTCAGTGGAAGAAGATTATTCTTAGAAACATGTTGGTCTCCTCCAGGTAAGACACTGTTAAGTATAAAGCAACAAGGAGAAATCAGGGACTAAATGTGTTAAGAGACTTATTGGCATCCTGAAGTCAAGGCTAAATGGGAAGAACAGGTTTAAAGCAATTAATTCTTATGCAACACTTCTCTTAATGTATGTTTTTGGAGCTGCAAAATAATCCATAATAGATTTGGGAAGCATCCTATCAAAACCTACTATAGAATTAGCAATATTAATATGTAGTGATAATAGGTCTTTTGTAACAAAGTAACTGTAGAAAGATTAGTACTTTCTGACTAAAAATGAGGAAGAAAGTTGCTAGATATCCCTAGAACACAGGAAAAACAGGTAAAAAAAAAGCTAGAGAGCTGTTTTTTTGAAGTCATGCAAAAAACATTTCCATATTAACTATGTTACAAAAGAAAACAGAGTAATCCAAGAAAAATAAAGTTTTTTTTTGTTTTTTTAATATGCTTCAATCTGCATTCAGGGTTCATCAGTTCTCTCTCTAAAGCTGGATAGCATTTTTCTTCATGCATCCTTTGGAATTGTCTTGGGTCATTGTCTTGATTGGAGTAACTGAATTTCACAGTTGCTTGTCCTTATAATATTGCTGTTATTGTGCACAATGTTTAAAGAGCTATTTTTGAAACAGGCATTTAACAAAACAGTAGTAAAGGCTGATAGGAATTGAATTTATTGAGTATACTAAAAGTAGTTCAGCTCCAGATGGATACAATGAAATGACTAAGATCTGAAACTGGAATCAAGAGGCTCTCTCCATGGGCAACATCTGCATAAACTCAGTCAACAAAATAAAAAAGGGTCAAACAAATGGAAGGGTATACTATGGCAATTTAGGGTTAGGTCATCCCGAAAAGAAAGTATGGAAAGGTTATACTTAAGGAGCTTAGATCTAATGATGAAAATGGATTATGCAAGGAAATGATAAATTTCAGAGATTGTGCCTTACCCCTGGTCACATAGCTATTAAATGTATGAAGACTGAAAACCATTAGATATGGGACATAGATATATCACTTAACTGTGAATGGGGTAAATCATTCATTTTTCTTGATCTGCCATTTCTTCATCTGTAAAATCATAATAGTTAAGCCACCTAGTTCACAGGATTATTGTGCTGATCTATTAAACTCATTTTTATACAAGTGCTTTGCAGATGATAAGATTCCATATCATCTCATTTCAGAAGTTGTTCTTGTTCACTTTTTTTCTGTTACAGATCCAGGTTTTGATTCATTCCATTTGAGGAAAAACACAGATCTAGCTAGAGAAACAAAGAAGGAATGCCTACTCCTTAGATTGTGTAGGATACAATTTAGTTTTAAATTATATCATAGGGGCGGCTAGGCGGCACCGACCCTGGAGTCAGGAGCACCTAAATTCGAATTTGGCCTCACATACTTAACACAAAACTAGCCATATGACCTTGGGCAAGTCACTTAACCCCAACTGCCCTACCTTCCCCTCTCCAAAAAGCAAAAAACAAAACAAAACAAAACAAACAAACAAAAAATATATATATATCACAGAAACTATTTCAAATTAAGTCAACAAACATTTATGAGTCACTTTCTCAGTCCTGCTAAGCCCTGGGAACACAAATACAAACAGAAAGACAATACCTGCCCTCAGGAAACTTACATTCTAATGGGGGAAGATTGCACTTAAAAGGAAGCTGAAAAGGAAAGGAATCAGGAAATAGAAGGAATGATAGAAAAGAAGTTCTGAGTCTGGAGCAGAGCCAGGAGAGGAATGTAGATGTGTCTTCCAATAATAATTTGAGGTTTAGAATCAGTCAGTCAACATTTATTAAGCACCTGCTATGTGCCAAATACATAGATGATAGAGTATCAAGCCTAGAGTCAACAAGACTTCTTGAGTTCAAATCTGGCCTCAGACACTTACTAGCTATGTGATCCTGGGCAAGTCACTTCGCCCTATTTCCCTCAGTTTCTTCATCTGTAAAATGAGCTGGAGAAAGAAATGGTTAATCACTCCAGTATCTTTACCAAAAAAACCTCAAAAGAGGTCATGAAGAGTGGAACAGGACTACAGCAACAAAATGTACCAGGCACTGTGCTAAGTATTTTCTCTCACAATGATCCGGTAAAGTAACAGTGTAGGCATTATTATTCTAGTTTTATGTAGGAAAAAGCTGAGAGGTGACTTAATATAGCAGGCAAGTGTCAAAGTTGGTAACTAAACTCTGGTTTCCCACCTCTAAGTCCAGCATGCTTTTCTTTATACTGAATTGCCTTTAGATTCTTAGATTCCTTTTTTTTCAAACTGAACTCAAGACAGAATGTGAACCATAGGAAGTACATAGCAACATAGGCTTCTATGTATTATTCCTGTGGAGGGAATTTTTTAAAGCATAAGATTTCACTGTTCCAGAGATGTGGTATTCATGTTTAGCTTACATAGCTTGTATGTATTAGCACATTAAAAATGATCCTGTCTTGAAATCATAATTAGGACTAGGAACTACTAAAAAAAATTCTCTAATTTTAAATGAACACTTGAAAGGAAAATATGAAAGAAATGGGAGCATCAGTATTGCTTTTATATAAACCCCCACTATAGCATATCCAAGGTGGGCTCTTCAGGAATTCTGAGTTATCAGTATTAGAATAGGGGAAAATGCCTATGTACTTACTTGGTGAGAAGTAAGCAGAAACTGAACAATGACCTCAGTGACTACAATGATGTACATGAGAACAACATAAAAAAAGACAACCAGACTTAGATTATATTGACCAGCTTTGGTCCCAGAAAACAGATAATGGAATATGCTCATCTTGTTGTTCAGTGGTGTCCAACTCTTCATGACCCCTCTTGGCAAAGATACTGGAGTAGTTTGCCATTTCCTTCTTCAGCTCATTTTACAGATGAGCAAACTGAGACAAACAGGGTGAAGTGCCTTGCCCAGGGTCACATAGCTATTAAGAATCTGAGGCTGGATTTGAACTCAGGTCTTCCTGACTCCAGGCCCAACAGTTTACCCACAGTACCACCTACCTGCCCCATATATTTATCCTATAAAATTAGAGAATAAGATCATTAGATTTAGAGTCAAAGAAGAATGCAGAATTCACCTAGTTTATCCCCCTCATTTTACAGATGAGAAACTGAGGCCCAGAGGAAAGAATTTCCCGTCAGTCACACTGGTGCTAAGAAGCAAAGCCAGGGGATGGAACCCAGGTTTTCTAAACCCAAGTACATCATTTCCTCCACTGTGTGATGCTGTCAATCCCATTTACATCTTTTTTTTTTTTAAAAGCAATTGGGGTTAAGTAACTTGCTCAAGGTTACACGGCTAGTCACTATTTATGTGTGGGTGCTCATTTTCTGAGGCAGGTTTCGATTTCAGGTCATCCCAACTCCAAGGCCAGCGCTCTTACTCACTGCGCCACCTAGCCGCCCCAACCATTTACATCTTTAATATTCTGACTTTACTTGAAGATTCCCTGCCTTGAAACATCATAATTAGGACTAGGAACTGCTAAAAAAGAGAAAGAGAGAGAGAGAGAGAAATTCTCATTTTAATTGGAGACTGACGAGCCCCTCTGGTAGCTAATTACATTTTTTTATATCCCTAATTGTTAAGAAGTTTTTCCTTATATCAAATCTAAATTTGGTTATATATAATTTCCATGCATTGTTCTTAGTTCTATCCCCTAGTTCCAAACAGAAGCAGAAAAAGTGTTAAGACCTTTTCCATATCAAAACTCTAAAAATGTTTGGAAATAGTTATCATACCCTCCTCCCCCCAATCTCCACATCTTCTCTAGGCCAAATATTATGGTAATACTATCAGTTACTACAGTTAATATTATGTTAATAATATCAGTTACTACAACTAATCTTTGAATGTCAAGTTCTCAAGCCATCTCATCTAGACTCTATTTTCTGGATATCCTTGTTTGCCCCTGTCCCACTATCCCACTTCCTTATTTTCTCCAGCTGAAATGAAAGAGAAACCTAGGCATTTAATGTTCACTCTACTGATTGACAGTGATACATTTTTTCATCCAAGAACAAAAAACACTAGCAAACTCAGAATTTTTAATGACCAGGATTTATTTATTTTCTTTTTAAATGTTTTAATGCTCACCTTTTCTTTCCATCAGTGTCACTTCCCAGTGAATATTCTCCCAAATTCTCCTTGTAAGAAATGAATACAAGCAAGCAAAAACAAATCAATACATTGTCTGTGTTTGAAAATATATCTCTTGTTCTGCACTTGTAAGTCTGTCACTGCTATTGAAAAGCAGAGGACATACTTTGCTCTCAGTACTCTGAAGTCACATTTGGTCATTGCACTGATGAAAGTTCTGAAGTTTTTCAGTAATGTTTTCCTTTATATTATAGGGATCATCACTTAAATTGTTTTCTTCATCCCGATTACTTTGTTTTTCATCAGTTCATACAAATCTTTCCAAGTTTCTCTGGATTCTTCATATTGGTCATTTTTTATGGTGCAATGATATTCCATCACATTCATATGCCAGTTTGTACAGTCATTCCCCAGTCAGTGAGCACCCACTTTACTTCCAGTTGTTTTCTGTATAGTAGAACAAAAATATTGCAGCACAAAAAGTGAAGCATGCTACAAATATTTTTGTATATATGAGAGCAAGGTCTTTTTCATGGACACTCATGACTCAGCAGCTCTGTGAATCATAGCAGCTTTTCCCTTGACCACAGCATCAGGCTATCCCATCTTCAGGGTTAAAAGTAAAGCTTGTGATCCCTGATCCTTTTAGCTTTATTTGACCCAGAAACATGGAGTCCACACAATTCTGTGAACAAGATAATAGTGAGTCAAGAACATCTGGAAAAGGAGAGATCCTTCTTTACCCTGCTCTTAGCTGAGAATACCACCTTAGAAAGAATATTTGTCCCTGGATCAATATATCACTGTTGTACATTCAAAGGTAGGTGCATATCTTCATATGTTATTTATATTGTCTATCGATAGCTTGGCTCATGGACAAGGAGACATTTTTTCATTCTATGCCCTAATCAACCTAATCAATAAAGAAATTTCTGGAAAGACTAGGTTTTTAGATAATGAAATATACTTTTTTTGGGTGTGGTTGTCTCAATTTCTTTGATCTTAATCTAATCTTAGGAAAATCTCTTCAGACAATTTACTTTTATTTCATGCACAATTTGAACTAACTTGACTACTTTTTTCCTTCAAGAGATTAGAAGCAAAGAAATAGAAATAGAAAAGAGGGGCTTATTGCTTACAGGGAGGCTCATGGACAGTGGTGTGAAATGATAGTCAATAGTGACGGAAGGGACATAGAATCTCTTCAAAGGATACAAAAACTCAAAAAGCACAACCCACCTATTCTGTGGAAGGCATCATTGTATTCCAGCAAAGTACAATAACTGATGTTATAATAGTGACCTTAGTCACCAAGAAAAGCTTAAATCATGTTCAATGTATTCTGTTTAAGAAATCAAGGGAGTATGTGATACTTTTTTCTTTTTTGTAAAGGAGTTGTATCTAAAATGACTTTTAAAAAGATGGTTTGGTGCTTATAGGTGAAAATGTTGGTTATTTGGGGAACTCAGCCATGCAGGAGAACTTCTCCCCTAAGGATCTTAGATAGGAGAGATTCTACAGTATTTCAAATAGTAGGACATATGTGACTATAAAAGAAAGTAGGCTACTAACAGTCACATGGGAAGAATGAATGCTAACACAAGTGGAATTGAAAGAACAAGAGGAATCTACCAGTTTGGTAGATTTATTATGGAGATTTTGTGGTAAAAAACAACAACTTAAGGAGGAAATAATGGATCTTTCAAAGTAGTGTCATTTTTAAAAAATTAGCAATGTTATAAATGTATATTAACTCATCTTTTGATGTTCTTGGTTACCTAGGAAGGATACAATTTAATTTACTATATTGCCAGGGTGAGATTGTAAAAACTCTGACAGGCATTATCCCTAAAAGTTGCTCCCCGCCTATGTTTCTTGGCTTCCAGCCTGCTTCCCTCATTCCTCTCATCTATACTTATTTTCTTTCGAGGCAGGCCCCTCTTCCTTCTACTTCCATCTCATCCCTATCAAATTTAGCCTAGAAACTAGGACTCTACCAGTCCCTTTCCTTTTGTCTGCTAGAACCCTTGTTCTATCATAAACAAATTCCTCTTTGCCCTTGATCTTTGACACAAAGGCATCCACATTTTAGCCAAAATATATGGCTCTCCCCTAAAGGCACCACTTCCCTTCCAAGTCTTTCCAGTGGAATCAGGTTTCTCTTCCTCTCCCTTTGGAAGACTGGGAGGAAAATATATATTTTTAAAAATTTCTTCTTAGTCCCATCTCTAGAACTCATCTTTCTCACAAACCCTCCCTTCTTCTGAATTTCTCTATTATGGTCAAGGGTTAGTATCAACATCCTCCCAGTCACCCCGGTTCTCAACCTTGTAGGCATTCTCATTCTCCATCACTCTACATATCTTACCTGTTGCCATATTTTTTCATTGATACTTTTACAACATTTCTCCTGTATGTCCCCTGCTCTCTAGTCACACAACTTCAACCCGGCTTCAGGGATTTTTGTTCCTATCTGATCTCTCCTCTGCAGATCTCTCTACTGTAGTCTATCCTCCACACAGCTGCCAAAGTAATTTTCCTAAAATCCAGGTCTTTTCCATTTCACAACCCTTTACTCAGTAATCCCTAGTGCATCCCTATTACCTCCAGGCTCAAAAATAAAGTTTTTAATTTAGTATTTAAAATTCTTTGTAACTAGGCCCTCCCTTTCCCATCTTTCCAGGCTTTTGTAACACTATTCCTTCATACACACTTTACAATTCAAGTACTAGTGTTGCCATGCTTGGTGTACTCCCTTTTTCATCTCCTTCCTTTAAGGTACTGTTCTATAGGAAGCCTCTTAAAGGGGAAGGTTTCTCCCCCCACCCCCTACCCCCAGGTCAATCGACATATCTTCTGTGTGTGTGTGTGTGTATTTATATGCTGTTTCTCCCATGAGAATGCAGTTCTCTGAGGGCAAGGGACTCTTTTTGCCTTTCTTTCCATATCCAAATGCTTATCTTGGTATTATAAATCTATAGTAAGCATTTAATAATTGTTGATTGAGCAACATCAATCAATTAATCAAGGAGGAGTTATCAAATACTAAGTAGGTGCTTTCTGAGGTAAGTGTAAGTATTGTGCTAGCCCTGGGCTCTTAAGTACTAAGAATAAAACCATTCCTAGTTCTTGAGAGGAGTCTACATTCATTTGGGGGAGACTATAAGTATGTATACCCCCCAGTCTTGCTATACAAGGCTTGTTTTGGGGAGAAAAACCCCACAAATTTTTTGAATTTGTTCCAACTCAGTGGAAAAATTAGTGACTTCATTCCTGAGAAACTGTGAGAATGAAGGAAACTGTACCAGTTCGCAATATCTCACAGGCTGCAAACCTTTTCCCACAAACTTCAAGTCTTTTCCGAGGTAAAGTGCCTTATTTATTGTGTATCTTCTGGTACAGTAGAAACTATGGGTAAGAGGAGGGCTGGTCTTGTATTCACCAACTCTGCCCCTTCCATCTTCACCACAGCCACCTGAGGCAGGGTGACTGTCCGAAGTCCCAGAGAGGCTGCCCTCTTGCCAGTAGCCAGCTGGTGAATTTGTCAGTCCAGGCCCAGCAACAGCCCAAGATTGGCTGAGGTTGCTGCTATTTATTGTAGTTTTAGGAATTTCTTAACTATTTAACATGTATAAAACTATGCTACTGTTTTCCTTAGGTTCCTATTTTTCATGTATCACTGCTGAAGTTTTGGGGTATTATATCCCAACTCCATTTCCCCCATAAGCCCTGTGGTTTTTGTTGCATGGTGAGATGATTTTTAAGAATGCTTATATTGAGTTATAGCAGAACTGATTGTATAAGGGAAGAACAAGACTTTATTAAGGGCCTACTGTGTGCCAGGCACTGTGCTAAGCCTTTACAAAAAATAGATGATTTGATCCTCACAATTCTGGGAGGCAGATGGTAATATTATCCCCATTTTACAGATGAGGAAAATGAAGCAAGCCCATTTGCCCAAGGTCACACAACTTGTAAGTGAGGCCTGATTTGAATTTAGGTCTTCCTGACCCCAGGCCTAGCACTCTATCCAGTGTGCCAAATATAGTTAAAATACAAGGAAGTTTGGGAAGGAGGGTATTAGCCATTGGAGGGACCAGAAAAGGCTTCAGGCAGGTGTTGATTGTGCTACTAATAATGTTGTTGGTCCTCTTTTTTTTAATCTTTTTGGAGGGGAGAGGGTAGGGAAACTGGGGTTAAGTGACTTTCGTAAGATCACATAGTTAGTTTTTGTGTTAAGTGTCTGAGGCCAGATTTGAACTCAGGTCCTCCTGACTCCACAGCTGGTGCTCTATTCATTAAGCCACCTAGCCACCCAAGTCCTTTATTTTTGAAGAGGACCAATGACATCAATGTTGTTTCTCTTTCATCCTCTACTGCTTCTCACTGAAATGCTGATTAACCACATTCCCCAATCCTCTGATTTATGGATTTTTCTCAGTATGGGTATATTGTTATTGTTGTTGCTTGCCCTTTGTTTTCAGAAGAAGATGGGGTGATGTCTTGACTTGTCTCCATGAACTGGATTTAAGTGAGGCAGAACTGCACAAAGTCCTCAGCCTCACTCTTTCTTCCTGATTCATCAGAAGACTAGTGGCAAGACAAAAGTCAAGATGACTAACAATGGCCCCAGGATTGTAGTGAGTGACCTTGGTTTCTTAGATGTCTGACCAAGCTCTAAGCACTCAAAGAACCTTCATGGCCATTAGAAAAATTGTTCTTACCCACTCATTCTGACAGGAGGAAGTCTTCACATGCTTGGGGTAGACATCCCCCAAATCATATATCCTAATATATCATATACTAATACTACCTTCTTTCTAGTTTTGTCCAGTGGCTCTGTTACCTCTAAGATCACATACAATATTCTCTGTTTTGTACTTAAGGTCTTGACCTGTCAGACAGTCTTCTCGTTTTCTCTGAAATATATTCCATCTTTTTACATAAACTGCCCCTGGTATCTGAAATATGCTTCCTCTTCAAATTAATTACATACTATTGACTTATTATTTGATTTATTGATATTATCATATGATTTATTGATGAGCTTGATTTCCACAACTTCATTGGACTTCCATCTTTACCAGCAATCCTCACTTCAGTCATTTTAGGCTCATGCATACCTTAGAATCACTGAAACTTAAATCTTAGATTCAGCATGAACCTGAGAAACCATCCAGTCTTCACTTGAAGACCTACAATGATGGTGAAGTCGGGTCATTCAAGAAGCATTTATGAATTGATTGTTATATTCAAGACGTGCTGAACACTGGGGATACAAAAAAAGGCAAAAACACAGTCCCTAACCTCAAGGAGCTTACAATCAAACAGTGAAGGAGACAACATGAGAACAACTATGTACAAACAAGTTATACAGGATAAATTGGAGGTGATCTCAAAGGAATACTGACATTAAGAAGGAATTAGATTCACAGTCAGAAAGCTTTACCACATACTACATATGTGGCCTTAGGTAAGTTATATTAACTTTCTAAATTCCAATTTTGTTATCTGTAGATGGAGAAACCTAATTAAACCTTTAAGCACTATGATATTAATACCTAACATTTACATAGTGCTTACTGTGCTAAAACACTTTGTACAAAACATTATCTCATTTGATCCTCACAACAACCCTGGGAGGTAGGCACCATTTTTATCCCCATTTAACAGTTGAGGAGACTGAGGCAAACAGAGGTAAGTGGGTAGAAAGTATCTAAGGCCCTATTTGAACCCAGATTCTTGATTCCAGGTTCAGTGTTCTATCCATTTCACTCAGTGGCCCACATAATTATGAGTTAGCATCGCTCTTCTACATGACAACTCTTTAAATATTTGAGGACAGTTATGTTGTTCTTAAATCTTCTCTTCCTGGGCCAAATATCCCCAGTTGTTTCAACTGAAGGGTATGATTATATCCTAATACTATAGCCAATTAAATGCTACCCTTCTTTATAAGACTGTAAATGTCAAGAGGGCAAAGATTTGTATCTCCTTATGGTGCTCTGAACATAGCAGTTACTTTAAAATCCTTGTTGAATTAACTGAGTAAATGATTTTGTCACATCAGAATCCTAGTTGTCCTTTTGCTTGCTAATTACTTCAAGGATTAGTGATTTTATTAGGGCAGGTTTTCTTTCCATCAACAGAGTAGAAACCCATCAAAGATCTGGTAGATGATCTTTGAATGTTGCTCTAGCCATAGTTTTTATTATCATGCAGCCACCCTTCCATTAAGCTTCTCCAAACTGAGGCTGGTTGACAAATGCCAGGCACATTCTTTTAAGTTTTTTGAACCTTTGCTTGACTTCAATGGTACAGCCCTTTAAAATGCAGGGTCTTCATCATGCAGAGAGGTAGGACTTTAGTGCTGACTTCAGTCCCCAACTGAAGTAAGTTACAGACTGGTCATGATAATTCTGGCTGTAATATGTCTAAGGTAGAATAGAACAGAATGATCCCCACTCTTATTTTGGATGCAGTCTCTTCCTTAAGGTTCAGCCTAAGATGTCATTAGCCATTTTGGATACTTCATCATATTACTATCCATTAAACCTTTTAGATTTGTTTTTATTTGGATTGTCAGGCAATTGGGCTTCCCTTATTCTCTACTTATGCAATTTTTTTTAACCCAATGATAAGACTTTGTGTTTTGTTTTTTTGTTTTTGCTTTTTGGAGGGGGGAGGGCAGGGCAATTGGGGTTAAGTGACTTGCCCAAGGTCATAGATAGTAAGTGTTAAGTGTCTGAGGCCTTTGAACTCAGGTCCTCCTGATTCCAGGGCGGGTGATCTATTCATTGCACCACCTAGCTGCCCCTAGTTATCAGCTTTTTGTCAAAAACACAAATTTTATTTTCTCCTTAAGCTCTGAATTCCTTCAAATCTACTCCAGTATCCCTTCTTACTTTCTGAGGATGAACTTCTTACTTTATTAAGAGAAGACATCCAGGCATACCTGGAGACCCTATTACTGGGTTGGCTTGAGGCTCAGGCTGGCAGATTGCTTGGATTCTGAAGTTCTGAATTGTAGTGGAGTTAAAGCTGATCAGGTATTAACATTAAGTCTGACACTAATATGAAAACACTCCCCCAACCACCTCTCCACCCCCAGCTCCCTCAGTGGAGAAACACCAGGCTGCCTAAGGAGGGGTGAATTGTCCCAGGTTGGAAAATCAGAGTAGGACAGCTAGCTTGCTATTTCCCTCTCCAGTTTTAAGCAGGCAGGGGTTAAGTGACTTGCCCAGGGTCACTTAGCCAATAAATGTTTGAGGTCAAATTTTAACACTGGTCTTTGTGAATTCAGGCCCAGTGTTCTGTCCACTGCGCCACCTAGCTGCCCATCTAAGAGTAAAATATCCTTTCTTGCTGGGGCTAGGCAAAGTGTTCAAGTCTTTCCTTCCTTTTTCACTTGTCCCTTTCCCTTTGTTATCAACATGCTCATGCCACTCTCTCTCAGCCTTGCTACTCACCAACCTATCCTTCTATATGGCCTTTCCTTCACTACCAGACCTCTTGAAGGAATACTCTCTCCTTTCTTAACTACTTTTAACTATCCACTTCTTAAACATTTTATAACGTGGCTTCTGTCTCCTCCGTCTTCAGCACTCAAATAAAATTATGTTCTTGAATGTCACCTGATAATTTCCCAATTGTCAAACCCAATGCTTTTTTCTCATCCTTTTTTTGTTTGTAGCATACCACGAACTACCCATTACATCATCCTTCAAAATTTTCTCCTCGTTGGTTTCAATTCGGTTCAATCTGATAAAACATTTAGTGAGCCCTTGCTATTTGCAAAGGCACTGATGCTCACCTAGGGATACAAAGGCAAAACATATGGTTGCTTCCTTTCTGTTCCATCGCTGCTGTTGTTTGGTGACACTCCTTTATCCTGATCCTTTCTCTAAAAAGTCATACTCCAATGAAACATAACTCAATAAACATATAATCACCTACTATGTACAAGGCACTGGTGCCACAAGCCAGGGAGGGAGTCACAGAAAAAAACACTTTGCCCTGAAGGGGTTTACATTCTACTAGAACATTTGTTCCTTTTCATGATACCCCCACTGCAACTATTCAAATTCAGGTCCTAATAATCTCACACTTACACTTTTATAGTCTAACTACTGTAATCAAGTCTACTTGCCTCCCATTCACCTGTACACCCCTTCCAAATTATTCTCCCCAAAGCATAGCTCTAATCACATCACTGTCCTGCTTTAAAAAAGAAAAAAAATGAGTTGAGCTACATGACCACTAAAGTCACTTTCTGCTTTAAAACCATGATCCATGTTCCTTCAGCTCCTCCTGCCCATAGTCACACAGCTATATTGTCAAAGGCAGAATGTGAACTCATGCCTTTCCACTACAATATGCTGGGTCTTCTGAATCATCTACCCTAGCCCTTTATCTTAAAGATGAAGAACTGAGCCCCAGAGAGGTAAACTGACTTAGCAATAGACATATATGTAGAAAATGCTAGAACTGAGATTTCAGCTTATCTTCTCATTCTAAATCCATCTACTTCCCATGCCTCGTAAAAAGTTTGTTGACTGAATAATGTATTTTTCTGAAAGTCATATTTAGAAGTATTTTTAAAATTTAAATATATAAAGTACAAGTCCATTTACCACTCAGCCACCATGATTTTCTAAAAAATCTGACCAGTTAAGTACTCCTCTTTACCCATCTCCCTACTCAACAAATTTCAGTGGTTTCTTATTCTCCAGGGTTGAACATAAAATCAGGTTGGACATTTAAAGCCATTTACATCCTAGCCTCTTTCTAACTTTCCACTCTTCTTACATATCACCTCTACTTCCTAGCTTTCCCAGCCTCCTTTAAAACTAATTTCAAATCCCACATTCTAAAGGCTTTCCCCAACCTCTCTCTCCCTCCCCCACCCGGAGTTTCTTTCTTCTAAGATTATCATTCATTTACACTCTATAGATCTTGTATGTACATAGTTATTTGCATGTTGTTTCCTCCCTTAGAGTGGGAGTTCCTTGAGAATAGGGACCATGTTTTTGCCTTTCTTTGAATCCCCAATTACTAAGCACAGGTGCCCAATAAATAGTAAACAATTTCTGACTCACTGATTGATAACTAATTTTATATGCAACTAAATTGTTTAGTTAATAAAAATCATGTCCAGTTATGTTAGGAGCCTGATAGTGACTTTTTTTTTTTTACTAAGTATATTCTGAAGTTCTAAAGTCACTTCTAATATGGCTATTGCAGGAATTTGTTTTGTTTAACTATGGGTATTTGTTACAAGGGCTTTGTTTTTCTTTTTCCAATTGGGGGACACTTAGAGAAAGAGAAAATACATTTTTGTTAATTGAAAAAAAAACTTAAACCATAAAAAAATAAAGTCACCCCCATGGTTACTTAACACCCTCATTTTTCACAAATTGCTTACAGAGGTTTAGGGGAGACTACAGAAGAAACTATCAACAGCTCTACAAAGAAGGGCCATTTCAAGAGGCAACACAAGACTAAAATCTACTAGAAACTATATTAACTTCTCACATTCCCTGTCATTGTAGTTAGCCAGTGTACACCATGGTGAGGAGCTGGAGTTCCTGTGGAAGCACACTTGGAAAGTAACCTGGCTTCTCACTGAAGTTGAAACAGGAGCCTTCTGAGAGCAACAGATATTACATGGGGCTTTCCTGATGTAGTGGGGAGTAAATGGATGACATAGCACCATTCAGTTCCATCTAAGGTTGGTGACATAAAGGCCAGTCTGCATTAATCATCATCTGTGCTCTTTTGCTACCTTACAGGAGGGTTGAAATGGGCCAGGAGGGAGCACAATTCCATTCAGTAAACATTTAGCAAAGCAAAGCACTGTGCTAGGTAGGGGCTGGGAATTAAAAGACCAAAGCAAAAAAGTCTCTATATAACTTATACTCCATATGTTTATACTCTGGTGGGAGATATAATAAATATGTAGCCAGATAAATCAATACAAAATAATTTGAGGAAAGAAAAAGAACCCTAATGACTGGAGCAGCATGATACATTGGAAAGAATACTAGTTTTAAAATCAGAGGGTGTGAGTTCAAATAGCATTTCTGACATTTATTATGTGTGTGGCCTTGGACAAATTACTTTTCCTCTGTGGGACTTGTTCTATGAGAGGAGTTGTACTGACTGGGATGGGATCTGAACTCCCAAAAGGAAAAGACCATGTCTTTGGGATCTGGACCCCAAAAAAGTAAAAGCCCCTGGACTTTCCCATGTGGCTCAGGTACCTGGTGTTCACCAGGGGCAATCAGCCCTTCCCAATTAATTAATTGTACCAGAGAAACTTTGAGGTCTATTGCAGCTCTTAATCAATGGGGGAATCAGGAAAGGCTTCTTGTAGGTGGTGGCACCTAACTTGAACCTTTGAGGGAAGCTAGAGAATCAATTAAGTGGAAGAGGGGAGGAAGGGAGAGAATCCCAGGCACTGAGACAGGAGGTGGAAAGTCAGGTTCAGGGAATAGTTCAGTTTGGCTGGAACATAGAGTGCACTAAAGAGAGTAAGATGAAAAGTCTGGAAAGGTAGTTGGGAGCCAGATTATAAAAATCTTTAAATGCCAAACTGAGGAGTTTCATCTTTGTAACAAAGGCAGTAGAGAATCCCTTTAAGATTTTTGAGTTGAGAAGTGACACAGTGAGATCAATAATTGAGAAATATTAATAAAGAATTAATAGTTGAGGTGAGAGATGATGAGAGGCTAAAAAACAAAGCTAGTAGCCAGGTGAACAGAATAAATAAGGTGATGGT
Source organism: Gymnobelideus leadbeateri (assembly GCA_011680675.1). Classification (NCBI taxonomy): domain Eukaryota; kingdom Metazoa; phylum Chordata; class Mammalia; order Diprotodontia; family Petauridae; genus Gymnobelideus; species Gymnobelideus leadbeateri. Next base: position 923,028 of record WOXC01004764.1, on the reverse strand, counting down.
AGTAAGAGAGGTTGTTGAGGTAGAATTGTCAAGATTTGCTATTCATTAGATAAAGGCAGAGAAGTGGAAGAATCAGGGATGAATTGAGGTTGTGAAACAGAATGATTAGAAGGATGGTGGTACCCTTAACAGAAACATGGACATTTAGGAGACAAGTGGACTTAGGGGGAAAAGATGCTGCCCTCCATTTTGAACATGTTGAATCTGAGTAGCCTACAAGATATCCAATGATAACCAATAGGCAACTAATAATGTGAGACTAGAGTTCAGAAGAGAGATTAAGTGTATATAATATATAGGATTATGAATCATCTGTATAGTGAGGATTACTAAAAATATGTGAATTTATGAAATCCCCAGGAAAGACAATATAGTGATAGGCAGGAGCCTAATATTCAGCTCAGGAGGACACATATCCTCCCCATCCTCCATTAGTGGGAGGAAGATAAATTTTGATTCAGCAAAGGAAGACTGAGAAGTGGTTAAACAAGAGACAGTATAGGAGAAAGCAGCATCACTGACTCCAAAGGAGGGGAGAGAATATAGTGGGAGGACATGGTTAACAGCATCACCAATTGTACACAGTTCAAGCTATTAGCTATTAAATAAAGTTAAGGACCAAGAAAAGACCATCAGAGATCATTGTTAATCTTGGAGAGAGCAGTTTCAGTTAAGTGTTGGGAGTATGAAGTCAGATTGCAAGGGTTTAGGAAGAAAGTAATAGGGGGAGAAAAGGGAGGGGCTGAATGTAGATATTTTTCTCCTCAGGGATGTCATTGCAAAACGGAGGTCAAAAACATGCTTAAAGGGATCTTAACTCTAGTTTGTGCTCCCCAGCCATCTACTCCAGTCTGAACATTATTTTCCTGTGCTGTGAGCTGACAGGAAGTGTCAAGTTAAAAGAGAGTCAGACAGTACCCCCACAAAGCAAATTCATCTGGGAACTTCCTCCCACTTTGAGGTGTGGTGGGAGGGCCTACTGGAGGTGAATTCACTTGAAATAGGGGTGGAGTGGTGCTAACATTCCTTTATCTACCGTTCCATCACCTTCTATCTCTTCCTGGATTAAGATGATGAGCTGGATGTCTGAAGAAGGAACTGCTAGGGGGTTGGGGCTGATGGCTGGGGATTTATGAAAACATTCAGATAGCTGACCAAGATGAGAAGGCAAATGAGATAAAGCATAAAAGTGCTTTGCAAACCTTCAGGTGCCCGGTAAATGTTGGCTATTATTAAGGAGGAAGCAATGGCAGCAGGTGGCACGAGAAGATTCAATAGACAGCTAACTTTCTCTGGATGCTTCCAAAGTGTTGTTTCTTCCAGAAAGGCACCAGAAATAAGAAGCATCCTTAAGCCCTCTTCCACTTTCACCCAGTTAAAAAATAAACTAAAGGTTGAAATAGCGTGAAAGATGGAGAAAAACACAGTAGAAGCTCCACGTTTCCTAGGGGCTGGGAAAGCAAAAGCCACTCGCGTGCCTGCAGTGGCCGCAGAGAAGGTCGTAGAGTTTGCAAGGAGGGAAGCTGATTTGGATCAGCTTCAGCTGCTGTTGGTGCTGCTACTACTCCCTTCCCCAACAGCAGGGCAGCCCCTCCCCCTTCCAGGCAGCACCAAACTCACTAACCTACCCCTCGCACCTTCCAGGAGTGAAAAGACAAAGCTGGGGTGTATATGTGTGCGTGTGTGTGTTTTGGGTTGTGGGAGGAATGCGTGTGAGTGGGGAGAACAACACGGGAAACACCCCCCCCCCCGCCAAGATGACGGCTGTTGCTGTAAAGTACTCTTAGGGGAGAGGTAGGAAGTAGTGGCACATCGGAATAGGAGGGGAGCCCAGCTGAAGGATACCCGGAGAGGAGAGAGGACAACCTTTACTAGCAGGAGAGCAGCAGCAGCAGCAGCAGCAACAGCAGCAGCTCAGTAACACGTCCCCAGGAGACTAGCAGGAGCAACACGTGATGTGTCTACTTATCAGGGTGAGAGAGGGAGAGCCACTGAGAGAGGGAGAGGGAGTGAGGGCAAGGAAGAGGGGAGAGGAAGGGGTGGAGGGATCGACCCCTTAAAACGACTTTGGGACGAGGTGGGGGTGTCTCCAGTGCTTTGCCCATCTTCCTCCTTCTGGGAGAAGAGGAAGAAGGGAAGTTATTGTGGAGTTGATGAACTTTGCACATCCAGAAACGCCATTTTGATTCCTTTTCCGGAACAACTTTGCATCTCTCCTTTTTTTTTTCTCTCACTCACTCTCTCGATAAAGCCCATCAGTCACCATTAAATCATGTCTCGGTGCAAACATCTCTGCCCAGTAGAGTCGCTAACCGTGAGTACAAGAATGTGGTTCTAGCTAGCTTTAACTCAATTGCAAAGATGTGTCTGCTGCCTGAGTGAGAGCGCTCCTTTGGAGAATTTGGGGGATAAGTGGCTTGTAGTTTTAAAAAGTTGATTAGTGACTTTCAATGCTCTGCCTTCACCTTTAACCACAAACTGCGCGCGGTGCGTTCTTCTCTCTAAAGTTTGGTTGGCAGTGATGATGATGAGTTTGTGCAGCCTTTTTCCCTTCTGCTCCTCCTCCTCCTCCTCCCCCCTCCCCTTCCTTTGCTCCTTTTCCCTTCCCTGTTGCTGACTCTCCACCAACCAGCTCCCTGAGAGTAGCAGCAGCAGCAGCAACAGCAGCAGCAGCACCAGCACCAGCACCACCACCAGCACCAGCACCAGCGTCTTGCCTGTAGGACCTGATGCTCATCCATATTAAACCGTCTGAGCTCAGGAATTCGGCCAGATCATCTCCTCCTTCTCCTGCTGCAAAGTTTATTTTTAACCAGCAACCACCAGAACTTGGATGGTGCGCGGACTGCCAGCAAGAAACATCTCTTTTAAACGCCACTCTCCATCTTCCGCCCACCCTCCTCCAACTTTTTTTTTTCTTTCCTGAAAGGGGAGGGGAAACTTTTTCCCCTTCCCTCTCCCCTTTACATATTTGAAAGTCATTCTTGGGAGCTTAAAAAAATTTTTTTTTTCTTAAAATGTTGGAAAAGTTGAGATGAAGACGCCTGCTTTAAGGTACCGAGGGCTTTGAGTTGGGTCTGACTTGTTCCCTTTTCGGGGTTTCTCGGCTTGGTGGAAGCATCCGTCTCTGCCTTTCACATTCGTACTTTGATCTCTCTGTCTATGTGTCTCCGTCTCTCCTCCCCCGCCTCTCCGAAGTGGGGGTGTGCGTGTGTGTGCTCGTACGCCGACTCTCCCCCCTTCTTCAAGTCTCTAAGCGATCTTTTTCCGTGTTTTAAAAGTTTCACAGCCCCAATCCGCACTACTTAGAACACGGACTTAGCTGGGTTGGGGGTGGGGTGGGGGTGGGATCCACTTTATTCGGGGAGTACGTTTAAAAAAAAACTTATTTTCCATTTGCGTGGTGCCCCAGCGAAACGATTGTGTTCGGAGCCCACCTCTGAGTGTGAGTTGTGAGTGTGTAACATACATTACGGGGAGGAAGAGCCACACCACGCACACGCACACACGCAACATCACGAGTACAGGAAGACGCCGGACGAGCATCTGAAACCGGGAGACTTGTTGAGATAGATGATCCTGGCTCCCGGGAGGGGAGGAGGAAGAGGAGGAAGAGGGAGGAGGGGAGGGCTTGTACAACTTTTGCCCTGCGCCCGCTGGACCAGCCGGGAAGCGTGGACTCCTCATCTCACCTTCCTCCTCGCATCCATTACTTTACGTTGCCCAGTCGGGAGTTCGCATTTAGGGGGAGGGCGATGGATGGCGGGGGCGGGATGGGGGGGGGGGGCTATTGCTAATTGAACGTGGCAAGATGCCTTTTGATCTCCGCATCCACCCCGCCACAACCTCCAAAGTTTTTTCCTGGCGTCTTCCTCGTCTGCCTCCCCCCCCCCACTCCGCCTCGCCCTCTCCTCCCCCCCACCTCTCCCCCACCCCCACCCCTTGGTCTCTTAGGAAACTGCGACCTTAATGGTTGCTAAGAAGCAGGGGAGGTCCTTCCCGTCCCCGGGCCACCCCCCCGCCCCCACCCCACCCCTCCCTCTCTCCCTCCCTCCCTGTGGATCAGCACTTTTTTCCCCCTCTGGATGGGGTCGCGAGGAGGATGTAGTTCCTCTGTCCGTCGGCCCGGGGAACGCTCGCCCTGCCCTGCCCTGCCCGGCTCGGCGGCGGTGAGTACCAGCGGCCCGAGCCTGTGCCCTCGGCGCGGCCAACTTCTCTTCGGGTGTGTGTTACTTTTTTTGGCCATGGAGAGCTGGGGGTGGGGTGGGAATGCGGCACCGCTCCGGTCTTCCAGGGATGCAGCGCCGGACTCTCGGGACTAGCCCAGTTTGTTGTCAGGCAGAGCCACGGAGGTGGTGGACTGGGTGATGTCCAGTTGGTGGCCGGAAAACTTTTTTTGTGCCCTCGGGGAAGTTTTGTGTGTGTGTGTGTGTGTGTGTGTGTGTGTGTGTGTGTGTGTGTGTGTGTGTAGAGGCTAGGAAGATTCCACTTTGTCTGCTCTAAGTGGACCTAACTGGGGGACCGGGATCCTGTGAATCCTTTGGTTGCTGTTGGCGTAGACCAGGGTTGGGTTCTGCAATGCATCCTTGATGGGTTATAAAAAGAGGAGGAGAGAATTTCTCCTTGCTCAGCAGATTTGTCCTCCCTTGCTCTTACTGGTTAGGAGATAGAACGTGAGCCCAGATCCGGACGAGCAGTTCACATTCCATTACGAAATTCTACACGGCTTCAGAGGCAGCAGCAGCAGCACACAACTCATGCACTTTTAGAGTTTGGGGAAGGGGAGGGGGAAGGATGAAAAGGAAGAGTACTTGTCTTTTAAAAAGCAGGCTAAAAACTTTTCTCATCCCTGGAAAAATGATCCTTCAACTTTGCCTTAGAGTTAAAGTTTTCAACCCTCAGAAAGTAATGGGTATAAAGTTTATTTCTTGGATGGGTGATGCTGGAAATAGCAAGGAGGAGTCTCTTGAAATAATTTCAGCAAATACTTAGATGTATAACAGTATTTTTCGGGTTTGCCCTATAGATATATGCAGTTACTATTCAGGAATTTATCCTGAAATTGTTGCAACAAATGTTATAATCAAGATGGAAAAGAGAGATGGAGGAAGGAACTGCTTTCATCAAATATTTTTCTTTCTAGAGACCTTCAAAGGCATCCTCTAGATGTGATTACTAAAAGGAAAAGTCAAAGACATAATTTGATAAAGTTCTGAAGTTACAGGTCTTGGCTAAAAGCTATGATTTAAACATACTTAGTTCCTGCTATTCCTTGGAGACTCCCACAGAGGTTTTGGTTGAATGACTTTAAAGGATGCTTAAAGTAATTCATGCTTAAGTGAGCCATGATAATTTTAGAGTCTTTAAGTTTTTCAACTTTTTATAACTGTGCACAAAGTCCTAAAATGCAGTCTTTTAACTTAAACTAATTTTTAGTTGATAACGATAGATCTACATCAGTTCTTTAACCAAGTAGATATTCACAACCTTCCAGTTGAAGGTTTATTGTGGCTCACAAGTAGGTGTAGTTATCCTACCTGGTACACTTTAGATCCCGTTTTTTTTTTTTTTAAGGCATATTAATAAATTGGAATGTCATCACTTAATCCATTTAAAAGCAGATAATGCTTTCTGTTTTTCTTTTATTATAAGTATGACTTACCCTCTTATATTCTTCAGTTCCACCCTTCGTTTTGGGTTGTTTAGGAAACTTAAATCAGCCAGATCTCCAATCATTGAAAAGATAAGCAGTCTCTTAAAGTATGGCTGTTTATGGAAAGGAATTTTTTTTTTTTTGCATTTTTTTCTTTATAAGAGGTAAGTTAATGGGATATGCTTCTGTTGTTTACTGTGTTATGAAAAAATAAATGTCTTACCACATTGTTTTAGATTATTTTTTTACATAACTTTTTTCTCATCAGAGCTTTAGAATGGAAGTTAACAGACAAGTTTGTGGAGTGTTGACTTAGTTGGTCCAGGTGGTCCATCCATTCCTAAATGTTTGCATCATCAAGAGTGTAGCCTTTTCTTCCACTGGTCTATATTTTGGATTTTAAGATCATGCTCAGACTTATAATAATTAGATGTCTGTATCCAGTCCAGTTAGAAAGTTCTAAGACAAAAAACCTCAGCTCATACACTTCCCTCCCCTTCTCCCCCCCATTTGCTGTGATGGTATGTGAATCACCATTTTAGAAGTTCTTTTTGTAAGATTTTCTTTTAATGTGAAATCCTCGTCAACAAAGTTTTTTCATCTTGCCAGTTTTTTAAAGGACTCTGATGACCCTGTTGGTAATATAAATTTAAGGCCTGAGATTTTTTGTAAAGCCCTAAAAGAAAGAGAAATTTGTATAAATGTGGGCTATTATTTTCATTATCTTACAGAATGGCTTAAAACGTGGTCACTGGAGACTCTCAGAGGTGAACCCTTTGATGGTTCTATTCATTATCCTTTTTAAAAGTAGGTGGTGCTTAGAAGGTCATAGGATAAGTGTTGCTAAGCAGCTAAACAGAAGGATGCTAAAATTAACCCAGCATTTTTGTCAGAGCATTCCCTCTTTTAATAATATTTATTACATTTAATTTCTGCACTCGGTTTAATTTTTGAAATAAGGGGAAAAGGCTACTCATTTTTTGCAGTCATTACATGAAAATAGCCTTTTCCCTTTTCTAAGTAGCTAATTGATGTTTATTGCTCTCTGACCATGGGAGAGGTGTCAGATGGCAGCCTCTTCAGACAGACTCCATGAATAGAGAGAGATATTACCAAAGTGTTGGGTTCATGTGTATAATAGCATCCTATTTCATATAGTGCTAGATTATTTTATTTAGGACTTTCACATAAGACATAATGTGATGTTTTATTAAACAAAAGATAAGGTTTGCATTCAAAAGTAAAAATGCAATATAGTATCAATATGGACACTGTCTCTGCTGATAATACCCCCTTTAACTGTGATTGATAATCATTCCCTTAGATTAGGTCTAGAGAATGGCTTTTCCTGTCTCCTCCTTCCACCCTTCTCCCCCTTTCCGATCTCTCACTTTATTCAGAACAAAGGTTCAGAGATAACTTTTCACAGCTAATTTTTTTAATAGTAGTTATAATAACTTAAATATACTTTTCAAGTAAGAACTTAGATGGGGGGGTTGGGGAGGGGAGGAGTTTATCAAGGATTACTGCCAAAGGTTAAATTCCACTTAAAATGCCCTTGTGGAATCTAATAGAAGCCAGAGTTAATATCCAGCATCATTTCTTGGTTGAAAGATAAAGCCTACATCATTGCATGGTGAAGTTGCTTAAAATACAAACTTTTCTTAATAGGACAAGTTCTTTGCATATCAGGTGAAATTCATTAACAGTTTTGATTTCTAGATGTAGGTAAGAGTTGAATTATATGGATCTTAGAGTATTAGGACTTAATGCAGAAGAGACTAGATTTGTTTTTACACCTATAGAACTTATGTTCTAGATTTGTTTTTACACCTATAGGACTTAATGCAGAAGAGACTAGATTTGTTTTTACACCTATAGACATTTCTCCTTGTGGAAAAATCTCCCACAAATCAAAGGGATCAATTTCTGAAGAACAGACATGATTTAGCTTTCAGAAGTTCTATCAGTTTCTATAACAGTTCTATCAGTTCCCCCCCCCCTCCACCTCCACTGTAAGAAGAAAATTCTCTGATTTTCATAACTGCTGAAGGGGGGGGAGTGAATCAAGTTAATGATATTGAGGCTAGGGATTACAAAGACCAGCTTGAGAGTAGTACCTACCCTGCCCTCAAGGAGCTCTTAGTCTGAGAATTTCTGGGGGGAATGTTTTTCTTATATTTGCAATCCAGTAGATGCAGGTTAAGAAGACAGAGTTCCATCTGTCTCATTTTAGGTTATCTTTGGCTTGTAAATATTTTTCTTCTAGTCACACACTCTTGGGAGTTTACACTTACTTCCCCACTGTCTTTATGAGTTCTTGTGTTGGTCCTGGAGAATTAGATGGAGAAAGAAAATAAGTCTGTTCCCCTTGGCAACCTTCATTTTGATGAATCCTGTTTTTGATGCTACTTTTCTGTGCTAGGTAATCAATCAAGGTGGTTCCCAGTGCATAGGTGCTTCAGACAAAAGAAGTAAGAATTGGGTGGAGACTGTTTGTTCTGTGTGATTCAAACCCGTAATGCTAGGAGAATTTGAAGGCCTAGAGATTTGGGTAGCTGAATATTTCTGGAAAGATTCACTAGCAGACTACTCTCATGGGTGGGTGGTACTGTTAGAGGTGGAGAAAGCAGATTGAAACACCCCCTCTTCCCCACAGGCATTGTTAGAGTTTTGAGCAGCCCTAGAAAAAAAGTAACAGGAGGGGTAACCAGATAAAGCCCTTATTCACTGCTGTGTATTTATGTTTTCATCTTAGTTTGTTTAGTATTCCATGACTTTTTACAATGGAATAGAAAAGCTGTTAAATGGTGTAGTTCTTTAAAAGGATTCCTTTTTAATTTGATCATTCACTAGTATGCACTGGGAAGATTCAGTAAACTAATCCTATCCTAGGCCCCTTCCTTTTGATGAGCCCTTTTAACACATTCTAATATATTCTCAGGATCACTCCGAGGTAAGGCCACCACTAGCATTTTACAGGTGTGTCCAAGGTCAGTCAGAACCAGGGTTCTGAGCCCTGGCCCAGTTTTAACCTTGACTCCCAATGCTGTAGACTATATACAGACTTTTGAGAAAATCAGCTTTGATATCAGAGTACATGAAACCTAGGGATTAAAACTTTTCTAGTGACTTAAGTTTCTTTTGAAAGTCATTCTATAGTTGTATTAGATGTAGGCCATTTTTTTTTAACTTCAGTCTTCCCCATCTCTTTTTTTTTTTTATTGATCAGTCTAAAACACAAGAGCATAGTATATTTGAAAGTTTTAAAGAAATACCATTCCTTGATAAGTGTATCTAGATGGGTGTGTGTGTGTGTGTGTGTGTGTGTGTGTGTGTGTGTTCGTGTGTTCGTGTGTTCGTTCGGTCCCATTCAGGAGGCTTTTCAGCTATCCATTTGTCTATTTCCTTAAGCAAAAGCTGCCCCTAGTGTTTTCTGGTCCAAATTGGGGGCACTCCAATATTCCTCATTAATTGAATGCTGGAGCACAAACATAATTTTGGCAGGCAGTTGCTAATGAGAGACTCACTTAGGTATTTTGAGAAAATGGGGGGTCAGTGTCTGACCTAAATATTCCAAAAGGTAGGCCACAGGTGAAGTTTTTCTTTTTTTAATTTACAGACATTGATACTGTATTTAGCATCTCACTTCATTGTTTTGCACGTAATATATTTAGACACCTGGAAGTTTTAGAGTATAGCAAGGGTGAGCAATTCTTTTAAGCCCTTGAGTGACACCATCATTCCCAGAAGTCGCTGGGAGACCAAGGGAAAAAGAGGAGGAAGATGAGAAGGAAGTAGATGTAGGGTGGGGTGTGAATAAGTAACAGGTTTTATATTAATTCAGCCTCACTAAGACTAAGAGAAGTAGGCAGCTAGGTGGCGCAGTGGAAAGAACACTGGGCCTGGAGTCTTAGAAGACTTGAGTTCCAATGGAGCTTCAGCCATTAGCTGAATGACACCAGGCAACTCTCTTAACCTCTGTTTGCCTCACTTTCCTCATCCATAAAATGGGCATAATAACACTTCAGGATTGTTAGGATCAAATGTGATACCGTATGTAAAGCACTTAGCACAATGTCTGGAATATTGTAGATGCTATAGGAACATAGCTATTATTACTGAAGGTTATTACCTATATTTTATAGATGAAGAAGCTCAAGCTCACCCATTTTCCCATAGTTAACGTGTCAAGAGGTGTCATCTGAACCGTAGATTTTGTCTTCAAACCCATCCTACCACTTTATGGAGAAGGGTACCTGGGGGAAAGTAGTAGTCCATCCCCACCTATAATTGATGGCATGCCACTTGCCACAGGCCTGTTGTGTAGAAATGTGATTTTTTAGACCCAACTGCTGCCTTGGCTCTTACTTAAGAGTGACTTTAAAAAAAAAATAAAAACATTCCTTTTAGCAAGTCAAACTAGAAGAAGCAACTTTTTCATGTTTATTCAAACCAGTGAAAGGTTTAAAGCTATCCCGTTAACCAGTCTGAGAACCTCATGGTGACTGCTGCTTGATCTGTAAAATCTAGAATAACATAACGTTCCAAGACAGGAATTAGTAGAGGGCTCGATGGAGCTACAGGTTATGTGTGAAAGATGTAAATGTGGCTCAGAAGTCAGTCTGATTGGATTTAAATATTAGGAGGTTATATATCTGTCTAGATGTTGATAAAGGAGTTTTAAACTGTAGGATTAGGGACTGGATCTGTGATTTCATTTATAGGAAATTATAGAAAGGTTAAAATAAGTATTTTTCTAGATGTTTTTTTTAATTAATAAAGGAAAATTTTACACTGTCTAATTACCTTGAGAGTTGTCACACTATGGTCTTTCCTAATTAGAGCCATGTTTCATTGCTCTCTGTTTGAAGTTTACATAAATTGGGAGAGATGGGCAGGCAGATCAAAGGCAGTGCCTTTTCATAGCTTCCAGTGTGTATGCTGTGCTTACAGTTTTATTTCATTAATGGTAGGAGTTAATAGGAGTCTTGACCTGCACACAATTTGACTTCTTTCTGCTTAGTTCACTGTCTGGATTAAAAAAAGAGATTCAGATAAACTACTGGCATATGCTTTATTTTACTCTTTATATAATCTAAGGGGATGTAGATAATTTTTATAAATTGAGTTCTCTTAAGAATCCAGGTGGAATCTTGAAGGATTTTATGCTAAATCTCTTGAATACAAGCAATTGTTCCAAATTACACTTTTTTTTTGTTCAGGTTTTTATGTAGTTTCTTAAGTTTGGATCGATTAGAGAAGGAAATGTGGTTTGAAGTGATAGTGGGTAGTTAAATGTATGTAATAGTTACATATGGCATATAGTATGAAATAAATTTTCATATACTGTGAATTATAAGGAACTGTAAAGATAAATCTGAGGCTATATTGCTAACATTAACTGATTTTATTCATTATATTCAGCCATTAACTATAGGCTGGGCTCAGCAATATGCAACTAGCTACAATTCCATTGAAAAGTAATTTTCTGGTATAGAAAACTTAACTGCTTAAGGAAAACTACATCAGTTTTGTACTGATGTGGAAAAGGGATGTCTAAACAAGTCATTCTTCTGGCCTGGGGGTGAGGGGTGGGTGGGAATTTGGCTGCATAAATAATGCCCGTGGTTTATGGATATGATTAGATTTCAGAGTAAATATACTCAGCCATGTTTAAGAGTTGTAATAACTCATTTGTAAATGGCACGACAACCCTTTAATAGAGGTAGTGGAAGTATTATTCTTTACAGATAAGAAAACTGAAACACTGAATGGTAAAGCAACTTTTCTCCGCTCATAATATTAAGTTTTTCAAAGCAATATCTTGTCAGTCAAAATTGACTTACTAATTATTGACTGTGTGCCACACACTGTACTAGGATATAAAGACAATAACAAGCCCTTTCAAAAGCTCTAATTTTTATGTGCTCCTTACTACATCAGCAGTGTCCTTTACAATACATAACTGCCTGCCTCAGACAGATTTCCTGGTTTGAGATATGATTAAAACTAATTTGACAGTCTTTTTTTTTCTTCTAATATTGTAAACTAAACACAAGGGAAGCTTTAAACGTGCTTCTGATTCAGTTTGTAGTCAAGTCATCAAAAAGATGATTTTGAGAATCATTTGATTTGATATTCAAGAAGCTTTTTTAGGGATTTTATAATTCCATTCTCCTTTGTAATAGAAAATTATCCATTATCCATTCTCCTTAATTACGAAAAATTATTGAACAACTCAAACATTGACATTAAGTTGTAGGTTCAGTAACCATAACTTGCTCTTGAATGTGGGCAAATTTTCCCCCAATTCTTGGTTCTCATCACTCAGTGATTGCCCAGTATGGTATAGTGTATGCAGTCCCTGCTAGGGTCTTACATCTTTCATGTGTTAGAACTGTTTTATCATTTTGATTGACTTTAACTTAAGGTTTTGAAAATTAATCTTATGATCACTTTTGATCATAAACCTAAGGTTGATTATAGCATAATATAATTCATTTGTGGGAGAGGAAATGAAGTATTCATTACCTATAGATAGAAAACAAGTTGCACAAATAACCATATTCTTATTTTGAATAATTTTCAGGTGAAGCATAAAACCAGTTTTTAGCATGTTAGAGGTTTAATCAGCATTCAGCAAGCTTAGCCTATGGTGGCTTTGCAAGTGTTTCAAAGCATTTATGAAGCAGAAGGTTAAGGTAATTTTCTACATAATCAATAAGCAAGTTTTTTGGCCAAATTAGCCTGAAAACTTGTATATTTACTCTGTAATTACCCCAATTAAAATTGCCCTAACCTTGACCCTTGGTATCAAGAATTCTGCCATTTCTAATAAGTCATAGCCTTAGCACAGCTGGAAAGGACAATCGATTTCCTGTAGTCCATCCTCCTCATATGATAAGTGAGGAAACTGAGGCTGAAAGAGATTAAACCTGGTCATAAAAAGTTTTTGGGTGGCAGAAGTAAAATGAAAGTTTGCCAGATCAATGGACCCCCAAATTCCAGTCATCTTTCCATTACATTCTTTGCTTTTTGGAGGGCAATTGGGGTTAAGTAACTTGCCCAAGGTCACACGGCTAGGTTTTTGTTTGTGTGTGCATTAAGTGTCTGAGGTCGGATCCGAACTCAGGTCCTTCTGACTCCAGGGCCGACGCTCTACTCACTGCGCCACCTAGCCGCCCTCCATTACATTCTTAACCTCTAACGTTCTTACATTCTTTCTACAGATTTGCTTTAAAGAAATTTTTTTTTCCCATTTCTATCACTTGTGAGGCAAAGGCATAACCAATAGCCCATGTGCTCCCTTGGTTATCCTTATGAGGTCAGGAGGAAGGATCTCCACTTCTTATGGGAGAGGACACTAACAAGAGTCCCACAGGATGGGCAGGCAGAATTCTAAGTTGTGATCCCCACACTGACAAGATCACAGATTCTTTTGAATATTGCTTTGAACCAATGGATATCTGCCTGAGTGTCAGACATAATTCTCATATTTGCATAGTGCTTTATGGTTTACAAGGTACTTTCCTCAAAACAACCCTATGGAATAGGTGGTTGTAAGTATTATTATCTGCAATTTACAGATAAGTAAATAATCCCAGTCACACAGCATGCAGAGTTGGAAAAGGAGCCCAAGCCCTCTGACAAAGCAAAGTACAGTTTTCACTATACCCAGTAGTGAATCCACTTCCCTCTCATAAAATTAAGCTTTTCTTGAGGGTAGAGATTTTGGACTTTTTTTCCCCTTTGTAACCCTAGCACTTTGCACAGTGATTAGAGTGCAGGAGGGATTGTTCTGTGTAATGGGTAGTTTAGCTTCTTGGGAAGATAATAGTATATTCAAAGATACAGCACTGATGCGAATATACTCCTTTAGAAATTGTCTGGTGAAGGTAACGTTAGGGTGTGGGATTTGGGGTCTGTAAGACCTAGACCTAGGTTTGAATTCTGTTTTAGACACTAGCTGTGTGATGCTAGGTAGGTCACTTAACCTCTCTGTGCCTCAATTTCTATAAAATAAAGGGGATGAACCTGAAAGACCTGTAAAGCCCCTTCCAGTCTAAGGCTGTGATTCTATGATCTATGTTATCCTTAGCCTTTACCCAGGTGAATTATGTTTTAAATGTATTTGGCTTTCATTTAGAAAGCATGAACTTTTCTGAATTCTCTACATGTTTGCAATCAATTGGTGATACAAAGACAAAAGTGAGGTAATTCAGTCATCCCCAGTGAAGTTGAGTAATTACTTCCTATTAAGTGTAAGGAAACCATTAGGTGGTCTCAGGAAGGAGTTTTAGTGATACTTCCTGATCTGGTTGGGGTGATACTGCTTCTTAGACTTGGATGACTCACCTTCATCTCAGATGAGCTTGAAGCATGCCCAGATGAGTGACCTGTGTTATAGGGATCACCTGACTCAGGTAAACCTCATCTTTCATTTGGACCCCAGATAGTGTTGGGTTTTGTCCAAGTTGGGGAGAAAGCAATTAGTTCCATTTCCATATAAAAACCATTTTTATATAGATAGAAAACTTGGGACATGAATTACACAAGAAAGTATAAGCTAGAACTTGCAGTATCATTGTATTCTATTTTGAGTACATTTTTGATGAGTCAAATCAAGAAACTTGGGCAAAACCAATCACTCATTTCAACCCTGTTCTTTTCTTCCCCACCCCACTATGTAGCTCAATAAGATAGAGCTATGAAAAGAGAATTCTTTGAACAGATTTTTAGGTAATTAAACTCCCCCACCCCCATTAAATATTGAAGTGATACCCTGGTGTTGAAGTTGTCCTAGAATATTCTTATTTAACAATGCAGCAAACAAATACGACAGTTCTCACATGACCCTGCCATTCTGGAATTTTTTTTAAGTTGGGGGAGGTCTGGTTTGGGACCCTTTGAGATAGTTAAAGTGCCAGAAAAACCATGTTGTATGAATTATGACCCATAACATGGACCCTGTTTTGTGTGTTTTGTAATGATCCCTCACAAAACAGTGCTCTGTACGTCAGACACATCCTTAGCTTATTAGTGGGGGATAGTGATGGTTTATTGGTTAATTTTTAAAATTTCTCAAAAGTGTCTTTTGCCACTGACTTATTATTTTTTTAACATATTAAAGTGGATATGAACCAGTGTGGCCTAGAGCTCTGGTTTCTGACCAGGGTTCACCATCTGCCATTGACTCATACCTGGCTGTGTGACTTTGGACAAGTCACTTAGCATTCCATTGCCCTATGAAGCTCTTATAAGTCTATAAGGTACTCATCGGTATCAAATGTCAAGGTATTGACTGCTCTGGGTTGTTTGTTAATTTGTTTTGTGCTGTGTTTTTGCTTCTCATGTTTTGTTTGTTTTTTGGTGTGATGGTATCCTTTACTTGCTACTGTAATAAGTACTGAATTTGGAGTCATAGGGTCATAGACAGAATGGGAAAGACCCTCAGAGGACATGTGGTCCAGCTCCCTCATTTTACAGTTAGGGAATCTGAGGCCCAAGGACATTCCAGTTACTTGTTATGCAGGCAGTTAACTCCAGCCTGCCATTTCCCAGCTCTGTGACCCAGGGCAAGTCACTTTGACTGTGGCAGAGTTGAAATAGATGATCTCTAAAACCTTTTTCAGGTCCAGTGACTTGGCTAACTTCTGTACGAAGTACCTAAGACATCCTTGGAATGTATATTGTTGAAGCTAAAAATACAGAAAAATTTGGAATAGAAGTTATGAGGTAAACTAATAGGATGGTAAGAATCATTATTATAAAGCCGTTGAGCCACGTTTCCAAAGAATACAGTGATAGTGATAGTGCAGATGAAAGAAAGGTCAAAGGTTGCTTGTTTAAGGTAAGTTGTCCTTTTCTCCAAAAGTCCTTCCCAAATTGCTAAAAAGTGTGGTATTGTGACACATGCTGTTGAAACTGCTTTACTCTTAGAAAATGGATGCTCTGCTGGAGATTAAGTGTACTAACATGTTTGATCTTGTTGCTGTAATAAGCACTGAGAACAGGAATGGGTCACTCCCCCTCCCACATCCCCCCAAGATCTCCATGTAGATTTGAATGAAGATGTTTGACAGGTCTGTTCCTCAGTTAACTCTGTTCTGAAAAATAGGCAAATTGTGTACATTTTTTTTTTAAACAAAAAGTTGGGGTGGTATGTGCTGCACTAGGGATTGGTCAAATTACTAATGGTTAGAAAGTAATTCCAAAGGGGGCATAGATCATATTTCTATTACTGTTACCTTTACAGTAAATAAGATCCTGGAAGTGATAACACCTTGGTCTTCAGGAGGTCCATTGTGGTTAGTGGAATGCCAAGAGTCTGGGCTTCAAGATTACAGATGCACTTGCCCCTCTCCTTTTTTGTTTAATAGATAAAAATTTTGATTTCTGTATGGTCTATACATAAATTGGAAGAAAACATTACATAAATTTCCTTTAACTCTTACCCAGAATGAAAAATCATATGGCCATGGGTTTGTTTGTTTCTCCTTTTTTTTTTTTTTAATGACAAATTTGTGCCCCTCCCCCCCACCCCCTTTTTGGCTAAATTTTTATACCAATACCTGATATGGACAGTAGGGTGCCATTAGGCAGTTTGAAGAGCCCAGAAAATAAAGTGTTAACATCTGACACTGATGGTTGAGGTCCACAAGCCTAAGCCTAGTTCCATTACCAAATCCCAAATACAGAATAAATGGAAACATAACAAGTTATCTACTATTTGAGGTTATTTGTAGCAATCCCTATACATGGCATAGTATGGTTTAAGAATTTTTTTTTTTGATATCTC
The DNA here is from genome assembly GCA_011680675.1 of Gymnobelideus leadbeateri. NCBI lineage: Eukaryota > Metazoa > Chordata > Mammalia > Diprotodontia > Petauridae > Gymnobelideus > Gymnobelideus leadbeateri. The sequence goes on along the minus strand of WOXC01004764.1, from coordinate 906,574 downwards.
TTGTTTTTAGAAAAATCAGCTGTATTTGTCAAAGCTTTTTTCACTCTTTCCCTGAGAACTTAAAAAAGGGATTTTAAAGAGTGAGAAACATTTTTTCACATTGAAAAAATCTTATATGCGGGGTTTCGCATCCATAGTTCCCATAGAAGAACAGGGAGGTGCCTCTTCTCATAGCTTTTCTTTGGGGCCAAATTTGGTCTTAATAATTTCTGAAGCACTTAGTTGTGGCTGTTTTATTGTTTCTTTTCTATTTATATTGTTGTGTAGTGATTGCATGTTGTTTTCCTGGTTCTGCTTATTTTACTTTGCAACAGTTCATAGGAGTCTTCCTTGCTTCTGTATTTATTTCTTACAGCATAGGAATGTTCCACTGTATTTTTGTACCACAGCTCCACAGTTTTTTAGCTATTCTCCAAATGACTAGCATCTACTTTGTTTCCAGTTTTTTGCAGACAAAAAAAGCAGTTAAAATGTTTTAGTGTATATGGAACCTTTCTTTTTTTTTTTTTGTCATTGACTTCTTTGGGGGTGAGGAAGAGAGTGGGTAATATGCCTAGCACTGAAATCTCTGGATCATAGGGTGTGAACATTTTAATAACTTTCTTTGCATAATTGCAAACAGATTTCTGAAATGGTTGGGCCAGTGACATTTGGTAAATCATTAAAATAATTGTCATACCTTTTTGCCAAGAAGCTCTTGGAGGGTGAGAACTAAGTCACTTTAAAATAGTTTGATCATTTTTTTTATCATGAGAACAATTCACAAATGGATTCATTCAACAAATAGCCATCGTATAACTCGTTGAACAAAATGTTGAAGAAATGTGACAGTGCTGTCCTACAGGAACTTTAGTTGGGGAGTCACCATGCACACATGAAAATAATAGATAACAGTGATTGTGATCTGATAATAGATAACAATGTCAAAATAAATGGGAGAGAAAAGGAAGAAAACTTGAAATCATTCTCTTTCCCCCTAAATTTACCTCCCTTCGTGGATTATTGTTGAAGGTGGCACCCCCATCCTCCCAGTCTCGGAGGCTCACGGACTAAATCCTAGAATCCTCTCATTGTCTCTGCCCACCAGTTCAGTTTGTTGCCAGGGCCTTTTCGACATCTTTCATTTGCCCCCTTCTCTCTGACACTGCCACCATCTGGTTCAGGTCCTCTTTGCCTCAAACCCAGATTATTGCAGTAGCCTGCTGGAGGGCGCTCTCCTGCTTCAAGGCTCTTCCTCCTCCAGTCCATTCTCCATTCAGCCACAGAGGTGATTTTCCTAAAGTGCAGGTCCCACCATGTCACACCCCCCCCCCCCACTCAGTAAACTCCAATGGCTTCCAAGATCCAATGCAAAATTTTCTGTTTTTCAAAGTACTAACCCCTTCTTACCATTTCTAGTCTTCTTACACCTTCCTCCCCACCATGTTTTCTTCAGTCCAGTAATACTGGCTTCCCAGCTCTTCCATAAACAAGACACTCCATCTCACATTCCATCTCTCAACTTTGGGCATTTTTTCTGGCTGTCTCCCATACCTGGAATGCTCTCCCTTTTCATCTCTACCCTATTTATCTCCCTGGCTTCCTTCAAATCTCAAGTGAAAAATTCCATTTTACAGGAAGCTTTTCCCAAACCTTAATTCTAATATCTTCCCTCTTTTTACTATTTCCTCTTTGTTTAGATGTTTGCTTATTATATCCCCTTCCCCCCATCAGATTTCGAACTTCTTAAGAACAGTAACTGCCTTGCCTCTTTTTGTAATCCCCAGTGCCTGACACCACACAAGCACTTAATAAATGTTTATCAGCTGACAAATCAATATGGGTAAGATTTGGTTTGGAGGAATGCAGGAGCAACTAGAGTGAAGATTTAGGAATAAGCATAGTGTAATCAAGGGATCCACACAGGGGTTATTTGTTAATAATGGAAAATAAGAGGAGTGGGCCAGATTATAGAGGGCCTTCATTTTATTTATTTATTTTTGGCTTTGATTTTTCTTGGTGATGTAATGTGCAAGTGCCCATAAAGTGTGGGCAGCACATTTTCATTAGAAAGGCCAGGGAGATGGTGAAATTATTTGGCATAAAGTCCTCTCCCATTGGTCCTTCTGACATAAATGGGAGGCACATTAATCAAAAGGAAGGAATGGGTTATTCATCCTTTAATTTCTTTTGATTAATATCAGGTGAATTATCTTTGGTTTCTATTGTGTGAGTTTTAGGTTTTAGGCTATTTCTTGAAAAAATTCCTAAGGTTTCCAGAATTCCATTACAAAGGAAATTATAATCCTTTAAAATCTGAGGAACTGAAAGCTGTTGGAGTTAGAAGAATTTGGAGAAGGGAAATGGTTTGCTGTGTGCCCAATGTTGTTAAGGTGTTTGAAACATTAATTTTATTTTATGCTTAAAATTTAAACCAGAATATTTGGGTTTGTTGACTTGTTATCTGTAGTAGCAGTAGTAGGAATGCTTTGGAAATTAGTAGCAAGGAAATAGAGAATTTAATTGGTAACCTGCATTTGCATAATACTCTGCATATAGTATGTGCTTAATCAATATTTGTTGAATGAAATACAACTTTTAGGAATAGCAATATTAGAGGTCATTTAATCTTTTCTTCCCTCATCACTTTCCATTTCAAAGATGAGTGACTTTTATAGAAGTTAAGTGGTTTGCCCAAGGTCATACAACAGAGTTAATTGGAACTGAAAATCTCTCTTCTTGTTCTTAGGCCTGTATTCTAATTCTTTACTTGTCCTAACTATCAAAATTAGGAATTGACCTTTAAAAAAAGTGTTTTCTTGTTTAGCTTGTGGAAGTATCCTTGTAAAGAGCAGCAGGGAAGAGAGGACATCCTGTCTTCCTAGAAACTATAGGAAGGAGATTGTCAGTGGACCACTTTCCTGCCACTGTTATGTCTCCTAACTTGGAATAGGGGTGGCACCTGGGTACCCAGCCCATTTCCCAATCACTTCCTTTTTCTAATAGGATTGTTCCCAATGATTATTTTGAAATGAGTAATAAATAACCAGCATATGCTATTCAGTATGTGCCCTCTCTCTTCAAGACCATATATTTAGTTTACACATTTTTTTAACTAACAAAAAATTTTTTTCTCCTCACTCCTCTCCCTGTTGGGGAAAAAAAAGATGAAAAAAAAAAACCCTTGTAATGCATAGGCAAAACAAATCCCCTGGTCCCCACATTGGCCATGTCTCGATCTATAACCTGAGTCCATCATTTCTTGATCAAGAGATGGAAGTCTTGCTTTATCATACGGTCCTCTGGAGGGCTTGCTCATGGAATTGAGCTTGATCAGAGTCCTTAAGCCTTTCCAATTTGTCTTCTCAGTACTCTTATTATTTTCCTTCTGATTCTACTCCCTTTTTTATGCTTCAGTTTGGGCAAGTCTTCCCAGATTTCTCTCTGAAATCCTTCCCTTATTTTTTTGCGTAGCACAAAGGTATTCTGTTATACATATACACTATATTTGTTCAACCGTTCCTCAACTCATGGGCCATCTCTTTTCAGCACTTGTCAGTGTTGTCAGTTTTAGCAGTAGAATAGCAAAGTAGAAAGAAAATTGGATTGAGTGGGCAACAGGAAAGTCTTAGCCTGGCTCTGTGTCCGAGCAAGTCTTCATCTGTCTAATACCTGTTCTAGTTGGCTCACCATGAGCTTCAAATGAAGCAATATGTGTGTAAATTCAGGAAGTTTCTTTTTTTTTAGTAGATCATAGTGTTTTGCACAGAAGTACTTGAAAGCATAGGGCCATGTTTAATAGGTTTTTTTTTAACTAATCAGTTTTTTAAACTAATTTTCTCCTTTTTCTCTGAAGATATTTTAATCCTTAGGAAGTGTAGCTACAGGTAGGTTTTCTGAAGACAGGATAAGAGCAGTTACTCAATTAAACACTTCTCTTAGTTGCTCTTACCTAGACTTTGGAGGCTTGAGGCTGCTACCTCTGACCATTGTAGTCTGCCAGGTCCAAATGTTGAGATGACTCACTTTTCCTGCAGGTAATTTGACACAGCATTCAGTAGTCTGTAGATTTGAAATTCATTGGAAATCTCCAAAACTCATTTTAGCCTCTACTGCCACCAAGCTTTGTAAAAAAGTTTTTAAATTTGATTTTCTTTTTTTCTTTCTTTATCTCACCTTTTGTTGAACGGCAAAATGCTTTAAAGAATGGGCATCAGAAACAAGGACCCTTGGATGACTAGATAATAGCTTAAAAATAATTAATTTTTTGTTTTATGGCCTTATAGCCCAATGCTCAACCTGTCCTTGTTTTTATGACATGCCAGGAACCTTGGCTTAGTAATTAGGATCTGCCCAGCCCCATTTTTGGCCCATTTGTTTCCTTCCCCTCTCTTTTTCTTTCCTCCTTCCTCTTCCCTGTGGTTCTAACTTTGAGGTAGAATCATAGAGGAGCCTCTCTGTTGCTTGCCACAAAAACTACATTTGTTCTTTGCATTTGGATGCTGCTCCTGTAATTTCATTTGTCCTTCTACTCAGCCCAGACCCCATATGACCAGCCATTTGAACATTATCTTCACTTAACACTTTAGAATCTGCCCCTTCTCCCCTTGACTTACTCTGCCTTGCAAATCCAGTTCCAGGTAACTCTTCCTGCTGTTTGCTATTTGTCTCTGGAACTTCCTTGTTAGGGAGAGTCCTAGAAAATGTGCTGATTGGGTCTACTCTAAATTCTTGTTGTCTAATTTCAGTTGTAGTTAGTAATACTTTCATTGAGCTCTTTCTGATTTCCTGTGGCACAGTGGGTATTCTAATCCTTTCCCTTTGACCCTTAGCTACCTTCCCCTCCTTGGTTTTCCTCAACAGATTCCTGAGGAGGGCCTACAACGTGCACTCCTTATCTCCCCACCTGTCTCAAATTTATCTCTTGTATTTTTGCCATTCTCTTCTTTGCTTTGTTTTTGAGAAAGAACTGTGCCTCCTCCTGATCGATTTACCCCCGACCTTGATTCTTGATCTCATTTACAATGAATCCCTCTCTCGTCTTTCCAGTTTCTTTTTCTCTACCTCTATTAGGACCACAGAGCTTCTAGTTAGCTATATTCCCTGTCTCTACTTTTTCTTTTGTCAATTTATTCCTTAACAGTTTATCTTTCAATCCCACTCTTCTACTGAAACTTTTCAGCTGGTCATTAGGGACCTTCTAAATTATTAAATCAGATTATTTTCCATTCTTCATCCTCTTTTAAGTTTTGCGATTTTGGGGGCATTTGACACAGTTGCCCATCCCCTCCTTCATGGTATTTAGAACTGGAAGAGAACTAAGAGGTCGTCCGGTCCAATGCCTTCCATTTACAGAAAGGTAAAGTGACTCCAAATCCAGTAATTGTTCTGATACACTCGACTGCCTTTTAACTATTCTCTTGACTTCTGTGACAATAAAGTCCTACCTCCTTGGCCATTCTTCTTTGTCCTTTTATGGATTCTCTTCTTGACTGCTCTAAGAAAAAAAAACAAAACACCCCAAAGAATTGTTTTTGCGCCAGGTCCCCGAACTGATCTCGTATATTCACAGGTTTTCTCTGTTTGCAGAGGTCTTCAAAATTGTATGCAGCTCTGACCTTTCTTCCTAAGCTCTTGCAATGTTTGTCCAACTATCTGCTTGAGGTCTTCACCAGGTTGTCCTGTGGAAGCCTCGAACTCATCTTGTCCAAAACCCAACTCTTCATTTCCCCCTCTTCTCACCAAAGAAAAACTAACTCTCCTAATTCTCCTAACTCCTTTCTAACTTTTTAACAGTCACCCAGTTATCTGTGCTTGAACCCTCATTCATCTGTGTCACTTTCTTTTCCTCTCCCCCTCTTCTTTGGTTCTACCTCTGCAATATTAGTCACATTAATCCATTCCTTTGCATTCCTGATGCTAAGTGTAGGCAAATTAATCTTCCTAAAGTACAGCTTGAATCATGTTACTTTCTTGTACGGAAAACCTTTCTTGAATGATTTTGCTATTGCTTATTGAATCTTTAAACCCTTCCTCCAGACATCCCAGGCTCTCTGTAGTCTGGTCATAACCTGCCTTTCTAACTTTATTACCAGTTATTCTTCAACATGTGTTTTATGCCACAGCCAACTTGACCTACTTAATATTTCTTAGACATGCCTAGTGCTTTCCTACTTGCTGATAACTGCTCACTCCACCTGGAAATGGGTATCCTCCCTCTGCCCATAATTCACCTATTATCATTGCTGCCCCCCTCATTCAATTATCACATCATTCTTGTCCTCTCTTAGATGTGAACTCCTTTATGAAGCCTTGACTGAATTCTTCCTTGTTTACAATACAGCTTTGTGACCTTGGGCATTTCACTGAATTTCTCTGAGCTTAGTTTTCTGTAAAACAAGTCTGGATGATCTGGAAGAGTCATTCCAAATCCTAAACTTTTTTGGGGGATGTGATACCTTCTTGTTTCAAACTTATGTTTGCACTTCTGGCAATGCAGATTGCATGTAAAGTATCTCTCCCCTCATCTTCTCTTTTCTAAATTGTAAGCTTTTCTTTAGGGCAGGGACTGCTTTGCTCATCTTTATTTGCTTTGTAACAAGGCATCTAGGTGCCTTCCACATAGTGGGGACTCAAAGTATGTTAACTGAATAGAACAAAATTCCCGAACCATCCCTTTTTTATTTTATTTTTTTAGAAAGGGAAAAAAACCTGTCTTTTAATATGTTATTCATTAAGATTCTTCAGTTTTTAAAATTCTTTTTGTTTGCTTCAGAATAATCAACTTTTGCTTATTCCTTCATTTGGTGATGTGCTGTGCCAAAGCTACAAGAAAATGATAAATCTCAAATCTAATTCACCCATTCCTCTTCTGTTGTGTTAACCCCAGGTAGTGAAAATGAGCGTAAATCATTACTGACCTTGGACAAATGGACAGTTCTCTGGTTTTGGTAAAGTTTTGAATGAATCAAATGTACATTTCCTATATTTAGTACTGTAGAATTTTAATTATACTTTAAATATGTTTTATACTTTTTTGGCAACTGATTTACCTTAATTTTGGTTTGCATAGATTAAAGTAAATTTACATCTGTTCCCTGAGCATGGACAGGAAAAAGCATGGGGTGCTTTAGATTTGGGTTAAAAATATACTATGATTTGTCCACAGTCAGATAATTGAGAATTTACTTCATTCTGATAGAAAGAAGAGTTCATTTAACAAATTCTTTCTCTAACATCTTTATCTTGGAGAGATGAGGTTGAAAAGTTTAAAAAAATATGTATTTAACATTCTTATTAATGACTTGGATAGAGGACATAGAAGGTGTGATTTTCAAATATGCAGATAACAAAATTGAGAGGAACTACTAACATTAGTGTAGGATTAAAATAAGAGAATGATGGATTAGAACCTTGGGCTAAATAAAATAATTTTTTATCTTTATTTTTAAAAATTTATTTTTATTGATTTTTTTTTTTTATATTACCTACATTTTCCACTTAGCTTCCCAGAATGCCATACATGAAGCTTAGTGGCAACACAAGTAAAATCCTGTTGCTTTATTCAGTTGTGCTGACTCTTCAGGACCCCGTTTAGGGTTTTCTTTTCAAGATACTAGAGTTGGTTTGCCATCTAAGGTCAGATTTGAATTCAGGAAGATGAATCTTCCTGACTCTAGGCCTGGCACTCTATCCACTCTGCCACTTAGCTAGAGGTGTGTTTTCCTTTATGTAGAATGCTAGTAAATGTTAGGTATAATACACTAAACAGAATTTCTTCAGTAGCAAAAAATACTATATTTGAAAGTTGTTGACTCAAAATAAGAAAATGCTTATAGATAAATACTGTCACGGGGAGGTAACTCCTATTTTTCGTATAACATCATTCTTTTGGACTCTAGTTTCTTTATTTTGACTCCTGTATCCACATGTGGCTTCATAACTTCAGCTAGTGTGTTTCTGTGGTGAAGAAAAGAAGGCAAACATATAACAAATGTCAGATACAGGAACAGCAATTTGAGCAAATGAATACTGTTTCTTCCCACCCCCAGCCCCCCCTTCCTGCCATTCACCTGTTGAATCAACCAGGATTTTAAAATGAATTTTACTCTTATGTAAACAGTCCTGTAGCATGATAAACCTTTTCTTTTTAATTAATTTGCCTTGATCTTTTAGGAGTGTTGAATTTGGGTAAAGAGATGGAAGGAACCATGACCTGGGAGTTGGGAGTCAAAACCTATTTTTAAATTCTTACATAGCCATTAGTTGTATGACCAGAAGCAATTCACTTCACCACTCTACACTATAGTTTCCTCATGTATAAGATAAGGCAGTCATACTGCATGATCCGTTAATTCTTAGGTTATCCATTAAATGCCTGCTCTGTGTTAGGCTTTGTCTTAGGAGCTGGTGATACAAATATAAAACTGTGGCCCCCATTTTAGCTCTAAAATTCAGTGGGAATATGAGCCTTGAACATTTCAAATCCCTCTCTGTAAAATGGGGCTCTGGATGTAGTGATACTGGTACAAAGCACTGTAATCAATAAAATACACCTATGATTGAAGTTATTATATAAAATTAGTTTGAAATGAAATAGGCAGGGTAGTTAAAAAGAGGGGAACTGTGAATTATGCCTAACTTGAACGAATCTGCACCCCGAATTAGTAGTTGGTATTGATCCAGATAAGGTATGAAATAAACCCACATATTGTCTGTAATGAACTAATTAGCATTAAATGCTCACTGTACACAGAGAACTGTACTAGGATTGGAAGTGGTCTGAAAGGCCTTTCAGGCTGGAGATGGGTTAGGGAGGTTAAGACACAGATACAATTTAAAATCCACAATATTGTCTAGCAAAACAAAGTGCGGTTCAGAGGAAGGGCTGTCACCTGTGATATTTGGGAGAAGAGCTAGGATGAGATCAAGGAAGGACTCTTCTGTGTTGGCAGTATGTGAATTAGACTTTAAAGCATAAACCCAAACTGGAGAGGATATTGTAGGAATGAGGAATAGAGACAGAATAGACCCTAATAATAGTTATCATTTAGATAGCACCTACTATGTGTCAGCCCTTTTGCTGTGTGCTTTAGATACTTTCTCATTTCATCCCATTTTATAGTTGAAGAAACTGAAGCAAAATAGGGTCAGACAGTGAGTCTTGCTTGAAGTCAAGTGTGAACTCGGATCTTTTTGATTCCAGGCCCAGTACTCTATCCGCCTAGCTGCTTCCTAAGAATAGGGTAGCAGAGTGAAGAGGATCCGGTTTGGTTGGATCGTAGGGATTTTAGAGGGGAGTGTTATGAAGACAAATCTTTCCAAGTTTTTCTGAAACCATTCCCTTGAATATTTCTTACAGCACTATAGTATTTCACCACGTTTATATTCCATAACTTTTGATGAGCATCTGCTCAGTTTCCAATTCTTTGCCACCACAAAAAGAGCTGCTAAATATATTTTTTGTACCTATGTGATCCCATGATCTTGATGATAGTACTGGGGGAATGCTGCCAAGCTGAACAGGATTTGGTAATTCTTGTTAGTTTTGGACGTGGAACATGGAAGTTAGCGAGTTTATTAAGTGCCTGCCTTGTGGGAGAGACAACATGCAAGCTTTATGTACAAATTAAGTAAATACAGGATAAATTGGGGGTACTGGAACTAAGATCCAGGAGGGCTGGGAGAGACTTCTAGAGGGCTGGGACTTCAGCTGATACTTGGAGAAAGCCGGGAGCTAAAGTTGAGGAGAAGGTTCCAGCTATGGGGGACAGCCACTAATTGATTAGAAGATGGAGTGCATTGGTCACAAGGAGGAGAAGTTTGGGGGGAAATATACATAGTTCAGGTTTGGGGTATGTTAAGTTTGAGGTCTCTGGGTAGAGATGATCTACTCAGTGGGCACTAGGGAGTTAAGCATGTAGAGCTCAGAAGAAATGTCAAGGCTTCTGAAGGTACAAATTTGGGAGTCATCTGAGTACCATTGTAACATTGAGAATATTTAATAATGACGTTCCTTTTAGTCTTCTGTGTTTTATTTACCAGTATATTTCATAAACTTTGTAAAGACAGGGACTTGTAGCATCATCTAAATCTTGCCCAGGACCTTGCACATTGTTCAGTGCTGTGCACACTAGAGATGGTGAATGGATAGTCATGTAGGTCACCATTTGACTGGCATGCTGAATGACCTCTAAGGTCCTTCTAGTTCTGGTATTATATAAAATAATCTTTTGAAGGGAGTGTATGTATGTTTTAAAAATATTTTCTATTTGTTGGAACTTGACAAACAGCTTTTCTTTATAGCAAAAAGAACAGAAGAAGCAGATTATATGTGATGCTTTGAATCTTATTATTTAGAGATTGGTTTTGGAGGTAGGTTTTTCAAATAAAAGCATAGTGGACAGGGCTGTCCAGTAAGCCAGGAGATCTGGGTTCCAGCCCCATACTGGCCTCTGTGACCCTGGGCAAGTCATTTACTTAACTTTTCAGCTCTCTAGGCAACTTTTAAAGACTTAGGTTTCTAACCTGCATGAAGAGAGGGAATGTCCTTACCTGGGAATCCCTTATGAATGAAAAACAGGTCTGGACCCAATCCTTTTATGATTTTTTAAACAGATTGTTTTATTTCACACTTCAATAGACTTTGCAAAAACAGGAAGTATTTGTACTTCATAATTTTTAATATGATAATATGGGGTGGATAAATACCAGTGATCTTCAACTCTATTATTAAACTGGATACTGAAAGCATTGGGACTGGGGTAGAGGGGATTCATATTCCAGGAAGACAAGGAAATATTGATATAAAGAAAAAATTAGTATTTTTCTATTAACTGGTGGGTGCAATACGATATTGCACAAAGCTTTCCAAAATCTTCACACTCATTTCGAGGATTCCAAAGTTATTTTGTGACTAATTCTAGTCCAGAGAAAGGAAAAGAAAGGAAAGCAGCCCTTATTTGGGGGAGCCCTTTTTGTGGCATGTTCCTTACCAGCAATCTTACGTTTTTTGATAGGACTGAGTTCAGATTGATATCATACCAAAATCCAGACTTTTCTTTAGCCCTAAAAATTTCCTTTCTTTGCCTGGTGCTTGAAATAGTTGCTTGCTTGGGGGAAATTGCAACCTCTTTTCACTTTTGCAACCTGGATATTGCAATAAATAACTAAGCTCTTCCTATAAAAGATGCTAGTGGGGAGGAATGGATGGACATTATAAGTGAAACTTTCTTTGAAATGTTAAAACTTTTCATGCATTGTAAAATAATTTATAGAGCATAAATACCACAGGTTTGTGAGTTGAAACATAGCTAAGTAAATTTTCAGCAAATCAAACATCCAAACAATTTCTGATTTTCAAAAAAATGTTATTTCTAAAGTTTAGATGTCAAAGAATGCTAGCATTCAGTCTTAACTAGATAGTAAAAAGACTTTGCTTATTAAAACTTTTTTCTCCATTATAGCTGCTTTAAAAATGTAATGATATATATAACTTCAGGTTCTCCTTGGTGTGAAGGAACAGTTGAAAAACCAAGTAAGTACCTTTACAGTAATAGTGAGAAAAGAGATAAAGTAGGAGTGGCACCTGGGGTCTCCTACATTTGTCACTTCCTTTTCCAAAGGGTATAGCCTGTCACACTCCCATATGTAAACTTACAGAAGATGAGTTTAGAGGGTGGTACAAGCAATCACTCTGGATCTCTTCTTGGCCATGGGATGCAGGGCATGGTTAAGAGTAGGGAATTCACTTTAATCGAAGTGTCTTCCCACACAGAAAGCTAGGGGAGTTACTTTCAAAAGATGGGCAAGGACTGCTAACCAGAACTTTGGGGAGGGTGTATGATAACATACATACCCATTAGGGAGAGGCACTTTTCTGGGCACCAAATGGCTGCTGTGCTACTGTAGAGGAGGCATGGAGGATGCTAGAAAGGGTCTGGTTCTTCCTCTTCTGAATAAGCAGTTAGATCAGTTGACAGTACTGAGAGCAAGGATTTTCAATAGCTCCTGGAAAGTGGGAGTGGTTGTGAGAGGGAGTTTGGAAGGAGGGAAGAAGGAAGAAGAGCAAGGAAAGGCAAGAGAAGATTGATGGGCAGTGACTGTGTGGCCAGCTTCCTTTAGTAACCCCAGTTGTAGTTCAGAGAGAACCTTTTAGCTTTTTAAAAATCTGGGATTGAATGCATGTGATGATTTTTTTAATGTTAATATTCATAATACATATGTAGTCTAAATGTTGTAGGCAGATTAAACCTAGACGCCAACCCATCTTTATTAAGTGGCAGGCTAGGTTTGTTGTAGCATACTGTCATAACTTTTCTTGTATTTTAAAAAAATCACATTATAAAATCCTATAATTTTGTTCAACATTCTTTAGAAACAGTGGCTTGTTAAAGTGGAGATGAAATCCTAACTTCTGTTGGTTTTGTGCCACCTCCATTCCACAGCCCTGCACACTTTAGACCTTTCACACTATTCCTGAACCTGACTCACTGGCTCCCTTCCTAGGCTTCCACCTGTCCTTCAGTTCCACCCACTTTACCCATTCCCCATCTCAGCTCAGATCATTGTGAAGTTTTCTTCTCTCCTCAAGCCCTCCAGTTTTTCATCAACTCTCTGCAGATCGTTGGCAATCTCCTGAACTTTAGACTTTGAATCTTTAACTGCCCACTTTACAGGACCTTCTCCTGCATGTTCATCAGTCACCTCAAATTTTAAATGGCCCAAATCAACCTGATCTTAGAATGAAAACTCTGCAGGAGTAGGAATTGTTTCTTTCTTCGTATCCACAGATCCTGGCAACATAGTAGGCCCCAAATAAACATTTGGTGGTGAATTCCTCCAAAAACTTCTTCCTCTTCTGGACTTTGTTTCTTTCCTTGGTATCCCCTTTCATCCATTATTTTATATTTATAACCTTAGCATCCCCATTTTTTATTCTTTCCTCTTTCTTCACCTCCCACATCCTGGCTCTCCTTTATCTTCCTGCTATCCATGTGACAGGATTCTAATTTATCCTGTCTACCTGGTCCTGAGACTACTCTCCCCCTTTATTCTGTATTTATCTAGTTTGAACATGGTTGTTTGCATATTGTCTCCCCCATCAGACTGTGAGCTCCCTGAGAACTGGGATTGCCTTTTACCTTTATTTTTGGCCTCAGTGCTTAGCACCTATCTGGCACATAGAAGGGGTTAATAAGTGTCTACTGACTGACAGGCATCACTCTACCCTGATTTTAGGACTGACTACTTAGTGTTCCCCACCAACCTCCCATATATTAATTTTCTGCCTGTCATTTATCTGCTGGATCATGCTCCCTGAGGGTAGGGATCATGTGTTCTTTAAACTGTCTCTTCCTCAGCCTGGCATTCTGCTGCATATAGTAGGGAGTAAATACTTAAGAAACTATGTTCAGTGAGATGGCTTTTTTTTTTTATGGGCAAACATTAATAACTTAAGTAAGCTTATTCCTTTTCCTGATTGCTACTCAGTTACTATTATTGCCTTTATGAAGTACTGATTATTTCAGTGATACAAGACTGTTGGACTTTTCAGCTTCTATCACCATCATTAGAGTTCCTTTATATTTCCAAAGACACTTGAAATAACTGTTCAGTTCCTTTGAAAGTAGTTCTCACTTATTTGTGCCGACTCTCAGAAGGGCATAGTAATGTTAATTGTTCTATGGTCATTGCAAAAGAACATTAGTTAATTGAACTTTTATACTCCAGTCAAATGGTATTAATTTACTCATTCTTTGTGCTTTTCTTGCTAAGGGAATCTAAAGACTTGCATTTTAAGGACAAGCACTTTCCCAAGGAAGCTCTCTGTTGGGCCTGATTGATTAAAAATTTGTTCCCTTGGTCTGGAGATAAAATAAAAATCCCAGTTATCACGGCCCTTAAAATTGACACCCAATTGCTCTCCAAAAGATTCAGTTGGGCCTATTTTTTTTTTTTTTAGGAGTGTGAAGGACATCTCAGGCACACACCCAGTAAGTAAAAGGAAGTAGTATTTAAACTCAACATAAATGTGCTCTGATTTGATGACTGTCAAATGCATTTGCTTTGGGGGGAATTTTTAAATCTTTTTCCTTGTAGCTAATGGATTACCTTTTCTAAACACACACATACTCCTTCCCTCCAAATTTCTTCTTAAAATTTGTACTGTTTTTCCCCTTCTCCAAAATGATTAGCCTTTGTTAGTATCTGGAATAAACAGTCAGTAGTTATTGTTTCCAAGGTCAAGAAAAGTGGTTTCTTATATATTCATCTGCCTACCACATTTTTCCACTAAAAACAAGTTTAGAAAATTAGACTTGTTCTCAATTTTCACACCCTCTGGTTTCTAGAGTCAGATTTCTTTACTGGCATCAAAAGTTCTTAAGTAGCCTGGGGTGCCAAGCAGTATAAGTAAATTTTAAGCTAGAATATAATATCTTACTAAAAAAAATTAGGAGATAATTTTCTACTGGTAGAAAAGATGAAATGCACTTAATTTTTTTTTACATTTAAGGGTTTAGCAGCATTTTCCTGCTGCTGGAAAAGATAAAACTGATGGGTTGGTATAGTGCACCTTATGCAAAAGATGTGTATAACAATTCCAAAAACAGTGGATGGTACGAAAAGATTATTTCTCACTAAAAACAGTCTTATTTGACCTTAAGCCTTATGAGCTTTGTCTCTGGTTTCCAGCCAGGGGCTTTCACTATGAAAGCACATCATTTTTAGTGCTGAACTATTTTTTGACACCCTGAATGAATGCAATATGTTAACACTCCTGTAAGTCCCAGAATTGCTTGGCTGCCCCTTGCCCTGCCTGCCTGGTACTGGCTGAAAAGGTACCATTGTTTGTTCTGCAAACACTGGGTGATGTTTGTTTCCAAGGTGACTGTGGTTCTATTGCTGCCGTTTAAGCAAGGGGGGATGGGGAGAGAGAAAGTTGGCTTTAAACACCTGAGAGCATCCTGTTCTGACTAAAGAGTATGTGTGTTTGGGGAAGTTGGAGGGTTTTTTAAAAAAAAACTTAGGTGATGTAAATTGGAGAAAGATGAATACTTTGAAAATAGGAAGAGAAGGCATTTTATCAGTAAGTCTAAACCATGGGCTCTGAATATATAATGTGCTTCAAATGAAATGAAATGTATTTAAGAAATAAATTGAGATGAAAGAACTATTAGAAATTGATATGCAGGTTTTCTGTTTAAAAAAAGAAATGATGAGATCCAGGTGATGAAACATTTTAGGAAAGCAATAGCTATGAAACGTTAAATTCTCATTTTTGTTAGAGATAAAGACTCTTATATCTAGATGACTTGTACGAAAATATTTAAATGAAAGAAAAGGTCTAGAAGTATTAGTAAATTAGGTAGTAAGAACATTTAGAGAAATAGAACTCACCACTACAGAAAATGCCCAACTGGGGTATAGTTGGAATTCAAAGGTTCAAATTGTTGATCATTTTTTAGGCAAAGTAAATAAATGGCCCCAGAAATCATTCACAGGAAATAGAGTATTCTGTTTATTTTTACACCGGTGACACATTTTCTTTTCCCTCAGTTTCTAATGCTCTTCATTTGGTCAGTAAAGAAATTTAATTACAAAATAAAATTTATTCTCTCCGCTTCCCCTTTGCCCCCCCATTTTTTATTGGACATGGATGCTGTTAACAGAACTTTGCCTTTTCGGTCCTATCAGGTTTAGTACAGTTCATGCGCAGGTTTCAGTAAACATTAACTACTTTTATCAGGGCTTGCAGTATGTTGAATGGTTAGCAAAGAGAATGTACTGAGAGACCCAGATGAAAATGAAGTCCAAGGTCAAAGGGATGATAGAATTTTTAAAAAATTAACATGGGGAGGCCATAAGTTACATATTTTAGGATTTTTTTTTTTTAGTGAGACTATATAGGTGTAATTGAGAATTGTCCCAGAATTTGAGAGTATTTTAGTTCTAGTGCTAAATCTTACATAACAAATAATAAATGGTGTTATTTGAAAACATTGCCTTTTTCTTTTTACCACATTTTTATTCAGGGCTGGATGAAAGGTTTGCATTCTCAGCAAAGAGATAATGTTAAGTCAAGCAGTGTGGTTTATGGGAAGAATGCTGAATTTGAAGTTTTAGAGGACCTTGGTTTGAATCCTGACTCTTGCCATGTTGGGCAAATCACTTAATGGCTTTCTCTGTACCTAGAGGAAATTGGACTAGAAGAGTTCTAAGGTTTTTTCTAGCTGTAAAATCTAAGTTCCTAATGATAACTTTAAAAAATTTTTAAGAGACATGTGGGCAAAGATTTCCTTTCCCCCTTCTCAAAGATTAATATGTGATTAGATTGGATTAGTATGTGATAGTTTGTTTTTATCATTCCATGAGTTAGCATATTAAATTGTTGGTTTGAAATACAGGCACATTTTGTATTGAGTATAATTTAAGCCTATTTGCCCTGAAATCATTTAATATTCTAGTATCTTAAAAGAAAGAACAGAAATTACTGGCATTCTTTGTGTTTTGATTTCTCCCCCCCCAAAAAAAACCCCATTCATTTTTGTAGTCTTCTTATTTACAGTTTAAAAATGCTTTTCCATATTTGATCTTGCCGTTAAAATGAGACAGATTGGCTAATTAAAAATTACCACCTTGTGCAATTTTTAAAAGGCACTCCTTCCATTAGAGCCCACAGTAGGCTCTAGAAAGAGGAAAAGAAATGAAATCAACACTCCGAACTTGCCATAAGTTGGATCTCTCCAGACCTAGTGCCACTTGCAAGTCTGCCTTAAGTACTATTAGCAAACAACCGAGAAGATTAAATTTGTTGAGGAAGGAGAGAAAATATTTGTTCTTTTAAAAAGTCCTGCTATTTAATTAAATTAAATAGTCATTAAATTTTATTCCATTTAGCCATATAGTCTATTTAGCCATCCTATGGCATGTCTCCCTCCTCTTCCCCCCAGGTATGTATAAAATGTCATGTATGTATGTGTGAATGTGTTGATTTTTAGATAGAAAACACTTAGGCAGCCAGGGGGCACATTGAGTAAAGGGTTAGCTCCCTCATTCAGCAAGTATATTATTTATGCTGAGAGTCTTTGGGGAGGGGCAAAGGGAGAAAGGGAAGGGACAGAGGAAGGAGGTGGAAGTTAACTTGTTAACTGGCCATACTCAGAACACTCCCATCCTGAGAGAAGGAGGGCACATCATAGGTACAGCTTGCTTCCATGTAACTAACTGCAAACCCATCTGTTGTAATATGAAACCAGAAGGTTTGTGGTTTAGGCTTTTCATTTGCTTTTCCTATTCCCTTTCCTTTGGTGTTGTGGGGTGAAGGAAGAGCTGCAGAGATAAAGTGCAGATGTCAGCTGAAGTTTCTTTCTTGTACAGCAGGATCGCCTCTGAGCTTCCCTCTCCTGGTGGTGCGCTCCCTCTTCACCCCCTCCTGCCTCTGTCTCCTCCCTCCCTCCTCCCTCATGATGGATAACACCTTCTGCTGTAACAGAGAGCTGCTGTCAGTCAGTGGAGTGAGAGTTAGGCTGAACAGCTGGGTGGAGATGGCTGATTGGTTCCCCAGCACCACATGGGAAAGGGGAGAGAAGGCTACTGCTGCGACAGTTGGCTAATGTTCTTTCCTTGTACTTTGGCCTGCATCTTCATGCCTCGAGCTCCATAGAGGGAAGGAGGGAGGAGCTGGGGAGGAAGAGAGATTAGTTAGAAAGGCAGTGTCCCAGCCTTTACTGAGCTCTTCGGGTTGTTATCTAGCCTGTGCTAACAACTGAACAAAACTACCGCTTGCTACCAAAGTAAAGCCTTAACAAAGAGTCAAGCATCCTTTTTTAAAAGTGCTTTCAGGATCCCTTCTATCCTTATTTGGCTGGGTTTTAGTTGGGCCTTGGAAGAGAGGAAGAGCAGGAGCATTAAAACTATTGGTTTTGAATATTTTTGTTTTGTTCTTTGATATTTGACCCACATATCTTTGGATCAGTTTTAAACGTTCAGGAGCCTTGCCTATGGAAGAGCTTCCATGCTTCCACTTGTATTTATTTTTCAAGATGATCAGAAATTTCTCCCCCAGAAATGTTGCAATATTTGATTTAACTGATAGCTAAGCTACATTTTGACAAGATCAGGTTTTAGTTAAAGCAAAATGATTCATGAAGCAGTAAAATAAACCTGAAAACAACAGCAGAAGTTTCCAAGATGGACAGATTGTAAGCAATACCACAGAAAAGAAAAAAGAAATGGGAGAAAGTGAAGGGGAGGAGCACCTTCTTTATCTGGGCAACCCCCACTTGGTTGGAAGTTAGGCCTGCCCTTCCTGTGCTGCTGCTGCCCTTCTTAGGGACTTGGAGGTGATGATTATTCCTTTTGCCCAAGGGCTGTTTTCCCCTCCATAAAGGCAAGAGATAGTGACCTGCCTTGTGGGAGTTGAGGGTTGGGGGAGGAGCCAAAGAGGCAGGGCAGATTCAGCAGGTTGCTATCATAGGTTTCTACACTTTGGTTTTAGTCATAGCCACTGCTTTACTTCGTTGAGTCTCTAGGAAAGTAGAATTCTCCAAGAGTGGGCCACATTTTCTTGAGCTGTTTGCACACAGTCAGCGTCATGGTGCAGAATGAACTGATGATAAGCCTTTCAGCCAGGATGTAATTTCTTGATATGTTCTGTACTTTTTGAACTACCCAAGTACCACAGGTTGTAGCTCTATAAATAGTGATGTTACTCTGAATGTCTGCCTTTTTAGTGCCTATTCTGTCTATTTTCTTTATTCACATACAGCCTCTGTGACCCAGGTTTTGGCTTCTGGGCCAAAATAGTTCCTCTAGAGCTGAGAACAAGACACCTATGTAGAAAGAGCCATGGGGCTTTCAGCTCCTCCTTTACATGTGTACCAGGAAGTCTAGGAAACACAGAATGAACTGCTTGCTTTTGTCTTTTGGTCAGTAGGACTATGACATCCTCACTAGGGGAGGCTTTAGGAAACTTCTGCTTACAGGGACTGGTGAGGTACAGTGGATTGATTGATTGAGTCCTGGGTTCAAATTCCCAGTCTGCTGCTGACTACTTGTATGACTTTGGATAATTCCTGTTCCTTACTTTGCTAATCTTATAAAATGGTTTTTAAGGCCCCTTGCAGTTTAAAATCTACGATTCTGTGATCCACAGAGAATTATTTTAACAGAACGTGATTTTAAACACATAGCCTTCCCCCCCTCCTTATTTCTTTCATACTCCAGAGGTATTTAATACCTTTTATTTGGCCTGCTTTGAATTTAATACTTGAAAAACTAAAATGCTTTTCATTGGAATCAGAGCTCCTAGAGGTGGTAGGCTCTTCAACTCTCACTAATTTTGAGGAGAAAATTCTTGGGTCTTGGAGGGAATCAAGACAAAAGACAGTTAAATGTGCCCAGGGTCTCAAGTGATTCAGTGTAGAATTCCAGTCTGAGGTCTATCTACTCCACTGGCAGTTCTCTTTACACTTCATTCAAAACTTTGAAGATTCAAGTTGATACTTTTAATCTGCTTGGGATTTTTAAGGCATGGTGGAGTAGGAAGGTCTACACAAAGGTTATAAAATGACATCCAACCTAGGAATTGACTAGTAATGCAGATCTAAACTTTAATTTTTCTGTGAGCTAAGGTGGTGTGGTACCTGTGGTAGAACCCTACCTGGTCCCTTTACAGTGGCAGGAGAGTAAATGCCTCTAATTAATAATTTATGTAGTGGGAGCTCTTATGGGATTGTCTGGGATGGATGATACATAGCTGGTACCAGATGTTCCTTTTGTTAGTGGGTTAGTGACTGAAGTGATGCCACAGGCAGACTCTGGAGTAGTATCACTTATTAGATCTAAGGTTATGGATCTCTCTGTGCTGAGGATTTGTTTCAAAATAAAATGGGGATTTTTCTCTTTCTCTTCTGTCCCACTCACATAATTTCTGACAATATTATCTTGAATGGAGATGTTTATTACTCATTCGTCATTAGGTCCGGTCCATGTAAGAGGAATATGGTTGGTACGCAATGCCAGTATTGTATTTCCTTTTATTAACATCTTCTTACTCACCGGTTTTTTTTTTCCATAGTGACAGCTCCTGCCTGAAAAGTCAGCCCTTTCTCTCTCTCCTCTACTGCCAAACAACAAAAAAGTCAGCCGCTCATCATTTCATTTGCAGACGTTTACAACCTCTGAACAGAAGCTTGTGCAATTTATGAATACACCATTTGTTGCTTGGGGCACAACTGTTGGATATAACTGGCTGCAGCAACCCACTCTGCTGGTTGGGCCCCACGTGCATCATGACAGACTTCTGCATAGGCCGGATTTTTGTTCTAAATGGCACCATTTTATCCTGACTAGAGTCTCCCTTTTTACCCAATTTACATTTTTTCAGATGTATATTTCCTCCCCCCCTCAAAAAAAAAGGAAGGAAGGAATTGAGTTTACTCTCAACTGTTAATGTAGATGTTATAAACAAATGTGGGTTTCTTTTCTCTCCCCATTCCTTCAGCCACCCAGGGGAAATGGCTGCTTTAGTTGCTTAACTCTACATATATTCCTGGTGATTATCTTTGAAGCCTCTGTTGCTTCTTGATTTTGAAAACTTAGATTGTGGAGGAATTAGTGTTTTTTTAAATAAATACATGCATTTGCCCAGATCAGTACCATAATTCTTCCGCCCCATCCCCGTACCAGCTACAAACACATTGTGTAACATTTATAATTTCAGGGGAAAAGTCAAAGTCGAATCATGTAACACTGCTCTATGGATTAATAGGACACCATTGTTAAAATAATTTAGATTTCACCCTTTTTCTGTTTGAAATGAGATCATAGCTAAAAAGTGATGTTTTTAAATTTCTCTGCCCTCTCCCTTCCCCTGCTCTTGTATTCAGTTGCTATATTCTCAGAAATCCCTCTCACTATTCTTTATTCACAGTATAGAACACGTTAACATCTTTTTTTTCTTCTGATATACCTTTCTTTCACCAACTGAGGCACAATTGTTCTAATAACTTTCAGACTTTATACTGACTGAGGGCCTGATTTCTGTAAACACAGCAGTAAGATTCCCTAAAACAAGTCACTGACCATCCAGCACTTCCAGATAGGAAATAGAGTCATTTGTTGAAGATGAAGATTTTTTTGAGCTGCATTTTAAAATGGGTGTTTTAGTTTCAAGGGATACATGTTTATTATTTTTCCCCTTTCAAAGTAGTGATGGGAAAGATTGATAAAAGGCACTAGGCCCTAAGTTGCCAGTGCTTCATCGTCTCCCACTGGCTGTTGGTAAAATTGAGATGAGCCAAACACTTCTTTGGAAAATTTTTGATCCTTTGAGCTCTTTTCTTCTCTCTCTTTCTCTCTTTCTCTCTCTCTCTCTCTTCTTTTTACCTTCTCCTCCTCTCTGTCCCTCTTTCTCTCTTCTCATTGTCAGTGGGAAAAATGTGATTTTATTATCAAAAGAAAGCTTAAAAATCTGTCCCACAACCTTAAATGTTTAGAATACAGGTAAAATCCCAGCAACCAAAACTTGAGGATTCTCCTGTTTTTGTGTCTCCATGTGCAAGTTAGCTTAGAGGATTTCTGTTGGAATATGCTTTACATACATGGTGCTTCCTCATTTTGAGACTTGGTGATTGACAAGTGTGCTTGAGCTTTGTATGCCCTTAATTTGGATTTTCTTGTCCTCTTATCATTACTCCTTTACTGCTATACTCTCAGTAAATATATCTCTTGCTTAAAATGGCCTCTGAAAATATCACCAACTTTTTCCACCAGTTCAGAAGCTGCTTTTCCTGTAGCAATACAACCAGTATGCCCTAGTTGATGCTTCTGTTGCTAAGCAGGTAAATTTCAGGTCTGCAGGCTATCTGTTAACCCTGTAGCTGCCTAAAGTTAAGCTAAAATGCACCATAACTCTTTGGGCATGTGGGGATACTCATGTTTTGGCATGCTGAAAATTAGAAGTGGCTCAAGTTCTTTGTTATTTGAACAAACCTTTATTCCTTATTTTGGAGTCAGGGTCGGGTGAACTGACTAGAAGATGCCAACAACTGGGGAGGTAGTAGTAATGTGATGACCGGCCATCCCAAGCACCTGATAGTGACTGAAGATTCAGTACTGTATATTAAAGATGCTGTGTGTCTGATTCTTTTCTCTGATAGTCTTAGCTGTTATCTCTGTAGTTTCTTTCTTCAAGTCTGTCTGCAATTAGGGTGTGACTGGGGTGGCGGGGGGGGGGGGGGAGCAAGAGAAAGGAAGGGGTTGTTTGCATCCATTTGCCAGAAAGGAGTTAAACAGAACATACCACAGAACAGGTTAGGCAAGACTGTTAAACCCTATGATGAAGCTTTTCATTTGCCAGGCTTTAAGGCATCTTCACTAAACTGCACTCCCCTCACCCCACCTTGCCTCTGTAATGTCCTTTACATTTCACCCTACTCCACTCTGCCGTCTTCTCTTTGCCCTCCCCCATGAATTTTTCCCCTTAAGAAACTGAATTGTGAAGATGGAGAGTTTGAATGTGGAGTAGGTGTATTGCTCCAGCATTTGCCTGTTAAGAAACCGATGCTATACTGTCCGTGTTCTACATTGATGTGAAACAGGCAATATTCAGCAGTAACATTCTTAGCTGTGCATTCATGCCCTCTATGGGGCTTCTCTGTGAATGGCCATTAGGGGAAGAAAAGGGGAGAGAAGAGGTTTGTGCACAGAAGAGAGTGTGTGTTGAGAACTAGAAGGGGTAGCATAAGCCAGTGAGGGGTTAAGAATATTTAAATGTCCAGTGTCGTTTTCTTGAGCTATCTGTAGCCACTTGGATCTTGGCAGATACCATTATGAGGACTAATTCAGCCATTCGGAAGCACTAAGACTGAACAGATCGTTTCTTCTGCAACTTATTTGTGTCTAATCATTCAGTAAACATACCATATATAGTAATGTTTGTGTTCACCATATAACATGCATTGCAGGCAGGCTTTTGTAATGTACAGATTCCTTGGCCCGTAAGAGCAGACTGACTTAGGCTGTGTCCGTGTATGGCATAAATACTCTGCAAGGTTTCAAAGATTTTCTTCTTTGGAGAAGTGTTTTCTTTTTCTTCCCACCCCCACCCTCCATTCCAGCTCCATGCCATGTGAGACAATGTTTTTTGAAGTGTGAAGGCTGAAGAGTTGTCTTGTTACATGAGATAAACTCATGGATTTCTGTGCATCTCTTTCAGAATGAAGATTTTGTTCTATTGGGTGCTTTTGGATGTTAACATCATAGAATTACTCAGTGTAATAGTTTCTAGAATTTGGCCTTTTTTAAAAGCCTTTTAAAATTTTGGCCTTTTTAGCTGGGTGGGAGTGGACTCTTGCCTACAAAGTCTTGGTGGCTGAATGAAGAATTCTGTGCTCTTTCCCCTCCACTCTCCCCAGCCTCCCAGCGCTCACTTTACAGACCTTCACAATCTTGTGAGGGCTGGTGCATATGGCTCTCTGTAGAACTGATGTCAATGACTTTCCACCTGTTGGCAAGGCTGGCTTGGTGGAGGGGAGGAAGAGGAAAGATAGTAAGTAACCAGAAGAAAAGCAAAAAGCAGTTTTCTCTGTCCCTGAGATACTAAAGGGTGTGGTATCCTCATCTTCTGGCTGTGGTGGGGTATGCATGACTCTTGATAAGGAACCTTTGTTGTTCTCGTTCTTTTTAAATGGACATTCACTACGTTTTCATCTCAGACCTTTTACAGATGTCTGATTTGGCTTAGGAATAGAAAGGTAGTTTGCTACTGTGGGATGTTTGGGTATTATGTAAAGGGACAGGCCCAGCATTTCCTCTAACTTGTCTCCTCTCATTGGCCTAATCAGAGTGAATTATATCTGACTGTATGACAGTTAATTGGACCATCATTCCTTTTCCTAAGCTGATAAGCCCATCTCTGTCTGCCCTGATCAGGCCTCTTTGTTTGAGGAGTTACTAATGCTGGAGGAGAACGCTGTATTGAAATACAATGATTTTCTAGTACATCTTTTTAAAAAATCAACTTTATGTAATTGGATCTCTATTCAATATTGCTGTTATAGATTCAGCAGGTCCTTATCAGAACTGTAGTGAAATAAGGAAAATAATTCAGCAATTCACAAGACTTGAGTGTAGAGTATCTTTTAACTTCAGACAACTTACAGTACTTTAGGTAGTCTCAAGGTCTTTCAAGGAGAAGATAGCTTTGAATGTAAAGTGAGATATCCTTGAATATAAATCACTCTTCTGAGGAGGCATAATTTCATTTAGGATAATAACATTATAATAATAGTTTCCAGTCATACAGCACTGGAAGTGCTTTTCCTATTGTAGAACTGTGAAGATGAGTAGTATAAGTAGTTATATCCTCATTTTATAGTTGAAGAAATTGAAGCTTAGAGAGGTGTCAAGGTCACACAGCTTTTAAGTATCAACTAGCCTTGGAAACAGCAATTTATTAGCTGATACCCTGCTTGCCCAAAATAATTACATTAATATCTCACTTATCCCGATTTATCAGACAGTCTCTGCCATCTGGAACACAGCTGAAATCCAGATGAAGTAAAAAAACTGTCTCTGAGCAGCTACAGTAGCTAGAACAGAGCCTGTATAGAATTTTACCTCTAAAGAATTAGATTTTCACTTAGAGCCCAGGTACTTGTACTTTACATACAGTTTCAGTAGTCACAGTCTATAGGTTTCCCTGGCCATACAGATGAAAAGTGAGAAGGTCAGCAGAGGGTAGAGAAAGGCAAAGTAACATTGCCAGCGTCAGTTAAATTACATCAATATTGAGAAAGAATGATGGCAAAAATCTACAAAGTGAGAACATGTAGGCCTACACACCTCAGTAAGATTCAGTCCTGCAAAGTTGAGTTAGTGTCTATTTCCTATATTATACAAAGTACTGTGCTAAGTCTTAATTCTGAAAGGCTGGTTCATTCTCCTGTGGTAAGTAATGGTAATGAAAGCTAATAATGATGACCCTGGGTCATCAAGAAAGATTCCATCTTACTCTGTTTAAAGAGTAAAATGTATTTTAGAAAGATTATCATCCCAAATGGTTAAAGTCAGGTTCTTTAGCTATTTAAAGTATATTTATGCAGGGTGCCCCCTCCATTCTCCAACAGAGGTATTGCTACATTGCAATATTCTCTCAGCCATTTATAGGATGGGAGACTTTACAGCTTGAAGGAACCTTATTTTTCCGGTGGAGAAACTGAAGTGTGGATAGCGTCCCTGGGCCAAAGGAGGGGAGGGGGCAGGGACTGGGCAGGGCCGGGTCAGAGATGTTGGTGGTAGTAGTTGAGCCTGAATACAGTATATAGTTTATATTTCCTTGAGGTATATACTAGGCCAGAGATTCTAGGAAGTAGTTTATTTCACCCTTATTTATGTAAGCCAAAGGGAGTTATTCATTAACAAGTTTGAAGGTTGTTTGTCTGTAGTCTTGAACCATTCATTAGTATTTAGAACAAATTAAACAAAAGAGAATGACTTCTTAATGGACTGGATTTTTTAAACCTGGGGAATTCAAAATATCATAAGATATTTAATACTATGGGTGGAACACTATTAGGTGCTTTGCAAATTGTACAGAGAATATGTGTGACCTGGTTCTTGCCTGTGGGGAATTTCAACAGTAAACATTAAACCAACAAATGCCAGAAATGGGAAGGGACTCTTTCTCCCATCTTACAGATTCTATTGGAATTTTTTTCTTCTCTTTACTCCAGTATTCATGATGCACTCTTCAGAGAACAAAGCATTCTGGGAACCCTCCATAGCATAGAAGAAACCAATTTATGTTGCTTGGCTTAGCCTCTGGTAGAGATTAGCTGCACTCTATGTAACCATTAGTACTTAGACTAGGTAAGCCATCTGAAAAAGGAGTATTTAAATTCCTGTCTGGTATGTTGTGAGTTTGAGGGGGGAAAACTTATTCGAACCTTGCACAGAATCTCAGAGTTGTAGGAAATACTGGAAGCCATCTACTCCAACTTATACTAATGTATAGAAACCCTCTGTATCTAACAGGGTTGGGGTATAGCAATCTTTTCTTGAAGGCCACCTTTAGTGAACAAAGGATATCTATCCCCTGAGGCCACTCATTTTACTTTCTGATATTTCTAATTATTAGAAGGTTTTTCTGTATATCAAGCTGAAGTCAGCCCATCTGCAAATTCCTATTGGTCTGTCCTCTGAGATGAAGTACAATAAAATGTCTAATTCCTCCAGCCTGTGACAGCCCTTCTGATGCTTGGAGATAGCTGTTTATGTATCACCGTCACTCCTCCCCCCAGCTTTCTCTTTTGTACATTAAATAATAGGTGGCATTTATGTAGCACTTACTATGTGTCAGGCACTATGCTAAGCACTTCACAAATATTAACTTACTTGATCCTCACAATAACCCTGAGAGGCAGGTGCTAATACTCCCATTTTACAGATGAGAACACTGAGGCAAACAAAGGTTAAGTGCCTCGCCTGAGGTAACATTTGTCTGTGACTGGATTTGAACTATGTTTCTTCAAAGAAACAACCTCTTGATACCTCACCATCTTGGTTTTCATCCTATGGATACTCCTATAGCTTGTCAGTGTCCCTTCTAAAATATGGTACCCAGAAGTGAATATAGTACTCCAGATTTAATGTGGTCTCAACAGGGGACATTGGATGTTTTCTCGTGGTTGTAAATGCAAGTTCTTCTAGTACCAGTAAGGCAGTAACTTAATGCCAGGTCATATTGGTAATTCTCAGACTACCTTCTTCAGCCTACCTTCAGGAAGTCCATGTTTTTGGACATCATTATAGAAATTCCAGTTCTGAAAACAATAAGAGGTCAGATAGGACTACAGATAAAACATTCTTAATTCCTAAGCACTTGGTTTTTAATACAAGTGCCAAATGGACCATTACTTAGTCTGAGTTGTAAAAATTGAACCCATTGATAATTACTCATAGCTTGGTATAGTAGAGCAGTGAAGCTTTGGAGGCAGGCAAATCCAAATATATTATGAAGGTTTAAGTAGTAGTCCCATTTTTTGGTTATTCTCAACATCATTTAACTATTAGAGCCAGGACCAGAATTTGAGTCTCTAGGCTCTTCTATCCTGACCCACATTCACATTCAAAACATTCTAACTTTATCTGCTTTTTTAAAAGTGTTGTCTCTTTAAGAATTTTTATTTTCCCATGGGTATAATTTATCATTCGGCAAATTGTATACATAGATATGCTATGATGTAATCACCATATGAATAAGTTTAACTTAGTTTTAAAATTCCTGAATCAAGTAGGATTTATTTCTGAAGTCTTGTCGCTCTTTTGGAAATAGTCCCTTTTGAAATGTTGTAAAAATAGCACAGTGCAGGTTGTGGGTGGAAGGAGTAGTGTGGTAGGACAGGGTTTGGGAACACCTTCAGAGATATGGAGTTTATAAATTGAATAAATTGAAATTTAGTTATTTTCTACCTGCTTACTAGAATTAGGTAATGGCATTGGGGAAGCAGTGGTTTGTATTTGTGAGGCAAGTGGAAAGCATCCTGAAAAACGTGTGTGTGTGTGTGTGTGTGTGTGTGTGTGTGTGTGTGTGTGTGTGAGAGAGAGAGAGAGAGAGAGAGGGAGAGAAAGAAAGAGAGCGTGTTTTATGGGATGGGGGGGATGTAGAAGAGTAACTTATAAATGCTTTCATTCAGTCTTGTGCTGTAGTTACATTTGATAACCTATGGAAATAACCTGGAGTTTATTTTTATTGTAGCTCAGTTAAGTTGGTGTTCTTAGAACATCTGCTGTATAGGTAGTGAGAGCCACAAGGACAACTGTCAGAGAGGTTGGCACGAGGAGGGGGGAGTGGGGAAGGAAGGACTCCTACATGGGTTTGAACAGCTGCTGGCCTCCCTGCATCATGGGTGCAATGAGCTTATCTGCTTTATTGAAAGCCAACTGGGCAGGAGGGTGGAAGAAAGAGTGTGACTAGTTAGATAAAGTGACTTTAAAATTGGTTTTGGAGCTAGGCTTCACATTTAATGAAGATTATTATATAATCGCTTCATTGTTACTATTAGATTTTTATTTTTCTCATTTCTCTTTGGTATTATTGCCATTGGATCTATAAGAATTGGGCATATAACTTAGTTCATTTATTAGTATTGGAGGGGAAAGAGGGATAAGATTAGGGAGAAAAGGGAAAGAAGATGGTTACATTTGAGGTTGATGAGAATTGGAAATGTTATTTGATTGTTGGTTTCCGCCAGTATTTCAAGGAATACATTGACAATGACTGCTTTTATTGGAGGGATTACAGCAGTCATATGATCCATGTTACTTGCCCCTTGGGGACAGTAAGGACTGGCTGCCTGTGTCCTGAGAACTGAAAAGGGGAAGATTCAAAGAAGGATGTGGTGCTTTTAGAGTTGCTTTGATAAAGAAATAGGGCTGAGCATGCCTATATATTTGTTTCACCGAGCAGGGAGGGACATGAGACCTGAATCACCTAAGATTTGTTTGGGCATATATTGGTGGAGGTTAAAGGAGCAGCAAATAATCAGTGATACCCAAAAGGTGGAACCAGGGGTGCCTGTTCCTTATTATAACAGAGTGTAGGGGGAGAAGTTTTCTCTCTGGAAACTTGGGGGAGGGGGAGGCAGGGATGGGAGAAGAAAGCTGATCCAGGGTGGGGAACCTGCAGGCCTCAGGGCCACTTGTGGCCCTCTAGGGTGGGACCTTTTGACTGAGTCCAAGTTTTACAGAACAAATCCTTTTATTAAGGGGATTTGTTCTGTGAAGTTTGAATTCATGAAGTTAAAGGGCCACACTTGAGGACCTGGAGGGCCACATATGGCCTCAAGGCCACAGGTTCCCCACCCCTGTTATATAGTTAGGCTTGGTTGTGAATAGAGAAATGAGCAGTTGTTTTGGAACTCTCTCTTTAGCCCTGGAAAATAGATGACTGCCAGGTGGACAGTCTGTAACAGGGCGCAAAAGGGGACTTAAACTATAAAGGGCTTTGGGCATTACTGAGGGAGTAAAGCAGGTTTTAGTTATATAAAGCATAGCACTTGGGAATCTTTTGGGATCTTAAAATGGCTTGACTCTTTTTTTTTTTCATATTAATGTTTCCCAAACAGGAATGATAATAATAGTAAGCTGATCAAATTTGTAAATACAACATTTACAGAGATAAGTAAATACAAGTTAATTTGGAGAGTAAAGAGCACTAAAAAGGGAGAGCAGGAAAGGCTTTTCCTGTAAGAGGTTTTGAAATATTCTACACTGGGAGTACTGAGAGGGTATGAATTTCAGGTGAGGACTAGGAACAGCAAGTAGGCCAGTTCAGGTAGAGTATGAAGGCTAATATTATATGCCTTGTTATGTATATCTTCATATAGGAATAGGGAATGGGCCTGTGAGTTCATTTATTGAGAGATTGTTCTACAGTTTATCTTAATTTTTCAAGGGGCTTAATATTTTAAACTTAAACTGTCTCATGAGCAAAAGAAAAAAATAAGGATTCTTTAGTCTTCACCTCTGACTGTTGAAGAGAATGTAGAAAGAAAGGTGAAAGATGCCATGTTTTTTGTAGAGTGAAAAATGAAGAATGAGATTCCACTATTTCTTTAAGTTACATTATCTCAGGAGTGTTTACCTTTCTTTGCCACATAGCAGAAGCACCAAAGATGATGGAATGTGACACACCTGGTGGTTCCAAGGAGGTTCAGAGAACTGTGAACTTGAGCTTGTAGTAAAGCAGGGTACTGTCACCTCATCTTTCATCTCTCCTTCTCTTCCAAAGGAACTCAGTTAAGAAGTGAGGGATGCCTGAGCCTTAAGCCTTCCTCCCTAGGAGGCACTGAAAAGCCTGTACATGTAAATAACCAGGGGGCTGGAGATCTTGAACTGTCCTGGATGAAAAGTGACAGGCAGAACTCCACCCCCAGAAGAACGATAGAACCCCCAACATGTCCATTGGAAGAACCTTCCTTTCTTCTTGTATAGGCTAGTCTGTTATAATACAAAAGGTTTCTAGAAGTTCCTAATCAAAATGTGAATGAATTGACTTTGGGTTTAATTTGTGTAACTTTTTAAAAGAGGAAAAAGAAGTTGATGTCCACATTCCCTCCTCCACCTTCTTCTCTTCTCCAGTGGAGGGAGGTAGGGTCTGCTGTTTGCTTTCTCACTGTCTGACTGGTAGTGTCCTGCTGACAGCAAGTCACTTGTATGCTAAAGCATAGCATTTTCCTAGGATGAAAGCAGTGATCTTGCTATTTTTTTTCTATCTAGTCTTGTATTGAAACCTTTCGTCCATCACCACGAGGAAAGCTAAAGCAAACCTAATGCATTTCCCAGTTTTGGAGAGGAACCTATAACAAAATAAATAAAAGCAGTCTATATCATGATCCTCCCCAAAGCTGTGATAGCCATCTATCTGTCCTACACAAGGCCACTTCACTTGGAGTCCCGGCATGAGAGGGTGATGTATTTGACTTTACTTACTTACTCTGTGGGTTTCTGGATCTGAAACTTTTGGGTTTTTACAGTCTGCCCCTTCTTGTATTTTTTGGCACTTATTATGTATTTCTTATTAATATATTTATCTTGGTGAATAATTTTGGTACAGAATCATCATTTTACAGTGAAGAATTTTTCTTTTCAGAAAAATCTAGACATTAAGTGGCAAGACAGAAAACTGCTCTAGAGAAGAGATTGAAAGTAAGACGGAATTCTTTCTAGTTTATTGCATCTTTAGGCATTCATTATTCATACTCAAGTGCCTGGGACTTGTTATTTGGGCATCTTTGTTTAGAAGTCCTTATGTTATGTGCTGGAAAGAGAACTGGAATGAAAGTTCAGCTTTGTCATTGACTCCTGTACAACCTTGAGCCTGTTTTCTTCTCCTCATGTAAAAGGAAGGGGTTGTAAGAGATTTCCAAAGCTCCTTCTGGCTCTGATCTTCTATGATTGAGTTGTTTTCTCCAGCAGTTTAGTAGAGAGGAGGTTTGCACCTCAGCCATCCACTTTCTCACTCAGGCTCTAAGATGACTCAGGGAGGGGCTTGGGTAAGGAAGAATTAGTCCGGAGCCAAGGAATACAAAATTCACTGCCCCACCGGGGAATCTGGCTGTATAACCAATTAAACTGATTGTCCAGCTTAAGGAGAACTGGTTTTCTCACACACAGTACAGAAAAGACAAACTTTTATCTTACTGGTGTAATTCGCCAAGCTTAGGAGCAGTTGTCAATCCTTTAAAAATATTGGATTGTATTTGGGAGCTATGGGAGTTCATCCATTTCAGTTCACATTTACACTGTGCTTACTACCAGCTTTATTTGTTGGTGGTTTATGGATGTGTAGTGGGCTAATGGCAGAATATTTGCCTTGGATGCATGCATGGTCATGAAGCAGTTTCTGTTAAAAATATACAATAATTGTATTGTTGGTAAATGGTGAAGGGTGTGGGGTGAATAAAGAGATAATGGGAGGTGGTTTTCAGTAGCAAGGAGTTCATTTAGACTAAAAATCTTCCCATTTAAACGGGCGTAAAAATTTGATGCCTGTGAAGAATAATAAATAATACATGCCACTATTACTGTCTTGATTCTTTTTCTCTTCCTTCCTTTTCTCCTCGCACATGTCTGTCTGTATATCTGGTTCTAGAGAAGTTTGGAAGGTCTTTGGGGAATCAAATAGTAAATGAGATGCATATTTGCTCTTGGAAGAAACTGAAAGTATCCCCCCTCCCCCCCAAAAAATTATAAAATTCAGACAAGAAAAGGATCTTGTTTCAGAGGAGAGACAAGCAGTACTTTTCTGATCTTCTTAATTTCTTTAAATGGAAGAAAATTGTTGTCCAAGTGATAAACAACTACTTTTCAAAATAATTTGTTCCTTGAAAACTTAAAAAAAATTTTTTCTGTCTTTTATGTCATTTATGTCATTTTGGGGTCTTTTTTTTTTTTAGTGGTCTTTTAGGTAGGTTTTATTTGTTGTTGTTGTTTAGTTCCACTTTACTGGCTCCATGCATCTGCTCCATTGTCTCCTGTGCATAGCAGACTAGAACTGAGACAGCTTCTTGGCAGTTATGCCCTGGATAGTACCAGCTTTGACTTTAGGTTTAGGAGGTAGAGGATAAAGATAGCATCAGCCCTTTTAGTTTTCTTGCTGGCTGGGTACAGCTGTTAAGCTTTGTATAGCTCTGAACTTAACTTTTCATTCCAGAAAAGTATGAATTGCTGAAATTTTTACTTTTGTTTCCTGCAAACCAGAGGCAGCTAAGGGATATACATATATCTATTCATTTTGTATCCATAATTCTCATTTCAGAAGGTAATACTTGCACTAGATTTTAGTCAATTTAAAAGAAGGGAGAAAAGGGATAACCTCTTTTGTATTAGTGAGTTCTCTAATTCTATTCCCTTAGTTCCCACCCCCACTTACTTTACTTGGTTTACTTTGCATGATTTAATTTGCTTAGAATCACTAGCAGATAATTGAAGTAGATTTTGATGCAAATCTAAGCAAAAGAAAATAAAGATGTGGCCTTAAAAGAGCAACTTTCAATTGAATCAAATTGCCTCTTTATGCATATTTTACTTTGATCAGCTGAACCTGTGAAAAAGTCCTGTAATTGTAAATTCAGCATGGCTTAATTCCTTAAATTGGAAAGGTAGACACTAGCTATATAGGTCAATCAGGAATCCTTGGGAGGAAAAATAATAAATATATTGCCACCCTTTAAATGACTGTTGTTTTCCCCAGTGTCTCTCCTACTATTCACTCCAAGTGGATGCTCTTGCCTACATTACTTGCCCAGTCAATCAACAAACATTTATTAAACGGGGTGCTAGGGATATAACCTGCTACCTGACACATTGTAGTAGGTACTTAATAATGTTTATTGATGGATTGATATAATCCTTATTCTAAAGTGCACATTCTTTTGGGAACATAATATGACATTATCAGAAGTTGGGAGAATCCCAGGATAGGCTCTGTGTAGATTTTGCCTGCATCTCGAGGTTTGAGGTATTCTATGAAGCAAGAGAAGAGAAAGGAGTACATTCTAGGAAGGGGGGATAAACAGCCCAGGCAAAGGCATGGAGATAGACTGTGTGTAGGGAACAGAGAAGGCTGTACAGTAGGATGTAGGAGACAGAGTGATGGATTGGGATACTGGAAAGATTGGGTTGTGTAGGACTTGGAGACAAAGGGGAGCCGTTAGATTTTATTGGTTATGAGAATGACATAGTTTAGATCTCTGTGAGGAAAGTCGCTTTGAGAGTACTGTGTAGATTGTACAGGAGTATGGAGAGGCTTGACAAGGAGATGGATTAGCATCATTGTAATAGCCCCAAGAGTTGTGAGGGGGGCCTGCAATAAGATTGTATGGCTGTGTCTGGATAGAGAAGGAAACTCATGTGTAGACTGTAGAAAAAACAGGATTTATCGCCTGACTGAGTATGTGAGACAAGTATGGAGTGGAGGAGTATGCTGAGAAATTACTAACCTGTGAGGTTGAATGAAGAGTGGTGACCTCATAACAAGGAAGTTTGAGTTTGGAGGGGAAAGAGGTTTTTTTGGGATGTCAGATTCAAAATGGAGAGAGTAGGCAGTTGGTATTCCATACTGGGAGCTCAGGAGAGAGACTACAGCTGGATATATTTATGAATCATCTGGTTAAAGATGGTCATTAAACTGTTGGGAGGTAATAGAGAACATAGAGAAGGCCTGCATTAGAGCCTTGGGATGTATTACTCTCTTAGAAGGTGTGCCCATCCCAGCCAAAACACATTCCAGGACACCAACTTCAGTTAAATCACAAACTATTCTTTTTCAAGCTTCATTCTTTCTCCTGTTGCTTGAGTACAGTGTCATTCATGTGGCCCATAGCATTCCATAGTGCTGCCCAAACCAGATTAAAATGTAATTGGAAATTATTTAACAAAATAAAAATATAACAAAACATGTTAACATCTGGCTTTCTAATATTCAGCCTGCAGGGATCCTTATGTACAGTAAGCATTATATTTATATTTATACACACACACACACACACACACACACATATAGTGGATTGTTTCTAATTTGACACCACTGTGCCAAAGGACCTTTTATTCCTCTTCCTTGACTCCTGGTATACTTCCTATTAGTCTAGACTAGAGGTTCTTAACCTTGAGTTTTATGGGTTAGGGTTTTAGAATACGTATATATTTTGATAACTATAGTTAATTTCCTTTGCAATCCCATGTGTTTTGTTCATTTCTAAATATTCTAAGAAGGATGTGTAATTTGTATAGCTTGTTTAGTGCCACATTGGGGGTGGGGTCCTTGACATTAAAAAAATAATTAAAAACCATTCCCCTCCTCCATGCCTTAAGCTCTGTTAATTCTCCCATCCCCTCTTAACTCTCCACAGATAATTTAACCAGCTTTATAGACAGACTAGGACAAAATTCCACTTTTGACATCCTTCCCTAGAAATTTGCCCAATCCCTTCTCCAGGCCTTCATTTCCATCTGTTTGAATCCTTATCTTACTTTCAAAGCTCTGCTCTGGGCAGTTTCCTGGAAAACTTTCATTGATCCTTCCCTGAACATCCTCAGTTTTCTTTGTACTATGATTACACCCTATATATTGAATTGGCCAAGTTCAATATGAGCTCTTTGGTGGCCTGACGGAATGTTTTATTTGAGTATTACTGTCTTAAATAGCCTTTACCAGTAGTAGACACTTAATAAATGTTGGGTTTAATTGAATTAGTTGAAATGAGTTTCTGTTCCCTTTTGCTTAAACAATGTGTCTCCTTCACTGTCTCCCTCCCTCTCTCTCTCTCCTCCTCCCTCCCTCTCTCTCTCCTCCTCTCTCTCTCTCTCTCTCTCTCTCTCTCTCTCTCTCTCTCTCTCTCTCTCTCCCTCTCTCTCCCTCCCTCCCTCCCTCCCTCCCTCCCTCCCTCCCTCTCTCCCTCTCCCTCTCCCTCTCCCTCTCCCTCTTTTTCTCTCTCTCTCTTCCCACCCCAGAAGAACAAGTTACTTTCTAATTCAAAGAACACTTTCACCTTTAGGATAAACCCATCCTGTTGCATTTAGAACCTCTAATGACTTAGCATTCACACCCTTCTGGTGAGATATGGGCTCTAGGAGCCCCCTTGAGCTCTCCTTGAGGTAGGACGCTGGGACCTCCCTTGGACCCTTGATTAAATTATCCCATTTGATGAGGCATTTGCACGAGGCAAGTGTGTTACTAGTTTCCCCACCCTCAGTTACTAGACTTCCCAATCAAAGTGTTGATCTACCCTTGAACTGGCCTAGCCCACCATTGTTTGTGGTCTCCAGGCGACTTCCCACCCTTAATCACTCATTGACCTCATTAACTCCTCCTGAAGACCCTCCCCACCCAAACTCCTCTAGACCATCTCTAGATTCCTCCCACAACCTTCTGTATATAAGACCCCATCCTGTCTTCATGTTTGTGAGAGTGCCATAGAATGACACAGAATAGTGAGTACCATAGAAGGACCTAGCACAGATTGTCTGCAAGCAAACTTAATACATTTTACTTTTCTTTGGCTGAGAAGATTCCAGTGAATGAATTCGGTAGGACCCAGCGTATTGGTATTTTGAGGTCTCCAGAGCAGCCCTAACCTACTTAGTGGGTACCCTCTTCACTTCTACTTGTGACTCCTCCCTCCTCCCACACAGGGCAATTCCTTCCCCCTCCCCCCACTGCTATTATTACAAAGCCCTGGCATTTCTTTCCTGAAATGTCTCTGCCATTTCTTTTCATTTTCACTGTTATCACTTCATACCTAGATACCATAATGACTTCTTAGGAGGTCTCCTTGCCCCCCAACTCCCCTCCCACTTCTCACTGTCAGGCTAATTTTGATAAAGCCCCATTTCATTTTATCCATATTATGATGAGTATTAGTCTAGAGTCTTGTATAATCTGATCCCATCTATCCAGCCATCCTTTCTCCTCTCTTAACCACCTAATCATACTCCTTAATTCCCTCATCTATAGCAGACTAATTAAAGAACATTGAGATCTTTCAGTTTTCTTCCTTCACCCCTCAAAACTGCATCATTACCTACTCTCTCTTCCTTAACCTCTGCTTTACCAGAGGCTATGGTTTTTGTCTGTTCCCCAAGTCCTATGAACTTTTACCTATCGTCTGTTTTTGGCTTTCCTAGAATTGGGTGGGGAAAAAGGAAAGGAAGACTCTTTGGTCAGAATGACCCTGGGAAATACCAATTTCTCAAAGATGGAACTGAGTCTTCCCAGAAAGCTGCTGCCACATCTAGATTTCTAGCAGTCTATTTGTACATGTGGTGTTTGCAAAGGGCACTGGTTTTGGGTTTAAATCCCAGTTTTGTTACTTAATCTTATTTTTATTCTGTTATGTGACTTTGAGCTAGTGGCTTACTATCTTATCATTGAGTCATTGAAGTAGGTTGGGCTAGCTGATCTCTGGGGCCCTTCTAGGTCTAGATTTATGATCTTTAGAGAGCTGAGATGACTTCTGTTTTTAAGGAGAGGGACTGGATCTGGGATTTCATTGGTTCCCAGCAAAGAACTCCCTCTACCAATGTAGGTTAGCACCTTCTCTGAAATATATAATCTTAGAGAGTTGCTTGAGAGATTACAGGGAGGCCCTGAGAAGGTTAAATGATTTACCCAGGTTTATAGAGCCAGTAAGTGTCAGAGGTGGGACTTGAACTCAGCTTTTCCTGGTTCTATGGCCTACTAGTCATGCTCCTGCCATCATTATTAAGATAAGCCAAATTGGTCCTGATGTTTGGTAGGTAGGGTGGGCATGGCATGAATGACTAAGGTCCGGAGAGATTACGATGATGGCTTAGGCACAGCCTCATGTCTGTTACTTGCTTATTTCCCTTTGTACTTTGAAACTCTTCCTTAGGACTCAGTGAGTATATGAAGAATTATAGTGCAGGAAGTTAATTACCTCCAGAAATCTTCTAGTACATCCCTATGCCTTCAGGCAGGACCACACCCAAATCCTTATTTTTGCCTCGGGCTTTTAAAACTTTAAATAATAATAAAGACTTGTGGTCTTGAAACCTGAAGTTCCAGAATACTGGAATAACTAAGAACCTAGGTCAGGGCCACCTAAATTATATATTTTTTTATTCTGTTGAATGCTGGCTAAATTTATTTGTATAATAAACTCTTTGTATCAAGATGTTTATCTTTACAATCTTATAAGTTGTAGTTTGTTGTGGCTGTGTGACTTTTTTGTAAGTTGTCTATAAAAAGAATTACTTTTCCCCATATCACATTTTCTGATTTTCTAAGCAAAATTTAGTTACAAAAGCAGCCAGAGAATATATACAGATAAATAGTTTACATAGTCAAAGTTAATAATACCAAGCAACTCATTTTTCCAGCTCCTTCAGACTATTCCATCTATTAGTCTCTCTTGCAACTTAAAAAAATCGCCTCCATCCCACCAGAAATTCCTTTTTTCTTCGTTGTTCAAGTGCCTGCCTCTTACCCTCAACTTTCCTTAGACTTATAACTACCCTAAATTGCTTTGTCACTTGGATTATTCCAGTGAGTCAACTGAACATTTCAGATATTTGCTTGGTTCTATGACCCTAGGCAAATGATTTAAACCCTCCCTCTCCCCCAGCCTTAGTTTTCTTTGTCTGTATAAAGAGAATAATAATGTTCTTTTCTTGTAAGGAAAACACTTTATTACTCAAAGTACTGTGTAACTGTGAAGAGTACTGACTTGCTGTTTTACTCTATGCTAGATGCCTCCATTTTCTCATCTTTCATTCATTCCTTAACCACTTGCAGGTTGGCATCTACCCTTAGTATTTTCTTTGTCTTCTTGTTTCTACCCATTAGATTTGACCTCCTTGAGAGCAGGGACTGTCTTTTATCCCTAGCACTTATCCCCATGGTTGGCACGTAAGAGACGGCTTACTGACTGATTGGTCTTTTGCTTGAAGATTAATAGTAATGGAGCCACACTACCTACCTAGCGATGCATTTCAAATTTTGGGCAGCTCTATTAGAAAAAAACTTCGTAACTTAGATCACATCACTTCTCGTGCCTCCCTCTTGGGCCAGACAGACAAAAGTTTGATTGCTCCTGTAAATTTAGGTCAGGCTGCTCTCCATTTTGCTTATGAACTCTCCGTTGATATCTAGTAGGCAGTTTTTAGGTATATAAGGATGCTGATTGTGGTGTAGATATTTTTTTTTCAGATTTTTAGGATATCTCTCTTGTCTGAATTTTAATCCTGGGGTAGACAGGGTGTTGAAACCAGTGTTGCAGCACTGTGTATGCCAGGGTTCATTTCATGGGGGTGGGGAAAGGGAGAAGGGAAGAGGAGGAAGAATTCACTTTCCTTCTGGAATTGAAATGGACTCCTGAGATTCCTTGGGAAAGTTTCTATTTATTCACTGAAACATCCTTGTGTGAGTGCCTTCAATACAGCTGTTTCGAAAGTCTTGTGTTTTCTTTGTCTGAACAACGTGTTAGAACCTTTAGAACAACCTGTTCAAACTCTGTGGCTGGAAGGAAATTGAGGACGCTAAAGGCTGCTATTTGGCTGGTGGGGCTTAGACTGGTTAGGTAGTTTCTACTCTTTCTTGCCCACTGGACAAGAGAGTGACTTGTAAAGGAAAGAGGTCTCTTCTTTTCAAAACAAATTTATTGATAATTTATTTTTTGTATTCTTTAGTTTTGAAATTTGAGTTCCAAGTTTTCCTTCTCTCACCCATCCCTCCTCCCCCAGCAATCAAGAAGGCAAGCAAAATGATATCAATACATGTGAAATCATGCAAAACAGATTTCCATATTAGTCATATAAAAATTAAAAAGCAAGGAAGTTAAACTTCATTTTGTACCCAGAATTTATCTGGTTCTCTCTCAGGAGGTAGATAGCATTTTTTTGTCCCAAATTCTTTGAGATTGTCTTTGATCATTATATTAGAGTCTTTCATAGTTGTTTTAATTTGCTTTTCTAATCAATAGTGATTCAGAACATTTTTTTATGAGTATCAGTAGCTTTGATTTTTTTTTTTCCCTGAAAACTTCCTGTTCCTGTACTTTGACCATTTATCATTTGGGGAATGGCTCCTATTTTTTAATTTGACTAATTTCTCCTCTATATTTAAGAAATGGGACCTTTATCAGAGACAGCTTGCTATAAAAATGTTCATACTTTTTTTTTTTTTTTAGCAAAATCTGTTTGCCTTTCTGTTTCAAGTTTCCACATCCTTGAATGTGGAAACTGCTAAATCTCGTTTGAATATTTGAATTGCTTCTAGCTGCTTGCAGAATTTTCTTAATTAACCTGGGAGCTCTGGAATTTGGCTATAATATTCCTTGGAGTTTTTATTTTGGAATCTTGTCAGGAGGTGATAGGTAGATTCTTTCATTTTCTATTTTTTGGTCTGGATCTAAGATATTGGTGCAATTTTCATCGGTAATTTCTTATATGTAGGATCTTTTTTTTTGTCTCATGGCTTTCCATTGGGTCCATTTTGCCTTTTAAGAGGTTTTTCAACAAGTTTGTACTTTAGGCCAGTTCTGTTTAACTCTTCTAGGAGTTCATTTGGCCTTGGCTTCAATGAGCATTTTTCCTTGAGGTTTTGCTTGTAGATGTTTTAAGGTCATTATCTTCTGAGTTTGTGTCTTGGTCTTCTCTGCCACTGAAGTTGCTTTTTATGGTCAAGCCTTTTTTATGTTGTTTGCTCATTTTCCCAGCTTATTTCATGACTTTGGATTTTATACTAAAATTGAGCCCTGATAGCTCACCCTGGGGGTGGGGAAGCATTGTCCCAAGGTTCAAGCTCTCCCATGCTGCTGTTTTCAGACGGGGTCTACAAGTTTTTGTTATTTCTAAGGTGGTGAGATGCAGGAAAAGGTGTGATCACTCATCTTCTGGTCTTTACCCAAGAAGGGTCCCTGCTCCCCTGTGGCAGCAAGCTATTAGTTACTGTTACTGTCAGTGACCAGTGCCCCTGCTCTCCTCTCTGCTAGTAGAGTCACCAATTAACAGCATCTGTGCCCAGTGCTAGCAGAGGGTCCACTTTAATTTTTTTCTGACCAGTTGTCCAACCCCCTTACCATCTCTGGGCTAAGAGCCCCCAAAGCTGCTGCTTTTGATGTTGGTATCAAGTACACACACTCCAGATAGGTCAGGCTTGTACCACTGACCTCCTCCTAAGTTGTCTGAGACTGAAAAAATGTCTCACTCTGAGAGCATTCTTAAGTTGTTTGGAGGGAAATGTTGGGAAAGTTCAGCCAAGTTGCTGCCTTTAATCCACCATCCTAATAGATCTCTTTTTGAGTATGGAGGAAGGAGCCTTCTCTTTCCCGGTGGCCTTGTCAGATGTTCTTTTTTTTCTTTTTGCCCTTTTTTGGGGGGGGGAGGGGGAGGGCAGGGCAATTGGGGTTAAGTGACTTGCCCAAGGTCACACAGCTAGTAAGAAGATGTTCTTTTAGAGAACAGAGAAGCTAGGCAAGAAACAATCTCAATACTGGAACTAAGGTAGGACATAAGCATGGGTGTAAAGCTGTTATTAATTTCTTGGCTTACAAGCTAGTTTTCATAGCTAATGTTGCACCATTTTTTAAAATTTGTCTTCTCTATCTGTGCCTCCTCTTTCCTCATTCCCATTTAGCTGTCTTTCCTCTGCAGTAGACATCATAGAAATAGGAGGGAACCATAGAGGACTGAACCTGAGCTTTAGTACTCTTTCCTTCTTCGTTTTAATGTTCCTTGTTTCAAGGAAATGAACTGTTGCATTGTTTTAAAGTCATTTTGCTTAAAAAAAAATAAAAGAATCTCATTCCCAAGTTATCTGCCCATGTGATGCTGTAGGAAACACTCAGGTTTTCAGTTTAACCTCCTCCAAAGGAAAAACTATAATAATAAAATCTACTCAGATTTATATAGTACTTTTAAGTTGTGCAAGGAGCTTTCCTCATAGCATCCCCTGGGGGGGAGGGGCAGGGTAGCATTATCACCATTCTACAGATAAGGAAACTGAACTGTTCTGAGGTGGATTTCAGCCCAGGTCACCTGACTCTGAGGTCCAGCATTCTATCTACTGCACCATGTGACCTCTTGAAGAGTAAGTCAGTCAGATACCTTGTGTGCTGATGTGTGGTGAATTTCAGTGTTTGTTCTGTTTACTGTACAGCTGACTGATGCTGCACAGCCTTCTCATTGGGCTTTTTAAGTGCATCAGTAAGGCAGCCATTACTGTTTACTGCCCTAGAGACACCTTGGGGCAGGAAGCCTGTCAGGTCCTCAGGATTTGACTTGGCTGAAGGAGGTGAATAGTCAGACCCACCTTAAAAGAGATATGAAGATAAAGTAAAGCATTGCCATCTTTTTTTGGTGTAGAAAAGCACACAAACTATTCTTTTTTTTTTTTTTTTAAATACTCCATTAGTTTTCAAATATTAGCTTAGTTTTTAATCATTATAAACTTAAATTTAACTGATAACTTGTATGATGATAGTATTTGTGTGGAAAACAAAATGTAGGTGAACCTGGAAAATGTCTCCCTTCTTAAAGCATCAAAAGCCCCTCCCGAATTGAAGCAGGGCATAGTACATCGGACTTTGGAGATCTTTAAAGTACACGTTGAAATGAATGCTGGGTAGGTATTGCTTGGGCTTTGGTCCAAGGCTCTCAGGCAAGTAATATTTAAACAAGTTGAATAGCCCCTGTAGGCAAGCAGCAGGAAATCTAGACCTCTGTCAGCTTCAGGGTGTTGCGTGGTCAGCTAAAGATAAAAGGGTAGACTGTTGCAGCTGGGGTCCCCATGTAACACTGGGTGGTAGACTGTTAAGAAAAGATAAAAGGAATGTAGATGGGCTCACAGAACAACGATGTATCCTTTCTGTAATGTAGCTTCAAGTGATAGGAGAGAGTTGGACACTATAATTCTTATGGTATTTAATTATATAAGGCTAAAAGTACATTGAAAAACTTTAAAGATTCATTAGTGCTGGGGGAAGAGGAGTCCTGTTTTTGTTTTGTTTTAAGCACAACTTAGACCATGATGGAGTTTGTATATTGATAATTGATGGCACAGGTCAGATGCTTGACTTGAATTTGATTTATATTGGCTATTGCTTGCCAGTGGCCATCAACTGGGGCTTGGAAATCTTTGCTCATTGTGCAGAGGTTTTCACTGTCATAGTATTTGACCTATAACAGAGGATGGGGCTGAACAAGAAGAAAATTTAATTGGGAATTAGTTACCAACATAAGTGAAAGTACAATACAATAAAGATAATGTTAATTTGTGGTTTTTAAGTCAGTATTGTGGTCAGTAGGGATAATTTTCTATTTGAGTTTGACATTTCTGAACAGTCTGAGGCAGTCATTGCCATTTCATAAATGGTTTATTGGATTCTTGCTCAGCCTTTTGTGTGCACTGCTATGAGGATAGGTGCCACTTCCTTGATGTTTGAAGGGCATGGTGAGTCACAGGCTTATTTCTGATGGCAGATTGAATTGTCCTTTGGGTATTAGATAGTTTAAGGGAAGGCACCTGAAAGATTGTTATTTTTCTTTGCTCTTTTCTTTGTGAATGGAAAGTAGGAGATGAACAGGTGCATATAAAACCTTCTTGAGAAGAAGGGAAGGTTTTTCTAATTTTAGCTAAGACAGCTAGGTTCCACACTGGGCCTGGCGTTAGGAAGGTCTGAGTTCAAATTCAGTCTCAGACATTTACTAGCTTTCTGACCCTGGGCAAGTCACTTAATCTCTGTTTGCTTTAGTTTCCTGATCTGTAAAGCAGGGATAATACATAGCTACCTCCCAAGGTGGTTGTGACAGTCAAATGAGATAATTGTATCATACTTAACCAGGGGCCTGGCACACAGTGAACACTAGATACACGTTAGTGATTCTTAGTTGTTATTATCAACACCACTTCTGTGCTGGAGCCAGGATCCTGAGTGCTGATCAGCATAAATGAACAAATTCTTTTTAGCATATTCCTCAGACGCTGGTTTTTAACATTTACTGTGAAGGAGAGAAATATAGAAACCTTTGTATTAGAGAGAAAATGAAGCAATTAGACACCCAGGGAGTGAAGTATTAAGGCATAAAGCAGAGCCAAGAGAGAGTGTGTGCCTCTGATTTACTTTAGTAGTGTGATAATCCTTGCAATGACTCCATCCTTTAGAGATGTATCTCTGGTATTAAAACTTATTATATGAGAAGGGTAAAAATTGGCAGTGGAACGGAACCTTTTTTTTTTTTCTCTTCAGTTGCCAGGATTATGATGGTGGGTCTTGGACGGCTTGCTACCCACTCTGGTGGACTATATCCAGCTTTTGTCTTACCAATTTTACTTTGAGAAAATCATTGAATATTTGCTGCTTATTTTTATACTTGTTTTTACCCACTCATCTCAGCAATTTCTGTGCCCCTCTTCCCTCTCAAAGATGTAACATAGATGGGACTAAAGCAGAATAAATTTCAGTATATAAAGGTCAGCCCACTAACCACTAGTATGAGGCTGCTGGATGACCCACTAGATCTGGAGTCAGGAAGATCTGAGTTAAAATCCAATCTCATTAACTTAGCTGTTACCTTGGGTAAGTCACTTAAACTTCTGTCTACCTCAGTTAATATAATAGCATCACCCCACAAGGCTTATTGTGAGGACCAA
This sequence comes from Gymnobelideus leadbeateri, assembly GCA_011680675.1. Taxonomy (NCBI): domain Eukaryota; kingdom Metazoa; phylum Chordata; class Mammalia; order Diprotodontia; family Petauridae; genus Gymnobelideus; species Gymnobelideus leadbeateri. Next base: position 862,917 of record WOXC01004764.1, on the reverse strand, counting down.
ATGAGATAGTATTTGTAGAACTTCCTGGAACACAATAGGCTCGTGTTTCCTTTTTCTTGTTGTTGAGTCATTTCAGTCATGTCTGACTCTTCATGACCCCATTTGGGTTTTGTTTTTTCTTTTTGTCAAAAATGCTGGAGTGGTTTGCCACTTTCTTCTGACTCATTTTACAGATGAGAAAACTGAGGCAGACAGGGTCTTGTCCAGGGTCACCTAGCTAATAAATCTGGATTTGAATTCAGGTCTTTCTGACTCCAGGCCCAGTACTCTATGCACTGTGCCACCCAGCGGCCCTAGATGTCTTTTTTCCCTCTTGTTTTAAATCAAGTGAACCTGTAACTAAAAGTTAAAACTTTGACAAGGGAAGGAGTCATTGACTACCACCTCATACCCACCACCTCATTGTATTTTGTATGTGCACACTCTGATGTTAATTCAGAAGCTTGAAGCACAGTTTTAATTTTGTATACTTTGGTTTGTTCTGGCTAAAACCCTACATTGCATGAGAATGTGATGCCTAGAAACTGAAGCCAGCCACCTCTGTTTGGGAATTCCTTGGTACTCACTCATTTTAAGCCTAGTTTTAGCAAATGTAGAAATTTTCTTTTCCCAGCTATAAGCCAGGTATCAGCACAGTCAAGGGGCTGTCTCTACAGCTGCTGAGAATCACCTGAAGTTGTCTGCTCCCTGCTCTTGAAGTGTTCCTCACGGTCTCCCAAGGCCTCACTGGAAGGCAGTCAGTATGATTGAATATACTTATATATTATATACCCTTTCTTATAGCATCCAGCAAAGCACTCATCGGCCATTTAGTTTACAATTTTGGAAAGCCTTGCTTCTGAAACTTAAGGTTACTCCGTACTTAAGGAGTCAGATTCTACAGTTGGAGAATGGAAAGGATAGTAGATATGAGTGTTAGAAATCATAGCTGACTTTTATGTAGTTTTAAGACTTTCAGAGGAATTTACATTCAGTATGTTACTCTCCTCACAGCAACCCTGTGAAGTAGGTAGCAGCTAATTATGCCTGTTTTATAGGTGGGAAAGAGCTGTGGGGTCAGAAGCCCTGGGTTCAGATTCTGCCTCTGATGATTCTGCCCTACTGAGTCTCAGTTTTCTCATTAAGCAAATCAGTTGAGCAGTTTTCTCATCAGTGAAATGAGGGCTAAGGTCCCTTCCAGGACTAGATCTATGATTCTTTGAAGTTCAGAGAAATTAACATACATAACTAGATCAAAGTAAGATTTCTTCTGACGTGTGTTCAGCAAAATGACACAAAAGGAAAATTGTCCACTTTATTTAGCAAGTCATGTGCAATAATTTGCCTTTCTGGGCTTAAGTAAATTTTAAGTTTAGTTTGGACTAAGTGTAATATATTTAAGACTAATGGAGCTTTATTTCCTGCAAGTGATAACAGCATTGTAAGGGTGCCAACAGTTGTTGTGTTTGTTACTCTGGCCTTGAGGTGAAAAGACTGCTCTTAGACCTGAATTCAAGTTTTTAATTAGCTGTATGACCTTGGGTAAGCCACATAACTGATCTAGGCCTCTGTTTTTTCTTTATCTACAAAGAGGTAATATAATGTGCACTACCTATCTTGCCAGGTTGTTTTTTTTTTTGTTTGTTTGTTTTTTGCTTTTTGGAGGGCAATTGGGGTTAAGTAACGTGCCCAAGGTCACATGTCTAGGTTTTTGTTTGTGTGTGTTAAGTGTCTGAGGCCGAATCCGAACTCAGGTCCTTCTGACTCCAGGGCCAGCACTCTACTCACTGTGCCACCTAGCCGCCCCTCTTGCCAGGTTTTAATGAAGAAAATGCTTTGTAAGTGTTAGAGTGTTAAACATCTAGTGTGTGTTTATCACAAAACCAAATTTTGTAAACTGATTGTGAAAATCAATGAAATTAGGGTTAGAACTTTTTTTGGGGGGGGGAGAGATTGCCATTTTCTTGAAAAGGTGTTTGATAGTTTGATAGTTATGTAGATTTGCTTTCTCTTGAATGTGAAAGGCAATAAAGACTTATGGTTACTTCTGGAGAAGAGGATGAGGATGTGGAGATGGGGGAAGGAGGTCTCAAGGCTAGATGACTGTTGGATCCAGACTGGTTCCTCTGACATGAACCATCATTCCCAATTATACTAGCTCCTTTATATTGTCCTTCTCATTGTAATTAAGGTTCAGGGTTTCTTCACCCCTTCAGTAAACATCTAGGCGTGAGTAGCCTGGAGCAGCAGGGAGTGGGGTTTACCATTTGAATCTACCTGAATTCATTCCTGTTGACTTCATTTATTCCGAAAATAGAGAGACTGTAGGTCCTAGGCCCAGAGTTTAAGCTTTAAATGTAAGAGCATCATTTCCTAGCATCCTTCATAAGTTATTCCCTCCAACAATCTCTCTCTCTCTCTCTCTCTCTCTCTCTCTCTCTCTCTCTCTCTCTCTCTCTCTCCCTCTCCCCCTCTCTCTCCCTCTCTTCCTCTCTTTTCTTTTCTCCCCCCCCCCCCAGCCCCTTTAAAAAGGAGTGTCAGCTTTCACCACATTTGATTGGAATGATAGGGGAAAATTCAGGTGTTCCCATAAGAACTAGACGATGATGAAGATGATGATGACGGTGACAGTGGGCTGTAATGTCCAGGTAACTGGGAAGTCTTGAAGAACAGAGAAGTTACTGAGGGAGAAAGGTTCTCCTTGATAGCTGAAAAGCAGTGAGGACTGTGTCTTCCTGTGGTGCATTTTAAACAAATGGCTGCCATGTGGCAGCTGTCTCAGCCTTCCTGAATCTGGCAGTAGTTAAATCCTGTTCATAAGACATGCTCCCTGGAGAAGAGCTTTGAGAATGGGAGTAAACTTTTTCTTTTCCTTAAATTAAAACTTTTTTTTTTTTTACAATTAGTGCTTGAGATTTCTTTCTTCCAAGAAAGAGGAAGAAGGAATGGGAGGATCAAACTTTTTTTGTTTAAGGGGCAAATTATTATTAATATTTTTAAAATAAGATCTAAAGTTCTTTCCAAATCTATGACCATATAACTGAAGTGTAAGTTAGGCAAGAATCCAGTGCTGTGTTTTATATACTAAGAAAACCTACCCCACAATTAAAAGAAGCACAACAAAGGAATTTTTCTTAATTTCCTTTAAAACAATTTTTTTTTTTGGAAGCTGCCTATTGCGTGGAAGGCAGGGGGGGATCACACCAATGTGTAATAAAATCTCATTACACTAGGATATTTTATTTTCTCTTAATATTTTAAGGTCCCAAGTTTGTAGAATTTGGAAATCTCATTATGATATCGTTCTGTCCTATATTATAATGATGCTCTTCATTTGAGGGCACATCCAAATGTAAAAAGTAGTTGGTAAGAGCCATATTTATTTATTTCTCACTCTGTGTTTGTGTGTGTACTTTCACCATAAAGCTGACATGTGTTTTATATAGGTCATAGTCTATTCTTGGACTGTGTTTAAGTTGAAAAAGAATTTTGCTAGCAAAAAGACAATCTTGAGGGAAAACTTTTTTTCCCTTTGCTTTCCTATATGTCTAGGGCTAGCAGAATCTTAGTCCTGCAGAAATTTGGAGAACTGTTCTATAGCACCCTCTAAGGAGCTGTTCTGTGACTCACAGCAAAGTATGCTAATAGCACTTTGCTTAGAGTTGCTTACAGTCTTGGGAGGACTGTTGGGTAGTGAAGGTCATGACCAGGGCAGCCCCTGGAGATCCATACAAAAGACCAGCCAGAGTGGTTTTGCTTCCTGTGCACATAACTTTATAGGCAGGCAGGCCCTACCCAGCCTAAATTTCATATCTGACTTGTCCGTGTTCCTGAGGAAGTAGCAAATGAGCCCTAGATAGGTTTGAACATTTTCTTTGCTTTTTAAGAACTGTGTACAATGTATACAGTAAGAGTTGATAACTTGTTCATAGGACTTGCATCTGGGACCTTAGTGGCCATCTATCCTGCCTTTTATAGGAGAAAACTGTTTTAAGTCTTATACCCTGAGGAAAAGTTTTCAGCAGTGCCCCTGATTTTAAATCATTTTGATTTCATAAACTCATTTTTGGGGTGTGGGGGTAGGCATTAAGGTTTCATAACTTGCAGTTAACTTGAGTGTGTTGGGCTAATTACTGCACCTATTACACAGTCATTTTTCTGGCTTTTTGGCTTCCATGCATCATCGGTTTTGATGTTGCTCTCTGACGCTCTTGTTTTATCCTGCCTGAATCAAGTCCATGTGGTCCATGTGCTCAAATCCCTTTTATAAGCCCTGTTTTTTCTTAAATGAAGAAGCTGCTCTTAGCACATGGCTCAGCTTCTGTTCAGAGTTCCCAGGTAACTAGGAACCAGCAGCAAAGAGACTTTGGGGTTCCTTTTGGCTTTATTTGCTTAGAAGTTTTTTTTAGAAAAAAGGTAACTGAAATCCAGTGCTTATCTCCTTGATTACTTTTCCATCAAACTTCAGTATTTTTTTTTGCCATAATTTTTTGGTGCTATCTAGATAATTTTCTTTTCAGGTGTAAGGATTTGTTTGTTCAGTTGTTTCAGTACTGTGTTCTAAGTCACCGCTGATTTTATTGTTTCTGTTCACTTGTGACCAATTCTTCGTGGTCCTGTTTGGGGTTTTCTTAGCAAAGATACTGGAGTAGTGTGCCTTTTCTTTCTCCAGCTCAATTTACAGATGAGGAAACTGAGGCAGGCAGTTAAGTGACTCTTCCAGGGTCACATAGCTATTACGTGTCTGAGGCCAGACTTGAATTCAGTAAGATTCTTGATTCCCAGCCCAGTACTCTGTTTACTGTGCCACCTACCTGCCCAAGGATTATGGGAGACACTAAAGGAAAGGAAGAGGCTGAAACATGAGCCACTAAGGATTGGACACTGAATACCTAGAAGGGCAAAAGTCTATCTGTGGATCCCAAATCTTAGAGAGGAACTAGGCCGTTTGATTTCTTGCATTGAGGTTATAGTGGAATCTAAAAGAAAACCAAACTTGCATATACTAGTAGTGGAGACCATACCTGTATACACATAGAAATCTGTGCTTCCCTCCTTGCTTTCAAAAAGGACATTTTCTTCTCCTTTGTAAGGGCTCTGGGAAGAGATGCATCTTCCAATCTTTTTCCATATAGTGTCTTCTCTCCTACTGGGCCCAGAGCCAGAATTGGCTAAAGAGCCAACTCATCGTGCCTGGGATTGTGAAGTACTCACTCATTTGGTGAAAGGCCCTGCATGTCATTCGTAAGATCTGGTTTACTATGGAGTCCATGCCAACCTAAGGGGGGAGGGGGCTGGGTGGGTGTGGCTTTAATGGATTGCTTCTCAGTCCAAGGAATAGACTGGTCTTGTAGCCAAGAAACACATCAACTTCCTGGAACTTAAGCCATCATCACAGCTGTCTTAGCCTTCAGAGCACACGCAACGCAGTACTTATTAGGACAGACAGTGTTGCTGTTGTGCCCTCTGTTATGCATAAGGCTTTGCCGAATTGGATTAGATTAGGACCCATCTCTTCTGACTTTTTGCTCATAAACTAGCAGCCAGTTCTCACTAGCTCTGTGCAATGCAAAGATTTTGAATGTTTCCTTGCTTTCCCTTGTAAAACTATCTATGGTCTGCAGTTTTCTCTTAGTAGGAAGTATGTTTTTACCCCCTTCTTAAGCTCACAATCATCAGTGTTGAGACCATTTAAAATTCTGAATTCCTCTTGCCTGAATTAGTCTCTTAGTTAACGCAGAATTAGTCCACCATTAAGCTGTGTTCATCTAGTTAGTATGTTCCAAACCCTTAACCTACTCGGAAGTCTCTCTGGGCCTCTGGCAGTATTCAAGGTTTGGGGCTACACAAAACTACCCTAAACTAAGGACCTCTTGAAAGCATTTAGCTTCTAGAACTTAGTCCTTGGGGGATTCCTCAGAAGTGGGTTTGTTCCCAGCTCCTTTTGTTTGGGGCATCTCATTTTATCTGTTATCTTTCAGGGTTATCTGGTCTGTCTGGATGGACCACTCTCCTTAATCTACTCTTTCTGGCCTTACATATGATTGTTCTCTTATCTTTTCTAGGTGGGGACATCCTTGGTAGGAGGGGAGGGACCATCCCAATTGTCTTTATCTTAGCTTTAAGAACTCAGCTCTTCCAGTTAGCCTTTTTGAACTCTTATGTGAGAGAAGTCTTAGCATTTATATTTATTCCTTTATCCCTTCCCAAATTTATCTTTCATTTGAGAAAAGGGGGAGATAGTCTGGAATTTCTTCTTGGGGCTGCCTATTTTGTAACCTTCAGTGCTTTAGTTTGAAGTCTTTAAATCAATAGACTAAAAGGAAACAATGAAGTTTACCCAGCTCTCAGTTTTAGGTAATGCTGGGACTTAAGCTAAGGTCAAGCCTTTTACATGAAGGATGAAATGACAATCTTGTCTTGGATGTAAAGGAATGCCTACTTTAAATTACCTTGAATGTCTGATATTAGTTATGTGAAATTAGTTATCAGATATTAAAAATTAGTTATAAATTATATTAGTTATTAAGATGTAAAATAATTCCTTTTCTAAAATATTCCATTTAATAGCTTTCATAGCAAAAAATAGATATAATAGCTCATGGTATAAAGTATACATTAAATAGATCTTTAATTTTGGATCAGTCTTTTCACTCTCGGCAGAGTTGGAGGATTTGACTAAATCACCAATTTATGTCAGACTAATTACACTAACCAGAGGAGGGTAACTTTTTTCTCTTCTATGATTTACATCTTTTGATAAAGCCTATTTTTAGTTTTACTGATTTGTTCCTTACAATAATGCTAAACATTGTTCTGTTAACATTGATTCCTACCCTATACCCCACAACTTCAGACAAAAAAACATCCCTTTCCAATTTATTTGTTTTAAGTATTTTTGGATCTGTGGCTTGAATATATCCAGCCATTAGAAGTTATAACCTTTCTATACCTCTTAACCTATGCAGTTCTTTTAGTCTTTGTAAATTTTCTCAGGCAGAAGATTAGGGTTTTGAGATTGCAAGGGGGAAAGTTGAACAATATCATGATGTTCTGCCTTTCTGTTCTGGCTGTTACTGGGGTTTTAAGAAATGGAAATAAAATAGGCTCTTCTTAAGTCTTAACCTCCCTTTCCCTTCCCCAAATCAATCTTCCAGTCATTAAAAAGTGAAATAGAAACCTAGTCTGACTCTGAGTGCCTTCTACTTTTGTTTGACCTTAGGCATTGTTCCTTGGTTTGGATGGGTGGGGTTGATGATCTGAAAGGGACATTTTGTTATCTAGTTTTGAGATTAAGGTGGAGCCTTTTGTAAATTGTTTTGATGGCATCTTGAATGTTGGCATATGCCCTGTAAAAGAGCTTATGAAGTTGAGGTCCTCCATCCATCTTCTTGAGAATAAGGTGTGAATGTGTGTAAGTGACTGGTCCTTTTGACTATTCCACTGTCTCTTGAGCTGAGGGAGGTCCATCCAGTGCAGTCCAGTCCCTTTTCCCTTCTCTGAGAGGAGAGATGAAGAAATGATGCACTTGGTTTTTCTTGATTCAAATTAACTGTCAGAGAAAAAGATAGGGGAGAGAAATTTGTGTTTGGATACTATTGACTGATTCTTGAAAGGCTGGTTTGCAAGTCTTTTAATTCCATTTGCTCCAAAGAGTATTTTTTGGTAAAATAGAGATTAAGAAAAAATACCTTCTTTTAATGGTATTTAAATTCTTTAGTAACAAATAGTTTCTGCATATTATGCTTAACTATTCTTGAGTATTGTTTTCTTCCTAGACTAGAAAGTATTAATTTCATCTTAATCTTTTTATATGTTCTGCTATCATTCACCCCTCTTTGTCACTAAATCTTCTCTTTTTAAGCAAATTATAATAATTTCCATAAATAGCTCTTCTGCGATTTCCTCCTTGTTTTTCCCTTTCTTAAACTTTGTAGGCTGACTTATTCTGTCTTTTATTTGATCCCATTCATAGCTACCCCACTCTCTTGCCTCCTTTTGTCACCCCTCCTGCCATATGAATTTTTTACCCACACAAGATGCCATTTACTCATGTCTCAGTTGTTCAGTTTGTCCAACCCTTTGTGACTCCATTTGGGGTTTTCTTGGTACTGAAGTGACCTGTCCAGGATTATCCAGCTAGTAAATATCTGAAGCTTAGGAAGACTTTATCTTCCTTAGGTTATACCTGGCACTCTGTCCACTGTGCCACCTCTCTGCCCCAACCATGTCTTAGTCTAAGGTGTAATGGTTCTCTTCCTTGCTGGTGCTAGAAGACTCAATTCAAGCTAATCCAGGTGCTTAGTTAGAAAACTTTAAAGGCAACCCTCACATTTCAGGAGGAGAGGAATGTCTCCTGAGAAGATTCTCTCCATGTATCTGGCTTTTGGTAGTGAAAACCTCGTTGAGAAAGACCAGTGGTCTCTCTGAGTAATAATATTTTTTATTCTTTTCTTCTAGGTTGCCCTTTATCTGTGCTCCAGCCTTTGTTGCATTGAGGTGTGACACTGTCCATCAGCTCCTCTTCCACTGCGTCCGACTAGTGTTAGCCCCTCAGTGAGGTTGGCTGGTTCAGTTGAAAGAAGATAAAAGGTTGGTTAAATATATTTTGATTGTCTTTTCATAGTTTTGAATGTTAGGAACCTATTCCTAGTCTCTGATTACTCTACCATACATACCATACCTTTTCATGATTTTTTTTTAAAGTTCTCCTTGGGTTTCCTGAGGTTTAGCTGCAAGTTTTATTCAGATTATTACTATTCCTAAACCTCTTCACTCTTACAGGTTGGGAGATTCAGAGACAATTAACCTTCCACCCCCACCCCCACTTCCTACCCCTCCACAAGGGGCAGCACTTCAAATACCACACCCAAATTCACTCCATTGTAACATACAGCAAACATGGGGTCAAAGGCTCTTATGATTTAAAGCTGAAAGGGACCTGCTGAAAAGGACCACCTTTTAGCAGTCTGAGTGAAGACTACCTTGGCAGCATGATTTTTTTTAACAGCATATAATATAAGATACATGGGGTTATAGAGGGAAGAAATTTTCTCAATATTTTCTAAATAATGTATGGACTATAGGTTAAGAATCTCTAAAAAGGCTCTAAATGGGATCCCCCTCAGACAGAAACTCAGGGACTTAAAAGGGCTGTATCCAAGGCATTACAGCTATTCATTGACACTAAGTCAAATATGTTTTCCAGCAGCAAGAGCATGTTAATTTTGACAAAGATAATCGTTTATTTCAAATCTGGTTAGGAAATTTGATCTATGTCATATAATTATAGATATCCTTTTACTTCACGGGGTTATGGGGAGGTTTTTGTTGCAGAGGTGGCTGGTTGGGGGAATGAAGTTAATAGTAGAAATGACATAGATTGATTTTGCAAACACTTTGACTGGGAATGTGAATACCTTTCATTTGTAGTGAAAAAATTATATACCCAGTGTTGATTTCCATAGGCTGGTGGGGTTTTGTTTGCTTGTTTTGGTTTTCGTTTTCTACTCCATTAAGAGAGAAGAAAAAAGAGTTAGTCTACACTATGAACACAATGAAACTTTATTCTGGTCCAATTAGTGCATGATTGGTGCTTAAATGTTATGGTGGTGGGGTTTTTCTCTTTTACCTTAGAACAATGAAGTGCTTTATAATGTACATCAGGTTCTTTTTTCTCTTCTTGAATGTGCTGTGTATTGTGTACTTCTTCCTATCTGTCCCAGAGGGAGAGCTCAAGTACAAGACAGTTGAACAAACTGGAATAAAAACTTGTCATAGCTCCAGGAGCTTAGTGCTTTGCAACAGCTTCTCCGATGAGTAAAAGCGCTACAGAGAAGCCAGCCTCTTTTCCTCTTTCTGGACGCTGTAGCAGAGCTTCTGCTTTTGTTTTATTACTCATGTTTTCAAGTCCAAGAGATAAGAGGATGCTTTAACTAAAAACGGCTCTTTCTTTACATTCTGAAGTAAGGTAGATCATCTTGCCTTTAGCAAACCAAAGAATCACACCTTGTACATTATCCCAAAGGAGGAAATCGATTTAGCAAATGTCTTCCTGTTCAGACCGAATGGGAAATAACAAATTTTCGTGGGTTTTTTTTTCTTTATTCTCTTTTGGTTAAATTTTTACGACTTTTGTAGCATTTTTGTTAGCAAGTTGGCTGACTGTTAACTGTCTCTAGGTATTTTGTGTTAGATACTTAGCTAGATTGCAGTTTAGCTTTCATTTTTGTTCATTTGAAAGTGTTCTTATATGTGAACACTGTTTAATATTATTTCTTTACTTTTAAAGTGACCTTTTGCCTCACCACCATCTTTCATCTTCTGCTTCATGATAGAATTTGAATTTGTTTTTTGTAACCCCTATAGCTTTAGCTATCTACTGTACTATATTGGCACATTTCAGTAAGTCTTCTATTGGTTTGTTTTATTTTTTTTTTTGCAATTCATTCTGATTTCTGTATGTAAAGTAGGTAAATGGGAACTTAATGACTTAGTTCATCTTCATTGTGACTATTTCTTCTGTTGCTTTTTTTCCAGGATTAGTGGTACTAAGAGTGAGGAAGAAAGTGAGCTAAACAAAGACATTAGCCTGCCACTTTTAGTGGAAGGTAGCCTTCAGAGGAGAAAATCTTGTGTATCTTGGAGAAGATGAAGGTAATTGTTTTGATATTAAGAGTGCTTGACTAAAATAGGTTAACTGGACCTCTTCTACTGTGTCTCTCTTTTATGGAATGGCTCTTTCAAATAGAAGCCTCTGGACTAGCTTATAGACTTTTCATTGTATTTTCTCACTGATGTATGTTTTTCAGTTGCATTTTCAAGATTTAATCAATGAAGGTAGTTTACCTTCTTTTCATGCTTCTTCCCCTAATTGTGAACATTTAGTTTCAGTGGAACCTTGCTTATTGTTTGAACCCAAATTCTGAATTTTGCATACCATACAGTAGGACTGTGGTAACCCATTAAATTAAGGTAATGGTCCAAGAATCCATATGAATGTTCAGATCATTGTTTTTATTTAGCTTTGATGATATATACAATTTGATTCAGCATAGTAAATAAGCAAATATTCGTTCTTTGAGCTGAATGAATGTTTAACACATATGTATTGTAAGTGTAATCTGATGGTATTGATTAGTAAAACAAAATTTCATTAAATTTATTAATAACATTTCATGAACTTTTTGTCACCAGATATTTTATCCATCAAGTTACTATAGGTATATGCAGGGAGAAGTATTTTGACCTTGCAAAATATTGGTTACTGCTATTCTACAACTCATTACAGGTGACTTGTCACAAGATACACAGATGAGTTGGGTTCTTCTTGTTCTCAGACTACTAACATGATTTTACTGGGGCCCTGGCATTAATGACAGGTCTGGCAGAGTTGTCTCAGATCTGTCTTTAGGGTCAAGAGCTTAGTGATTTTCATTGCTACCACTACTTTCTCCAGCTCTTTGGCCCAGTTGTTTGTGAAGAGAGTTAAGAAAGCCACCTTGCTCTATAGAAGCCGTCAAAACAATTACTTTCGATTTCCACCAGGCTTCTCAACTTTTTGCCTTTCTCTACAAACATCTCCTGAAATTCCCAGTCTCAGAAAGAATAAATGTTTATTTCTCAGTCTTGTCTTTGCCTAACATTTTTTATGTTCTACATTTCCTTTTTTTAGTTCCAGCAAAAAGAATCCTCAGCTTAAACTGTAGCCCTATGACGTCAAAGTCGCCCACCAGCTTAGAGGGTTCAGATTTATCTTCCATCAATACCATAATGTCAGCAGTAATGAGTGTAGGGAAGATTGCAGAGAATGGCGGAAACTCACAGGCCATCAAATCTCCAACAAAGTCATCAGGACCGAATCGGATTGGCAGGAGGAACCAGGTAAATGATGATAAATGTACCTCTGAAATCCGGTAAGTCCAGCCTGTGAGTCAGAGTGAATATCATTGATTCAAATCTTTGGGGAATTAGTACCACGTTAATCACAGAAATACATTGTTTCTTAGTTATTGAACGAACACATCTCACAGTGTTGTCCAGTTTTCTCTTGGAGAGTAAACCTCCATTCCTGTATGTATTATAAATATTGCTGATCAGTGCAGTATGCCTTTTATCTAAATATTCATTCCATTAGGAGCCTTCCCTCTGTCTACCTCTTCTAAAGAGTTCAGTACCTGTGGTGTGATTCCATGTTGTTTTGTCTTCTTACTCACATTTGGTTATTGGGCTTTCCAAGGCAACCACCTCTTTGTTCCATAGAGTCTAGAGAAAAATCATGATTTAGACTGACATCTCTGTGGGCAGTAGATTGAGGGAAGCTAGAGAGGATGAATGGTCCAGGATTACAAAGGTTAGGAAATTAGACAAATCCTCAGTTTATATGCAGATAGAGCACTTTGGACAATATTTATCCTTAAAGCAATTATCCTCTCAAATCTTTTATGCCAATGGCTCCCACCATTTTTGTCTAACATGAGTAAGGTAGTAGTAATACTGAGTGAATGATCCTTATTCCTTCTCTGAGCCTTTTTGTGTCACTGAGCACCCTGAAACAAAGAAAATGATCTCTAAATTTATCTAAGCAGATTGATAGAAAGATTGCTTTTAAAGATTCCTAAAGATGGAAGGAGAAGCTCCAGAAATTCTCTAGTTGTACAGTTTGTGACATGCTCATTAAAAACAAGTAACCTTTTGGGTTTTTTTTGGAGGTCAGTTGGGGATAAGTGACTTGCCCAAGGTCACACAGCTAGTATTTGTGTTAAGAGTCTGATGCCGAATTTGAACTGAGGTCCTCCTGACTCCAGGGTAGGTGCTTTATTCACTGTGCCACCTAGCCGCCCCTCCAAATAACCTTTTAATACCCTGATCTCAAAACTACTATCCACAGAAACCTAGGCTTCAAAAGTCATTGAACACCTTTTCCTAAGTTCTAGAGTTGAAAGGAACCTTAATAGATCATCTAGTCCAATCTGATTTTATGGATAGGGAAACTGAAAACCCAGAGCAGCTAAATGTCTTGCTTAAGGAGACACAGGTAGGAAGAATAAAGCCAAGTTTTGATCTTGTGTTGGCCAACTCTAAATTTACTGTTCTTTCCACTGTATCACAATGTTTGTGTGGCTTCTCAAACCAGACGAGTATTGATTTGTTCTCTCTTTTTTTTTTTTTTAAAGCAATTGGGGTTAAGTAACTTGCTCAAGGTTACAGGGCTAGTCATTATTTATGCATGGGTGCTCATTTTCTGAGGCCGGATCTGATCTCGGGTCATCCCAACTCTGAGGCCGGCGCTCTTACTCACTGCGCCACCTTTAGGGCAATGGTAAGTAACTTGCAAGGTTACACGGCTAGGTTTTTTTGTTTGTGTGGATTAAGTGTCAGAGGCCGGCTCCGAACTCAGGTCCTTCTGATTCCAGGGCCGGCGCTCTATTCACTGCGCCTCCTAGCCGCCCCTGATTTGTTCTCTTAATAGGTAATTGGTTGTTTACATTATTCTTCATTGAAACTGCATATTCCTCTATAAAGGTCTTTGCTTTGGACATTCTTTTGCAGGCTGTTTTCTTGGAATTTAGAATAATGGGTCCTCATTGATGCCTGTGACCTCTCTTCTAGGATGTCACAACATCAGTATCAAGGGAAAAAACTGGCTGATGTTATTTCAGGGACTATGATATTGTGGAATACATTATTTGGTTTCATTGTTTTTTGGGGGGGGGTTGGTGTCTTGACTGCTTGTGCAGTCATTTTTCAGTCATGTTCAATTCTTCATGATCCCATTTAGGGTTTTCTTGGCAAAGATATTGGAGTGGTTTGCCATTTTCTTCTTCAGCTCATTTTATAGATGAGGAAACTGAGGCAGACAGGATTAAGTGACTTGCCTAGGGTCACACAGCTGGTGTCTGAGGCCAGAATTGAACTCAGGAAGATAGTAAGTGTTTTGTCCTTCCTTCCTTTTATTTGGCTACTTGGGAGCTGAGCTGGTGTGCCTGGATCTTTGGATTAGAAAAGATAGTTAATTTGATTCGGGAAGGAAAGCAGTCACCCTCTGCTCCCCAAACCATTTCATTCCCATTCAAACCCTTCTCTGTTTTGTTAGCACAAAAAAGAAGGGTCACAGAGGTGGGAGAAAAGGAGGGGGAGGGCAAAAGAAGGTTCTTTTTAGTCACCACTTTCTTAATAACAGCCAAGCTAGTCTTTCCAACTATAGGTGAGAGAGTTCTAGCTTTCTTCTGAGGTCTGTAGAGTCCACTGAAGTGTTTCATAGGCACACCATTCAAGTGGCCAAACATCAACCACCATGTGATAGTTTAGTTCCAGACCCCTCCCTTGTTGATAAATGCAGGGGAGAGCCAATGGACCATGTTCTTGCTTTAATTCCCATTCTGTTGCTAGGTTGCTTGTTTACCTATGTGATGTTTTTGTCTTGATTTATTTTTTAAGGAAAAGTTCTATTTGGATTGTAGTGAGGGCCTTCTCTTCCCCACTGTCCCCCAAGAAAAAAATGGAGTTGCAGAGAGATGAAAAGGAGCCCTGGGGTTAAATCTCCTAAGTGTGCTCACCATCTTCCAGAACAGATTAGCCTCTAGCTGAATGCCCGACAAGAGTGTCAGATTGCTTCATTATGGAATAGTGAGTTATCAAATTAGCTGCTAATTTTATCTTTCAACTCAGGAAGTGTTCCTTTCACCAACCAGACTCCAGTAGCTAAATTTTAAATTCTTCATCAATGCCTTTTCAACACTAGTGATGCTCACCATTTCTGGCTATATGGTGGTAAAACAGAGAGTCCAGTGGGTCAATGAAACTCATTCTCTCCAAGCCATATTTGATTTGGTTGACCTGCATTATGGTATGTAGTACACTAGTGCTAGAGACCAGAGAAAGTTTGGGTTTCAGTTAATAATAAACCCCAGGGTCAATGCCAACAACTCCATGATGTCTGATCTCTGCTTCAGAGTGAACTAGTAATTCCTCTGTTGTGTTAATTTGTCTTTTCAGAAGGCAGGCCATCTAAAATCCTGATTGTTTGTAATTGCATTTTATATGTATGTATGTGTGTGTGTTTTTTTACACCTACAAAAAGCCCAATAATTACATAGAAATTCCTGGATTGATACCCTACTGTCAGCACCATCTCTGGGATTTTTTTCATGGTTTATTGTATTTTTTGTGTCCTGTGGTCTGTTCTGTGGTCCAACATCACCTTGATTCTGATTCCTTAGAATTATTGTCATTCATAGCATAAGAATATGTTTTGTTCAGAAAGAACATTCTGGTATGATATGGGAGAGATGGAAGTCTGATGGGAAAGGTTTATTTAACTTCTTCCCAATGATCAGTGTCACTGATTCATTTTTTTAGAGGGAGATTACTCAAATAACATTAATTTATTTTGAGGAGGGTGTTGTTAACATTCACTTGTATGGGGAAAGGTTGGATCATTAATGACTAACCATCATTAGAAGAGTTTTAGGAGAGGATTTTTATTCATCATTTTTCTATATAAAATCAAGCACAGATTTTTTGAAGGCTCTTTTCTTATGTCTTTGGAGTTGATCCTTCTTAAATGACATAGGATAGATGGTTTGTGGGAGAGTGGATATGGGGGTTAGGAAGAGGGGAGATCTTTGATTTCATTTAGAATTCCCAGAGGATTCTCCCTCTATCAATTAAGTTTGGCACCTGCAGAGTCTAGAAGAGTTGTGGGGGGCGCTGAATGGTTTTCTTATGTCCAAGGCTGTCCCCCATTCTTAAAAAAAAAAGTCTCTTCTAGACTTATTGGATGTTATAAACTGTGATCTGACCACTTATTCATGAACACTTCATCTCTCACTTCTGCCTTCGCACTGGCCATTTAGAGAGATGCTTCATAGAGTTCTTCTTTTAAGATACATCATCTTCTGCCTGGAGCCTTTTTTCTAGATTCCTTTAACTGCTAATCTACCCTTTTCCCCACCAAGCACCTTGTATTTAATTACTTGGTATATATTATTTTATTCATTCACTTTATATTTAGGCTGTGGGTTTTAAATTGCATTTTTATTTCTGTCATTTTACATCATTGTTCCTTGTATCCTTCTGTCCTGTATGTATTTTTATATGCATTTCTTCTTTCCCCCATTAGTTCATTAGTCTATAGTGGCCAGAGAGGACCGGGGTTTGGAGTCGGGAAGACCTAAGTTGCATATCCTCCCTCAGACACTAGCTTAAACTCTGTCCCAGTTTCTTCAACTCTAAAATGCAGCAAGTAATAGCATCTCCCTTGTAGACCTGGGAGAAACCAGTGAGATATATGAGAAGCCCTCAGCACTGGGTAGGCATGGCACTGTATAGAGTATACTGTATTAGTGATGATACTATTATCAATACTTTTATCATATTATAATTATTAATTATTAGCATCATTGTTATGTCAGTTCCTTGAAAGTTTCATTTCTCTCTTTGTATATGGGGTCAGGTATATAGTAGCTGCTTAGTGAATACATACATACTTACTGATTTAAATTAAGTATTCTTGGGGGCAGCTAGGTGGCGCAGTGAATAGAGTCGAGTCAGGAGGACCCGAGTTCAAATCTGTCCTCAGACACTTAACACTTATTAGCCATGTGACCTTGGGCAAGTCACTTAACCCCAACTGCCCTGCTTTCCCCCCTGAAAAAGATTTTTTTTATTGTGTTAGGCACTGTGGTTGGGGTACAAAGGCAAATAGCTCCTTGCCCCCAAAGAGCTTACAGTCTACTAGGAGAGACAGACATCAGTATATACAAAATGAATACAAAGGAGGAGGGGCAGAGGAGAGAGGCCACAGGCACTGAAGCAATCACAAAAGCCTTCTCATGAAGGAGGCAGCATTCTGGGGCAGTTCTCCAGACAGAGACTCACTGTCAGCCCTCTGAAGTCACTGAGGATAATCATTCTGAAGCCTTTCCAGTGTTTTCTGAAGGGGCGCTATTTTGAGCTCCTGCTACATGTTTATCTTGATAGTGAATGCTGCTTCAGTCTTAGGAGGGGCCCTTGAAGCAATGGAGAATGCCTTGGATGGAGAGTTGACAGGCTTGTGTTGTTTCTTAGCTGTCTGTCTCTGACTTAGTGCTCATCTTTATCAGTTACTTTCCCTCGGCATTAAGTAGGTTGAAAGTGACTGTTGGATTTTTTTTTTAAAGGAAAGAATGTGGTGCATAACAGATTTAACACTGCATATACAATATTCTTTTTCTGTCAGTTATGTATATAAAGTGCTCGTTTTGGTTGATGTTAATACCAGAATTTCAGTTTAGACAAAATCAGTTGGTAACAGATTTATTAAGATTAGTTGTGTTTTCATATAGGAATGGTGCTGAACAAATAAACATAAGTTATTCTCTTTTTGTACCTGTTTTTATAGGAAACTAAAGAGGAAAAGTCTTCCTATACTTGTCCTTTGTGTGAAAAGATTTGCACTACTCAGCATCAGCTTACTATGCACATTCGTCAGGTATGCCGGACTTCTGGTTCTCCTCCTCCTCAAATGAAGTGGAAAGTGTCTCATTTGTAATTTTTAAAAATTATATTTCATTTAACTTGGGGGT
Organism: Gymnobelideus leadbeateri; assembly: GCA_011680675.1. NCBI lineage: Eukaryota > Metazoa > Chordata > Mammalia > Diprotodontia > Petauridae > Gymnobelideus > Gymnobelideus leadbeateri. The sequence goes on along the minus strand of WOXC01004764.1, from coordinate 845,371 downwards.
TTTTAAAGGAATGTTTGAAGTATGCTCTGGTTTTATCTGTTAATTCATTTTGTTTTCCTTTGGGAAAATCCCAGCTTACCTGGAATACCTGTTTTGATTTTTAACTTTCTTAGCAGTGGTAGAAATCATTGAATGCCAGAAAGCCCTCATTGTTGACAGAAATCCCTAGGATGGACATAACTATCTTTGTATAGAACTGTAACGTAACTATTTTGCTTCTTTTAGAGAAACCTGACTTTATCTGGCCTAACATACTTTTTAGTCTAGGATGATTGATAAATATTGTGGGAGAGAGCAGTTCTTTTTTTGGAATTGTGGGCCTCCTAAGTAGTCAAAGCCTTTGGCCTCCAAGTTGGATGTAAGTGTTCCCTCTTTAAAGAAAAGTTTGAGGAAAATACCTTAAGCCATGTACAGTTTCACTTCCTCTTCACCAGCAGTATCAAGTTGTAAAGAGACAGTATCTAATTGAGGTTAAGCTAGAGACTGACATGGAGCAACCACCATGATTCTAAAGGCCCAGATTCTAGTGTCTGATCAGTAGCTGAGACTCCATCTGCTCTAGATGTTCCAAATATGGTCTATTGACTTAAACACATATATTCTGCGGGAAGAGAGAGGCTCATAAATTATTCTTTCTCTTGGTATTATACTGAAAGCAATGTTTTCAACATGGAAAATGGGGGGGGGGGCAGGGACATTCAGAAGAAAAGCTGGCAAAAGCCCATCCCTTTAGAGCCAAAATATAAATCCATCCAAGGTCCTAACCTGTTTGTTTTGACAGCAGCAAAATCCACCAAACACAAGTAACATGGAACATAGAAGGGTGTTGGGAGCAGAGTAGACTGTAAGGTTTGGGGGAGTTGCTTTATTAAACTTTGTTTTTACAATGGTTCCTTGAATGTTGACAGTGATTTAGAATGACTTTAATAAGACCATTGCTTTCTTTAGCATAACACAGACACTGGAGGGACAGACCATTCCTGTAGCATCTGTGGAAAGTCTCTGAGCTCCGCAAGCTCCTTGGATCGCCACATGCTTGTACATTCTGGTGAAAGGCCTTATAAATGTTCAGTTTGTGGACAGTCCTTCACGACCAATGGAAATATGCACAGGTGAGTTTTGAGCTGGAGTCGGTGGCTACCTGATTTCTGGAAGGAGCGTGAAGAATGAGTTTTCTCCTACCTCCCCAAAGGAAGCATAATGCATGTTCTTTCCCCAGAGAAAGAAGTCTTTAGCTCTCTAAGTTACCTTGACAATATTCTTGATGTTCCACTGCTAATATTTTTGAACACAGACACGGTCTCTCTCTCTCACACACACACACACACACACGCGCGCACACACACACACACACACACACACACACACACACACACACACACACACACACACACACACACACACACACACACAAAGGACTTCATCTAACCTAGAGTACATGGGCTCAGTCTTTAGGTCTTCAAAGCTCTTCAGAGCTCAAATAGAAGAAGCATTCCAATTGTGCTGTTTGAATTTTCTTTGTGAGGGTGCCAGTGGGGGGCTGCTTATCAGAAAGTGTAGCTCTAAGTATGAATACTTTCCTCTCTTTTGCCTTTTAAGTATTTGTGATTATCCATTAGATTCTCTTCTAACTCTTTCCTTGCCAAGTATTTCCAAGCCCTTTCAATAAATGGTTAACTGGCATAGTTAGTATTGGAGCAGTGGAACAAGATGAAATAAAGAAAAGGAAAAATATCTTGGCTGCATGTCAGAAAAGCACTTCCTGATAGTGTGATCCATCAGATTGCTGCCTGGGAAGTGGGAGTGACCAGTGTGAGGGAATGTTAACACGATGTGGGGCACACAGCTTGAAAATACAATTTAAAACTTCATCTCCGTGGACTCTTAGGCTCAGACATTAACTTTTGGTTTTTTATTTTGTTTGGTTTTAATGAACCTGATCTCAGTCTTAAAAGGTAATTTCTTCTCCCATTCTAAAAACTACTAAGAGGTTTATTTTTGGTGCACAAAGGTGATCTGATCCTGCCACCATCACTCTAATATGATGTTCCCTAGTCTCTTTCTCTTTATCTGAATGAACCTCCCAAAAGTCACAGAGCTTTTGGGCCATGTCTGAAGCAGTATTTGAACTCATGAGCTGTACCAAATCCCAGTAAAGGGCACAAGGTGATCTTGTATTCTGTATGCCTTCTTTTGGTCAGTTATGTAACTATAAAGTGATCTGCTGCAGAATGTCATCATGTCTGCCTGTTCCATTCTCATACTTTAATTTAGAATACCCTTAATTATGGCTCAAGTATTTTTGTGTCAAGTCGTTTTCTAGTAGGAATGTTGATTGATGATTGATGGTCTTTTTTTTCCCTGTCTCATAAACTTTGCAATGAGATGACCAAGTATCTCATGAAATACTTTATTATTGTCCTTGGTTGAACAATAAAACTGACTTCATTCTCCACCTACTTTATTTGCCTCTTCAGAAAGAAATTCAGCCATCTTTTTACTTATCTGCAACTTTCTTTTTGTTTTCCAGTTTCATTCATACCAGTAGATAATTTGTTTGTCCTGTACTATGTATTTTCTGTACTCCTTGGACAAGGATTTCACACTGAATATGCTAGTCAAGTAGCATACATGCCTACTCTGTGTCAGGCATTGTGCTAAGCTCTAGCAATTCTCTAAGGATTTATAGGGAGTCTAAAACGCTTTCTGATTATTAGATCTTTTTGCACCCCCTTTCTTTTTTTCTTTTACCACTATCACAGTCAGCATTAACATAGCTCTGCTCCACTGAGGTCCTTTTTAAAGATTTCCTTTGTATTACACTTAGCCATGCCCAAAGAACTCATCAGTGAGGGGCCACCCTATTCTATGATAATACACAAGGGCCATAATCTAAGCCATATTATGTTATGATGATCATTATTATTAAAACTGGTCAGATCTTGTGCTCCTATAGCATAGGCCTTGGGGCATAATGACATGGCAGAGTAGAGTTTTGTGGGGGTGATGATAATCTTTTCATATCTTCTATAGAGTCATCAGGTTTTCAAAACTCTTTTCTTTACAATAGATCTGTTCAGTTGATAAAATAATTCTATAAAATTAATGGTCAAAGCTTACTTAGGAATTTTGAAGAAAATATATCAAATTGATTTATTTTGATGTCAGAGATTGTGCAACTTCTGGTTGCTCGCAGGCATCTGTCCATATTTTGCTAACGAGGTCCAGAGTTTCCATGGTGAACTCAGAGAGTTTCATTTCAGGTACCCTTAGAGGGCTTCACAACCTTTTAATAAGCTAGGCATCAGTGCAGAATTTCAGCTCTAGATACTGTTTCTTTTCCCTTATTTTTACCCAGGTTAACTACTGGTCCTTAGTGTCCACTGTGATGTGAGACTTCACTTTAGACCTTTCTTGGGAGATGGTAGTTGTGGGCACTTGATTTTCATTTGGTTTTATATTTGTTTGGGGGCACTTTTCATACACTTTTCTTTCCTGGTATTTTCTGTCTTCTTTCACTGATGAGTGGAGGTTTTCAAGTGTAGAACCTGCCTTTCAGAAGGACCTTGTTGTATCTTGACTTCTAGCTGGATTGATGTTTTCATCAAAGAAGGTGCTTTTTCAGTAATGGAACTTGCTAGCCCATCCTAACATTTTATCCTGTTTGACTCTTGATCCATAATCTTGCATAAATTTCTCCTAAGGGGTTTCCACAATGAGCTGGTGGCCCGCTTGTAGATCTCTAGAGATTACCTGGGCACCAGTGGAACTCATGACCAGTTACCCTTAACTTTCCCTGTATGACTGGTCTAGCTCTTTTTCCAGTCCCACCTCTTTTTTTTGCCTTTCGGAGGGGGGAATACAGGGCAGTTGAGGTTGAGTGACTTGCTAAAGGTCACATGACTAGTAAGTGTTAAGTGTCTGAGGTCAGTTTTGAACTCAGGTTGAGCTGAGGGCTGGTGTGCTATTTGCTGCACCATCTAGCCACCCCCCTACCTCTTTCTTATAATGTCCTTTACATCTCTCTTATATGCATTTGCTACATGCTAGATTCTGTTCTTGCACCAGTTCTTTTATAAGATAACCTGGAAAAGCATTTTCTTTACACTATTAGTCACTGTATATAGAAAAAAACCTGATAGACCGTGATTAAGTTTCAAGTGGAGCTGGGTCCTATGACATCAGCACCATTAAGAAATTCCACTATTTTTTTTTAAACCTTTGTATTTTGACTTTAAACTTCCAGAAACATCATGACACACAAAGAACACAGGGCCAAGAGCTCTTGGGTTCTAGGTTCTTTACAGCTCTAAGAATTAATATCTTTTATTATTCTGTTCTGCAAGTACCACCATGGAGCTGAGTGGAGTTCACTAGATCTAGTCAGCCCCAGTTCACACAATTCTCTGTATCCTCCATCTTGGCCATCTGGACATTGGTCATGCTGCTACATGTATATTCTCCCTTCCCAGCTAATACTTTGGTCTGCTAAGTTCACGTTAGTGAACTGCCCTTCATGTTAGCTCACTAGCCTTGTGGTTCTCTTCCCTTGCCCCCTTGAATGAATGCTCTTTGGGGTAAGGACTGTCTCCCTTTGTCCTTATGTCACCTAGCACAGTGCCTGCAAATAGCAGGTACTTAATAAAGACTTGATATTCATTCATATTCTGTTGTTCACTATTTACTAGAATCTTTTGCCTGTTAGTGCCCTGTACTGGAAAGATGGGTCGATGACATCCCTAAAAGGCCTGATTATTTATAACTTATCATAATATTTTCTGAAAATTTTAGTTGCTTTTATGATACTTTAGCAACTACCTGTGCTACATAGTAAAACACTCCTTTCATTCATTGCTCATTGTTGTGTAGATAAGTTTTGAGTTTTTTTGTTTGTTTGTTTGTTTGTTTTGAGGAAAAACAGTGGCTTTGTTTGCAGTTTCATTGTCAGAGGATCATAGATTTAAAACTGGGCAATGTTAGAGGTCATCTGGATCATCTTTATTTTACAGGAAGATTTTGCGTGTGATTGAACATGTATAACCTGTATCAAATTGTTTACCCTCTGGGATGGGGAGGGGAGAGGGAAGGGAAAGAGAGAGGGAGAACTTTTGGAACTCAGAATTTTAAAATGAATGTTAAAATTTTTCTTTACATGGAATTGGGGAAAAGATAAAAGGTTATTTAAAAAGAAAGAATTGCTAAAATTCACACAATCTCTTTCTACCACATTGCCCCCTACTCAGTCACTCTTTAGTAGATGCTAGTTCAGCCTAATTATGAATGAGGAAAGGCTCAGCTGTATAATCAGACATGGTAAAATGAAATAAAATCAAGTTCTAGGTTACTAAAAAGGCATGCAGTTTTTTTAGTGAGGTAGAATCCATTTTCATGGTTTGTGTTTAGCATTTATGAAACACCCAGTTTATTATACTTGATTCTACTCTAATAAAGAAATTTAACAAATGATGTCCTTTGCTGGAATGCCTCATGGCATTTGCAAGTTAAATATACATTTCACAACTATAAAAACAGCAGCTACATTTTAATGCATACTTGAGTGGATGATCCTTTGTTATATTTTGATGCAAAACAAGAGATGCTGTTTTAGAAAACTTGGTCACTTTAGATGTGCCTCTTTAGGAAAGAAAAGAAAATTTAGCAAAAAAAAAAAAAGTTGAAGGGAAAAGTATGAGATTTATTACTGAGTCCTGGTACAGTTTTAATAGCTGCCACTTCCCTGTCTGCGGATTCTGAGGCTTCGTAAATCCTGCAACCAAAGTCTTGCTAATCTCATCATTTGGTTCCAGGGCAGGAGAGTGAGTTTGCAATCAAGTACAAATCCATATATCATGAATACAGTAGCACCAATTTCTGGTTTCCAAAAGTTCTTTATCAGTCACTCCCACATAAATTTTTTAAAAAAATTTAATGATACTGGTCTTCCAAAACAAACTGAAAAACTGAGCTAGAACCCTTTGGTAAAAGTCATTTCAAGGGAAAAGGATAGCAGTGTCTAGTTTGGAAATATTTTTAATTCACAGAACTCCTGAGACTGTGCTAGGCAGTAGGCCCATCAAGAGACAGCAACACAAAAGAGACAGACAACTCGGCATAAATCTTTGAGATGGTGTCTTCTTTCAGATATTTTTATAGGGTGGAGAGAGAAATAGTAGTTTGTATTCATCTTGCCTCTTTTTAAAAATGAGACTTATGTGCTGGGAGTGGGAAAGGGGAGATAAAACCAATCTAGAGAAATGGTCAGGATGTTGGCAGTAGCAGTCAACCACAGCCGACTTCTCAGTTTTATTCTGTGTGGAAGAAAGACATGTTCTCTTTCTCACTGTTTCATCAGAAAGGAATAAAGAGGAAGGAAAAAATGTCTTGGAACTACTAATTATTTAATAGCTATTGAGGCCTCAAAGGATGTGAGTAGATGGTGAGAGTGGGTAGGAACAGTGACTGAGGTGTTCAGAGGAAATATCTGCTATGCAGAAATGTGCCCTGTTTCATGATAACTGTGACTTTGAGAGTCTGCTTTGAGCATCCCCACCCCCCTCCCACTGAATGCACAGAATTGGCCAAACCTGAAACTGAGCAGCCTTCATCATGTTGAACAATGGCCTCCTCAGGATGTAGGAGCAGCCCAGGAGGGTCATTGCAAAGGGAAGTGGAGAGTCATTCCTTGCCCTCAATCCCCATAGTGAGTAAGGGCCTTGTGAACTCACTTTATAGTAATACCAAGTTTCTGAGTACAAGTGAGGACAGCCCGTAACTTGTTCTGGTGCTCAGTGTTTCTGAAGGGTGGAGATGACCACTGAACAGTCCCCAGTCAGTTGCATCTTGAAACAAGAGTCTCTTAATCATCAGGTGCCTGATTCACTTACCATGTGTTTCTGAGGGAATGAATCAGGTCTAGCCACAAGGGGAAAAACATTCCTGCTTATAAAAAGAAAAAAAAAAGGTGGTGGGTCATTAACAGGGCTTCCCCATTTGTGTAGTTTTTTTTTTTCTCAAGATGAGGAGGCAGGGGAGAGAATCCATGGCAGATTAACTTTAAAAGCAATTTAAGTGGATTTGTGTATACACAAATAACTTAATAGTAATTTCAGTGCATGACTGTGGGCAGTCAGTAGTGTTTGTTGAGATTTGGTTTAATTTAATTTCAGGATGATGACCCTGAGGCAATGTAACTGACAGTCCACTGGGGCAACCAGAACCCAAACCCCACACCATAAATTTAGGAACCCACGAGGATTTATTGAGTTTGCCAGCAAGGGAGCCCCACCCGAATGGGTGGAGATTTCTCCAAGGAACAAGAGGACAAAGCTTATATTAACTTTCCATTTAGGCTGTAGATGAATAAGGTGTAGGATACCTTAGGACTGGACGAGGCTGTTGCTGGGTAGGAATAGGGGAAGCAGTATGCTTTGATGGGGCAGGCCTATTGCTGGGGACGAGTAATGTCAAAAACCCTTCTTCACCTTAGCTATCTTTTTTAACCCTGCCCTGATAGATAGGACCGCTCTTGCTGTTGGAGCACTAAGGGGGAAGGGGCTGCAATACAAAATACAACACAAATAGGGTCAAGGGCAAGGTAGAGGAACTACAGACAAAATGGAGTTGCTTTAGCTTTCTCTGCTACCCACTGTATGTACTGACACTTTTTTTGTAACACAAGATTTGTGACAAGGTTGGGAATCCCACGTATTTTTCTGGTTAGCAACTGGATCATACTAGTGAATCTAGTTGTAACATACCTGATAACTAGTTCACCCCAAAGAGAATAAAAAGATAAAAATCTCTTTTCCATAGAAAATAGTTATTAATTTCTTAGTTATTATGCTTTTTCAAGGTGCTCAAATTGCTTATATCTATAGTTGTGAAAGTTGTGGGGCTTAGAGTTTGTATTCCAAGTACACTGACACAATATGTATTGCCACAGGAAAGGATCATAGTCAACCCCATTTTGTTTTAGGTTGTAGCAGGTAGTAAGTGGCAGAGATGAATTTGAATCCTAGGCCTGCTGACTCCCAAATCCAACACTCATTACATCATACCTTGGTACTTTATAAGTTGGTGGGGGGTATTATTTGTTTTTTCAAAAAACCATTTAGATTTTTAGAAGTTTTCAGAGAAGTCAAACAATTAAGACACATGTTCTCAGTTTCAGCTTAATAGGAGAAAGGATTGAGGAATTTAAAGTTTATAAAAACTCTGTACCTTCCACAAAATAGGACTGTTTTCTTACCAAGTATCCTCAGTGTGCTTGCATTGAGCAAACCCAGTGCCGTGAATCTGAATTCCCTTTTCTTGCCCATAAGGGTTCTCATTTTTCCTGGAGCCTGACCTTGACCTGACTTGTGTTGACCTTGCCAGAGGGTCAGACTCTTTTCATGGTCTGATGTTAATTCCGACATCCTTTTCAGAGTATGATACTTTGGAATAATTCTTCCTTCTCATATTTCAAAACTAGATGATATGTTACTCATATACATTGAGGGCTGGAGGATGGATTAAGTAAGAATTTTAAAGTGATTTTTTTTTCCCTCATGAAATGCTTTACTGTCAGTAGTATCTAAACTTGAAAGTTAAGAATTATTTTACATTAGTTGCCAGTTGCTGTAGTTGTTGGTCCATTTTTATGTTTGAATGATCTGCTTTTTACTTAAGTCATCTTCAGTCATTTGGAATGGCCCATTTAATTTTTTTTAAACTTTTTGCTATATATCTGTATCTATAACTGGTGTTGACATTTTAGAGTTAGTATCCCATATAATTAGATTTCAGAAAGATTCACAGAGCTGTTCCACAGTACCACGTGGTTTTGAACTTAGTTACTTCACAGATTTTGGGCTTGTTTATAACTAAACACTGTTCTTCATTCCTTGACATAATAAATCTAGAATATACCAAGAGTGTTTATAGTTTTTTTTTCTCCATATCATCCCTCTTTCCCACCTCGCATTCTCTCCCCATCCCCACACACATGCATATCTCTCTCTCCCGCAACACACACATATTCCACATTCCCCTCCCCAGGGGAAGATAGGTAGCAAAAGTATCCTTTCAAATACAGACTGTACAGAAATTTTGGCAGACATTAGGGAAGCCTTTTTAAATGTAATTAGCACTAGGTACAGCAGTAAAACTTCAAGTGACATGGTAGCAATATTTGAGCACCCATGCTTGCTGGAACTTGAAACAGCTGGCCGGCTGTTTAGGAGAGAAACCAGGTCAGTGAAAGGTGTATGTTTGGGCCTAGGGATGATGGATGATGACTGCTGTCAAGTATTCAGCATATTACACACCCACTTGTTTTCCCCCATCATTCCAGTTGCTTGATGTTCTGGGAATTTTGAAGTTCCTGATGGTGTATTTGGTTTAGCTTAACAATAGATATTTACCATAGGAGGAGAGCCTGGTTTTCCGTGTTAGGTCAGAAACTTTTCAGTAGACTGGCTTCAATTCTACCTTACCACATACTTGTCTTGCTTTATGAGTTGGATTCCCTACCCCCTCCTTCCCTCCTACCACCACTACCTTTGTTTAAATATCCAACCTGTCCAACCTGTTTGGGCTGAACAAGCTAGTGCTAGCAAACATCATAATGTACCCACTCATTGTCAGCTTTTTTCCCCTCTGGTTTGTTAAGAAAGGTCATTAGAAGCAAAAAGTTCTTCATCTAACATTTTCCTTCTCCCCCTCCCCAATTAAGGGGGAATAGGATATAGTCTTAGCATTTTGTTTGATGGAATTAGGCCTCTATTTGACCTTATTAGCTATACACAAGTATAGCTAATGAATATTTTTCCTCTCCTTTCTCTGAGAACTCTGCTGTTTAAACTGAGGTTGTTGGCCTTCAGTGTGGAAAAATTCACATTTCCGTAAACTGGCAATATAGTTATATAATGGGCTTGTGCCAGGATCTGACTATTGTATAGTAGTAGGTCTTTGTACTTGAATAACAATTCATTCAAGTGTGTCCTTAGTCTTATTTTGATTTTACAGGTGGCAAAACTGAGGTGTTAATTGTGATTAACCTGGTCTTATACTGAGTCATGGGCGGGGGGGGGGTTGGGGGTGGGGTTGTCTAAAATCATGATCTGGGGCCTCCTGACTACCTGCTTTGCCTGTTTACTTAGTGGGGCTATTAAAATGCCCTTAATTTTTACATCAGTTTTCCTTATACCAGCTCATTATTTTTGGAGCTACATGTGGCCCATTCCCCAGGATCAGGGTGTTTGGCTGGGTGTCTTCTGTGAAGAAAAAAGAACCAAAATGCCATATGTCACAAAGAAGAAAACAAATAACAAAACAGGTCCTGCCCTCATGAAGTTTACATTCTAATATAATGCAGACACTATTAAGAATTTTTATAACTGGAAGGGATGCTTGAAATCATTTCATCTAATCCCCATGTTTTATAGATGTCTCAAAACAGACTCATTGTGGTAAAGTGATTTGCTGAAGGTCACAAACTAATTAGTCCAGAGCTAGGACTAGGCTTTTCCCCAACCCAGTTGTCTTTCTGCTATTCCCCTCAACTTCTTACTTGTTATGTTTTGTTGGCAAGCTTTCTTGCATTTTGAAGGGCTGAAGGTGGGAGAGCTGACCTGTCCCTCCCTATGATCCATTCTTTGCGACTTTGTTTTTTATTTTGTTTTTGCCCTGTGATTAATAGGGTGTAATGCCCAATGTCATTTTCTCCCTCCACTGCCTTTCGATGCTTTCACTGATGGTTTGTACTTTGTGTTTTTTCTCTCTGTGGCATATGTCACGTCATTGTGTACTTCAACACAAGTATTTCTCATGGAAAAAAGATTGATGGGTATTGATTCTTAGTCCAGGCTTCCCCCATTCTCTCCTCCCCACCTTTTTAAACCTATTTTGATGCTCTTCCTCCTTTTCTCACCTACCATTCTGAATGTAGCTACATGGTTTTTCATCTTTTTTACAAATTCTAAATTATTAAGTGCTTTATTTTGAAGATAGAGTTGTCCTCTGAGACTTAATTTTCAGAATCTTGATAAATGCATAGGTGAATAAAGCGTAGGCATGATGGCTCACTTGAATGTGGATCAGTGTAGGCTCTGGTATCACAGGAAAGGAAAAAGCTAAAGATGTACACCAAGGACCTTTTGTGATCTCAATCCACCAGACCTCCATTACTTGGTTTTCCTACTTGTTACCTTTAATGTTGCCTTGGGGAATTCACTTTACATCTATGAAATAAAAGATTTAAAAATCTCTGGGGTCTCCACCATCTCTAAATGAGTTCTGTGAGTTTAGGGAGGAAACCTGTCACTAACAAGTAATTGTGTCCAGTGAAGATTAAGACAATTGCATAAATATGGAGGACAATCACAAAAGAGGAAGAGAGGGGAACCTCAGAAATCATCTGGTAGCACTTTCTCATTTTTTGTTTTAGGAAACTATTTGCCTGAAGACACTTGTAATTGTCCACAAATGAATGGAAAGAATGCTAAAAGCCTTAGAGCACCTTCAGCTACAGGCTAGAGTCTATGGAGGGAAGAATCTTATACATTCTATTCTTCCTGGTGAGACTCTCCAGCCTTAGGCCCTTCAGTCCAACCCCACTTTTTGACAGTTGAGCAAAATAAGGTATAAAGAGAGATGAAAGTGAGTTGTCTAAATATTAAATAATTGAACTAACATTGGACCCAGATCTTTTGACAAAATATCCATGGTTCTGTCCTCATGTTCTGAGAGAGGATATTAAACACAGGATATTAAAGAGCAGCCAGGGTCCAGAAACTGACCTGAGAAATAATTGAAGGTACTAAAAAATGTTTCACCTGGAGAAGTAAAAGAAAGACATCAGCAGCTTGTCATAGACCTCTCTATAGGCTCAAATCAAGGTCTGATCCAAGAAGGTTTGGGGACTGGGAATAGAGAAGAGAACAGGGTTGCTAGGGAAGGACCTGGGAGGAGACCACCCTGAGGGGGCTGATGAGAGGGGTGTGCATACTAATAATAGTTTCAGAAGGAAGAATGTGTCTGCCCAAATCCCTTGAAGGAAAAGATTTCGTTCCTCTGGATGCTAACAGCAAAGCCTGGAAGTGATGTGACATCACCATAAACTTCTTGAGCTGCTATTTGTCATTTATTGTTTACTCAACTATCTGTATAATGCTTGTGGAACAGCTTGATTTATGATGTACCTCAAAAGTCTAGTTTGTAACCCAAGATTCCCTGACACTCTGGTAAAGCTTCTTTGTCCGCTTGAACTAGACATATGTACTGGACATTAATGAACACAATGGGAAGGGACTCTTGCTCTCTCTATTTTTTTCCAATGCCCTTCAAGGTAGAGGTAGTGGGGTAAGGCAAGGACCTAGAGATTCAATCTTTTTCTTTTTCTAAAATTTTAAAAATTTTAGTTTTCAACATTCACTTCCATAAGTTTTAAATTTTCTCCCTGTCCCTCCCCAATATGATATGGCTCTACACATACATTACTATTAAACACATTTTCACATTAGTCATGCTGCATAGAAGAATTATAATGAATAGGAGAGGCCATGAGAAAGAAAAAACAAAACAAAAAAGAAAATAGTCTGCTTTGCTCTGCATTCCCATTCCATAGTTCTTTCTCTGGATGTGGATGGCATTTACCATCATGAGTCCTTTGGAATTATTTTAGGTCCTTGCATTTCTGAGAAGATCTAAGTCTATCAAAATCAGTCATCTGTACACTGGCTGTTACTGTGAACAATATTCTCCTGGGTCTGCCCACTTCTCTCAGCATCAGTTCATATAAGTCTTTCTAGGATTTTTTGAAGTTCACCTGTTCATTCATAATTGAGTCCATAATTCAGTCTTGATGGAGAATTTCCTCTTCACCCTTTTGAGCTACCAAGGAATTGAGATCATTTAATACAGCACCCTCATTTTGTAGATAAATACATTTGTAGATCGATCCCTGCTATGTTCCACATTCCATTTTGTGTTTCAGGAATAAAATCAGAAATGAATGACACATCTAGCCTGCTTATGAATTTTGCCAGGGTCTCAATTTTTTTTAAAAATTGGGGTCAAGAGTGAGATCAGGTTAATTCACTGGTATTATTCAAGTGAATTTTGCTAGTATCATCATAGCCATTTGACTAGTAGAGATGTTCCCACAAAGAGCCCTTACACATAGCAATCAGGCACAGCCGAAGGATAGGGAAATCTCTCCTTGGGATTTATAGCCTCTTGCTAGGTTGACTTCTGAATTTTTAGTCATCAGAGTAGCGTACGTCATAGCCAAAGCCAGGCTGACCTGCCTGCTGAATGGGCATGACTGGACTAGCACGACACTTGAATTACTAGAAGGTGCCTTTCAGCCAGTTGAAGAGGCATAGGTGGAGCAGCATTGAGAAGCTCTTCTTTGACCCGCTGTCCTTACAGCTCCACCCCTCCCCTGCCACTCACTACTCAGGCCTTTCTCCCCACCTCTTCCCAGTGGCAGCTCCAATCTCATTTGTTGTCAATTTTAATCAAGCATTTCATACAAACACCACCTCTCCACTCTTTTGCTCCCCTCTATTCTCAGAAACTTTTCTCCAAAAACATGTGCTGACTCTCACCATAGGCTTTTTTTCCTATGGGCAGAAAGGTAGCTTGTATGGCTAAAATATTTTCTCTTATTCTCATGTTCACCTGGCCTCTCCTAGTGTTATCAGATGACTTTGTTGGGGTGGGGGAGACTTGGGGAAGTTACTGTCAAATGAAAAGGGAAATGTAGTTATAATTTGTTAAAACTTGTTTGAACCTGTTGGATTAAGTTCAGTGGGTCAGTTGTACTGTTTTTTGCCCAGTTGTCATGTGGTATATATTTTGACTGATGATAAATGGAGCTTTTTTTTACTTCCTTCTAGTGCCTCTCAAAATAAATAAAATCATTGGGTCTCTGGTATCGTCCATAAGGACATTATGACCTTAAAGGTTCACAAATACTGGAATTATCTGGCTATCTTTTGAGATCCAGCCTGTGGTTGTAATTAGATGATAGCTTAGAAGTATTTTGAGAACCTACCATCAGGACCAATTTCCAGTGGATGATTCCTGATCTTAGTAATACGTTATTCCTCTAAAGTGTTCAAGGGTTTGTGGTTTGTTTTTTTTTTTTTTTTGGACCTGACTTCTGCCAGCATCTACCTCCTCCCCAGTTTTGTTGTTACTGTCCTGGTTGAAAAGGAAACTTTGCTGTTTTCTCTATTTGTTTGCTACTTGGTCTGAAGAATGTATTGGGCAAGGGGCCGCTAGATGGAGGAGTAAAGAGCCCTGGTCCTGGAGGTAGAAGGACCTAAGTTAAAATATGACCTCAGACACTTAAGTGACTCAAGACACTTAACCCCAACCCCCTCTCCCCTCTCCAAAAAAAAAAAAGGAATACATTGGGCAAAGGGAGAATTCAGTGATTTCAATAGTGAATACTATGGTTTGAAAAAATATAGATGTTCTAGTCTGATGATTGAGGGAAAAGTTAATCTAGGTTATACATTGTACAGTATTTATTTATAACATTTTGATTGAATGCATCAGAATGATGTACAGCTTTGGCTAAATTCATTGTAGCATGGCTTAATCAGTTGATTAGTCAGTCAATAAACAAGCATTTAGTAAATACCTCTTATGTTCCTGGCACTGTGTAGGAGAAACTAAGACAAGCCCCTACCTTTAAGGAGCTTGAATTGGAGATACTGACACTGTACAGGTAACTTAACATTACTGAGTAGTTGAAAAAGAATAGGTTTAAAGCTTTTGGGTAACAGTGATACAATTCTTTTGAAGCATTTGTTGATGAAGTTTTTCATGACAGTGGTGGATAGAACTCACTACTTCCTATCTCTTCTCCTCACCCCACCTCTACCCCCACCCGCCAAAAAAAAAAAATCTTTATTTTTGAGGATCTCAGAGCAGTTAGTTAGTTGGTTATTATGGTGTCCTTTGTTAGACCTCCTTGTCTTTGCAGTTTACTTTACAGATTGGTATTTTGGTGAGTTCTGATCATGTGTGGAAAAGGATGTTCCCAAGAAGCAGTTGTGAGAGTGGGAATTCCTACACAGTGTTTTGAAGGCTAGAATGTGAGCTTTGTGGGAAAGAATACTAGATTTGCAGTGTGAGTGTCTTGGTTCACATGATGGCTTTTGCTACTTGTTTGTTACCTTGGGCAAGTCTTAAGTTTTCTGGACCTCCTATAAAATGAGGAGATTAGACTAGATGAAATTTTGGAGCCCATTCAATTTTAAAGCTGTGATGCTATGATTGCAAATGGAAGGTTTCATGTTGTATAAATGGTTAGAGAAAGACAATTTCCCAGTTGGGGAAGGAATGCTCCTTATTGGAAAATGGGCTAGGAGACAAGGCCTGCCCATCTTTCTCTGTCTTTGCTTTAGGAAGAACAATGGATTTTGAGACCAGAACAAAGTAGTTTCAAGTTCTATTTCTGATAATAATCTAACCTGGGACTAGTCACTGAATGTTTCTAGTGAGTTTGGAGGTTATGATTAGGTCTCTTTCACTAGATTCCTAATCCCTCCTAATCAATAAAATTTTATTGATTTACAGCTTCCTTAGTAGACTATGCAGTATTTCACCTCTTCCTACTTTTCTGCTATCATTGCCAGTAGTGTCCAGAAATGTGGGAAGAGTTGATCTTCAAGTTCTCTCTTAAAATAGGGGCCATCTCTCTTGGAGAGCTTACTTTGGTGAACTGTCAAGGTGACACAGCTCTAAGATGTGATATGGGGAGAAAGGTGTTGTTAAGAGCCCAAAACATGTAGGGGTTGATACAAACTATTCCAGTGTGCAGTAAATGCAGACTGCATTAGGTAAAAACACAGAAGCATGGCCAAAGAGTGAGTGTGCCTGGGAGCCAGACTGAGAAAGCCTTGACTTTGAGAGAGGCTAAATGGGGAACTACAGCTAAGAGCTATAATTAGGCTTGGGAAAGTGGTGATAGTGTAGCCTATCCTTTACCACAATGCCAAGGGTCAGGGCCTAGAATTGGGAATCTTAGCCTTTTATGTGTCATAGACCCTTTTGGCAGTCTAATGCCTTAATGGACCCCTTCTCAAAGTAATGTGTTTAAATACATACGGTATATAAGATTGCAAAGGAAATTAATTACAATGAAAAATTGTCTTTATATAAACCTATGTAGTATTTCTATGTGTCCAGCTATTGATCTATCAGTCTGTCTATCTAATTCACAAATCCCAGGTTGAGAACCTCGGGCTTTAGGGAAGGACCTCTAAATAAAAAAATAACTGTTGATGGATGGTTCCTGGAAGTAAGGATTTCAGTGCTGTATACCTCAGCCCAGAGAACTATGTAATGTGAAATTACTCAGGCTATATCTTTCCCTGAGATTTATTTACACAGTAGTAAGGTTTATTGTCTTCTTCAGTCAACTGTATACTGAACAGTGTGATGCAATGGAAAGGGTGCTCAGTTTGGAATTAGAGGACCTGGTTTTGAATGCTGACTGACCACTCATTGCCTTTATGTTCTTATGCAAGTTAGTTAACCCCAGTGGACCTCCCATTTCTCATTTCTTAGGACTAGATGGCCTGTGATGACCTTGCTAGCTCCAAATCTTTGTTTCTGTGATCCTGTGGCCTGTAATGGAGAGAACAGTGGGATTGAATTAGGATTCCAAGCAACAGCCATTCCATTTTGTCACATGGTGTGCTTGGCATTTAGGCGATCAGATTATTATTTTCATTCAGCATGAATGGTGCTGAATCCCAGTCATTCCAGGATTTTATGCAGATGACCAAATGTTCTCTTTCAACTGAAGATGGGACAGAAGGAAATGGTCTTAAGATACTTACATTATATAAAGGAGAGAGAGAGGTGGTTTTTTTTTTTTTAAGAAGAAGTAAAATTATAATATGTTAATTCCTTTATCAGGCATTTTTCTTCATTACTTTATTTATTGGTTAGACTGAATAACCTGAACTTCTTTCTAATGGGGAAATTCTGTGCTATTTAGGATAATATTTATTGAATTGAGTGGGGAAATATTTTAAGAGCTTCAACTTTTACATTGTCATTAGTGATTGGGGACCATTAGTTTGACAGTAGTACACCAAAAATTAATTGTAGTAGGGTCTTGAGGAAAAGAGACCAGTTAGGAGGCTCTAGTATATTATCAAGTAAGGCAATATAGACTAGGACTAGAGTGGTAACGGCAATGGAGAAGAATGCACAAATCCAAGAGATATTTTGCAGCATCAGCAATGTATCAAAAAAAAAAAAGTAAACTCTCTGAGGGCAGAGACAGTGTGTTCCTCTTTTTTTCTTCTTAATTCCTAAAGACTGCAATCATCCCCTATTATGAAATGTGGCTTCAGGGATTGCGGTGGCCAATATATATAATTTCATGGTCCGTTGAATAAAAGTGCCACTGATTTACCTGTCAGAATAGATTCAGGAAAACTAAAGGCCAGACTTACCAAAAAGTGTAGGAGTGTTGCCAAGATGGCTTTTTTTTTTTTTTGCTTTTTGGAGGTCAGTTGGGGTTAAGTAACTTGCCCAAGGTCACACAGCTAGGTTTTTGTTTGTGTGCGTTAGGTGTCTGAGGCCGGATCCGAACTCAGGTACTTCTGACTCCAGGGCCGAAGCTCTACTCACTGCGCCACCTAGCCGCCCCCAAGATGGCTTTTTAAAAGTTAAATTCTGAGCAAGGGTATCATGGATTGGAGCTAGAAATGACCTAAGAGCTTATTTTGCCCAACCCCTTTTCCAGATGAGGAAATTGAGGCAAAGAAGGAAAGAGATTTGCCTAGGTTCATACCGGAAGCTTACACTTGAGTACTCTTCCTCCAAATTTAAAAGGGAGATAACATAAAGTTTACAAATGGCTTAGGGAAATCAAAACCCTTTAATTACTATTGACATTTTAAGGAAAATGAACTTCAATTACAAAGGGTAATGCAAATCTCATTAAGAGAAAACAAGAGTCTCAGATAGTTGAGGATATTATAGAGCTGTTTTAAATGAGTTATTTTTCCAGACTTAGACATAGTTCCAGGGCAGTGGGGAGAAAAAAGAAAACTTGCTGATGGTATCCTAGGTCTCCTGTCAGTAATATTTTTGAGGAATCATGATGACTGCCGAATGAGCATTATGACTTGAGCAAAGACCTCTCATTTAGGGGTGAGGGGGGTAGTGCTGGGGTGGGGCACATTCATGGAATCCATCCATCCTTCTACAGAGCACAGTGCTTGACAGCATTCTCTGGCCGAATTCTAGTATCTGCTTAATTTGACAGGTGACTTGTGAGCATGGAGAAGGAGTCACTTAGTAGTTAACATGAATCCGTTAAGAATATGCAAAATAATTGTTTATATATATATATATATATATATGATGTTATTTTTTTCATATACATTATTAACTGGATAGGTCGGGAGAATGCTACAACCTCAATAGTCTCTTGATTTCAGCAAGGCGTTTTAACAAAATTTCTCATATCAACGTAGACAAATTGTCAGCCTTGGGCTACAAAAAACTTGGATTTTAAGACCAGTTTTCCTATCTTATAGATGTTGACAGCATGATTAGGTGGATTCACAGCTGCTTGGATAGATTTCCAAAGAGCCACAGTTATTCACATGATTCAGCACTTGAAATTTGGGGAAACACATCTTTTTAGACCTAAAGCTTAATACAGTTGATGGAATTTTGTTTTTTTTCTAATTGTCTCTTTCTTCCTTCCAGCCATACTGAGAAGCTACTGTTACTTACCACCCTAATAATGCCTTTATCCCATTTATTGTAGACATTTTGTGAAGATATGAATAGCAGTTCTTGGTATGCCAACCTTAAGAAGCTAGCTAATACAGAAAGGGAGACTGGCTTCCTAAGATATGTCAGAGCAGATCTGATTTCAGAATTAACTGAAACTGACAGATCTTAGCAGTTAAAATTGGCTCAAGTGTTGAGTGAATTGGACTCACAAAAGTAGTTGCTGCTGTTGGACTGGAAACTTTGGAAAAGCCGATTGCATGTTTTAGCAAACAGCTAGAAAATTAGCCACACTAGGGTATAACTAGGAATTGGAGGAGGGTATCAAGAATCTTTTTGACCAGTACAGAGCTTGCTAAACCTGTAAATGCCCAAACCTCTTTTTCTTTTCCACCTTCACTTCCCTGACATCTTTCCCCCAACCCTTATACGTACATGACATCTCCTCTCCCTCCCCAGTAAGACAGAGCCGTGTGTTAGACCAAATGAATATTTGACTTTTATGAAGCTAAGAAAGGGACACTAAAGGAGGAAATGGAAAGATGATATGAAGTCTGAAAAAGAAGAGTTTGACTAGCTTTGCTTTATAATGCTCTTATGATGGGAAATGCACAGCTTTTTATGCAATGAAGCAGGGACTTGGTAGCCTTGGAGCACAGCCTGAGGTTCCTCCTAACTCTCCTACTTAGGAGTTAGGTGACCCCAGATAGTTCACTTAACCAGTGTGATCCCCCCCCCCCTTTTTTTTTTGGAGGGCAAAAGTGTCTGAGGCTGGATTTGAGCTCAGGTCCTCCTGACTCTAGGGCCAGGGCTCTGTTCTC
The DNA here is from genome assembly GCA_011680675.1 of Gymnobelideus leadbeateri. Lineage (NCBI taxonomy): Eukaryota > Metazoa > Chordata > Mammalia > Diprotodontia > Petauridae > Gymnobelideus > Gymnobelideus leadbeateri. The sequence goes on along the minus strand of WOXC01004764.1, from coordinate 825,788 downwards.
TGTGCCACCTAGCCACTCCCGAGCCTTCATTTCTAATGTGAAAAGAGGCTCATATAGTTTAGGTGACCTCTTGAGGGGCTATCTTGCTCCCTAAGAATGACACAGGTTAGTTGTAAGGAAAGACTTTGGTTGCCTGCTAGTCTAAGATAACATAATTCTACCTAGTTTGCTTGTCTAGCTTGGGTTCTGTCTGGTTTCCCATCAGTATAGTATCCTGGTTTTAGCCCAGAATTCAGCTGTCTCCATACTGCACTGAATTTCCACTTTCCCTGCTGAATGTTGGAGACAACTACTGTAGTCCACAGACAGGATTTAGATTAGAAATTTAAGCTAGTTTCAATCCTATACTTCTGAACTGTGCTCTAGGACCAGGTTATTGGAAGCCAAACCTGTCATAGTCACCACAGGAACTTGAAATTTTTACTATATCTGTTTTCTTATTTATATGTGACTAAAGTTGAGAAGTTTCAATGCCAGTGAAGACTTATTAACCATATACTCTTATTAACCATATAGCTCACTACGCTAACATGTCCTCATGAAACCCAGACTCTGGCGGGGTATATAACTCTTATTTGTATTTCTTTTTTTTTTTTTTAAAGCAATTGGAGTTAAGTAACTTGCTCAAGGTTACACGGCTAGTCATTGTTTATGCGTGGGGGCTCATTTTCTGAGGCCGGATCTGATCTTGGGTCATCCCAACTCTGAGGCCGGCACTCTTACTCACTGCACCACCTAGCCGCCCCTTTAGGGCAATTGGGGTTAAGTAACTTGCCCAAGGTTACACGGCTAGGTTTTTGTTTGTGTGGATTAAGTGTCTGAGGCTGGCTCCGAACTCAGGTCCTCCTGACTCCAGGGCCGGCCACTGCTCCACCTAGCCGCCCACTCTTATTTGTATTAAAGGATCCTTTCCCTGCCAAATTCCTGGCATCTTCTGTAAGTTTTATAAATGTCATGTCAGGCTTGGGACTGGGCAGGGTGGGGGCGGGAGATGTGGTTCAGAAGGATCATTATCAGGGGAAAGACTTTGTGGAAGTGGTGGCATATGTCTTTGGCCAGATATCTTAATTTCATTCTGACTTAAGTCCTCCTACTTGCAAAATAGGAAATCACAGACATCTTGAAGGCACAAATTCATCCATCCCTACATTGACATCTCCTTTTCACACTTCCTCAGAGGGCCTACGTGGGACGCACTGTGCAGGGACAGACCCAGCCCAGGGGTGCCAGTGGAAGAGTCAGAGGACCTAGGCTCAAATCTAGGCCCTATCACTTTGGAACTGCTTTAAATGAGTCACTCTTTTCATCTCTCTGCATCTATGCTTCCTCAACTATAGAATTCTGTAGAGTTTCCTTATCTGTATGGTTATGAACTTGAACTAGATAACCTGAGTGTTGGTTAGATACCGACCAAGGATGTTTGGCCACAGTACAACTCAGTCCAGCTCTATCAGAGAGACGGTGGTCTTGCCAGGGAGGGAAGAAAGGTGGCATTTTGAAGTTTGCCATAGGAAGCATGGGAAAAGTATAAGGAACACATGACTTGAAGTTATGAGATGCTTGGATTTCAATCCTGTCTCAAGTTATTCAATCTCAATGAAATAATTTCCTAGAGCTTATAACAACACTGATCTCATAGGGCTATTGTGAGGTTCAGGATGACATATATGGCCAGTGTATGAAAGCATTTCACATTTGAAAAAGAGATGTCAGTTCCTGTTATGGATTGCCTTTTGTTATTATTACAGATGGTCCTATGGGGTTGCCATTGATGTTACCCACAGACATTGGCACAGTGGAAAACAGGGGCGTTAATAAACACTTCATTAGTCTTTTTGTCAATAGCTAGTTTTTCAAGCTCTCTGAAAGGAGGGGGGGGTAGGTAAACAAAGCATGGCAGTACACTATGGACTTAAATCATTTAAGAATGGGAGATCTTGATTCGTAGGACTTCTGAACTGGAAAGAATCTTAAACAACAGCTATTCTCTCATTTTACAAAGGAGATAGCGCCCAGCAAGTTTTAAGTGATTTGCCCAAGGTCACCTGCTATGTACACACAGTTTCTCTATCTTTCAGTCTCTCTTTCTCTGTGTGTGTCTATCTCTTCCTCTTCCCTCCCCCTCCCTCTCCCTCTCCCTCTCCCTCTCCCTCTCGCTCTCTTTCCCTCTCTCTTCTGTAGGCCATAATGTCCATGTGACTGTTTATCTGTCTTCTGATCTCTGTCTCTGACTCTCCCTCCTGACCTGCTTTTCAGATACCCTGTTCTTCCCCTTCTAACAAAGGAAGTTTCTAAGAAAAGATGGTGACCATAGCCCTGTTTCAGGTAGTATTTAATGCCAGATGAACAGGGTTTTTCAGGAAGTACAATGATTTTGGTGCTACAGTGTGGGAAGCTGAAGATTCCTTTTCCTTTCTGTATACCTTGGGATCTTGTTATTCTTGGGTTGTTTCTTTTGGCACTTGATGAAGTGAAGTCCGTTGCACAAGTCTTCCAGAGGATAAGATCACCCCCAGAGGTCTGCAGACTTCAGTGATATAACCTGAAAACTGCTTGTTTGGAGTTCTTTTAAAGTAAATAATTGTGTATTTCTAGTAACATAGATGGTTAAAATGTCAGTAGATTTTGATTTAAGCAGTAAAAGTCAAAGCTATGGTCACCACCTTTTACAATTACAAATTTAATTATATTCATAGTCACTTTCTAGGTTATACATATAGAATCCTCATGATTCTGTCAGCAAAGTGAGAAGTAGGGGAAGATTGTACTATTGTTTTAAAAAAATTATTTAGCTAATATTGCACTCCATAGAGTTAGGAGGTAAGATTTTCTATTAAACACTTACACTTAAGAGATCATCTCTGTGTTTAGTACACATCCAGTACCTAGTAGGAGTTATATGCTTTTTGGCAAGACAGGTTATTATAAATTAAAAGTTGATGTCACTTGGGAAAAAGAGGTTTGGTTTTCTCATTTTTGTAATAATTTTGCTGAACAGCTTATGCAGGCTGGCTCCTTTAAGAAATGGCCATAACTGAGCTATTTTTAATAGGCCTGATGTGTATATTAACTCTGACCAGATTTCAAGTTAGGTATTAGTACGTGTAGATTATGGAATGAGGTGGAATGGTTGGGTGCTGGTGATGAGAAAACTTGGAAGACTCAGAATTGTGTCTTATTGGCTTTAGCTGAACACAAATCACACATTTCTCAATTCTGGTTATAATATGATACTATTAGGGCCATGGGCCCATGTTTGATAACTCTGTGGGATATTTCGCTTTACTGTGCTCCATATATATGCATAGACTCTTCTGAATGCTGGCCCACCTGCCCACCTGACTGCCTGCCTGCCATGGTCAAGAGAGGTCAATTGATAGATTATGATCAAAGCAAAACCGTCACATGATTTCAAACATAAAACATCAAAGAGCATGTCCCTACTGATGGTCAGAATTATCTTCAAATGACCAGAACAGTAGGTATATTACTTAACCAATACCCTACCCCAACCTAAAGCTTTAGTTTTTTAAATAATAGAGCATTTTTACATCTTTGTCTTATTTTTACAGAAACTGATATGTTTAGTTTAATTCCTTAAGTTATCTTTTTTTATTTTTTGCTTTTTTTTGGGGGGGGGGGGAAGGTATGCAGTTGGAGTTAAGTGACTTGCCCAAGGTTGTGTGTGTGTGTGTGTGTGTGTGTGTGTGTGTGTGTGTGTGTGTTAGTGTCTGAGGATGGATTTGAACTCAGGTCCTCCTGACTCCAGGGCTGGTGCTCCATTTACCACAGCACCTAGCCACCCTTGTCTTTTTTTTTTTATTTAAACAACTTTTGGATCTGGAATTGCTGAGTAAAATACGGCTTTTATAAAAAATACATTTTTGGGGTGGCTAAGTGGCTCTTTCCATCTTTTCAATCTTTTTCTATCTTAGCATGTTTCCCCCTTTTCCTCAAAACAGGTCTTTTAAAGCAGTAATTGAAATATGTTAATTTTGAATGCCAGTAAAAGTCTATTGTGTCTCCAGCTTAAAAAACAAAACTAAATTAACTTATTCACATTGTTGATGTTGATTGTATTCAAGAATAACATCTTACATACAGCAAGAAATTCCATAGCTTTTTGTTTAAGCTTTGCCACAAGGAGAAAAGGAAGGAAGCACACAGAAAGAGCTAGGAAAGTTTCTAGGTTTGAAATAAATGAAAGCACATGTGTAAATTATGTTGAAAATTCTTCAATTAATTATATTTGGACTTTGGCTGTAAAACATTTTTATACTTGTTTGTAAGAATTTAAAATTAGAAAATGATACCTGAAGTGAATTTTTGTGGTTTAAAACAGACTTTTTTGCGGGGGGGTTTCTCTTCAGACACATGAAGATTCATGAGAAGGATCCCAACAGTAACACAACCACAACACCCCCATCCCCACTGAAACGAAGGCGGATGACCTCCAAAAGGAAACTAAGTCAGGAGGCTGACTCGGAGAAAGAAGAACTAACACCTGCCAAAAAGGTCTTTTGTGTTGCACAGTACAACAGTTAACATGCTTGAATTTTAACTCATTCTTGCTTTCTGGCTTTTCATCCTTGTTTATGACTGTTGATAGAGAATTCTAATTAATCTGACTTTCTTTTTTTGTCTCTGACATGGTCCATCCAGTATTAATTTTGGTTTTTGTCATGTTCTTAACCCATATGGTATTGTATAAATGCTTCCAGAAAGGGTGTTTGTTGTTTATAGACACCTAATCTACTTCTCATGTGTTAACACGAATTAGTTGGCAACATTTACAGAGAAAAAATAGGAGTGAGGACTTCTTTACTCCCTATTTTACCATCCTATGATAGTCCGAATCCAGTCACAGAGTAGAGAGAAGATCAAGGAGACTGGCCTTCTTTGTCCGCTAAGGTCCCTTGGTCTGTTCTAAAGCCAGTGGACTCGCTTGAGAAGACTCCATGAGAGGTGGCTTATGTTTGGTTCTTATTCTTTTTTTAAGGTGGTAGAGGATTCTCAATCAGGTGATGCAGAGAAGAAAACAGATGAAGTTTTTCACTGCCCAGTGTGTTTCAAGGAATTTGTTTGCAAGTATGGCTTGGAGACTCACATGGAGACCCATCCAGATAACTCCCTGAGGTAGGCAAAGGATCTAATGTGGTGACCTTCACTTACTTAATAGACGCTGGCTTCTTTGCATGATATTTTGAACATGGCATGGATACCATTCTACCCAAAATTAGCTTAAGCTTTTTTTCCCCTTAAAAATATATGTGACTTTTAGAGGGGTGGAGGAATGGAGAAGGGACCTTGTTTATTTGGCTGTTTTCCTTAAAGCAAAGGCTAGAAGTAACAAAAAAAAAAAGCTGGAAGAGAAGAGGGTTTTTGTCCAGGATAGGAAAGAGAAGAAAAGGAGGGGATAATTAAATAATCAAATACTCATTTTATCTTTTCATCAGTTTTCAGTCATTTTGATTGGATTTAAATTAAAGGACTTCTCTTTGGTTCCCTTCTGAAACTACTTTGTCAATAGGCTTTGTCTTGTTGTCCATCACTATGATTTGGAGGTAGCATCCACAATTTTTCTACTGATGCTATTTCAAGGAAGCAAAACTCTTCTTAATTAAATGTGTAAGAACAATAACCAAAAAAGGGATTGTGACCTATATTGGAGCAAGAGAGGGTATGTAGTGAGGATTAGTGTTTGATTCCGAGGCTGGGGTGGGTAGGTTGTTTGTTGCCAGTTTATGGAAGGCTTTGAATAATGGTTAAGGACTTGACTTCTTAAGAATGGAACCATGAAAGGATTCTGAGTAAAGAAATGGCCAGATGAGACCTGTACATAAAGAAATCAAGCCTGCCAGTGGTCAGAAAGCTGGCTTAGCTTGGAATAGGACAGAGTAGAGATGAGAAGCTAGCTTAGGTGACTGTTACAGTCATCTAGGTGGATGGATGGCTGTCCAAGGTGTAGAGAGGATGGACTCAAGATCAGGGATATTTGAGAGTAGAAGTGAAAGAAGAAGAAGAATCAAAGATGTCTTCAGAGAGTTTTTAAACCTGAAAGCCTGGGCAAGTGTGATTACCCCTGACAGAAATAGGAAAATTCATTAGGGGGAGCAAGTTTAGGCCACCTTAAATATGCACTTTAGGTGAGATATGCACATGGACATATCTTATAGACAGTTAGAAAATGTGACTCTGGAACTTAGGCGAGTAAGTTACAAATCTTACTTTTCTCTTTCCTTGATATGATAGCTTATCTGGTGAGAAGTAAATCTATTTGATCTTGAATGTGCCTTTCTCATTACCATGTTGTCCAGTGCCATAAATGAAGTAACATTAATTAAAATAATATTTTTAGACAATTATCAGGCAGACTGATCTTTGCTCAGAGGTGTATTGTTTTTGGAAACGAGCCAGGTAACTTGAAAATCAGAAACCAAGTCAAGCAGAAAAGATGGTTAAATGTTTACAAGTAGCTGTAAATTTTTATTTTATTTTCTTGGGAGGTAGTTGTATGCCTGTGAAAAAGTAGACATGGTTTGTTTCCCAGTCAGTATTCTCACAAAATTTCATTCCTTAGGGATACATGGTTTAATCATAATTCTAAAAATGAAAAGCTATTACAAAAGTTTTTAATGCCTGTTTGCTGCTGTGGCAAGACCATGGAAGCTTAGAACTATGTCAGACATCATTATCCTTAATCATGATATACTGCTTTTCTGTCATAAGGAAAAATAAGATCTTGCATAGATCAACTCTGGGCACCAGTTTCTATAAGGGGGGAAAGGTGGCAGGATTGGGGGACAACAATTTTTTCCAGCCACGTTGTGTCCCGTTCCCCACTAGTAGCAACTTTTACAAAGAAAATCCTTTTCCTATCATTTATAGTTATTTGTACTTAGGACCTTTTAAGGAGTCAGAACCTGAGAATCTCCATCCTCATGAGGTGGGAAGGTGGTTGGTAAATATTGTGATAATTCTACAACTGGAGCACAAAGGAGATATAGTGACTTAGTCAATGCACATAGTAGCCAAACAGAAACTGAACATAACACTCCTAACTCTACTTCTGTCTGTTCATTCTGAAATGACTTTTCTGAACCAGAATTCTAAAGTTGGTTATACTGGTCTCTGCCTTTTTGCACACTTTTATCTTAGATAGTTTTTATCAGAGGAGCACAAGCAAAAGAGCCTCCCTTTCCTTGAAAAATTACCACCCACATCCATTTGAACCTCATGGGTCAGGTAGTTGTTGCAAATCAGAGAAATTGTGTGTGATTTGTTTATAAATACAGATGTATCATATTTTGGTGAATAAAACATTATCTTAGTTGACTCCACTCTCATTTTCTGAGTCCCTGTTTCCTAGCTAAAAAACTGGAACTCCATGGAAATTAAAACTTTTTTAGTAAATGACTATTCATTTGTGTCCCACTGCTTTCTTTCTAAGGAAATTTTCTGTACACATATCTCTTTTAACCTTTAAAAAATATTTTTTGATAGAATGTAAGTCCCTGGAAGGCAGTAGGAGTGCTTCATTTTTGTTTTATTCCTAAGTCTCTGACACATAGTAGATACTGAGTTGATTGGCTGATTGAGTCTTCAGAGGCATATGGAATAAGGGCAGAAGGAAGTACCAGGCCAGCGTAACTTCTGACATTAAATGATGCATGTTTATGTTGACTGGCCATTCTGGATGTGCTCATTAAGTAAACCATTGGGCCTATCAAAGGGGAAAATCCACTTTGTGGTTCACATCCAGAACAGCCATAACTAAGTGTGGTAGAAATGACACTGGATTTGGATTTGAGAGACGTTGGGTATAGATAGTAAAAGGGCCTTTTTAGGGGTAATCTAGTCCAGTCTCATTTTTTTGTTATTGTTGAAATGAAGAAACTAAGGCTCAAATAGTTTAGATGACTTGCCCATAGTCACCCCCACAACTCTCAGAACTGACAGCCAAGTCTTAGTCTTCTGTCTCCAAGCCCAGTGCCTTTTCCATCAAACCACACTTCGTTTTAAAAGGTCTTTGTGAGCAAATTACAAACCACTTTCTAAATGTAAATCATTGTGACGATAATCCTATGATGGAGCAGGGGACTGTGGTAGAAAGGAAAAAGAGCTATAAAGAACTGATGCCTTTGGCCTGGGAAGACAAAGGTTAGAAGTAGAATCTCCAGTTCCTGCATGGCTGTCTATCTGATGGTTACAGGGATGGATGCCCTTAGCTGCACTATAATGGTGCCCATTGTTTTTGAAGAGTAAGTATTGTGGCTTCTTCGTGGATATGGCCCCTCCAGGCAGTCTTTCATCCAGTTGAACTCCCTGGAAGCCACACCCTGGCTTCTGACTTTGCCTAGGTAGAAGCAGGTTGGCTCCTACCCATGATTGAGCAGGGGGAGCTTTCTTTCTATTAGAGGCAGCTCTATATTAGACAAGTGTTGCCTAGGTAGTAGGAGTGGGCTTTATAAAAGCACAGACCAAGAGGAGTCCTTCATTACAGAACAGTCCTTTAATTTCCTGAGTCTCGTCACTGACTGCTTTTGGCCTAATACATTCCTTTTAAGAGGAGTGCCTTATCATAAAATGTGTGGCTTAGATACCCCTAAGCAATGAACCATGACAATTGCGGGGGGGGGGGGGAGGGGGGGGGCAGAAAGGAAATCACCGGTAGGAAACAAGATAGGAGCCACAAATATAAATGACTGAGTTTAAATGGAGAATTTTAGTTGGCCTGAATGGCAGTAGGAATCCATCATCCATGGACGATTCAAGTCCATACAGAACATAAGGAATGACTCAACCCTAGCTAAGTGCAGAACCTGTTTTTTCCTTCCTCTTTGCTATGCACATTAGCAATGTGTTAGTACTATATAACAAAAACAAGAAGATATAACCCATTATATACTTTGAAAAACACTCTACTGTTAGTGGGCCTGGTTACATAGGCTAGACAGTGCATAGGGGTGACTGGCAATTGATTTCCAGCCTGAGAAGAAAACTGAGAGAAGAAAAGGGGAGACAAACAAGTGGGCCAGAGGGCTGACATTTAGAATGAGAGGCTTTGCAAGTGCGTGCAAAAGAGGACACCCGCTGTGTTAGACATGGTATATTCTGTTGGATATCAAGCACAGCTATAAGAATAGACCAGGATGATGACAGGAAGAGCATTGCTATGGCAGGAGCATCCAGAGCTAAGGCAGGATTTGGGGAAGTTCACCTGGGGAACAGTTGTGTTTGCTGCTGACCTGACTTAGGTGTCTGGCTTGTGAACAGAGGGTGTGATGCTTTAAATCAGCACATGACATCCATTTTTTTTTTCACATGGCAAAGAAGTTGAAGGTGGAATTATTAAAAACTTGACTGATTTAGGACAGCCTTCCAAAAGATCTCTGTGTTGAAATTATTAAGTTTATTGACATTTAAAAGTAGTAAGCGTTTTATTAATTTATTAATTTGTGGGCTGTTTAGGACTTCTGAAAGATGCTATAGGGCTATTAGTGATCTTTATGACCAAAGGGTGGCTGTCATTTTTTTTTTGTTGTTGTTATTTCCTTTGTGGTGTCTGGCACTGTGACCTTTAATGGAAAATGTTATTTGCCAGATTCATGTGCTATCTGTTCTAAGGCTTTATTTTATTTATGTATTTTTGGATTCATCTTGTTTGTCTCTGAGGGGATGGAATTTTCAAGACTAAAGCTTCAGTCTATCTAAGGTAGAAGCTCAAAAAAATGTTACAGACCTCTGGGTTAAATGATAAAGGAGGAGGAGACAGGCTTATCCAACCTTTTCTTCTGATGATCCCTCTGAAAAAGTGAAGTAGGCCGTGGACTCAAAGCTGAAAAGTTGCTATGTAAGAACAAGGAAGTTGAAAGCAGCTCTAGATTCTCCTAAATCACAATGAAAATGAGCACTGGGGGAAGCCCCAAGGTGGGATTGCCAGCAGCAGCCCCTGCAGTTCCACCCCTCTAGCTCCTCTTCTAAATTCAGACTGATTTAGATACAGAGAAAGTTAACCTGGCGTTGGGAATGCATACAGCCTCATGGCCTTGCATATAGCAAAAGGGGAAATAAGATGAAGTGTTCTTCAGTGAGGAACTTCCCTTCATCCAGGGAATAGGGCGAAGTTGGAGGTTCGATGGGCAACATAAAGAGGGAAGAGGTCCAAATGGAGCTGGGTATCTAGAAGGCATTTAATTATTTTGGCTGATATGCCAGAAATTCAGGGTTCTCTGTACTTGAAAGGGTCCTTTTCTCCAGGTTTTTTGCTGTGCATGGGGTAAGGCCTCTAACTTCTCCAGTTTTTGTGCTCATGCTTACATAAGCTCTTTGTGAAACTGTGAAATTTTGTGAAACTTTGTGAGACTCTAGAGGTTGAAAAATCCAGCCGGTGTTAGGATTCTGTGTGCAGCCTGGGGTGGATTCCTGGGATCCCCTGGAGGCAGGCAGCTAGGGAGTTGTTGCTGTTCAACTCTCTAAGAGCAACTGGGAGAGAGATTAGTGCAGCTGTTTGATGTCTGTCCTCTGAGCTGGAGGAGGGGATGGGAGAGAGTGGGAGCTGAATGGGGGAGGGTCGGATTCTGAAAAGAGAAGAATGTAGAAAACTGGGTGGGGCTACAGAGGAGGAGAATCATTAGCACTCCTTGTCTCTTCCTGTAGACTAGGGAAAGAAAAAAATGAAGCATGAAATAAATATCCTCTTAAAATGCTAAATTCTTTATTAAGAAAACCCTGTAACTTCCCTTAATTTCTTAAAGAAGTAATTGGAGAATGCTAAAAACTTGATGATGCTGAGGACCAACTTGTGACTGATGGTAATGGAACAGCTGCCCTATTCCTCTCCCCCATGTGCATCCACAGATGAGTCACTGACCCCAGTATCTTGGCTCTAGGAGATGTGACATCCATAATGCAAAAGAGTGAAAGCTGCTAAGTAATAACTCCCAATTCATCTGAATTTGAACCCAAGCCCTGTGACAGTTCAGTTTAAATGATAATACTTGGTTATTTCTGTATCTAGACATTTTCTTTTATTCTACTGTTACTAGAGAAATGAGACTATTTGGAGAACTTGAAAGAACTTCCTTTTTCTTCCTTGATTTGGACACTTTTGAAAGACTAGCTTTTATTTAATATTTTGCTTTTAGAAGGGAACAGTTCTGCAAAAAATGGGTGGATCAGATATTTGTTGTTTGAGTTACCATCAGTGTACAAAGGCAGTTGATCTTACATGGTTAAGGGAGTGTGGTATTGGGAATAAGTGAATTTTCTAGGTGAATGAAAACTTCCATTTTAAATGTCAAAAGGTTTTTTTTAATATATAAATAGTTACAACTTTATAATGCTGTATGACTTATGACCTGCTTTCTTCTCAGCCTTGTGAAGGGTAATAACATACACATACTATATTATTCCCATTTTACAGATGAGGCAGTTGAGGCTCAGAAGATTTTTGGTGATATGGCAGTCATGCAACTAGGAGATGTCAGCCTGGATGTGAACTTAGGGCTTCTCACTCCAAGACTTTTTATGCTGCAATCTGTTTCTCCCATGCCTTGAGCATACCAAAGAATAATTTAGCTCTTTCATAGGTCATATTCATGGGCATCAGTTACTGTAACTTCTACACTCACAGTAGTTTAGCTGTTACTCTATGGCATGCTGTTTGCCCTTTCCGGGGGCAATTGTGCTTTTTGGAGTTGTCTGATTTTTTTCCCCCGTTAGTTATCATCCTTGTAGCCAATTATCTGTCACATATTCAGATTTGTGCAGTTGTCTTCCGTACCTGACTTCATTATCATCTTCACACTAATCCTGTGAGGTCAGTACCATAGTTACGGTGATTCCCGTTTTACAGGTGAAGAAAGTGAGGCTCAAAAAAGCTCATCACCTAGCTGTACTGAGGTCAGCAGCGTGATTCCAATATAGGCTTTTCCTTCCTCCAGTTCCTACCACTCTTTTCCTATGTGACTCATGGTATAAGCATTTTAATAGATCAAGATGCTTAGCATCAGATCGGCTACTTTTAATATATTGCACTCTGAAACCAGTTGATCGGGTTTCTTATTTTATATAAAATAAGCAGAATACCAATTCTGAGTGTTTAGATTTTTGTGACACCTTTTATCTGCCCAGATGGGATTTTCATTTAAATATTTTTCATTTCTATAATTTACATTGCTTTCACATTCATCTTGGCACACTTGTTGAGGTTGAAGCTGGAAAACAAGCCCTATATGTTGTCAGTTTTGTTTGGTGTCTCTTGCCCTCCCCATAGGCACTGAAAATTGCGTACAAAGGGTGGCTATGCTGAACATTAATTAGGATAGAGGTAGGGATTGGACTTGTGGTTTCCATTGGCATCAAGAACTCCCCGACTGGGAAAATTCCCACCAATGGTAGGGTGGCACTTTCTCTGCCGTTTATTATTTTCCTAGAGCCGTGAGAGAAGACAGATGATTCCTCTAGGGTTCACCCAGTTAGGATATGTCAGAGATGAGCCTTGAACCTGGCTCTTTCTTGTGTCTAAGGTTGGTTCTGTAGCCATTATGCTGCATGATTTGGAAATATGTAAAAATGTATAGACATCATAATTATAATATACATAAGAACATTTTATATTTCTATAAATGTTAAAAAGAGTGGTAGAAGGGGAAGATGGCTGGAAGAATCTGAGATGAGTGTGCCAGGGCTACAAACATCTGTTATGACAGAAATTATTTAGGATTTATGATTTTTTTTTCTTTTTGGAGGGGGGAAGGTGAGACAATTGGGGTTAAGTGACTTGCCCAAGGTCATGGCTAGTAAATGTTAAGTGTCTGAGGCCAGATTTGAACTCAGGTTCTCTCTCCAGGGCCAGTGCTCTATTTCACTGCACCACCCAGCTGCCCCAGGATTTGTGATTTCTAAAAAGTAGCAGTGTTGACTTTTATCAATTATATTGTTTGCTCCAGAATTACTTGGTCATGAGACTGAATTCTTCCAGAATCTAATTAGTGCCATAGGATCATAAATTTAGAGCTTGAAGCTTGGCCATCTTCATATCCAATCACTTCAGTTTACAGATGAAGAAGCTTGGCTGTTAGAGGGGTCACCAATGACTGAGCTGCCATTCAAAGCCTGGCACATCCTGCTGCCCCTTCATCCATCTGCCCTCCTTCCCACTACCCCACAGCATGCTTCTAACTGCATATCAGCACCCTTTGTTTTCACACAGGCCTGTTGTATGCAGAAAAGACCAGAGATTTCACTTCTTTCTTCATGGGTAATAGGGATTTTCAGTCAAGGCAGCAGAGAAAGTGGGAGGTTGACAAAGTCTCGTGCCTATCTGGTCTTCCAAGGCAGCAGCACAGTGCACCTGGGTACCATTTTCTATAAGAAGCAGGTCAGGTTTCTGTCAGTCAAGCATAATAGAATAAGAAGTTTACAACTGAATGTCTTGAAGTGCATTTATTGGTAACTTAGAATGCAGGTTAGTGGTTATCCTCTGTGTGTGTTCGAAGACCTTGAGGGTAGTTAATGACTTGTTTCTCAGGGAGAGGTTTTTCCCCCAGTTCCATATTTCCTCTGCTTCCTCTTGGCCAGTCCCACTGACTGAGGTTATTCATGTCTATTACCCCACAGGAGAAGCAAACTCTTCAGTTTGACTTGATTGACAGACTCTTCTTAAACTCTAGCCATAAACAAGGGATCAGAGTGGGGACCTAAGAGGCCATTGTTCTGAAATCCCATGCCATTGTAGAGCATATATTTCATTTGTTGGTAGGAAAAAGTAAAAGATATCTCACGAAGGTAATTTTTTGTTGTTATTGTTTGTTTTTAGAGTTAGAGAGCTATCAGCTAATTAATTTATCATTAATTAATTTGAACTCACGTCCTCCTGACTTCAGAGCTTGTGCTGTATCCATTGCACCACCAACGTGCCTTTATGAATGAAAATTTTTTTTAAATTAAATTTTATGTTTATCTTTAATTTCCATCATTCATTTCCACGAGATTTTGAGTTACAAATTTTCTCCCTGTCTTTCCCCTACCTACCACCCCAAAACAGCGATCCCACTGTATACATCATCCCCTATCCCCACTCTGACTTTCTGATAGGGCAACATAGATCTCCATACCCCAGTGCCTGTATATCTTATTTCCCAGTTGCATGTAAAAATAATAATAATAATAATTTTTTTTTTAAACATTTGGTTTTACAACTTTGAATTCCAGATTCTTTCCCTTCCTCCCTTGTCACCCATCTTTACTGGGAAGAAAAGCAATAGGTTGTACTTGTGTAGTTACACAAAACATTTCCATAGTGGATATATTGTGAAAGACTGACTATATTTCCCTCCATCCTATCCTGCCCCCCACTTGTTCTACTCTCTACTTTGACCCTGTGTGCTTCTAACTACCCTCCCCCAGCCTGCCCTCCCTTCCATCATTCCCCCCTCTCATCCCCTTCCCCCCTAGTCTCCTATAGGATGAGATACCATATTTAGTGTGTGTGTCATTCCCTCCCTAAGCCATGAATGAAAATTTTTATAACCTAGATTATACCAATCGCTATGGGCATTTGGAAAATTGCTTAGCAGATACAACAGGACTACTTTGTGTTCATTTTGGTACAGTGAGGGGGAAGGGAACAAAGGAAGGGGAAGCACTTATTAATTGCCTCTTGGGTCCTTAACAAATGTTATCTCCTTTGATTATTACAGGAACCCTAGGAGATAAGTATTAAATGAGGCAGACAGACACAACTAGTGTCTCAGGCCCATTTTAAACTCAGGTTCTCCTGACTTATCCTTATCCACTGGGACATCTGGCTGCCTTAAGAACAATGGCTTTGGAGTCAGTTTTACATCCAGCCTTTTAAACTACCTTGGCCTAGTCACTTCAGCCTCCCCAAGTCACTTCAGCCTCCCCGAGTCATTTGTAAAATGATGTGGGCTGGGTGATCTCTTAGGTCAACTCTCGATTTCGTATCCCTTACATAGAAATAGCAAACCCAGTTAGTTGTCTCAAAGCCCACAGGGTTCTCTTTCTTCTCCACTGCTAAGGCTCCCCTTTCATTTGTGACTGCAAATCTTGATTCTAGTTGTTTCCCAAGGAGAGTTCTCTGATGTGATTGACAGGTTGGTTGGGGTGGGGAGGGGAGGGGAAGCCAGCGAGAGGGACATCTGTGGAAAGATCTTTCCCCACCTCCCCAAACACACACCTCTAGTTCACCAGAAGAAATGCCCCAAATAATCCAAACCTGGATTTCCCTGTGAAATGGAGACAGATCTTACTTGAGGCTCCTTAAGTCAGAGCTGAAAGGACTTGAGAGAACAGTTTAGTCTAATCCCCTCATTTTATCACTGAAGAAACTGAGGCTTCTAGACTTTACACACTTTGCTAGAGGTTACAAATATGCACTGTCCCATCATTCAGATTTAGTACAATCTTTCCCTATGGAGTTTGAGTGAGGGAAAGTGTAAGAATGAGCCTTTTAAACCTACTGTCCATGTTTCTGGAAGTCAGAACCTTCCAAGTCTCTTTCTTTTTTTTTTTTGGACATGCCTCAGGGACAGGAAAGTTAGAAGATGAGAGATTGCTATTCTCTGTTGACCCAGGGAAATGGACTGCTAGACGCCAGCCTCAAATCTCTCACCACTCTGATATGTCTTCTGTTCAGCCACCAAAGTGACTTCCCTAAAGTTCACTGTCACCCACCCAGTTAATTTTAGGATCCAGTGCAAAATCCCATCAAAAATGCCATCAAAACTGGCCTCTTCACTGTTGAACAAACAAGACGCTCCATCTCTCTGCTCTGGGCATCTTCTCTGCTGTCCCCCATGGCTAGAATACCCTCTCTTCCTGTCTCTACCTACTGACTTTCTTTAAGTCCCAGCTGAAATCTCATCTTCCACAAGAAGCTTTCCCTGTCCCTCTTACTTCTAGGGCCTTCCCTCTGTTAATCATTTCCTATTTTCTTCATTTCTACATAGTTCTTTACGTGTTGTCTCCTCCGTTAGATTGTGAGCTTCTGGAGGGCAGGGGCAGACGGGTCTCTTTGCACCCTCAGTGCTCTGAATAGCATTGGTTCTGTAAGTTAGAAGCTCATTCCGCTCCCTCCCCTGCACACTAACTTCCCTTTGAAGTCGTTGCCTTTGGGCCATCATTCCTTTGGTGGTTTTAAGCTGATCTCTGATTGCTGCCCATTCCATGGCTGGCTTTTAGGGAAAAGAACAGGCTTCCAAGTTAGAACTTTTCTGTAGATACATTGTTATGGTGGTGACTGAAATCTTGTATTTTTTAGTGCATTTCTATGCTGCAGTTACCTTGTGGCCTAATAGACTTTTGTTAGGGTAGATCTGGTTACTTAGTGACCGTTTGTAAAATTGTTTCTGTGAGGAAATGGTTTCAGACTTTTAGAATTCAGTCAACTCTTTCACAGATTGGGGGGCACCTATAGGTAGAAAAATCCTTAGTTGTTTATCAATCATGCCTGACTTTTCCTGACTCTGTATGGGGTTTTCTTGACAAAGATGCTAGGGTGGTTTGCCATTTCCTTCTCCAGTTCATTTTACAGGCCAACAGGGTTAAGGGACTTGCCTAGGGTCACACAGCGTAGTATCTTTGGCCAGATTTGAATTCAGAAAGGTGAGTCTTCCTGACTCCAGGCTGGGTACTTTCTACTGTGCCCAGTAGTTTAAAAGATTAGATAGGGATTCTGCAGGAATGAGATAGGGATTCTGCAGGCATGAGACAGGTGATAAGAAGACAGGAAGCTGCTTTAGTAGCCATCTCTGTTTTTTTGTGGCGGTGTTTTTTTTTTTTTTAATACATAGTCTATCACCTTTAAGTCATCTTTTGGACTGGGGTCCACAGAACTAGGCTTCTTTTGTTTTTTTTCCCTGTGAGGTAAACTTTTTACCATGCGATAAAATATTTTGATCTGAAAAAAAAAACACCTTTTTTTTCTTTTTTAAACACATTTATTAATGCTTAAAAAGGACTAACTTTCTGTATCTCATACACACACGTGACTGCTACTATTGGTTTTTACTTAGAAAAATTATATTGCATCAGTCCTCAAAGATGATCACCTCTACTAATAGGGAGCAAGAAGGCACCAGTTTTGTCTTTTTCCTTGTGGCACACTGTCAGAATCAATTGCAGATGAAATGGACCTGCAGCCCTTTTCGGGGTCCCTTCTTGTGAAGTCCTCCTGTCTCCTGTTACTGTTACTCCTGTTACCCCGTGTGTAGATAATATGTGCATTTTGTATTCTGTTAAACCCGAATTCTTGCAGAATTTTAGGTTTCTTAGTTCCTAGAGATGTTAGCATGGAGCTGTCCTGGCGCAGTGCTTCAGTATGGTTAGCAGTTTAAAGTCATAATGAAGACTGACAAGTCCAAGTGAGGTTTGCAAATCCTCTGAGGACTGTGAGCCTGCAGCATCCTCTGTATCCTTCAGCATGAGAATCAGCTTTACAATGACCTCCATTGTCCTTGGAGAGCTGCTTAGGCACCAGATTCCAGCCAGTTCTGCCTCAAGGCCTTGGGGGTGGCTTCCTGGAGTGTTGAGTAGCCTTCTAACTGATAAAGACTTGATGAGTGTTTCTGGGTGATAGTTTTATACATTCCTTTTATTTTATTTAAGTTTTGTCAATGCGTATTGAGTGTGAAATGAGATTTAGTAAAATTGCTTCTTTTGGCATAGATTTCCTCTCCTGGATATATTCCTTTTGGTTTTTATTTAGGAGTTTTGAAATAACCCTCTTTACCTGAATTTACTGGTCAGATAAGGGTACTCTTGCTGCTGTTGCTTTTGATCTCCCTGAGAAGGGGAACCAGATGTGCCCTTAAAACATTCGAATCAAGGATCCAGGCTCTCTTGCTGGCTTCCTTCCCAGTTGAAATCCTACCTTCTTCAAGAAGCTAGAAGTGGATTGGGCCTGGACTTCAGCTCCAGCATCTGACTCTTACTATTGGGTGTCCCTGGGCAAGTCACCTAATCTCTGTCTCTGTTTCCTCTTCTGTAAAATGGGTATCATAACAGCATCTAATTCCCAGGGTTGTTGTGAGGATCAAATGAGATAACTTAGTTCTTGACACTTAGTAGACACTTAAGAAAGCTTTTTTCCTTCCCAGCCACCTTAACGTAAATACTTCTTAATGCTAGCTCGAACCCTCTATTGCTTATCTTGGATTTATCCCTCCAAGGTCTTGTTTGTACATTTTTGTTTATGTTCTCTTCCATTAATGACTGAGCTTGAGAGCAGGGTCTGTCTTTGGCCTTTTTTTGTGTCCTGAGCTTTTAGCATAGTGCCTGGTGCATAATAGATGCTTAAATGCCTGTTGAATCCCTTTTACACTTTAGTCTACACCATACACTATGACTTTTTGTGATTTCTGGCCTCTCCAGAACTAGGCAGGATGATGGCAGGCACACGTTGTATTAGCAGACCTCTCTTTGAAGCATTTCCAATTTGATGTCTAGCTCCTGTGCCATTATTAATGTGGACTTTTTAAGAATCTAGGTTCTCTCTGTTTTTTTTTTTTTTTGGAGGCTAAGATGGGTTAAGTGACTTGCCCAAAGTCACACGGCTAGTTTTTTTGTTAAGTGTCTGAGGTCGGATTTGAACTCAAGTCCTCCTGACTCCAGGGCTGGTGCTCTATTCACTGAGCCACCTAGCCACCCCTTCTAGGGTCTCTTCTTGCCTAGAAGAGTAAAAAGATAGAAAAAACCCAGTGGTGTTAATGGTATTCCCATAGCTTATTTAGCTCAAACTTTTATATTATGTATTTGCCTTTTTAAAAATATACTAAAGTCATTGTGTGACTTTATTTCATTATCATCACTATTTTTCAGGTGAGGAAACAGGCTGACAGAGGTGACTCTACCTTGTTCAGGGTTACATAGCTAGTAAAAATGCCAGAGGCTAGATTTGATCTCAGATCTTTTTTTTTTTAAATTAATTAATTTTTAATTGTCAGCATTCACTTCCATAAATTTTAATTTTTTTGCCTCTCTATTCCTTCCTCCCCAAGACAGTGTACAATCTGATAAAGACTCTCTCTATATATATTCCTATTAAACATTCCTATTTTCACATTAGTCATGTTGTATAGAAGAATTATAACAAATGGGAAAGACCATGAGGAAAAAACAAAATAAAAAAGCAAGCAGTCTGCTTTGCTCTGCATTCAGATTCCTTAGTTCTTTCTCTAGATATGGATGGCATTCACCATCATGAGTGTGATCTCAGATCTTGACTTCAGTGTGTCCTTTACCTTTTTATTCTGTTTCTTAACTGTTGGGGTCAGCAAACTATCGCCTGAGAGCTAAGTCTGGCCCTCCATTTTTGTATGGTCTAAGAACCGAGGATGGTTTCCAAATATTTTCAAAAATGTGTTTTGCTGACCCTATTGGCTGGGGGAGGGCCAGGGCAGTAGGTCCAAATTGCTTTTCAGAATGACCATTTCGTGGTTCCACTAGCAGTGTATTCATGAACCTGTAGCTACTGTGACAATTGTCATGTTCCTATTTGTCATCTTGGCCAATCTAATACAGTGGGATAAAACCACAGGTTTGCTTTCATTTGCATACCATTGCATATTATTTGCAAATCATTAGTGACTGATACCCCACAATAATTGGTTAATAGTTTTCTTTTCAAAATTTCCTCTGACCAAAATTTATCTGGTATGTTTATAACCATGTAAGTCTCATGTTTTAAGTGGGTATATTTATTTTGGATAGAGGAGCAGACAGTCTAGAAGTCTCTAATTTTCTCCTTTTCCCCCAAGTTCAACAGAAGTACTTGAAGGTGATTGTGCAGAACCTTAGCTTGTCTGAGATATCCTAGACAGGAAAGAAAGAATACGTTTTCTTGGGACCGCTAGATGGCACAGTGAATAGAGTACTAGTCCTGGAGTCAGGAGGACCTGAGTTCAAATTCGACCTCAGACACTTGACACATTTACTAGCTATGTGACCTTGGGCAAGTCACTTAACCCCAATTGACTTGCTTTTCCCCTTCAAAAAAAAAACTGCTCTTGTAAGCAGACCTGTTTTTAAAAGTCCCTCAGATATTTAACAAAAGGATAGCAAGCTGATCCTTTTTCCTTTTTCTCCCCTTGAAAATGTGTCTAACTAATCATTAAAATGAGGGGTTTTAATTAGAAATTTTTATCTTTTTTAGATCTAAAGACTTTTTCAATTTGAAGTTCTACTTCAAGTTTCAATCACCTTTCCAAGGCCATGTAGCCAATAAGTTACAAAGCTGCAGTTAGAGTTCAGAATTTTTGGTTGCAAATCTAGGGCTCTTTCAATACTCTCTCCCATAGAAATGTGTTCTGTGAAGAAAAGTCCTTTTACTTGCAAGTTTTGGTAGAATACTAAACCTTTCTATCAGTCTTCCTCACACAGAGCCTCTTTCTGAATCTTTATGATCCCAACAGAAACCCTGATTTCTAGTTAGTTCGAAATGACTTAATATTCACCTATTGCTTCAGATAACAAATGACAATGGTCTCAAGCCCTATGTAAATGCTTATTACGTAGAGGGAGTTAGGTCCTCCTCCCGATTTAAACCTGGGTCCTAATTCTTTTTTATTGATAATAGTGACAGCAACAACAACCGTAATAATGCCAGCTGTCATTTATAAAGCTGTATAAGGTTTGTATAAAAAGTTCATTTGCCTTATCTCAGTTTAGCCTTACAGTAAAGTTGTAAAATCCCTACTACAGTTTTATTAGCCTTATTTTATAGAGGATGGTCACTAAGAACCGTGGCGTGCAGTGAAATCTATCACACAACTAGAAGGTATCTGAGATGGTATTTGTGCCCAGGCATTCTCTTCCTCCCAAGACATTATGCCATGATGCTGTGCTGCCTTGACAACATGCAGCAGATAGGCTGGGAACAGGGTCTCAGCTCCAGAGCCAGAAGGAATCACAGTGGTCATCTGGATGTGGAAAGTGACTGTTCCCCGAATGACATAGGTCCTGAGTGTTAGAAATGAAATTTGAACCTGGATCCTCTAAAGCCAGTACTTTTTTCCATTGTAGTGAATGTGAAGGTTGTACAGCAAGCAGATTAGCTGTGGGAAGCAGATTATCAAGCATTAAGTACCTACTGTGTGATAGTTGCTGGGGGTTAAATAGAAGCTTAGGATGATAAGTATCATCAAAGAGGTGCTCTGAGGCTTTATCAGAGGAGAACAGATCATGGCCGTTTACAGTAAGAGATTGTGAAAGGGTTAGGGTTGTATAGTCAGAGGAGGGAATACATGTTGGATGGTACCTTAGAGGTTATCTTTCACTACCTGAAGCATGAATTCTAGGGAGAGAAGACAGGGGCTTTTATTTTTCCTAGTCTGAGTAAGGCATTTGAAATATTTTGGTAGACATTGGGAAACCACTGAGTGAAGGTTTTGAGTGATTAAGCTTTACTAACATATTAAGTGCTTAATAAAATGCAAGACTCTGGTCTGAGTCCTAGGGCAAGTGATAATCTACTTTCTGTCCATTCCTGTACGTAGTCACCAAGGTAGAAAAGAAAGAAGGAAGAAATGAGCCTTATGGAGGTTATTTTTTTTTAATTCTGTTTTACTTTATTTTAATCATCTCCACTGTCCCTTGGTAATACAAGAAAAACAAAACCTATTACAAGCATGTATAGTAAAAAAAAAACAAAAACAAAACCACATTCCCTGCATTAGCCCTGTCCAAAAAAAGTATGCCTTTATCTTTAAAATTATCTTAATCTTTAAAAGTATGCCTTTACTCTTGAGGCCATCAGCTCTCTATTTGGAAGTGGGTAGCATGTTTCATCATGTACCTTCTAGAATTATGGTTGATCATTGTGTGATTAAGTCGTTCAAAAGTTTATCTTTTCAATATTGCTATTATCATACAAATTCTCCTGGTTCCATTCACTTCACTCTGCATCACTTCATTCAGTCAAACTTCCTAAGTTTCTCTGAAACCACCCCCTTCATTTCTTGCAGCACAATAGTATTCCATTACATTTATGTACCCTAACTTGTTTAGCCTCTCCTCAATTGATGAGCATCTCCTCATTTCCCAATTCTTGACAACCCCAAAGCTCTATTACAAATATTTTTGTACTTATGGGTCCTTCTCTTTCTTGATCCCTTTGAGATATGACCTAATAATAATCAAGATGGGTCAAAGGATGTGTACACTTAATAGATTTGGAAGTATAATTCTAGATGGCTTTCTAGAATGGCTGGACCAGTTCACAACTCCACCCACCTATTTTCCCACATTGCCTTCAGCATTTGCCATTTTCCTCTTTTTTTCAACCTTGCCAGTCATGTGGAGATTAGTTTTAGGAATAAAATATCTGTAATTTGCATTAAAAGCTATAGTAATTTTTTAAAAAATTTAAGCGAATTCTGATTTATTTCTATTTAACATTTGCCGAAAGATTGTAAATAAGTGACAATCTAATCAAAATCTCTCTCTCTTCCACCCCAAATTACTTCTTAAACAGCTTGTGGGTTCCTGTTATTCTAAATTGAATTAAATACTGACAAAATAATGAGGATAAGATATAAATGAAAGAAATAAAACAGATTAATATTCAAGAGAACAATATTCTGCCTTGTGTTACTCCACAGTGATAAGAGAAAGTTATACCAACTATTGATATTTCGTTCAGCAATAAAATGAAAATGAGTTCATCTGCTTTTTCAGTATTTAAGTATTTCAGTATTTAAGAAATATCTATTTAA
Organism: Gymnobelideus leadbeateri; assembly: GCA_011680675.1. Classification (NCBI taxonomy): domain Eukaryota; kingdom Metazoa; phylum Chordata; class Mammalia; order Diprotodontia; family Petauridae; genus Gymnobelideus; species Gymnobelideus leadbeateri. The sequence continues at coordinate 803,049 of WOXC01004764.1, read as the reverse complement.
GTATTTCAGTATTTAAGAAATATCTATTTCCACAGAGGGAAAAGAATTTAAAAGCAAAAACATTTCCATTGAGGTTTTCATAACTATGCAAGCACTGTCTTGAGAAGCATCAGTAGAACACAAAGAACTATTGCACATAAAGCATCTTTCTCTTTTGCCCAGAAGATGTCACATGGGGAATAGCGGAATAGATTGATTCAAACCCATCACCACTTTTTGGCAAAAAGCAATTTTCAGAGTATGCATTCTGTTTATACTGGCTTCAAAGGTTTATCCACACATATGACATTTGGAAAGCAGAGCTAGTTCCATGAGACTGTAGAATTCCTCAGTTCTATGAGCGCAGAGTTCTTTTGATAAACATTTCACTACCTGTGTGTGGTGTACGTAAGCAACTATAGTGATTATAAGCTAAGGTATAGATAGAAAGTATAGATAAGGGGCGGCTAGATGGCGCAGTGAATAGCGCGCCGGCCCTGGAATCAGAAGGACCTGAGTTCGGAGCCGGCCTCGGACACCTAATCCGCACAAACAAAAACCTAGCCGTGTAACCTTGGGCAAGTTACTTAACCCCAATTGCCCTAAAGGGGCGGCGCAGTGAGTAAGAGCGCCGGCCTCGGAGTTTGGATGACCCGAGATCAGATCCGGCCTCAGAAAATGAGCACCCACGCATAAATCAAATGACTAGCCGTGTAACCTTGAGCAAGTTACTTAACCCCAATTGCTTTTAAAAATAAAAAAAAAAAGAAAGTATAGATAAGCAACTCTCTTTAGCATAGGACTGTACATTGCAGATTTGAGTTGAATGTTGCCAGAGAAGAAAATGCAGTTTGTGTTGGCAAAATGCAAAAACGACCATGTGGGATGTCATTGGTGTTGATCTTTAAATTGATGTATGTCTTCTTCAGCATTAACATCTGTGCCAAGTGTTAGATGAGGAGAACACCAAAATCTATAAAATTCTCCATGTACATTTTGTGAGTCAGTGAGACTAGGTCAGAAATATGACAGGGCGTTTAGATCCTTGTTTGCCTTTCTATTGTCTGCTACCCTTGGGTGTGCATATTATGGTGATTTTTTGCCGTTTTAAGGTACAGAAGTTGTTGGTAATAAAGTCATCATGAACCAGAAGAATAGGTAGCCCTATTCTATATTTCACGTTATCTTTGTTCTTAGGCCATTCTAAAAAACACTCACAGTACTGGGAAGGCAGTACATAAAGTAGGGTTCTCAGGTCTGTATGAAAGCTTATATGTAACTTGAAAACATTGACTTGAAAGCCTCATAACTTGTTTCTTCTTTTGCCTCCAGGTGTGACATTTGTTGCATTACCTTCCGCACACATCGGGGATTGCTGCGTCACAATGCAGTTATCCACAAGCAATTTCCAAGAGACCCGACAGGAAAGCCTTTTATTCAGAACAATCCTTCAATTCCTGCTGGCTTCCATGATTTAGGATTCACTGACTTCTCTTGTAGGAAATTTCCTCGAATTTCTCAGGTATTCTGCCTTAATGAAATTAAGAAATAGGGATTCACTTACTTAAACTTTAAATTTCCATCTTGGCATTTGTTTATGTGGAACTTTCTGAGAAAACAAACTTTGTGTGGTTTGTTTAGAGTTTAGTTTTGGGGGTTTTTTTGGACATTATATACTTATTATAGACCCTGAAAATATTTTTGTAGATTTGTGAAAATCAGAACTTAGTAATAATGTAAACTGAATATAATATATGGTTTTTTTCCCTCAGACTCCCACTATCTCTTAAGTGTTCGTAGTTTTAAAACAGTACATCTCAATTGGAACTAAAATTCATCCTCCCTCTTTTCTTGCTTTTTTCTTATCCCTCTGTTGCAATGGTTCTTAACCTGGGTTCTGTGAACTTGTGGGTTTGTTGTTTTTTATTCTTTTGATTACTATTTCAATATAATTGGTTTCTTTTGTAATATTGCGTGTTTTATTTTATATACATTTAAAACACTTTTATTTCTGAGAAGGAACCCAGAGATGTCACCAGATTTCCAAAATAATTGGGAGAGGTATTGAGTTTTCATAGCTGCTAAGCTGTGCCAAATGCTATCTAAATTTTAAATGGACTTGGAGCTATATCAGTTATACTACCAAATGGCTAACTTACAGAACTAAAATAATAATGAGGAAAGTTATTTGGAGAAATGCTAAAAAAAAAAAAAAGTCAATCAAAAAACTCTTAGAGGCCTTAGAAATCAACTCTTCCAACCTGGTGAACAAATTAAGGCACAAAGGATTGAGTCATTTTCCCAAGCTTTGCCAGTGGGCTGACCTTATATCCTAGGCAGGAGTCTTGGCTCAGCCCAGTACTTAGTATATCAGAAAGTTCAGTGCAGGGGGTAAGGATATAAAAGATACCTCTTTATTAGTAGAATCACAAATTCAGAACTAAAAAGGGATCTTAAAAGATCATTGAGTTCAGTCCCTTCATTTAATAGACAAGCAGGTTGAAACCTGGAGGGTGGCCACAGTCACAGGTAGTACTGAACCCCAACGAGGATCTTAGCCCGAGTTCTGACTACATGTGCAGTGTTTGTCACAGTAGCCAGGGATTAAGAAGCTTTCTGAAGTCTAAAAATGCACATCGAGATTGCAGCTAAAGCTTATCCTTCCCTCTTTCCCTTCTCGACCTGCTTGAGTTTTGATTCTCTTTAGTTTTGTCCTCCCAACTGTGACTTGTTTTTCCATGCTTCTTGCAGGTCTGGTGTGAAACAAATTTGCGAAGATGCATCAGTGAATTTCATCGTTTTATTTGTGAGACCTGCAATAAGGCCTTCCCCATGCTTTCTGCACTCAAACTACACACACAAACCCATATAGTAGGGGATCAGGGGAGCGAAAAGCACAGATTACCGTCAAAGCCCCTGACTGATGAGAGCCCTGACCAGAAAGCCTTCATGGCAGCTCTGGGCCTCCAGTCCACCAAAGACCTCCAGCCTGGCCCCCAGGAGGAGCCCATGCTAGATGACAACCAGGCAGTACAGCTCGAAGCCCTGAAGAGCGGCCTACCTCAGGAGCCCGGCAGCACCAGCCTGCTCACTTTGTCCCCTCTTGGCGCAGCTGCCCTGGGGGGTTCTCTAACGGTCCTCCCTCCAACCAAGGAAAACATGAAGCATCTATCCCTGCAACCCTTCCAGAAGGGATTCATCATCCAGCCTGACAGTAGTATTGTTGTCAAACCCATTTCCAGCGAGTCTGCCATTGAGCTGGCAGACATCCAGCAAATCCTGAAGATGGCATCCTCAGTGCCTCCCCAGATTAGTCTTCCACCACTCTCTAAGGCCCCGGCTGCCCCCATGCAGTCTATTTTCAAACACATGCCCCCACTGAAGCCAAAGCCCCTGGTCACTCCCCGGACAGTTGTTGCCACCTCTACCCCCCCGCCCCTGATCAGTGCCCAGCAGGCCTCACCGGGCTGTATCAGCCCTAGCCTTCCCCCTCCGCCATTGAGGCTGATCAAAAACTCTGTGGAGGCAGCCTCCAACTCCCACCTGCTGCAGTCCAAGTCTGGGGCCAAGCTGAATCCATCCTCACAGCTCTTCCTGCAGCCTCGGGGAGAGGCATCAGGGCAGCCAGAAATGAAGACTCAGCTGGAGCAGGACAGCATCATCGAGGCCCTACTGCCCTTGAACATGGAGGCCAAAATCAAGCAAGAAGTGACTGAAGGGGAACTCAAGGCCATCATGGCCGGAGCCACCAGCAAGAAGACACAAGCCATGCGCAAGGTGCTCTACCCCTGCCGCTTCTGTGACCAAGTGTTTGCCTTCTCAGGCGTCTTGCGCGCCCACATCCGCTCCCACCTGGGCATCTCCCCTTATCAGTGTAACATTTGTGACTACATTGCTGCCGATAAAGCCGCCCTCATTCGGCACCTGCGCACGCACAGTGGCGAGAGGCCTTACATCTGCAAGATCTGTCACTATCCCTTCACCGTGAAGGCCAATTGTGAGCGGCACCTGAGGAAAAAACACCTCAAGGCCACCCGGAAGGATATCGAGAAGAACATCGAGTATGTGTCCAGCAATGCTGCCGAGATGGTCGACGCCTTCTGCTCTCCGGACACAGTGTGCCGCCTCTGTGGCGAGGACCTGAAGCACTACCGGGCCCTGCGCATCCACATGAGAACCCACAGTGGAGGGGCTGCGGGCTGCCACAAGGGTCGCAAGCCCTTCGAGTGCAAGGAATGTGGCACTGCCTTTTCCACCAAGCGAAACTGTGTTCACCATATCCTCAAACAGCACCTTCACGTGCAGGAGCGAGAGATCGAGAACTATGTCCTTTCAGTGGACTGTGGTGGGGGTCCTCGGGAGGCCCAGGCCCCAGAGTCCTCCATGCTACTCGAAGATGGTGGCTGTGGTGCCTATGGGGATCGAAAGCCCCTTACTGCCTTCCTGGAGCCCCAGAATGGATTCCTTCGTGGGGCTACTCAGCAGCCCCTGCCTCCCCACATCTCCATCAAGCTGGAACCTACAAGCAACTTCTCAATGGACTTCAATGAGCCTCTTGACTTCTCACAGAAAGGAAAGGGCTTGGCCTTGGTCCAAGTGAAGCAAGAGAACTCCTCTTTCCTTGGTTCCTCTCCTTATGACTGTTCCATGGAACCCATTGATCTGTCCATCCCCAAGAGCCTTCGGCGGGATAAGGATACAACAGTGCCAGGTGAAGCCAAAAAGCAAGAGCCAGGACCCAGCTGTAGTGACCAGCTCTATGCCTGTCCACCACCTTGCCCCACCCTGCCCGTGACTTTTGGAGCCAATGGGAGTTTGGAGAAGCCAGCTGTGACAACAGCAGCGACTGCCACTGCCACTACCAATCTTCCACATCCTGCCCAGCCCCTTCAGGCACCCCTCCACCTTGCTGTCCCAATCATCTCCCCAGCTCTCCTGAGCAATTCGGCCCTGCTGCGCCCTCTTCGGCCCAAGCCGCCCCCACTCTTGCCAAAGCCCCCTGTGACAAAGGAGCTGCCTCCTCTGGCTTCCATTGCCCAGATAATCTCATCCGTGTCGTCGGCCCCTGCCTTGTTGAAAACTGAGGTTTCAGATCCTACACCTAAGACCACCAACAATCCCATGGCCCCTGAGAAGCTAGGAGGCACAAAGCAGAAGACTGCAGCCATTGCCACCACAGGCAGCCCCAAAGAGCCCAGTGACCCATCTCTCCAAGCCAGCAGTCCTGGTGCTTCCTCTTCCATGGAGCAGGGGTCAACTGGTCTGTCAAAGAAGAGGGGTCGAAAGAGGGGGACCAAGAACCGGCCCAAGACAAACAGTGGAAGTGTGGATTTGGAGTCCAGTGGAGAGTTTGCCAGCATCGAGAAGATGTTGGCCACCACAGATACCAACAAGTTTAGTCCATTCCTCCAGTCTGCTGAAGATGATGTCAAAGAGGAATCCATGCCTACTGACCAGAATGGACCTAGTGATGATGAGCTGGATGGTCCTGAAGACAAGCTCCTTAGGGGGAAGCGGAATTCATACTCTACCTGCCTACAAAAGATTAGCTGTCCCTACTGTCCCCGAGTGTTTCCATGGGCCAGTTCCCTCCAGCGACACATGCTTACACACACTGGTAAGAGCATTCTATCTATCTATCCATCTGTTTTCCTCAGCCCAACCCTGGGCCACCAAAGGATAGTATCTTAACATTTTATGAGGAGCTGAGGCAAACATAATCTATAAATACCTCTCCTTCCCCGTAAGGGAAGCCTTGGGCAATATTGGAGCATGATCCTATCTGTGACTGTTCTCCCCCTTTTCCAAATCCTCAATTCCTCTCTCCTACATTCTAAAAAATTAGGCATTTGCTCATCCTATTTTCCTCAGGGTTGTTTTTAGGCTGTGACCACATTTCTTCCCTTAGGTCCAACACCTTCCAGTTCTGTTCTTGCTGATGTGATATGCTAAATTCTTATCAAAGTACTGGAAGGTGAAAATAATTGCACACTAATCTTCAATATCTCCTTTCTGATTTGCCTGAATTCCTCCTTTGAAAATTTATTGATGTTAATTACTTGAGTTAAATAAGGAGACCTTATAGTAAGGTGTTGAAGCATGCTTAACTCTGTGCATTGATAGGAGACATTGTGTCTTAGCTTCCTTTACCAGGAAGCCTTTTGGTTTCCAGCAGCAAGTTAAGCTTTCTTTTTTACCACACTATACCCTTTGGTTATCTTAGGAATGTATTGCCAGATTTTGTTTGGACACCACAAATTTCTACCAAGAAAAGAATTTGATGATCATTAACAGAAAGGAAGGTTGTGATCTTGAAGTCTGACAGGATGGTATGAATTGTAGACTATTGTATTTTACCCGCTGGGTTGCCTCTCCATATTGACTTTATTCAGATCATTCCCATTATTCTTGGCCTTTTCTCTCTTCCTTCAAGTCTTCATGCTCCTGAATTTTTTTATCCATCATTTTCATTATGATTCAGAAATACTCTGTTTTACATTTGTGTGCCTTAGCTTGTTATTAATGAGAAATTTTTAGTGAGCCATGGTTAATCTTCCAAATGCCAAGAAAGAGTGAAACTTCTTATTCCATAAAAAGTACCTTGTGTGTCACTTAAAAGAAAGAAGACAAAGGGCTGATACTTAGTTTCTTGTAGTGTGGAGTAAAAAGAAAATTAATTTCCCAGTATTATTTGAAAGAACTTTTAAAAGTGTGTTTCAGGTTGCTCTTGAAAAAGTAAACTTAAGGTGCATCTGGAATCCAAAGTTCAGCTCTGAATTGTTGCGGGTGAAGGGGCTATCCCTGCCTTTGAGACAATTCAGTCTCAGGAGTCCTGTGATAGAATGAGTGATTGCTGAGTGAATGGGGATCCAGCAATGGCTTGGGATTAGAGGTGAATCCACACCCTTGTTGCTGTTGAGAAGAGGCTTATTCAGGAGGTATTGTCTTTGAAGGGGAGAAGGGAGTTCAGTGGAGAGAGAATGATGATGAGAGTAGTAGGAAAATGATAGAGAAACTTTTTTTTTTTTTTTTGGAAGGGGGAGGGCAGGGCAGTTGGGGTTAAGTGACTTGCTAGTTTTGTGTTAAGTGTCTGAACTCAGGTGCTCCGGACTCTAGGGCAGGTGCTGCGCCACCTAGCTGCCCCGATAGGGAATTCTCGTAAGAGTGGAAAGAGTCTTTGGTTGATATCAGGGAAGAGGGGGAGGTGAAGTCTGATGGAGCAGGGGCCGGGTAGAAAAGGCAGTAACTTGGGAGGGGAGTAGAAAGGCATCATGGTGGTCGGTTGTAGTAGGAGGAGAGTGTTAGGGTGTTGCAGAAAGGGCACAGTAGCCCTAGGTCCGAGTTTCACCAGATGTACTCGTTGCCCTGTTTGTTACTTCCTACAAGTTACATCATCTTCCTAAATCTCACTTTACCCATAAAAGAGGAACCGCTATCCACCAACTCCCTGCCTCACAGGACTCTTTAGGTAACTCTTTAGGATCCAAGTAAGTAAAGCATTCTAGGATCGTGAGGAGGAAGAGATCTTTGCTGGAATATTGAAGGTGAACGAAATAGGGGTGAAGATGAAGAGGAGGTTGGGGGATAGGGGCCAGGGAGTAAAACAGACTGTTCGGTGCTGTGGACAGTGGCCGTATTGCTTCCTGGATGGAAATATTTTCCATCTATTCGTGTTCCGTTCTTGGAATTTATACCAGCCATTCATTGGCATTTTTCTCTCTTTGTTGGGTTGAAGTGCCTCAGGTCTGGGCCACTAGCATTGAGACATTAGGAGAATCTGTCAGTCTAGCGCTCTCTGGTGGGAATGTGTGGTACTTAAAGGTATCCAGGTTCATTATGAAGGTTGCCACTGAATTTGGGTTATTTTTAACTTTCCATTGGAAGGAGTTTGTCTGACAAAGTAAAACGAGTTCCATTGAAGAGTTCCATTTAGGAGTGATAAGGTGAGAGGTATTAAATGCCGTATGATCAGTACTGAAGTCTTGCCATCATCTTATCACCTGTACAGTTTATTGAGAAGCGGGTCTTTCAGAGAAGCAAGTTTCCACATTTCATGAGGCCGATTGCTGCACTGCTCTAAATACTTAATTCGGTTTCTGGATGGGCATTTGTTCTTCATCTTTCTCTTCCCTTTTCCCCACTGTCAAAGTCAAATACCCCCACATCTGATGGGTTCCTTCTGTGTCACCTGTCTCCAACTAAGAATCTTTTGCTTGGTGTAGGTATTCAAAAATATTTCCTTGTGCAAGTTATTTTACCTTTGGCTGTTCTTCTGTAGGCAAACTGATGTTATCCAGAGATACTACAGCAGCCAGTATCTCCTTTCAGGAGTTTTGCTAATGTCTCTGCAGGTGCAAGTTACCTGTCCTTACTTGCCTATAAAGGTGTGAATCAAGTTTGGTTTCGATTGTTTGGCTCTAGATGCCAAAATGTCACCTCGGCTTAAAATGAGTCGGTGATTACACAGAAAGACGTAGGATCACCAATTTAGAATTGAATGAGAGCTTAAAGGCCATCAAGCCCAATCTTCTTTTAGAGATGGGGAAACAGACACAGAGACATTAAAGGAAACATTTATGATGTTCTTTTCTTGATATATACAGTATGTATGTTGTGTGTGTGTGTGTGTGTGTGTGTGTGTGTGTACATTTAAATTTATATAGCCTGTTATAACTCTCTTGTGTCTCCTTTAAAATCCACCCATAAAGTTTAATATATGTGTAATGACCACACTGATTAAAAGCTTCCAGAGGTTCCCTGTTACCTAAAGAAAAAAAATACAAGTTCTTCCCTCTGGGACTCAAGTCTTTTCTGGAAAACCCTTCCAACTTTATTTCATGCAGCTTTTCATTCTTCTCTATATGTACTTGGTGCATTTACATAGACTTTTTCCAGGTCTGTGATTGACTCCTGCCATATTTCTTTCTGCCCATGGAAATCTTTTCCTTCCTCAGAGGCTTCCTTTTCTGTGGTGTCTTCCCTGATGTCCATCCATACACATCCCCTTCCATCCCCTAGTGGAAGATATTTTTCTGTCTTCAATCTTAGTTACCTTTTTCATTCTCATTTGTATTGTACTTATATACACATCTTGTCCCTTTACAACTTTTAGTTAAGAACAAGCTTAATATGTTTTCATGATTTCTTTGTTGATTCCTTTGTGACTTGTACATTGTGGATCAGAGGTGTCAGACTCCCTGCTGGCAGCAGATTGTACATGGCCCATAGGGATACATTTCTGTTGGGGTTTGACACTCCTGGCCTAGAAATTTAATAAACATTTGTTGGAGGTGAAATGTTCTGATTAGTCCATAGCATCCTCACAGCTTTTCATGTGATTCAGACTCTGAGCATTCATAGTTGGTAATGTTCTCCACAGGCAGAAAAGTCTCCAGTCAGTGATGATCTAGTCCATGTTTTGGGGAGGGATCACAAATGGTGACAACCAAATTTCCCAGTCCCCCAGATGAATTGCTCTCATCAAGATGTATAGTTCTTACTATACTCTATATGAATATACACAGGTTACATTCTCATCAAAGTGTTCTCCAAATCTATGGTTTAAAGGCAGAACGAACAGTATGAATCATCATAGCCTTCATGAACTAGTCATGTATATACTCATTTGTGTTAGAGTTTAAACCTATATGATGAGAACTTTGCTGAGATTGGTTTTTAATTGTATATAGTTCCAAAATATAAACTGAATTTTAGTACCAAGCCAAAGGATCAGCATAGATTCATAGGAAATGAAGCTGGAAGGAATTTTAGAGGTCTTCTAATCCACTACCCTCATTTTGGAGAGGAGGAAACTGAAGCTTAGAGAGGAAGTTGACTTTCCCAAGGTCACAGATAGTATGTACAGGAGCAAGGATCAAGGGTTCTTTAGAAAGTGCTGTTCATAATCTTTTATTTAATAATTTTCAATATATGATACAACTACAATAATAAAATAATATTTAACTTATTATTTCTATAACTTGCAGTGTACTTGACATTTTATTATCTCAATTTTTAAGCTTCTAGCTTTATTTGTCATTATATTTAGAATATCCTGGCTTCTTGATGGGGGAAATTCTAATCCTTCAATACTTAAAGATCAACCTTTCTAGTATATATACTTAAGTCCCTTTGCTAGCCATGAAAGAAGCACACATGTGTGGGTGGGTGGGGGTGTGTACAGTACATCTATACACATAGCAGTTTTGCTCTAATTTGTAATATCATCAAGATAGAAAGTTCCCTTTGCATAGAGAACAACAGCTATTCTATAACTTAGTCTTAGAAGCACCAAATCATTAAAAGGCTTGTCCAGGGTCATCAGTACTTTCAAATGTAGGAATTGATTCCAAAGAACACTTCTGTCCACTCTCCCTTCTGCCTTTTAGAAATTAGCATTGTTTTTCAGTCAAACCAATAGCCAAGTTTGTGCAGATTATTGCATTATATTGACAGTACCTCTCTTGAAGCAGTCCTTTGCCCCCTCCTGGCCCCTTAATGCAAATACATGGTATCTATTTTTCTCCCTGTCATCGTCAAGATGTTCATGGCAAGGAAAACATGGTGTCTTCATGGCCTAAGGACCAGGAACCAGTGCCTCCTTTAGCAGTCAGGAAGCAAGTGACTAGGCTTATTTGCCCTTTTAAAAATAATTTTTAAAACCCTACCTACCAGTCTTTCCATAACTGGCCTCTTCTTTCACTTTTCCAGTTCAACAATTTGCCATCCATGATGGTTACAGGGCCATCATTTGCCTCTTTTCTTCTGCTCCTGCATCCTAATTTATTTCATACTAGAGCCTGAATACAAGGAGTAACATTTTTGGAGCAGAAGAATTGCAGAATATTTCAGCAACAGATAGTGTTTTACACAGGCAGCTCATAGTAGAGAGAGATCTGGGTTCAGTCCCTACTTCTGACACATGATAACTAGGCGACCAAGTCCCCTGCCTGCCTGGGAGGTGGAGGGAGAGTATTCACGAGGAGTCCTGATAGCTCAGAGCTGTACTCGAAGATGATTTTGTACCACTTTATATTCCAAGAAAGGTTCTACACAGTCCAAGCATTTAGAAGGATGTTTCATCCCTAACTGGTGGTTTCAAGGAAAGCTTCCTGAAAAAAGTGGTCTCTGAATTGGTTCATAAAAGAAGAGAAATATGACTCAGACATCTTGCTAGCTATTGTGTGTATATATACATATATGTGTGTGTGTATGTATATATATATATATAGTATATGTAATATATATATTGTGTGTATATACATATATACACACAATATATATATATATATATATTGCTAGCCATTCACTTTTTGAATTTTGAAGAAATCACCTCAATTTCCTCAACTGTAAAGTAGGATAATAATAGTACCTATCTTCCAGGGTTGGGATTGTTGGGAGGATTAAATATGTGTTAAGTATGTTATAGTACATGTTAAGTATATTGTGTGTAGTTTGCCTGACACTTAATAGATACTTAATAAATTCTTCCTGACCTTTTCCAGCTATATGTCTACATAGGGAGGTAGAAGAAAGTGACTAGTCTATTGACTACACAGAGAAGGGAGCGCTAGTAGAATGTTTACATTTTAAAGGAAAACATGTTTTAAAAAGGCCACATGAGCTCCTTAACTCCCAGATTTTTTTTTTTAATTTAAATTTTAATTCATTTTTGTTTAGGCCTCTGGTTAGGGACCTCACAGTCTGGAGACTCTTCAGTGATAGGCAACTCCTCTGTAACTTTTTGTTATGGAATTATCTTTATTATTTAAAAAAATACAGAAATAAGAATACTTGGTCTAGTTTGTATAATTTAATAAACTAATAGTTGACATTATCTGTTTACCTTGTAAGACTTAGTTTTTTATCAGTGTTGAGGTTTATGGAAAAAACACCTGTGGACAAATAGGATTTTTCCCATTTAGCATTCATTCAGCAACACTGGAGTTTGTGGGGAAAACATATGTTGAATTAGCATTTTCAGCAAATTGACTTTTTTACATATTGCTTTTGAGCTTTGATTATTTGGTCTACCTAGATTTTTTTTTAACTTAAAAGCAGTGACTTTGGGGCAGCTAGGTGGCACAGTGAGTAGAGCGCCAGCCCTGGAGTTAGAAGGACCTGAGTTCAGATCCTACCTCAGACACTTAACACACACAAACAAAAAACCTAGCCATGTGACCTTGGGCAAGTTACTTAACCCCAATTGCCCTCCAAAAAGAAAAAAAAAGCAGTGACTTTGCTCTAAAATATAGAAAGTATAATTTTAAAGTCTTTTCAGTGGTATATTGTCAAAAGGGGAAAAAGTATTTTAAGAGAGGAAAATATAAAAACAAAAGCGATTGGTCAGTGGTTTTGTTTTTATGAAAGCAGTTGTTTTTACTAATCTCTCTGCTTGGCTTTGTGGTATTGTTTTCTACTTGACATCATTTGTCATTTTTTCTTTGGTTGTTTGTTTTTGTTTTTGTTTTTTAATGTGTCCTTGGTCATTGGTAATTCTTCTCCTGACAGTCACAAGGAACTGAAAACCTAGATTGATTTGATTGAAGATAGATAGCAAGTATTATAGTGTTTTATACAAAAGTATCATAAAACACCTACTGAACTTAAAAAAACTCTGCAGCATTCTGGTTTCATTTAAGAGCTAGTGGAGGCCTTATGATTTTAATGAAAATTCAGGTAATCCTAGCCTTTTCCCCCTCCCCCTACCATTGGCTAGGTTGTAGAGAGGGAGGGAGGGAAGGAAGGAGATAATGAACCAGGTGGTTTCAGAAAAACCTGGTAAGACTCATGCAAAGTGAAGTGAGTAGAACCTGGATATACTATACTGTTACAATACTGTAAAGCTGGTCAGCTGTGAATGACCTAGCTAACTCTGATCAAGACAGTGATCCAGGACAATTCACAGTAACAACAAAGGATTCGTGATGAAAAATGCTATCCACATTTAGAGAGAGAACTGATGAACTCAGAGCGCAGATTGATGCATACGTCTTTTATTTTGGGGGGGTTTGTGTGTGGGGTTTTTTTGGAGGGCAGTTGGAGTTAAGTAACTCTTGTCCAAGGTCACACAGCAAGTTTTTGTGTGTATGTATTAAGTGTCCGGGTCCAAACTCAGGTCCTCCTGGCTTCAGGGCCGGGTGCTCTATACTCACTGCACCACCTAGCTGCCCCTTGTGTGTTTTCTTTTGCAACTTGGCTGATATGGAAATATGTTTTGCATGACTTCACATTTTTAATTGTAATCAAATTGCTTGCATTCTAAGGAGTGAGGGGCAGAAGGAAGGAAAGGATTTAGGACTCAAATTTTTTAATGATTGTTGAAAATGTCTTAAACATAATTGGGACCTAATTAGCAAATTAATAAAAATAATTTTTAAAAAAGATGAGTAGCCTCAGCTGTCCCTGCCCCTTATCTGAGTGACTGACCTCTGACTTAGATACATGGGACTCTGTCACTCTGGCTCCATGAGCTGTATAAACTGTGCAAACAGGGCATTTCCAAGAGATCTTGCAGAGTCTGAGCTTCTGTTTGTTAAGGAAGGAGTCACTTCTTAATCCAAAACTATGGGTAAAGACAAAGGTTCCCTGTGTTTTTCGTGTCAAGAAAAGGGATGCAAAAAGACCTTTGTGCTTTGTACTTGAATTGTACACTGGTTCCAGCAATGCCAAGGCTATGGGACAAAAGGCATTGGGGCTGCAGCTGTTAAAATCTTCACATTTGTTACCGAGATAGATGAAACTTTTCACTCTTGGCAATTTGGGGACTGTGACCTTAGAAGTTAGTCACCACCACAACCAAAAGCCCACCTTGGCTTTCCCACTCCGGTTCTTTTTTATTCTTCTCCCTACCCCATACACACAGACAAGTATTAGCACATGGACAGTTATGTCACCAGGACCTTGACGTGGAGTTTGATAAACTGTGTTTACAATATTTAAAAAATCCAAATAACCTGAACATTTTAAGCCAGACATAAATGACTGGTGGGAATAACCTGTTTCTTTCAGCAACATATTTTGGGGATTTAAAACAAAACAAAATTGGATAAGAAAGGGCAGGACTTGAAGTAGGATTTACCAGGAATTTTCCCCAGTCGGCAGAGGGATCTCTCCTAGGGGCCATTATTTTGGAAACACAAGTATATCAAATAGAGTAAATGTCACACTCTCAACAATGCAGATCCAGCAGATATTATTACTTAACTTTTTGAGAGCAAGGATATCAGTCTTCTAATTCACTTGAAAGGGCAGCATTTCTTTGCTCCCTGTCTTCACTTCCTCTTGAAGGGCTGTTCTGCATGAGCAGGGGTGTCAAGGGCATGGAACAAGGTGGTTTGTCTACTTCCTGTTTGGTCTTCTGAGTGAGCTGCCAGAGGCATCTCTGGGGCCAGAGAATCCTTGGTGTCTTAAAGGGGCTCAGAATATTTTTGTCCTCTCTGATTGCAAGTGACTATTCATTCACCTTTCCTCCTGTATCTTCATTCTCTAGTTGTAGAAAAATGTCTTACAGTCCATTTATCCTGTGGAAAGAGAATCTTTTTTTCTGTTTTTGCTTGATTTAAAAATTCCTTACAGTATTTAATTCAATTGCATTTATTCTTTATGATTTGAAGTAACATTCTGTTGTTTTGCTAGTTAAATGTTAATTTCCTACAGTTACATGATAATTTCCAAGTAAGTTTTCTGTGCAGTAGCATGTGGGAGTTAACCGGCCAACTAGTTTTTGGAGTCCAGCAGTCCTGCGTTCCTATCTCTGGCATACATTGTTCAATATTATGAAGAATAAAAGCATGCTTTGCTCTGTTTTTGAGACATATTAGATGTTTCATTGTTTTTTAAAAGCTTACTGACATTCAACCAAAATAAGAGGGATGGGGGGACAACTACCAGTATTGCCCAGCAAAATAAAGTAGCTCTTACCTTTCATTAGAAAGTCAGATAAATCTATCTTTTTTCCTGCTTCAGGTCAGAAGCCCTACCCTTGTCAAAAATGCGACGCCTTCTTTTCTACCAAATCTAACTGTGAACGGCACCAATTGCGCAAACACGGAGTTGCCAACTGCTCCCTGAGAAGAAACGGGCTTATCCCCCAGTCAAAAGAAAGTGATGTTGGATCTCATGATAGCACAGGTAGTTCTTTCAGGTTATTCAGAGTAAAGAAAGAAAGAAAAAAACATTCATGTGCTTATGGCTAAGGTGTTTAGAGAAAGCCACCAACCAATCCACGTTACACTGGGGCTGGTTGTCAGGGGCCTAAGAGATACCAGGTCAGGAGAGTATACGCTGCTGAGACGGCCAGAGCCAGACCCTGTCCTGAACAAGTATGAGGAGTGGCCTGGTAGCCAGGGCATGTTTGGAAATGCTTTCTCAACTTCCTTTTATGATTTTTTTCAATGCCCTTGCCAGTGGCAGTGCTACAGGCATTTGAGAGAGAGATTTTATATAGCTCATGAAAGAAGGTGTAAAATATTTGTTTCTGGTTTTTTTGCCCATGTAGATAAAAAATAGAGGTGTTTAACTCTGGCCTAAATGGCTTGTGTTCTTTAACTTAAGGGCCTTGCTATCTAGCTCATCAATGTTCCACATCTTTTAGGATGAATAAGGTCACCCTGCATTGGAAGGGTCAATACTATGGTCAGAACCTGCAAACTGAGGGATGCTTAAGCTTCTTGGCCAAGTGGGGTAAAAGTTTGGGGTTTTTTTCCCCCAGAACTTTCTTACCCATGCAAAACTGTAGTTATTTTAGAGCACTCTGCATGTCCTTTCTTCCTTAATCACATTTCTGCTCTACCTGAACAAGGTGTCTGACGCTGCCCTGTGCTTCCTTCTTCCAGCCCTTCCCTGAGCAATTACTGGCTGCTGCAGTTTCTAGCCCTTTAGCTTGCTTGCCCATAGTCTTCCCTGTTTACTTATGTCCTTGGTTCACCACACATATACTTTCCTCCTCTCTGCTCCTCACCTCCCACCAAGAGTTGGTACAGATTTGCTCAGTGAATATGACTGGTTATTGTTTAGTAACAATATTGGTTTTATTTTGTATTGTAAGAACTGGACATAAGTCTTCTGACTATTTTAGCAATGCAATCCTTTGACATTTGACCTTTTGGGAATATGGGAGGAAATCTGGGAGTTCACCTTCCTGTAAAATTTATTGATTTTTAGTAGTAATTGCAGCCTTGGGACTCTGACAGTCCTTGACTTTTCTTGCTCTGACTGGGCAGGAAGGTTTGAATGTTGGTTGGGGTTGGAAGCATAGTATTCATACTAATTAAGTGCCCATAGGATGTACAGCAGGCCAGACCAGCCTGGTCCTTCCTAGAAACCGCTAACAGTCTTAATCAGTTGGTAAGAGGTGGAGAAGAAGGGGCCCCATTTCTTAGTCAGCATTTTCTGTTTTCTTGGGAGATGTTATGGAGATGATTGAGTCAGAAATAACTCTTTCTTCCTTATTCTTTCCAAATATAATGCAAATATGAACAATTAAGGAAAAGGCAAGTAGAATCTTGGGCTCTGTTACATAGTTCCCACTGCCCTTTCCTGAGTGAATTTTACTGTGTAAATAAAGTATTGTAGGTTTAGAATTTCTAATTATTTAAATGCTATATAGGCATAATGCCTTTTATCCTATCTTTACTTCCATTCACATTTTTAAAAGTTAATCTAGGGGCGGCTAGGTGGAGCAGTGAGTAGAGTGTCCTGGAGTCAGAAGGACGAGAGTTCGGATCCGACCTCAGATACTTAACGCACACACAAATAAAAACCTAGCCGTGTGACCTTGGGCAAGTTATTTAACCCCAATTGCCCTCAAAAAAGCCAAAAAAAAAAAAAGTTGATCTAAAGTTTAATTAGCAAATTTTAAGGTTGGTTTTTAAGTTGGATTGTGTACAAGTTTTATGTTTCTAAAATTTTCCACCCAAAGCATGTTTATCCTTTTATCTGACAGCACCCCTTTAAAACTATGAACTTGAGATGGACTTGGGGAAGCCAATAAAGAGAAAATATGTATCTGCTTTAATAGTGATAATCATCTATATCATGAAAGATAATTGAGATTTAAGGTTAGGAGAAGGAAAGGAGGTCTGGGAAGTAGAATTCAGAGGTTCCACAAAGGATATTAAAAGCAAGGTGATGGCAATGAAAGAGATTCTTTCTCTGGATTCCCATCAAGTGGAACTTTAGAAAAACCCTACAAGATGTAACAGTAGGAAAGGCTTAAGGATTTCTATACTGCCTATTGTCTGCATTATCAAATAGATCATTTTTCTGAATTTCCAAAATATGCATTTTATTAGTTGAGTTTAAGCTTTGCTGTAATATAAGACCAATAAGCAGATGTTTAACGTCTAAGTCTTCTCCCACTTCTGCCTCCCATCTCCCCTTTAATGAAAATGGAAATAACAACAGTAATAAAACTTTGGAAAAGATAACTTTAAATGATTAGGCAAAGTCAGAGTTAAACAGAAACTTGGGTTTGAGTTTACTCTCAGGAGTCAGTGGTCTTTCTCTGACATACTGTGACAGTATCAGTGTCAGCACTGGAGTGACTGACGACATTCAGATGCACACCCTGCTAGTCAGTGTTTAAAAATTCTGAGATCTGTGAACAGGAAGCTTATTTTCCTTCACTGATAGACTGATTCCCCTACTGTTTCCCTGAGGTAAGTTTAGCATTCTCAAGCAGGAAATGTGTGTTTTTGTTCTTTTTTTTTTTAAGAACTTGAGCGAATTGGGTGAAGTATAGAAACGATGAACTTTCTTATTAAAAATTTCATTCCTGAGAAGACAAGCTATATAGAATAGTTAAGTTGTCCTGGTATTAAATGAGGAACTTATTTATAGTAAACAGCAGAAATTTAGAAAAAAATTGGAAGTGCCTCCAAAAGTCTCCTTTGCTTCACATTATGAGTAACTATAGATTTATCCTCGCACAGTTAATAGATATGTGAAAATCACTGTAAAAGGGAAGGAATGGCTCATGAATTTTTCATTCTCATCACAACAGACTAGGTCATAAGCAATACAGGATATGAAGTTATGGATACAGGATATGAGTTACCAAGCTAAAGTGACTTTAGAGAAAAATGTTTTCTTTTTTAGAGATATGGTTATGGAGGACTTGAAATTGATTTCTAATATTTTAAAGCAACTTTTCAATTAAATAAAATATAATGTACCACGGTCCTATGCTAAGGACTGGGGCTAAAAAACTCAAACTTAGAGTCTCTTAGGGAAGATGACAACTAGGTGTTATAAGTTATAAAATATACTGACACTTAACTGGTGATTTCTTTGTTTTGTGATTTTAAGTGAGGCATTGCAGCAGAATTTGATTGCTAAACTATTCAGAGAAGACTAGATATTTGGAAAGTAGGGAAGATTAAATGTGATCAGTTGAATACTTATTAAAATAATTTTGGTTGCTTAGACTCACAAAATGACCTTAAGAGGATTAGTTTTAGCTACTCTGCTATAAAACATTCCTACTTAGTCTAAGTTTTATTTTAGTGGGTATTATCTGGAGTTTTAGAATATTTAGAGGACACTAAAATAATTATCCATGATGATAGAATGACACAAATGAGAATTACCCAGGAGTTATTAATCTTTGATTCTAGAATCTTTTATTGTTTACAGAAGATTCCCTTAAAAAAATTGGGGGGGGGAGCGGCAGGAGAGGAAATGGTAATGATAAGATAATAAGCATGATAAATAGAAGAATTAATCTGAAAAAAGCATCAGTGACAATAGGAAATAAGAGCCTAGACATATTATAATTGAGAGAAGAAAAGTAGCCTGAGCTTAGAAATAGCATTTAAAAAGTCACAGTCGTATAACCTGTAGGAAAGGTAAATAGTTTAGAGTTGAGCATAGAGGAATTTGGGGGGGGGGGATATTGAATTACAAAATTTAAAATGTTTCCTCATATGTTTTAAATATAGGGGAGCTTCTTTGATCAGTCAGTATGACTTACATTGATTTATGTGTACAGATGAAAACACTGACCTGGGCCAGGGTAATCATACATTAGAATTAGAATCATTCTCAAAATATTATATATACGACAATACATTCCCGATAGAAGACATTCAGAATTCTCCCCCAAAATGGAGGTTCCCATAAAGCTTAGCAAGAAAAGAATAGAGTAAAATGGAAAGCCAGTCATATTTAATTGATAGGATTTTCAGAAAGTCATACTTCGGGGCGGCTAGGTGGCGCAGTGAGTAGAGTGTTGGCCCTGGAGTCAGAAGGACCTGAGTTCAGATCCGGCCTCCGACACTTAATGCACACACAAGCAAAAACCTAGCCGTGTGACCTTGGGCAAGTTACTTAACCCCAATTGCCCTCTAAAAAGCAAAAAAAAAAAAAAAAGAAAGAAAGTCATACTTCGATTTTCCTTAGTCCATGTAGGAGATTGGAAGTCCATGTGACGGCTGACTTTAAACTGCCTGGATTCTAAGGCTAAGTGGAAGTGTGTTGAACATAGTAAGCCCTTGATACCTATTTGTAGAATTAATAATTGTGTGTCCTTAGAAATATGAAAATCCCTGAAGTACAAGGAAGGAATGGCTCACAAATTTTTCATTCTCATCACAACAGACTGGGTCATAAGCAATATAGGATATGAAATTTAAAAGAATGAAAGCTATGTGTTTAATTGTAATATTTACAGCATCCTTTCATAATCTACTCATATAAAAATTCTCAATTATAAAGCATAATTGGCCAGTTCTGTGATAATGCTTTGGAATTTGTGTTACTCAGCTGCAGGGAGCTTTGAGGAAGAAAGTACAATTTAGAATCAAAATACATAATTACAGTTCTTGGCATTTTGATGTTTTTACGTTTTAACACCATTTAAAACTGTTAAACCCTCATATTGACGAAGGAAAACCTATAAGATATTTAGCGTTTTAAGAGACTGTAATTTAGTTTATTTGACTGCCGAGAATTTATCTAAGTCTTTATCTCAGCAGTTTGTAAAATCTGACAGTGCTTTAACTGAGCTATTAGTAGTTTAGCTAAATAATCTATATTAAGCAATTCTCAGTGTTTTTACTTCTGTGTTATAGATGCTAGAATGAGTAATTTGATAATAAACAGCACAGTTAACTGTGGCAGGTGGTGCTGTGTCTTTGCTGTTACTATCACCTCTTTAGTGAAGCAGTAACAACCCTGATAGTAATGATAGCAATTAGCATTTCCGTAGCACCAACTATGTGCTATATACCCCACCCTGTGCTAAGCACTTTACGTGTATTACCACAGTTGTCCTCATAACTACTTTAGGAGGCAGGTGCTTTCATCCCCATTTTGCAGCTGAGGAGGCTAAGGTAAACAGGTTAAATGACTTTCCCAGGATCATGTAGCTAGTAAGTTTTTGAGGTGAGTTTTGAACTTTGGGCTTCTGGCCCCAGGCCCAAAGCTCTTTCTACTGTGTCACCGAGCTGCTCCAGAATAAAATGTATTAAACTGCTTTCATCAAGGCTATTTACAAATATGGTTGACATCCAGCGCTGTTTAGTTCATATTGTATATACGATTAGAAATAGATACAGACACATGGCCTCCAAAATTGTATAGCGGCCCCAGCCAGAAGCCTCATAAAAATTTCAGGATCTTTGTTTTTCTATGTGCCTCACTAAACCACTCTTCCAGCATCTTCTGCTTCCTTATTCCAGTCAAGTCTTTCCCTCCCCCCCTTTCACATGACAAAATGATTATCACAATAATCCAGAATATTTCCAGTATTTTTATTCTTGGGTGACTTATGGCGCACATTGCCTAAGTGTGTTTCTAAAACCAATGAGAAATGTTTTTCAGAGGCACTGCTGTCTCCTTTTATCTCTGAGATATTTTACAATGGGATTTGGTCATTTAGAGTGCCTTGTAGATACATGCTGGACGTTCATTTTTGTGACATTCTTATGCAAATGTGTATTTGAGCATTTTGGAGGATGGGAGAAGAGGATTTGTGTATGTTTGTGCATGCATGCTTGAGTCAATGGAATGCTTAGTTAAGCACCTTAAACTCCACTTACTAAGTAACCCCAAAGCTGTGACTGTCCTGAATGCACAAAGCTCTCCTTTCTTACAGATCCACTATCTCTGTCTTCATTGAGTTACTCACACCTTCCTTGTTTTTCCACCTTTGGGAGCCAGGCTTCCTAAGTGAAGCAGTGTTGGGAGTTGTGAGTGCCAGGAGTGGAGAAGCAGCAGTTACCCTGAGAAGACAGGACAGTTTGTGTAGAAATACTGACTAATCTGCCTTCCTTGTCAGACTAACTGAAAATGAAGCTTACCTGGCCTTGAAGAACTGACATGCTTTGGCCCTCAGTGGATCAGCAGAAGTGGACTAGGGCCAAGGAAAGAAAATAGCCTTACTGGGGCTTTGGGTTGGTCGGTGAGTGCCAGCTGTGGCCCCCAGGGCCCTGGCAAAGGGATCTTGACTTGGCGTGTGTTTTCACTGAAACTCTTCCTTCTGTGTTTTTCCATACAGATAGCCAGTCGGACCCAGAGATCCCAGTTATAGGCAATGAAGTGCTTGATCTCACCTCCAGAGAAAAAGAGCAGCAGCAGTCCGAGGATGCTCCTGAACACAGCCAGGAAACAGAAGGCCATCCCACAGAAGAGGTGAAGGAGGAGGGAGGAGAGGATCAGCAGGATGAAGAGGAGGAAGAAGAAGAGAAAGAGGGCCTGGAAGAAAAGCAGGAGGATACAGAAGGCCTAGAGGAAGATTCTGTCAGCAACAAAAGTTTGGACCTCAACTTTGCCAGCAAGCTGATGGACTTCAAACTGGCGGAGAGTGACCCCGGAGTGCCTGGCGATGGAAGCCCTTCGGAGCAGGACAAGAAGCATTCCTGTGACATCTGTGGGAAGAGCTTCAAGTTTCCTGGAACCTTAACACGACACAAGAAAGCCCACACTCACGAAGAGCAGAAGGAGGAGAAAGCCAGTGAGGAAGAGGGCAGGAGTGCTGGCGCTGACGAGTCTTCCAGCCCCTCTGCTGCAGAGCCAGCCCTCGACCAAGATGAGAACCCAGTGGACTTGAAGGTGGTGGAATCCCCCTCGGGGGGCGAAGTCCCTGGTGGGAGGGAAAATGAGGAAAGTGAGAGCGTCTCTGAAGGGGAGGGTGCCTCGGAGAGGAAGTCCTCTGAGAAGAGCGACGATGACAAAAGACCAAAGACAAACGGGACAAAGAGCATCATCACCAAGGCCGACAAGAGGAAGAAAGTCTGCACAGTGTGTAATAAGAGATTCTGGTCCCTGCAAGACCTGACGAGACACATGCGGTCCCATACAGGTAAAGATGCTACATTGGAAGGAGAGCAAGGAACAAATCCTGGCCTCTGAAAATGTCAAATATAACCAGAAAGGGGCCCTCCCTGAGGAGGACTCAGCTTCCCCTCATCCAGGGCACTTGTGACCAGTTCCCTTTCACTGTGTTTCCTTGGAACCCTTCTTGATTAAGTAGCTGGTTCTTTGGGAAGAGCTGGCCTACCCAGCATGGAGAAGTCCAGTTCTGACCACTCCAGTTCAGGCTTTTGATTGTGTTTGCCACAGAAAGAAGACTATTCTTGTCCCTTCAATTCAGTCAGAACCATAAGCAATGGTGCTGCCAGGCTTTAAAGAGGGAAGCTGTCTGTGGCACAATGTATTGTTATTTCCCAAATCTTTGTGTGCTGTGTATTGGCATTTCACACATTTTCAATTTAAATTGCTTCTTCAGTTTCTTGATAGTGAAATGAGTTTAATTATATAGGTTTGCTGATAAGAGTCCACATTCTACAGCAATGAGATTTCTCCCTGACCCCAGTGTAAGGGGATAATGCCTTTGTGTAATAAGGATTGTTTAAAGGGTCAAATGAAATTGTGTATGTAGAGTGATTTGTCAGTTATGAAGCACGGTTTGTAAATGCCAGTTTATCATTATTCTTTTCCAGGAGCTTTATTAGCAAACTTTATTTGCTTTCTGCTCTAACTTACTATTCCATGCCCAAGGCCAGTGTTGTGGTCCAGTGCAGACTTCGGTTTAGTGTATGTGGAGGGTGAACACCTTTCTCCTTTCCCCTCCTGCATATTCCCAAACAAGTATGTTGATAGGAGTGCCAGCAAGCCCTTGTAAGGAGCTGGAAAAATTCACTGGGAAATTTCTGCCACTGTCCACTTGGGCATATAGGCTCTTTGCTTTCCTCAGTGTGGAAGTGGCTGATCTGGCCTGCTGTGACATACTGTTAGGTTTGCACCCCAGCAGGTTTTCAGGAAGTCTGCAGCAGAACATAAAATTTTGTTGTGGGGGTGTTTGTATAAGTTTGTGACCTCACTTCTCTTGGCCCTCATTACCTCTGGAGGTTTTACCATAAACCTCAAATAAATCATAGTCAGATCTAGTAAATTAGTTCTTTTGGCAAGTAGAATGAGTCCTTGATGCTTTCTATAAGCCCCAAAGATAAAGGATTCGGTTTCATAGAATCAGACTAGTTCATCTTTGCTGCATGTTGCTTTTTCTGCCTCTTCCACACGCACTCGCATTAAGATCATGCATGGTGAACTAAACCCTGGTGTTCCTGCTTGTACATGAGGAGTTTTAAAGGACTATGGAATGTGAACCTCTTCAGAGGAGATATTCTTAGGCTTCTGAGCAGGCAGTGTCCTCAGCTGCTCAGTAGGGGCTAAGAAATGCAGCTGTTCCCTTAGGAGGGCACAGAGTGTTTCCCGGAAGTACCTTATTCATTAAATGTTACTTGTAATTTCTATGCATTCTCCTTGAGCCTGTAGCATTAGTGCCCGCCCTGGGGCAGAGAAGAGGCATGTATTCCCATAGGCTTCTCAGATAGCTACATGGAGCTATTCAGTATTTATTCTCATTAAGACGTTAATCAAGAGGCCAAAGTTAAGATTGTAAGCCTGCATCGGTAAGAAGTGGGGTCAGGTAGCTCAAAGTGATAAAACATCTCCCCGTTGCTTCTTGTTTCCTACATCTCCCTTCCTAAGGCAAAGAAGGAGATTCTCTCCCAAGTTTAAATGAGGTTTTTTTTTACTCATAATATCTCTTTTCTTTATCAAAGTTTAGATGTCCAGCTGTTTACAGTGACAGATGCTTTGAGGATGCTATTCTTAGAGCAGGACTAATGTCTATGGAAATTAATTTCTTTTCTCCTTTACTCCAGGGGAAAGACCTTATAAATGTCAGACCTGTGAGCGGACCTTCACCTTGAAGCACAGCCTGGTTCGTCATCAGCGTATCCATCAGAAAGTAAAAAACACAAGGCACCATGGGAAGGAAAGTGACAAGGAAGATCGGGGTGAGGATGACAGTGAGAATGAGTCCATCCACAGTGGCAACAATCCACTCTCAGAAAATGAGGGAGACTCCACTCCAAATATGAACAGCCATTCTGCCATTACTCGAAGCCGGAGGGAGAGCTTGGCCAGTGCAGCCAAGGATTCAGGTCGTCAGGAGGAGAAATTGGGTGGAAGGGCGACTGGTGTTTGTCCAGCCGAGTCTAGCAAAAGTGCCCAGAAGCCGGCCACGGGGGCCAGCACAAAGGAGCAGGAGTCTCAGGGTAGCGAAGATTGTGAGAGCCCATCAGGCTTCATTCAGGATCTGTTGGAGATGCACAGCAAGAGGCCTCCTGCAAACCACATTCTTGCCTCTTCAGATAGTGCACCCCAACTTGTGGGAATGGAATGACTCAGGGGAAGTGACCCAGTCACCCGTCTGTCCCCAGCACATAGACTAAAGCCAGCAGAGCAAAAGTACCCCCAATCTGTAGCACACTGGATTTCCTCAGTGACTCCAGTTGTCGGGGAGTGGAAGAGAGAGGGAGAGAGGAAGAAAAGGAAGTGTGGCAGACTGACTCCAGTGCCATAGCCCTTTCAGTATAACGATGCAAGAGACTACAGGATATACTGATTCTGAGTGCCTTACTACTTTATTAAATCTTTTGGTATCATTGACCTTTTTTTTTTTTTTTTCAAAATGATTTTTAAAAAAAAATATTTTAATGAATTATTTGGAGAGGACCCTTTTCGTTTAAGCATTAATGTTACCTTTTTGTATTGGTGTGCGTGAGCCTGTTGGCGTGGAACTCTATAGTTGCCGTGTTTTGTTCTGTGAGCCGGAAATGGGGAAAAGAAACCAATGCCCTTGGATACCACAGCTAATAACTGGAAGAAAATGATGTGAATTTCGTGTATCAGAGGAAAATTTGGATGAGATGTTAATTTCTCAGAGACATTTTTGTACTTACTACATGGTGGCACTCTAATCTGGTTCCAGGTATTAAGACAAGTGGTTGATGAAGGTATTCAAAATTGGTTCAAGCCAAAACCAGGAAAGATGCTAGCTTCAACCTCATACTTGTTTCCACTCTTTTCGGCATTAGAAATGGTGTTATTGTTCAATGTTATAAGACTTTTTTTTCTGGACTGAGCATACAGAGAAGAGTTACCTTAGCAACTTTAACCTATGGAAATTATGCACAGCGGTCATGTTTGATTTTTCTTTTTTTTTTTTGCTTCAATATATGTATTATTATTATTATTGTTATTATTATTATTATTATTATTATTTTTAAATTCATCAGTTGCTAGTCTCTGCAGTCAGCAGAAACCAATGGGCAATATTTGTCCGCGGAGATCTATGATGCAGCTTTGGATCCCTGTGTAAATGTTTGATTACAGCTTTCACTAGTTCACTAGCCCTCACATTGCAGTTCTTCTACTGAACCTAAATGAACCCTTCCTTCCTTAGTGACTGGAGAAATAAAGTGGAGGCCAACAAGTAATCACCACCAGTGTACAGGGGAACATCTCAGCAGCGAGTGAGAGAGAGAGAGAGAGAAAGCAAGCATGCTCATTGGAGTATGTGTGTGCATGCAAACAAAGGCACTCCCATGGGGAGGTGGTAGAGGTAATGGGATGAGAGGGACCTCCAAGTGCATCAGGAAAGCACTGCAAAGAAAGGCAGTGATGAAATCTGTTACTCACAAATAAGGTATTCAGTCTTCCAGCTCAATGAAATGCAAGCCTTAACCCACTTTTGCTACTGTCCTGTTTGCAAAGCAAGGAAATACTACTACTGGTAATAAAATTCCAAGTGCAGTTTGGGCTGGTGCTTGAAGACAACGTGTCATTTCTGATTCCCTCTCAAGAATCTGAACCCCTAGATGCAGAGAGGAAGAATTTTCTTAGAGGTATCACCCATGTAGGCAGTGGCATTCACTGCAGTCACCAACATAGAGGGGTAGAAAAAAATGTATCCTACTGTAGCTGAGCTCAATGCTTAGCATCTTTTTTTGTCCTTCAGTCGTGACCTCTAGGACACAGAGCCAATAGTATTGCCAGGGATTCCCTGTGCCGTTCCTCCACTTGAACCTTTCTTCCTCCTCTCCCACTGCAACTACAGCTGCAGCCCTTCCCACCTCTTCTTCCTTTGTTTCCTTTCTAAGATTTCCTCTTTGGGGCCTTAAACCACCCTCCCTCATTCCCTATGTTTGTATATATATAGACACATAAGTATACTTTTTAAAAAAAATTTTTGTCCTCTTAATCCTTCACCAATTTCTGGAGGTGGAATCTTAACTGCCCAGACTTCACAAAGGAAGATAAATGTTCTTGATAATGAAAAGTGAAATGAAAAGAAAAAAGGTTGAGATAGGTGATTTAAAAAAAAAAATCTATTGGAGATGTCTGAAGCAGTTTAAAAACAAAGGTTTACTCCAGAGAAAAATCAGAACCAATGATTCCCTTTCCAACTTAAACTATAGAATCAAAATCCAATTCACACATCTTCCCTTCCTTTCACTTTACTTGTTGACATTATTGTTTGGGGTTTCTTGGGGTTTTGGTTTTTGGGTTGTTTTTTTTTTTTTTGTCGGTTTGTTTGTTTCCTTTGCAACTCTCCACACTAAACTGCGCAATATTGTGGGGGGAAAGCCATCACTAATCTCTGTGCTGCAGTGAGATGTAGCAGATCACCAGCTCCCAGCAGTGCCGCCGGGACGACAGCTAGCAATAATCACTATTGATCTAAAGCTTTACTTAGTCTTTATATTCTAGTAGATGATAAAAGTCTTGCCACATTTTTTTTTGACATTTTTATTAGTTGAATTTGAAGATTTGTTGCTGTTTGTTGGTCTCCCTCCCTTTTCCCCTTCCCACTTCCAATATTAAACTGTGAAGTTTATGTGTTTAAACTATGGGTGAATCTTAGACTTAGTTTGCATGTTCAGCTAATTTGTCTCTATACATTTTGTTTGATTCTTTTTTTTTCCTCTCAGGGCTTTTACAAAAAAAAAAATGGATCTTCTGAAATTTTTTTTGTGTCTGAGGTGCAAGTTTTTTTTGTTTTGTTTTGTTTTTTGATTAATGGACTTAATGCTAAGATAATTCAATCACTACATTAAACACTTGACTGTGAAGAAGCAAAGCAGAGAAAACTCTGTGGGGCTATTTTTTCTAATAGCTTTGGGGAGCTACATGACAGTCGAATGCCAGTTTCAGAAAGATTCATCATATTCTCTGACTCTTGTTTGTATTCTCTTTCCCTCTCTTTCTTCAAGAAGGAAGTTAATCTTAGTGATTTCAGCCCATGCATTAAACAGGAAACAATAATAAATGTGTAGAATTCATATTTTTCTAAAGGGAACTTAAAACTGCTGCTACAAGTTGTGTACAAAACTGGTCTATGCCACATGAACAGAGAATCACAAGTTTTGTTTTGGTACTTTTTATTCCTCTTTTCATTTAGTTGTACAGTACTTCCAAATTCAGAATGAAAGTTAAGCTGTTCTGTATTGAACCATCTAAGCAATAAAATGTTATATTTAAAAATCACAGGTTACCAGATTCATGAGACTCTTCTTGAAAGTTTGCCCTAATTGGGCCACCTGCTCTTTTATGTTCTAAGTCTCAGCCTCCAGCAGAGAACTGAAAGATGGGCACTGTTAAGAGACTGACATGGCCATTACCCATGTCCAAGGTTTCTCACCTTTAGGGGCCCATTCTTAAACTGGAGCACAAACACTGTTCCGTTTGTGGTGTATTTTTTAGGGAGGAATGTCAGGCTTTTGCACAAATAGCTTCCTTTGGAGGTGGTCTTTTCTAAGAGCCAGGGCTGGAGCCCTTAAAGCTTCTCTATGGAATTGTATATTTGAAATGAAACCCTTAGTCCCAGAAGCACTGAGAGTAAAATTGATTACCATCCCCACCCTCAAAGAACTTGGAGGGATCCAGAAAATAAAATTACATTAATGAATAACTTGGGACCTAGAACTGAAGCTGTGGAACTACAGTGACCAGTTCAATAATCAGAAAACTTTCACATAGACATGAGGGGGTTATCCATCCCCATCCTTTGCTCTAAGAATATCAAAATATATTTACAGAAAAGATGAAAGGTCCTCGGCTCTCCTGTAAGCATTTGGACTATCAAATAAAGGACAAGTTTTATTTCATCCAAGGGAAAATTCAAACCATAAACCTAAATCCTTAGACCTCTCTTAACTGGTGTCAACCCCTCTGCCATCTATCCCCACCTCCGACAGCCTGTATTCAGTCAATTCAGAGTTTGCTCCCATCCAAAAAATGACTTAGAGTCACCATGGTTGACTTGCCTGGGTTTGCACAGTCCACTTCCTTGTGAGATAGCAAGGAAGGAGGGTATGGTCCAGACTTGAATCTTCTATGTTGTGCTTATCTCTTCTTGCTAATTAGTAAACTCCCAAGACATCATCCACAATTTCCCATCTTGTCCCATAGGTAACCAGTCGAACTTCGTACCATTCTCTGTTCTCCAATACTCTGCTGGTCCTCTCAGTGGCCACACTGGGCCAACCTTGAATTAGCCTTACCTGCTTCTAGTGCTTATTCTGCTGGATGGAATTGGTCTCGATGAAATCATAGAGCAGCACATTGCACTACAGATATGTTTTTGAAATTTGACAAGCAAATGTTTTTACTCAACCCAAGATGATTCCCTGTCTCGCTCCACCCCTAAGGCTGTTCCCTTCCTTGCCTCCCGGTAGCTCATACTTTACTGAGAAAGGAGATGTTGGCTATAAGCAGCTAATTTTCTCCTCCTTTACACTAACATCCAATGGAACAGATTGTTTTTGCCAAGACCAGCCCCTCTACTGGTACAACTTCATCCCATCCCTTTCAGCCTTCTTCAGCAGACTTCTCCACAATCACCCATCCTCTTGCATTCCTTTAGTCTCTTGCTATTAATTCTTGCAGGCTACCAACATTCCCAAGTTTTCTCCATCCATTTACCATGAGCTCTTCCTGTTTCCTTCATCTCAAAACCTCTTTGACATCTTTCACTCTCCCTTTAGTCCCAAGAGTCGACCCTTTGCCATGCCAAGATCATCCTTGCACATCCTCAATCGTTCCCATTCTATGAATGTTAAGTGCTTCCTATTAACTCCCCCCTCCCCCCAGCCTTCAGACATGCCCAAGTCTCCATTCTTTCGGGCAGGGCTTCTTAAACTTTTTCTAATTGCAACCCCTTTTCACATTTCTTCAGCCTCAGTTGGTGTTGAGTGGAGTGACAGCATGTGCAGTGCAAAGTTGTATGACACAACATGGGCAAGCGCTGCCAGAAACGCCTCGGTTTCATTATGCATTTGATTTTTAGTTTTTGGTTGTTGGCATTCTGAAAGCATTTACTGTTGCCAATTTTTTCCCCAACCACATACGGGGTCACAACCCACAGTTTAAGAAGCTCTGCTTTAGGGAACTAGATCGTCCTTTAAAGCTATGTAATTCAGTATCTCTCTGCCCTGTCTCAAACTCCTAAAACAAGTTATTTATCCTTGCTGCTTCCACTTATTACCTCCACTTTCCTAATCCTTTGCCATCTGGTTTCTGCCTCATCAATCAACTGAAACTACTCTCCAAAGTGACCAATGGTTTCTTAATTGCCAAATCTGATGTTCTCATCCTTCTTGACCTGTCTCAAATGTCTTGACACGTGACCAGCTTCTGGGTAATCTCTCTGGGTTTTCATGAGTCTTATCCTAATTTCTCTGCTCTAGTACCTGTCCCATTATTTCTCCTTTGTTGGTTCATCTGTATTATGTTCCCTAAGTGGATGTTCCTCAAGATTTTGCTCTATGGTTTCTCATACTTGATAACCCCATCAGCCCTAATAAGTTTAACTATTGATGTCTTAAGCATTTGACTCAAGTTTTTTTGTCCAGCCCTAGTCGCTCCCTTGATTTTCAGCACCATACCAATCAGTTGCCTATTGGGCATTTCAAAACAGAAATCTTTCTCTTTCCTCCTACATCCTCTCTTTAGATTTCTATATTTCTGTCAAAGGTACCACCATCCTTTCCAGTCTTCCAAGTTTATATGGTCAGCATTTCCCTGGACTCCACTCTCATGCTGTAATCTTGCTGTTTCTAGTTTAACCCCCTCTGTCCACTGAGAACTACTGCCTCTTCCTAATTGGTAAGTCCTAGTTTGTAAAGACTTACACATCCAGATCCTAGGGCCATCTTTCTCTGCTAGTGCCTTCCCTCCCTAACCTCGTGCTTAATTTTTTTTGCATATTTTATGTTAACTATGCTATTTATTTTTATGTAGGTACTTTTCTCCCCCATTAGAATATAAGCCCCTTATGAAGAGGGATCCTTTTATTCTTTGTGCTTGAATCCTCAGCATTTGACACATTTGCTTGCTTGCTTGGTTCAAAGAACACTCCTTACACCCTATTATTACTCTCTCTCTCTCTTTTTTTTTTTTTTTGGAGGGCAATTGGGGTTAAGTAACCTGCCTAAGGTCACACAGCTAGGATTTTGTTTGTGTGTGTTGTGTCTGAGGCCACATCCGAACTCATGTCCTTCTGATTCAAGGGCTGGGGCTCTACTCATTGTGCCACCTAGCCGCCCCTGTTACTCTGTCTCTTGCACGATATTTCTCCTTCCTTTCACAGGCAAACACAGGTTGCCTGTGCCCTTTCCTCCACTTTGCAGCCCTGTCATCTTGCTTCTGATCTTATTATTCTCTTCCAACTATTCTCTCCAGCGTTATCAGTGACCTTTTAATTTGTCACACCTTTGCTCAGTTCTTATTCTTCCAGACCTAAGTGCTCCATTTGGCACTGTTGGCCACCATGTTTTAATCTCAGGACACTATTCTCCCTTGATTCCCCTCGCCTAACTACTCCTGATTCTCTTTTCCTAGGTCATTCATCATCCATATCCCATCCACTGTACTTCACCAATTGCAACCCCAGTTGGTGTTCTTGCCTTCTCTGCATCCTTTCCCCTTTTCTCCACTCAGTCACCACCTTCATTCCAGCACTTCTCAACTATGTTTCATTCTTCCTCACTCTAATCTATCCTCACAGCTGTTAAAGCAATTCCTAAGGCTCTTCTCTGACCATGTCTTAATAAACTCCAGTGCCTTTAGGATCAAATATAAACTCTTTGGCTTTTAAGTTCATTAGACACCTTGGCCCACCTTTGCTTCCTACCCTTTGGTTACTCTCCTTGCATTCCCAAGTTCATCCAGAGGGGCATTCTATACCTCTTCGTGCCTTTACGAGTTCTATCCCCTATATACAACATGTATTCCCCCTCCTCTTGGCCTCTTGGAATTTATTAAGAACTGCTCGTGCACCATTTGCAATGTGAGGCCTGTCCTGCCCTTGAAGACTACCTAGTATTTATTTTATGTGTGATTCATATGTACATGCTGTCTGCCTTGGTAAGAGGTAATCTTGAGGCCCAGGACACCCATTTATGTCTTTGTATCTCCAGTGCCTGACACAAAATAGCCCTGAATAAATGCTTGTTGGTTGATTGAAAGTCTGCTCCACTTATTTTTGCTCCAGGAACTTGTTATTCAGGAATTCTGCTGGGTCCAAGAGGCTTGGTTCTGAATTCCTTCATGGTTCTCCCACTGCTGTTTTGCATTCTTCCAACTACAGGTTTGACCTTGGAATTCCTCATAAATGACATCCATTGCCATTGCTAGAGGTGTTTGGTTGCTATTTCACTTTCTTACCTGGGATGTCAAAGTTACTGAGGCATAGCTGAGGTCATAGAAATCTTTACAGATGTGGTGGCACTTGACGAAGAGAAGGACTAAAGCAAGGCGATATGAAGATGGAATGTGTCTGTCAGGGACTAAACGTTTATCAAGCACCTACTATGTGCCAGACTGCTACGCTGAGTGCTGGGAATACTAAAAGAGGCAAGTAAGCCTCAAGATCCGTGGGGGAGACAAAAGTGTGACGAAGCTCTAAGTGTTCCATAGCCCCTGCTTCAGTCACTTTTGTGGCTATTGGGATGAATTGTTCTCGACTGCCCATTCTATCAGGGAAAGTCTTCACATGCTTCAGGTAGACATCCCTACAATTCAATGATGATTTTTGAGGCCTATCAGTTACCCTCAACCTAGTTTAGCCTGTCTACCAAGACAGTTTTCTGGAGTGTGGCCTCTGTACATGTTATAGTTTCCTAGAACCACAGGTGAGAGTTATCAAGGCTGGATGAGCAGCCCTGAGAAGGGCTTGGCAAGCCATCACACCAGAGATGCTAGATCTACCAGAACACCCCATACACCCAGGTAGTGCCCTCTACAGAAACAGAGAAGTTAATGGGTGGGAAGAGTTACGGGGAAAGAGTGGGGATGCAATGGGGAGCAAGGAGTATTCCAGCTCCACTTCCTCAACCCATGAGCTGAAGGAGATGACAGGGAAGCCAGTACTGGAAGGGGTGACCAGGGAAGCTGTTTCATCAGTGGGGGGTGCTAAGTTTCAATAATAGCTAGAGGAAGGAAGGAGTGGGGGGTGGGGATTTAGGATGAAGGGAAGCTTGTTGCCTATGGAATAGGCATTCCAGAAGGCACAGTGGAAGGGGGAGGGTAGTGTTTGGTTGGAACTTTGTACTGGGAAGGTTGAGGGGAATGAGAATAAGGAGTGCAGTGGTGGGGCTTGGGGAATGGACTTTGGATGATGGCCTACTGGAGTCCAGAGTCATAGGGATGTGTAAGGTATGACCATGTATAAGAATGTTCATCACTGAGCAGAAGGTGTCACTCCTCCCAAAGGAGGCTGATGACCTGGTGGCATGAGATGAAAGAGACAAAGTCAAACAGGAGACCCCATTTCATTATTCTTCCCTCAGAAGACTGGAAATTAGGCAGTAAAGGACATAGAGGGAGAGAGTCAAACCTGCACAGTAAGAGGAAGGCCCATTCCTCATGGACTTTCCTCTTCCTTTTCCTTCGAAGGACAGGATCTGAAGGAGATGGAGGGCTTGAGGTCAAAGGTAAGGTTGCCCCTCTTTCCTCATGGTTGGCCTGGACCTGCCTCTTGCTGCCTTCCTTCAGGGCACACAGGAAGCCAGAGAAGGAGAGGACTTAGAGCGATGCACAGCTCCTCCCCTGAAACTGGAGATGGCATAAGGAAGGGACAAGGTCAAATGGGAGTCCCCATTAGGAAGTGCCGTAGGAAGTCAGAGACTCCAGTACAGGAGGAAGTTATTTCAGGACACACAGGTGTTGCCTGCTTAGGTCCCTTGCCACCTTCCCTCAGGGATAAGAGAGCAGATGAGTTCAGGATGGAACTGGGGAACAAACAGTTCAATATGACCAGAACCTAGAGTGGGAGAAGGGGAGTGGTGTAAAAAAGGCTTGAATGACGACTTGGATGCAGACTGGGGAGAGCTTCAAATGGGCAGTCAGTGGCACGGTGGGCCTGACTTGGGTAAATCATAAACTCTGCCTCCCTCAGTTTCCCCATCTGTGAAATGGAAGCAGTAATAGGACCCAACTCCCAGGGTCGTTGTGAGGATAAAATGAGATCATATTTAAGTGCTCTACAATCCTTAAAATGCTAGGCAAATGCTAGTTGTTATCATTTTGTGGGTGAGGAAATTGTGACCCAGGGTGGTTGCTATATAGATAGCAATAGTGCTATGTGAATGTTAGTTATACTGCTGCCCTCTAGGCAGCAGGAAGGCACTAGGGGTTTTCATGATGAAAGGAGTGTCATGTCAGAGCTGTGCAGAGAGGAAGGTTATGTTGGTGCCCATATGAAGGAGATATTTGAAACGAGCCCAGAAGACTGATTTAAGAGGCTGTTGGGCTAATACCAGCAAAAGGACTTGAGGGCATGAGCTCAGTTGGTAGTAGGGGGAGTGGAGAGGAGACAGATGGGACAGGGGTTGTTGAAGGAATTATAGCTAGCATTTTAAGTGGGTTTGCAATGTTGCTTCATATCCATGTCTCATTGGATCTGCATAACAGAAGGTTGGTGCTAGTATTCAATCTATTTTTCTGTGGATTACTCAGTCACACATAATAAGTTAGGATTCAAAACTCAGTTCTTCTCTCCTCCAATTCTAACACTCTATCCCCTGCCCTATTAAAGCACTCAGCAGACTGCCAAGGAGGAACTCTTAACTGAGCCTTTCTATCTCTTCCCTTCCTACTGTCCCTAATCGCAATGTGCCTTCCTTGCCACCTATTCCACCAAACCAGGGCAGCAAGGTGGTGAGGCGGATAGAGTGCTGGAGGACGACTCATCTTCCTGAGTTCAAACCTGGCCCCAGATACTAGCTGTGTGACCCTGGACAAGTCACTTCACCCTGTTTGCCTCAGTTTCCTCATCTATAAAATGAGCTGGAGAAGAAAATGGCAAACTACTCCAATATCTCTGTCAAGAAACCCCAAATGGGGGGGGCGGGGCTAAGTGGCACAGTGAATGGAGAGCCAGCCCTGGAATCAGGAGGACCTGAGTTCAAATTTGGCTTCCCATACTTAACACTTACTAGCCATGTGACCTTGGGCAAGTCACTTAACCCCAAATGCCCTGCCTTCCCCCCTCCAAAAAAAAAGAAATCAAACATGACTGAAACAAATGAACAACAGTAACAACATCCCCCCAAACTATTTATTGGTCTGCCATAAGTCTGCTGAGCTACCTACCCAAAATGTTCATTTGGTTAACAGCTGAGTGCTTGGTGTTGCCCAGGGGTCTTTGATTCTGATCAGGGCTCTTTTACATTGCAAGTGACAAACTCCAGTGATAGAACATGAACCATAAAACCCTTGGAGCCATTCTACATCAGGGGACCGATTGCTCTGTCTATAGGAGAGGCCAGCCTTTGACCAGTGCACTGGGATTTCAGGGATCCAAGAGAGGATGAGAGCATTTACTAACCCCTTCCTATGTGTGCCAGACACTGTGATAGGGATTGGGAGGAGAAAAATAAGCAAGTGAGACAGCCCCTACCCTTAAGGACCTTACAGCGCATCAAGGACATCTGTGAAGAAGTGGGGAGTGGGCAGGGGAGCGGCTGTACTGGCAAGGGAACAATTCAGGCCAAGAGAAGAGAGTCAAGGCAAGAATGAGGAAAAGCATGGCTGGAATCTTTCCCAAAATGAATGTGTGTGTGTAATCACACAGCAGAACTCAGAGGAAGCTCCAGATGTACATCCTGAGCACTGAGAAAGCCTTCAAGTACAGCCAGCACAGAGAAGTTAGGGAATCTGCCACCTTTGGTCCTAGGCACTGTCTCTGATCCTTGACTGTTCAATAACAATAAGAATCCCTAACATTGATAGTGCTTTCTATGTGCTAAGTGTTTTACAAATATCTTATTTGTTTCTCATAAAAGCCTTACATTATTATCCCTGCTTTACAGTTAAGGAAACTGAGGCAAACAGGGGTCAGCTGACTTGCCAAGGGTCACACAGCTAGTAAGTGTCTGAGGCCGAATTTGAGCTCAGGACTTCCTGATTCAAGGCCCAGGACTCTATCCACTGTACCACCCAGCTGTCTCAGTTAATATCTCTTAAGCTTCAGTTTCTACTTCTGTAAAGTGAAGGGATTAGATGAAATCGTTTCTGGGGCCCCTTCTGGTTCTAGATTGGTTAATTATTTCCCTCTCTATCAGACATGCTTGTCTCCTCTCTAGAAGTTTAAACTGGGGGCTAGAGAGGATGGGGTTACTTGCTATCTCAAGGAAAGCTGGTTAGTCTTCAGGAAAGTACATTATATTATTATGTCTCTGTAAAACACTGTGGTAAGTTCTGGAGATGCTCCCAAAAAAGTTTTCACTCTATCGGGAGGGACAACATTGATACATATAAGAATATGCAATATACAGGACATGCCAGATGGCTGGTGGAGTTTTAAGCTTAAAAGCAACATATAAAAGCTTAAATTTACATTTAAGCTTAATATGTACTAAAGTTTTAAATAACATGTAAATTTAATTCTATTATTAAAGTTCTGTGATTGATATAAAAATAAGCAAAAGATAATTTGAGGCATTGTGGGCATGGGGACAGCCCATGTAAGACATGGTTCTGAGATGGAAAGGCATGGATGAGGAACAGCAAGGCTGGTTTGGTTGGACAACAAAGTGTGGGAAGGATAGAAATATATAATATCTGAAAAAGTAGGTCGGAATCAGGTTCTGAGGGCTCTAATGTCAATCAGGAGTTTGTATTTGACTGCAGAAATAAGTCATCAGAGTTAACAGTGAGATAAGGTTGGATGTGCGTCCTTCTGTGGACGATGGATTAGAAGGCAGTAAAACTGGAGAGGGAGATTTTTGTCAAAGTATAGGTGAGAAGTGATGAGGACCTGAACTAGGGTAGTTGTGGTATGAGTAGAGAGGGCTGTCAGATGTGGGAGATGCTGTGAAGGAAGAAATCAGTTCTTGTTCATTTGTGTCCAACTCTTAGTGGTCCAATTTGGAGATTTCTTGGCAAAGATACTGAAGTGGCTTGCTATTTCCTTCTCACGCAGCTCTTTTTATAGAGGAGTAAACTGCAGCAAACAGGGTTAAGTGACTCACCCAAGGTCACATAGCTAGTAAGTGTCTGAGGCCAGATTTGAACTCAGCAAGATGAATCTCCTGACTACAGGCCCAGCACTCTATCTTGCAACTGACTGGAAATATTAAGGTGAGAGAGAAAGAAAAGTTAAGAGAAGACTTTAAACTTTGAACCAGGTGGTTAGAAGGATGGTGGGACCCTTGAAAGAAATAGAGAAATTTAGAAGAGGAATAGAATTTTGGATATGATATCTTGGAAAAGAAGGCTAGATTTTTCTTGAACCTGGGTTCAGATTCATTCAGTTACTTGCTGTTTGACCCTTGTAAGTCACTTAACTTCACAGTTTTCTTATCTTTAAAATGATGGAATTGGAGTGAGTGCATCAGGACCCTTTAAACTCTAAAGTATATGTATATGTAACACACAAGGCCTCTAGAATCGCTACCCTAAGGGATGCTCTTTGTGCCTTGAATGATCATAGAAAAGCAAACAAAAAATATGAGCCTACATCAATATGTTTCCGTATTTCCTCTAGTCAGCTAGACATTTTAAATGCAAAAGCATTTAATGAAAAAACAAAACAAGAAAAATGCTAAGAGAACGTTCTCCCCCAGCCCCAGTAAATCTAGGACCCACTATCCCAAAAATACACATAAAAAGTGGTTTGGATGGAAATGAATAGGGATCACACCTGCAGGGTGCATGCGTAAGGATCGTATGGAAGACCAGCTCATGCCTCCAGCATCTCAAGGCCACTGGTGTCCTCTGGAATTTTCACTGTACTGCTCTCAGGGGGCTGTTCCCTACTTACTCCATACCATTGCTTCAGGGCCACCCTCTAGACATCTTAGCTGTAGTTGGCCAGGTTAGAGTGACTAGAATCTCTCCCTCATAAGAGTAGACAGAGCCACCACTGGGAACTAACAGAAACAAGGTGAGCATCCCTGGGCTAAAATTGTCTTTCTTTTTTTTTACTCTTATATTGGGTGGATTAATGTCACCTGTTAGAGATAGCTATGTAACTTGAGTGTGAGGGTTGGCTCAGGAAGCGGCTAGATGGTGCAGTGAATAGAGCACTGGCCTTGGGGTCAGGAGGACCTGAGTTCAAATGTGGCCTCAGACACTTAACACTTATGTAGCGGCAAGCACCCCAATATCCCCAGGGTAGCTGCCAATATAGGTTCTTAGATCTGCTTTTCAAAAGGAAAGCAATTCAGAATGGGTTAACAAGCTTACTTTAATCAAACAAACATACATTACCTAGTTCAGGGGAAAAAAGGTCAGCACCCCAAACTTCAGAGTTACAGAACTTACAGATCAAACAGACAGGCTTCCAAACTGTCCTACCATTATATCAATACCAAATCACAGTTACCAGAGAGGGAAGCATCAACATCTGGGTTTTCAAAGCCGGGGCGCTCTCAACAACGGCTTCCCAGAGTCTCATCTGGTCAAATCACACAACACTTCTCAAAGTGAGCCCTAAAGCAAAGCCTCTCCTCAGGGCTTATATAGCCTTCTCTTGGCTCAGAGAATGTAACAACCTTCTGGACCCACTGCCCAATCACACAGCATCAAGGTGTGGTCATTCCTGAAAACCAAGCCTCCCACCACAGGCTCCAGGTGCACTTAAGCTAGGGGCAGGAAAGATCTTTAAATCTGCATTTCCATTACAACTTACCAGCCATGTAACTTTGGGCAATTCACTTAACCCCAATTGCCTTGCCTTCCCCCTTCCAAAAAGCAAGAAAAATAAAGTAAAAAGTCTTTTTTAAAAAAGCAAAAAAAAAAAATTATTAGTGAGGGTTGGCTCATTAGTGATTTTATGTTTGATGACTGACTGACCCACCCATGGGAATTTCTTGCCATAGGGAAGTTCTTTTGTACCCAGCACCTTGTTTAAGTCAATTTCATTTAGTTAAGGTCTTCAAGGCTCTCCTAATCATAATCCATTTAGCAAACTTCATCTCATCAAGGTATGCATTGGTGTATGCATCCCCATCTGTTGCCTGAACCATCTCCAGGGCTTGCCTGTGGGACTGGAGGCCTACAGAGCTGAGTGTTAGCTTGTCTGAGAGTAATAAACTGCCCAACTCATGACCCTTGGACTTTATATTTCCTTTTGACCTCTAAGATTCCTTCAAGTTCTAAACCTATAATTTTGTGACAAATGTGAGAGATGCTAGGGATACAGGAATAGAATTTGTTGGCTAACCAGTTGTGTAGGGTACACTTTCCTAATTCCCTTCTGCCCACCATGCCTGCATGTACTTGCCAGATCTTAGAGTCAAAAGAGTTGACTGCCATGCTTCCTCCTTCCCTCCTTCCTTCCTTCCTTCTTTCTACTGCTAACCCCCATCTCTATCCTAGTTACTCATCCCCACTGGAAAAAAAAAAGACAGACAAAACCCTTTGTAACAAATATGCATAGTCAAGTAAAACAAATTTCCCATGTTGGTCACATCCAAAAACAATCATTCTGCATGCTAGAATTATAGTTATTTTGCTGGACAAAGTTCTTAAGTCTGTTACTGTTCTTCTTTAAAATATTACAGTTATTGTGTAAATTGTTCCATGATTCTGCTTACTTAACTCCACATCAATTCATACAAGTTATTCCTAGGTTTCTCTGAAAATGAACCTTTATCATTTCTTACAGTACAATAATATCCCATTACATTCATTTACCTCAACTTGTTCAAGGAAGAAAGAGAAACCAATGAGACAAGATTGAATTCTTCTTAAACTTGAGGCAAGGGGTTGCAATTATACAAGTGCAAAATACTTAGAACTTCCAGGCCACCAAGGCCATGTTTGTCCTAACTAAAGGCATACTCCTTTCCCCTTTTGCCTTGGCAAAGATGGAAACGATAGCCCAATGCTGCTCACTGGACTCCAGCTCCTGCTCAGCATTTATGGGAATGGATGATTGGTTTCCTAGGTGTCTTCCTCCATTCAAAGGCTACAGCGATTGCTCCTTCTGCCAATGCAAACTTGCCTTGCCTTGAGCAAAGAGGCCTTCTCTTTTTTTAGGTTTGTCTTTATAAGTTGCCATCAGATAGAGAAAGGGAGCTTGTGATCACCATAGTAGAGAGAAGGCTTAAATGGCTGCCCAAAGTGTCTCAGTCAGTTAGTGTCCTCACTGGAACTAGGACTAATGACCACAAATGTTACAAAATGACACACTTGTCCAGGATGTGGATGGGCACTGCTTTAAAGATGGAAAATTCTATAAGGGGATGGGTGAGTAATTAGGAAAAAAAATGATGTATAAAAAAAGCAAAGCATCAATAAAACATTAAAAAAAATTTTTTTTTTTTAGGGCAATTGGGGTTAGGTAACTTGCCCAAGGTTACACGGCTAGGTTTTTGTTTTTGTGTGTGTATTAAGTGTCTGAGGCCGGATTTGAACTCAGATCCTCCTGACTCCAGGGCCGACGCTCTACTTACTTTGCCACCTAGATGCCCCCCATTAAAAAGATTTTTAAAAAGAAAGAAAGGGAGGGTGGGTGGAAGAAGGAGAAAGGAAAGAAGGAAGGAAGGAAGAAGAAAAAGAAAGAAGGGGAGGGTGGAGGGAGGAAGGAAGGAAGGCGAGAAAGAAAGAAAAACATTAAGAAAGAAACTGGACGGTGCTTGACCAGGAATCATTGGACCTGCCTAGGCCTATATTTCTAAATATGGCAGGCCCTTTTCCTCCATCCTCCCTCCTTTCCACCTAGAAAGTGAAGTTAGAGAGAATGCACAGGCTTCATGTAAGCATTTAATTTCACTAACAATTATAGGTCTGCCCAGGTATATAAGCACATTTCTGTCATAGGCCACAAGGAAAATGCCCTTGGAGTTGACCTTAATGATGTTAGCTCTGGAACACAGAATATGTGTATGGCAGCAGGGGAAGAACAGGTGGGGATCACCTTGTAGTCTGTAGTTCCAAAAGCAAGTATCTAGCAGAAACTGGTGCAGAGCCAAGATGGTGGAGCAGAAGCAGCAACCCAGCTGAATTCTTCCAACATTCCTCTCCAAATAACTTTAAAATAATGCTTTAGATGGAGTCCTGGAATGGCAGAGCCTACAAAAGTTTAGGGTGAGACATTTTTTCAGCCGAGGACAACTTAGGAAGTTGGACACTGGAGGAAGGGCTGTTGGGAGTGTCAGGAGCTATCAGTCCACAAACAGTAAGGGAGTAGGGCAACTTGTCAGAAAGAGATTACAAAGGACCCTGAGCTGGTATTGGGCACAGGACCCTGTTGCATTGTCTTTATGCAGTTCCAGGTTGCAGTTCCAGGATAAAGAAGAGTACTTACTAGTGCTTGTGGCTTCAGGGGAGCGGGGCCCCTGGTTGTAGTCCTGAAGCAGAGAGGAGCACTAGCACTTGCAGCTGCAGGAGAACAGGGAATCTGGTCATAGTTTGAGGGCCAAGGGGAGTACTAGTTCTTACCGCTGTAGGGGACCAGGAGTCCTTCCTGGGTAAAGACCAAAGGACAAGCCAAGAGAGCAAGGATCACACCTCTTCTTGGATCATCACCTTGGAAGCACTGAAAACTTGTAGACCCCCAGAACTAACTCTGAAAACAGCAGCAAAAAAACCCTGAAGCTTGAGACAGTGTACCTTGCTCCCCCAGAGTAGAGCCCAACTTTAACACAAAGTTAAAAGTCAAGAAATAATCTGAAAAAGTGAGGAAACAACAAAAAAGGAGCCTGGGCATAAAAAGTTACTGTGGTGACTAGGATGATCAAGATATAAACTCTGAAGACAATAGTGTCAAAACAGCTACCCACAAAGCCTCTCAGTAAAATATGAACTGATCTCAGGCCCCAAAAAGAATCCTGGAAGTCCATGAAAACGATTTTAAAAACTAAATAACAGAGGTAGAGGAAAAATTGGAAAAAGAAATGAGAGTGGTACAAGAAAATTGTGAAAAGACAATCAATAGCTTGGTAAAAGACACAGAAATACTGAAGAAAATAACCTTAAAAAACAGAATTGGCCAAATGGAAGAAAAGATACAAAAATTTATTGGGAAAAAAAAGCTCCTTAAAAAATTGGCCAGATGGAAAAACAAGTACAAAAACTCACTGAAGAAAATAATTCTTTAAAAATTAGACTTGGGCAAGTTAATGACTCCATGAGTCATCAAGAAACAATAAAACAAAGCCAGAAGAATGAAAAAAAAATTGAAGAAAATGTGAAATATCTCATTGGAAAAGCAACTGACCTTGAAAACAGATTGAGGAGGGGGCAGCTAGGTGGTGCAGTGAATAGAGTATTGACCCTGGTGTCAGGAGGACCTCAGTTCAAATTTAGCCTCAGACACTTGACACTTACTAGACCTTGGGCAAGTCACTTAATCCTGATTGCCTTGCCTCCCCCCTCTAAAAGGAAAAAAAAAGAAAATAGATTGAGGAGAGATAATTTAAAAATTATTGGACTACCTAAAAGTTATAATTTTTAAAAGAGCCTAAAAATAACAATTCAAGAAATCAGGTAAAACTACCCTAATATTCTAGAAACAGAGAATAAAATAGAAATTGAAAGAAGCCACTGGTCACTTCCTGAAGCAGGAAGAGGAATATTATAGCTAAATTCCAGAACTCTCAGGTCAATGAGAAAATATTGCAAACAGCCAATATGAAACCATTCAGATACAGTCAAGATGTAGCAACTTCCATGTTAAAGGAACAGAGGGCTTGGAATATGATATCCCAGAAGTCAAAGTGGCAGGAGCAATGGAGTTATTTCTGGCCATTACAGTGTGGTGTTATAGAAAACACACATATGGAGTCAGGAGATCCAGATTAGAATGTGAACAGATGGAAAGCATAGTTGTGCCTTCATTTCAGAGGATGGAGAATTCTGAGAAGAGGCATAGAAAGAGGAAAGTTCAGAGAAGAGCGCATCATTCATTAAATTGTAAGCTTCTTTTGCCTATTTTTGTATCCCTGGTGCTTAGTGCAGTTCCTGGCACATAGTAAATGCTTACTAAATGTTTAGTGATGATTGATCTAAGTTGCCTCTAATTTGTACTGATCTGGAAGATTACAGAATTTCCACCTTTTCACTCTACCCAACCTGCTGGGGTCAGACATCTGTGATTTCAAATGACCTAAATGGCAGACTAAGGAATTTAGTGATGTGGGAAGAGATAAGCCTAGAGCCTAATTCCACTCTCTTAAAAATAAGGAAGGCATTTTTTGAACAGCAAAAAAAAAAAGGGAATACTATGTCATTTTGTTCACTTACACATTGTGGTGTTGTTTTTTTATTCGTTTGCTTTTTGAGACTGGGTCTCCCAGCATGGCAGCTTTGGCTTGCCATGTTTTTGACCTGAGTCAATTTACCCTCCTTAGGCAACTTGGTCCCCAAACTCCACCCCCATCCAAGGGGCCTACCACATTGTTGACATACTTTACACAGATACCCAATTACTTTAGCCCACTATAGCCTAGAACTCCTGAGTTCAAGTGATCCATTATCCTCAGCTTCTCCAGTAGCAGGGATAATGAGTGAGCACTACTAGGCTTACTTGCCTAGGCATTTTTTTTTTTAGAAAAGGGGCAATGGGGCAGCTAGGTGGCGCAGTGAATAGAGCGCCAGCCCTGGAGTCAGAAGAACCTGAGTTCGGAGCCGGCCTCAGACACTTAATCCACACAAACAAAAACCTAGCCGTGTAACCTTGGGCAAGTTACTTAACCCCAATTGCCCTAAAGGGGTGGCTAGGTGGCGCAGTGAGTAAGAGCGCCGGCCTCGGAGTTGGGATGACCCGAGATTAGATCCGGCCTCAGAAAATGAGCACCCACGCATAAATAATGACTAGCCGTGTAACCTTGAGCAAGTTACTTAACCCCAATTGCTTTAAAAAAAAAAGGGGGGGGGGGCAAAATAGCTTAATTGAACCAAAGGAGGAAGCAAGAATGTGTCATGTTTTGAGAGTTTTTGCTTTTTTTTCCCCTGAGGAAGTAGGCTTTGTGATTATTTTTGAAAGAGGAGTGAGGTATGGTTAGGGAGATGGGGAACAAGGGAATTTTAAGGGTGTGGAATAGTTTAAAACAGGGGTACTTAACCTGATATATTTCATGATCTTGGGTTAGGGAAAAAATTACAATTTTTACCCAACTAATCTCTACCTGAAATTTGGCATTCTTTCA
This sequence comes from Gymnobelideus leadbeateri, assembly GCA_011680675.1. Taxonomy (NCBI): domain Eukaryota; kingdom Metazoa; phylum Chordata; class Mammalia; order Diprotodontia; family Petauridae; genus Gymnobelideus; species Gymnobelideus leadbeateri. The sequence continues at coordinate 759,118 of WOXC01004764.1, read as the reverse complement.
GTCATGGATGTAGGCCATATACATTATTTTGAGAAGGGGTCCATAGGCTTCATCCAACTGTCAAAGATGTCTATGACACAACAAAGCTGTAAGAACTCCTTGCTTAGAAGAAAATGTGGTCAGAGGAATGAGAGAGGTACCCCCCAAAGGGTCCAGCAAGAGTTATGTTACCTTGAGGGAAACAGTAGATTTGGCTGTCCTGAGTGGTGAGCTGTTGGGCGTGGGCACCACTGGATTTGTGTATTCTGTTCCCATTGAGGGGAGGAAGCTGGGATGATGTGGCTAGAATTGGCTTGCCCCTGAGGCAGAGATACCATGAAACTTCCTTCTCTATAACCAACCCAAAGCAGTGTGGGCCAGCTCAGGACCATCTTTCTGTGTTAAAAATGGTGACTTCATCCTGAGTCCTGTGTAGGAGACAGGATAGGTAGTTTTGTAAACAGCTCTCTTAAGTAGAGGCTTTCTCTCTCCCACCTCCACAGGACTCCTAGGGGCAGGTGAGATCAGTCACATGGAGTCTAGAGCTGTTCCTCATTCTTCTTTTGCATATTTCTCATCACTGTGCTCTTTGTCCCTGGGCATCGAAATAGATTTTACAAGTTGCCCTCAAGATAAAAACCGTTGGCAGGACCAATAACCGAATGACTGCTCTCTTTGCTGTGGGCTCATGGTATAATAGCTGTTAAGTGGGGCTTGAAAAAAGGAAGGAAATGCTTTAGGTAAGTTGCTTATATATTTAATTACTCCTGAAAACTTTCATTTCTGAAGGGTCAGAGAGGCTTCTTCATTCGCATGGGTATTACCTGAGGGCAAAATCAGGCTGAAGGAAGGCAATTTATTGGACAATCCAGAGTTACAGTGCTTCACTATGCTCTTAGGGCTGGTATGCCAAGTGCTGGCCCAGGAGTCATACCTGTCTTTGAATCCTGAATCCAATGCTCAGCCATTTCTCCAATTCTCAGGAATGGCTATGCAAAGTAGTGGTACATGAATTGAATGAAACTAATTGTGCCAATAATTGTTGGGCAGCTAGGTCGTGCAGTGGACTTGGAATCAGGAAGACTCGCCTTTCAAGAGTTCAAATCCAATCTCAGACACTGTGTGGCCCTGTTCAAATCACTCCACCCTGTTTGCCTCAGTCTCCTCATTCGCAAAATAATCTGCAGAAGGAAATGGCAAAATACTCCAGTATCTTTGCCAAGGAAACCCCAAGCGGGAGCACAAATAGCTGGACAGGACTGAAAACAACTGAACAACAGCGCCAATTGTTGTGCCATAAGAACCAATGAATATGATAATATGAGAAGTCAAGGAAGATTTAAATGAATTGATGCAAAGTGAAGTAAGCAGAATTTTAAAAAAATACACAATGGTCACAACAGGGTACCTGGAAAAGACAGCAACAAAACAATTGATACTGAATACTGTGAGGTTACAGTGACCAAGAATGACTCCAAAGATGTATGAGAAGGAAGAAAGGAAACAAGCATTTATTAAATGACTGCTGTATGCCAGGCACAGTGCTAAGCACTTTACAAGTATTCTCTCATTTGGTTCCCACAACAACCCTGGCAGGTAGGTGCTGTTATTATTCCCATTTTTATAGTTGAGAAAACTGAGACAGACATTGAGTGACTTGCCCAGGGTCACACAACTAGTAGGTGTCTGAGGTCTGATTTGAACTCAGGTCTTCCTGACTCCAGACCCAGTGCTACATCCAGGGCACCGCTTACCTCCCTTGCCTCTTTCCTCCTTGAAGAGGTAAGGGACCATGGGTATGGAACACTACATACTTCAGGAGCTTGTAATGTGCTAGTGTTACTGATTTTTTTCTTTGTGTGAGGAATTGCTATCTGGGAGGAGACGAGAGAAAAGATACATTTGGAAATTAGGTGATATTAAAACAAAATATGTCAATAAATATTTAATTTTCAAAAACTCCTGACATGGGCTTCATGGCATGTGCCTCTAATCCCTGTTAGGGAGGCTGACTGGGGCTTATGGATTTCTTGAGCTCTGGAGTTCTGAGCTTCAGTGAGCTAAACCTGATCATCCATGTTAAGTTTGGCATTAATGTGAGCAGAAGGAGCCACCAGGTTGCCTAATGAGAGGCAAACCAGTCAGAAATGGTGCAGGTTAAAGCCTATGAGTTGATCAGTATTGGGATTGGTCTGTGAGTAATCCTGTACTTCCAGCCTGGGTGAAATGGAGAGACCCAGTCTTAAAAAAAAAGTACCTGGACTATCTCACAAGGACAGTTATTGTGAGGCTCAAATGAAGTAATGAATATATTTGTGTATGGCAGGGGTGGGGTAGGGGGATGGACTTGATCAGGCCAATTGATTGGGAAGAGCAGGTTATAGAAATATCAAGGTATTCATGTGTTAAAATGAAAAGAAGTGTTTTCACTTTATCAGCTCACTAAGTATGAAATTCTCTTTCTCAGGATTAGAGAACAGCTTGCCATTGGATGATTGAAGATGGGGCCCATACCCAGAAAAAGCTAGTTTGCCAGCTCTGGAGACAAGGCAGGAAGCAGCTTCGAGGAGTATGACCCCTAACAGTTTAGAGAACCATGGAAGAAGACCAGCTCCTGGGAGGGAATCCCTCTGTTCTTTACCTCTTGAGGGAGGAGAGCTCTCTCTGTTCCCCATACCTTCATCTGTTATGGAGTATGGCAGTAGAGCCATTTGCCCAGCAGGAGACACCATATCCAGCAGAGATCTGGCCAAAAGACAAAGAAGTCATGGAAATGGCTGTTGGAGTATGGCCTCCAGGGAGCAGAAAAGAGAGCCAGCTCTGGATTAATGAGAGATTTAGCAGCTGGGAGTCAAGCTGCAGAGAGGACCAGGCCTAGAAATCCCAGCTCAGTGACCTGCCCTGCCAAGATGCTGCACCCAGGACGTAGTCTAAGTCCACTAGAAGAAGAAAAAAGATCTTAAGGGCCAACAGTGTAGCTATAAGCTGCCTTTACCACGTGACCCTCTCATGACCAGCGTGTACTCTGTATACGTGCCCAATCTTTCCACTGATGCTGGCTATTTGTGGAAGGGTAGATCCCAGTTTTATCTGGGGAATGTTGTGTAGCTACTATTTTTACTAGACCATCTTGGTAATGATGTTGCTCTCAGCTGATTGTGTCTATTGGTTATTAAAAGCATGCACACTGGTGGAGGCTTGAGACCCTTCAACTTGGGGTTAAATCCCCAGGACTCCACCCTGAGGACAAACTACAGATTCTAAGTGTAGGGGGCTACTGCTAGCATGGGCCCTACCTATGTATAGCATTTTGTAAATTTTTAAGTGCTACATAAATTTTATTTATTATTATTACAGAATTAGATTTTGGAAGGGAACTTAGCAGTAAAGCAGGCCAGCCCTTACACAGAAGAAATCCCTATTATAACACAACTGACAAGTGGTCATCCATCCTCTGCTGGAAAATCTCCAAGGAAAGGAAACCCTGCCTCCACCTGCCTCTTGAAGGTGTAGACACCTAGCCTAAACTGAACTCTTTGTCACCACCATTCAATGCTCCTGGTTCTTCTTTGTGGGGCTAAACAAAACAAGTCAGTTCCCTCTTCCACAAGGCTTAGTTATCTTACTCCCCTGAGCCTTCTTTTCTCCAGGCTAAATACACCCATTTTTTTTTCAACCAGTTGGAGTCATGACCCCCCAGCAACAGAGAAGAGAGCCAGTTATGGATTAATGCCATGTGACATGTATTCAAGACGCTTCATCATCCTGGTTACCCTCCACTTTCCCGTTTGTCAGTGCCCTTAAACTGAGGTCCCCAGAACTGAACACAGATACTTCAAAGGAGATCTGATGAGGGCAGGGTGCCCTAATCCTGTAAACTTGTTGTTCTGTCATGTCTCACTCTCCATGACCCCATCTGAGGTTTTCTTGGTTTGCCTTTTCTTTCTCTAGCTCACTTGACAGATGATTAAACTGAGGCAAATAGGGTTAAGTAATTTGCCCAGGGTCACACAGTAAGTATCTATGGCTGGATTTGAACTCAGGTAGTCCTGTCTCCAGGCCCAGTGCTCTATCTGCCATGCCACCTAGCCACCCTTAATTCTGTAAACTATATCCCTCTCAATGTGGACCAAGATCTTATTTGCTTTTTTTGGCTGTTCTATCATACTTCTAACTCATATTGAATCTGTAGCCTACTAAAGCTCTCAGATCTTTTTTCAGAACTGCTATCTAAACATGTACTTAGAAATACAGTACCCCATATTGTACTTGTTAAGCTAGTGATCTAAGTTTTACATTTATTCTTTTTTTTTCTTTTTTTGGAGGGGGGAAGGTAGGGCAATTGGGGTTAAGTCACATGGCTAGTTTTTTAAGTGTCTGAGGCTGGATTTGAACTCAGGTCCTCCTGACTCCAGGGCTGGTGCTCTATTCACTGGGCCACCTAGCCTCCCCTTTACATTTATTCTTATTGGATTTCATGTTATTAGATTCAGCCCAATGCTCTGAAAACCTGTCAAGGTCTATTTGAACCCTGACTTTATCTTCTGCTGTGTTAGCTAACTCTCCCAATTTTGTGTTATCTGTAAATTTGATGAGCATTCAATTTATATGTTTACCCAAGTCATTGAAAAAAGTGCTAAGCAGAACAGAGCTAAGCCCAGAGCCATGGGGCGCTCCACTAGAGCACTCCCTTTACTCTCTGAGTCTAGCAATCCAACCAGTTCTGAGAACATCTTACCTTATTATTGTCTACGTGGCCCCAGCCCTTTTGGTTGTTCTCAGCCTTCCTCCATAGTTTCAGCTTATTCTGAGTTTATAACACGACTTTCTCTATCTTAATTGCTCCTATATTAATCCTCTTTTATCCAGCCTTTTTTCCTTATTCTTTGTTGTTGTTGTTCAGTTGTTCAGTCAAGTCCAATCCTTTGTGATCCCATGGACCCTACTGTCCATGGGGTTTTCTTGGCAGAGGTGCTGGAGTGGCTTGCCATTTCCTTCTCCAGTGGATTAAGGCAAACAGAAGTTAAATGACTTGCCCAAGGTCACACAGCTAGTAAGTGTCTGAGACTGGATTTGACCCCAAGTCTTCCTGACTCCAGGTCCCATACTCTGTCCATTGAGCTACTGATCTGTTTCATTCCTTAATCTACATGTTTCTTTTTAACATCTAAGATAATTGTTGCATTCCTAGTGCATCCACATTGATCTCTTCTGACAAATCCTATCCTCCTTTTCTTTTGTCTCTAGAATTTCATTCTTGAATACTTCCCATAATTCTTGGGTTGACTTGCCCTCAAGCATTGTTTTCATCCATGGTTTTCCTCTCTCTATAGATAGATAGATAGATAGATTTCTTTTTGGAGGGAGGAGGGCAGGGCAATTGGGGTTAAGTGACTTGCCCAAAGTCACATGGCCAGTAAGTGTTAAGTATCTGAGGCAGAATTTGAACTCAGGTCCTCCTGACTCCAGGGCCGGTGCTCTGTTCACTGTGCCACCTAGCTGCCCCAGTTCCTACATATCTTGCCTTTGAATCCTTAGAAATGTTTTTCTAAAATATAGGGTGCATGCCAGACCATGCCTGGAGAGAATAGTGTTCACTTCCCTATACTCCTGTTATTTCCACCCAAGTAACCAGTTCCTGAGTTCATGAGAATCAGATCAAGAAGAGAATTTTACCATGTGGGATTTTTTACCTGAAAATTATCATGAAGGCTGCTCAGAAGGTTATTAGTTTCTTTGCTTTTGGGAGAAAGCTCTAGCATATTTCCAGATAACTCAAGTCCCCCATTATTACTGTATTATTCTTATGTGTCATATTTGTGATCTATCTCCCAAACTTTCTTCTGTTTCCTCTTTCTGGTGAGGTCATCTATGGTATATACCAGAAACAAAATTACTTCAATGTCTCCCTCCATCAACCTTTACCCTACACTCTGTTGTATTCTCACCTCTAGATTTCCTCACATGAGTACACCTTAATATACAATCCTCCCCCTTTTTACCTACCCTTTTCCTTTTGTTTGCTTGCTTTTTTTTTTTTTTTTGAGGGGAGAAGACAGGGCAATTAGGGTTAAGTAACTTGCTCAAGGTCACACGGCTAGTAGGTGTTAAGTGACTGAGGTCAAATTTGAACTAAGGTCCTCCTGACTCCAGGGCTGGTGCTCCATTTACTAAGCCAACTAGCTGCCCCCAACCCTTTTCCTTTTGAATTAGATATACCCCTTGGGGCGGCTAGGTGGTGAAGTGAGTAGAGCACCGGCCCTGGAGTCAGGAGGACCCTGGGTTCAGATCCAGCTTCATACACTTAACACAAAAACTGGCTGTGTGACCTGAGGCAAGTCACTTAACCCCAGCTGCCCTCCAAAAAAGAAAAAAGAATTAGATATACTCCTCCCGAGTTATGGTTCAGTTGTATGTTCTATCTCACTAAGTTTCAGTGATACCTATGAGTTCAATTTTGTCTCCTTCCATTAGGACCTCGAGTTTTTCTTGTTTGTTGACTCAGTTTTGTGCATTCAGGTATAGACATCTGTGACTATGGGTTTTTACTACCAGTTGCTTTCTCTAGTGAACAACTGCTATTCCTCTTCTTCTTTGTAGTTACTCTCCATGGTATCCAATTTTGAGGCTATAGAGAGGCAGTCTTTTCACTCCCCTATTCCTTTGTAGTTTAAAGTTCTTTTGATTAGGTTTGTAAGACGCCAGACAAATACATTCTTACCAACTCCTATTATAAATGTGCCCCATTCTGGCCAGTAATATGTCGTCCCTGTATTTTAAGCCATCGTTCAAATCTTACTCTCAGGAAGCACCTTCTTAACCAGTTGTTCACTTCCCAAATTATATTTTCTCTTCTGTGTCATTTGCCTTAAGAAAAACACAACTGGGGCGGCTAGGTGGCACAGTGAGTAGCGCGCTGGCCCTGGAGTCAGAAGGATCTGAGTTTGGATCTGGCCTCAGACACTTAACACACACACACACACAAAACCTAGCCGTGTGACCTTGGGCAAGTTACTTAACCCCAATTGCCCTCCAAAAAAAGCAAAAAAACAAAACAAAACAAAACAAAAAACACAACTTGTTCCCCTTTGGTCTTCAGTTTCTCACCCCAGATTTAATTATGGTTGCCACTTCTTCTTAGGGTTCTTTTAGCAGTCTCATTTGTGCCCACATGAATCACCAGAAGTGGGTAGTCATCACCCACCGATAAGTCTTGGGAAGTACCCTGTAATGTCTTGGATACATACTCTTAGAAGACAAGACTTCTCTGTTATTGTTATTTGTTTGACAAACAACTGCCTCAGTACCCCTGAGCAGGGAATCACCAGCTCCTACTGCTGTTCCCTCCTGGAGGATCTCTCACCTGGGAGATTCTATGGTTCCACTATATGATTCTTCAGAGAAAAAAACATTTTCTTCTTCCTCAGAACATCTAACTCTCTCCTCAACAAGAAGAGCCTCTGGGTGTGGAAAAATGGGGAAACTAATGTACTGTTGGTGGAGTATCCAACCATTCTGGGGAGCAGTTTGGAACTATAAATATAGGGTTATAAAAGCTGTGTATATTCTTTGACCCAGTAATACCACTACTAAGTATGTATCCCAAAGGGATTTTTTTTTTTAAAGTAAAAGGACCTATATGTAAAAAAATATTTATAGCAGCTATTTGTGTGGTGGCAAAGAATTGTAAATTGAAAGGATTCCAATCAACTGGAAAATGGCTGAATAAGTTGTGGTACATTATTATAATGGGATACTATTGTGCTATAAGAATTGGGAGGGTTTCAAAAAAACCTGGGAAGTCTTATATGAACTGATGCAAAGTGAAGTGACCAGAACCCAGGAGTGCATTGTATATAGTAACAACACTATTGTGCAATGATTGACTGTGAATGACTTAGCTATTCTCAGCAATAAAATAATCCAAAACAATTCTAAAGGACTTACGATCAAAAATGTTATTCACTTCCAGAGAAAGAATTGATGGAGTATAAATGAAGGTAAAAGGACACTTTTTAACTTTATTTTTCTTTGTATTTTGTTATTGGGTTGTTTGGGATTTTTTTGTCTGTGTAACATGTCTCTTTCACATGTAACATGGCTAATGTGGGAATATGTTTTGCATGATCGCACATGTATATAGTCTTTATCAAATTGCTTGCCTTCTTAGAATTTGGTACACAATTTTTTTTAAATGTTAAAAATTGTTTTTTGTTTTTGTTTTTTTACTTTGAATTCCATATTCTTTTCCTTCTTCCCTCATCACCCAACTTTATTGGGAAGATAGGCAATTCAATATAGGCTGTACATGTGTAGCTACACAAAACATTTCCATAGTGGATATATTGTGAAAGACTGACTATATTTTCCTCCATCCTATCCCACCCCCCACTTGTCCTATTCTCTACTTTGACCCTTTTCAAAAGTGTGTGCTTCTAACTACCCTCTCCCCCATCTTCCCTCCCTTCTGTCATACCCCCTCTTATGACCTTCCCCCCTACTTTCCTGTAGGGTTAAGATACCCAATTTAGTGTGTATGTTATTCCTTCCTTAAGCCAAATTCAATGAGAGAAAGGTTGACCTATTCCCTTTTGCCTTCCTGTTCTTCCCCTCCATTGTAACAGTTTTCCCTTGCCTCTTCTATATGAGGTAATTTACCCTATTCTGTCTCTCCCTTTCTCCTCTCATTATATTCCTCTCTCACCTCTTAATTTTATTTTTTAAATATCATCCCTCCCTATTCAATTGATCCTGTGCCCTCTGTCTATGTATACCTGTACACATATATACACATATTCACATATGTATCCATACTCCCATATACCCTCCTATATAGACATATATATGTATGTATACATATCTATACATACATACATGCATATATATACATATATATACACACATTTCTATTCCCTTCAACTATCCTTATATTGAGAAAAATTTCATAAGTTACAATTATTGTTTTTTCCATGTAGGAATGTAAATAGTTCAACTTTGATAAGTTCCTTATGATTTCTTTTCCCTGTTCACCTTCTCATGTTTCTCTTGCTTCTTGTATTTGAATGAAAAATTTTCTGTTCAACTCTGATTTTTTCATCAAGACTGTTTGAAAGTCTTCTATTTCATTGAATGACCATATTTTCCCCTGAAACATTATACTCAGTTTTGCTGGGTAGGTGATTCTTGGTTTTAATCCTATTCCTTTCACCTCCAGAATATCATATTCCAAGCCCTTCAATCCCTTAATGTAGAAGCTGCTAGATTTTGTGTTATCCCAATTGTGTTTCCACAATATTCAAATTGTTTCTTCCTGGTTGCTTGTAATATTTTCTCCTTGATCTGGGAATTCCAGAACCTGGCTATAATATTCCTAGGAGTTTTCTTTTTGGGATCTTTTGCAAGAGGTGATAGTTGAATTCTTTCCATTTCTATTTTGCCCTCTGGTTCTAAAATATCAGGGCAATTTTCCTTGAGAATTTCATGAAGGATGATTCCTAGATTCTTTTTTTTTTTTGATCATGGCTTTCAGGTAGTACAATAATTTTTAATTTATCTCTCCTGGATCTATTTTCCAGGTCAGTGGTTTTTCCAATAAGATATTTCACATTGCCTTCTATTTTATCATTTGTTTGGATCTGTTTAATAGTATCTTGGTTTCTCATAAAATCATTAGCTTCCATTTGTTCTAATCTAATTCTGAAGGAATTATTCTCTTCAGTGAGCTTTTGAAATTCATTTTCCATCTGGCAAATTTGGCTTTTTAAGGCATTCTTCTCCTCATTGGCTTTTTGGGCCTCTTTTGCCATTTGAGTTAGTCTATTTTTAAGGTGTTATTTTCTTTAGTCAGGTTGTTGACTCTCTTTTCATGATTTTCCTGCATCCTTCTCATTTCTCTTCCCAATTTTTTCTCCACTTCTCTTACTTGGTTTTCAAAATCCTTCTTGAGTTCCTCTATGGCCTATAACAATTCATATTTTTCTTGTAAGCTTTTGGTGCAGAAGTTCTGACTTCATTGTTTTCCTCCTGTTCCGTGCTTTGATCCTTTCTGTCCCCAAAAAAGGAATCTAAGGTTTGACTGCTGTGGTTGCTTTACTTCCTTTGCTTGCTCATGTTGCCACTCAAATACTTGACTTTTGAGCTTTTTTGCTACAGCAGAACTCTGCTTCCAGAGAGGAGAGCTTTGTCCCAAATTGCTGGGGTTTTCACAGCTGCTGGAACTATTAGTTGGGTGGCCTCTCTGAAGCCTCCACAAGCTCTGGCAGCTGGTCACACACCCCAGGACCTCCACCCAAGACATCCAGATCCAAGAAGGTTAAAGCAAGAGCAATTACCCTTCTGAATGGTCGCTTGGTCTCCCTACAATCTGCTGGCCAGGAGTTCTGAAGCAGCCACATGAGACTGCTGCTGCACCTCAGCCACTTCTCCCCTGGGGGCAGAGGGTGGACCACACTCCTAGACCCCTGTTCCCAAAGTCCACTGACCTCTCACTTTGTCTTTGGCATTTATGGGTTGATAATTCTGGAAACTGCCACAGCTGCTGGTGATCCACTCTCCCAGACATCCCTCTAACCAGGGCTGGTTAGGGTGCCTTGGGGCTAAAACCGAGGGCTCACATGGGTCTGGGTGCTGCTCCCAGCATGTTGTGATCCCTTCCTGCCAGTGTGCCAAGCTGTCTTCAGTGGGAGATTTGTTTCTCTCTGTCACTTTGTTGGTTCTGTAGCTCTAAAGTTTGTTTGGAGTCTTATTTTGTAGGTATTTTAGGTGGTTATGGGGGGAGCTCACGGAGTTTTCCTGCTTCTATGTCACCATCTTGGCTCCACCTCAAAATTGTTTTTACATGTAAGTAGAAAAATATTTTTAAATTTTACAAATAAAGAAGAACCTCAAATCTATCTCCAAGCCTTATTGTGCTCCTGCTCTTTTCCCCTTCTTTTCTCTTCTGTGTAACTTCTCTTCCAACTTCCTGACAAGGGTCAAGTCTTTCCTCCTTCATCTGAGATCCCTTTTTGTTTCCCTCCATCAAAACTTCACTCTTGCTTCCATTAACAGCCTGGGGTGTGGAAAGGCATTCTTTACGTCCCCTCTACCTTCTTCTCCAGGAACTTGTAACACAGAGAACACTCATTCACCTGTGGCAAAATAAAAACATTGCACACTTGGTGTAAGTCACTGCAGTTTCTCGTGCTCTCTAAAATGACTGGGATGTTCAGCCTTTTTTTTTTTAATGAGATATGGATGGATGGATGGATGTTCTCTCCTAAACTAGCACTTTGCAGTCCGGTAATAGGTCTGGAGCTCAATCCCGGCTTTGGCTGCAATAATATCAAGCTCTTATTTCATCCTGCACACTACCACCTGAATGATCTTGGTAAAATACAGCTTTCATTGTTCAAACACCATCAATGGCTTTCTTTAAATAAAATTCATATCCCTTAATGCCAATTTGCCTTTTTAACTTCACTACGTGAATCCTTTACTCCAGCTAGCCTTGAGAACTTTCCATGCGTGTTCCTGTCTCTGCATCTGTGCACAGACTGGACCGTTCCCTCTCCTGGGAATGCTCTTCCACTTCTTCCTTGCCTGTCTGTCTCATCCTTCAGCATAGCTCAGGGTTCAATTCCATGAAGCCTCTCAGCCTCTTTAGATCACAGTGTGTGTTCTTTCCTTCTCAGGGCCTCAGTTTCTTCATCTGTAAAAGGAAGGGGATTGGACCACAGGATCTCTGAACCTTTTGGCTCCAGCATTCTATGACCCTCTGTATCTTTATAGCATGAATTATCTATATCCATCATTCAGTTCTTAGCTACATGTACTTTAGGAATCTGTACTCATTCCACCCACACAGATCCACCTCCTCACACTTTAGTAGTGTTTTTTTGTTTTGTTTTGTTTTGGTTTCCATGGCTTACAAAATTTATCGTCTGTGCCTATCTTTCCAGTGATGAGTAAAGTCACCTTATCCTGACTCTTGGTGGCATACACACGTCCAAGTGATACCATGCACACACAGAGGGACACCAAGTAAACGTGGGAAATCTTTCCAGCTTGGTGTCTATTGATATGCCTTTTAAAAGCCCAGGGTTAGCTCAATCCTGTGATGTTTCTGGGGTAGAACTTTACTTTTATATTTTTATATGTTTATGTTTTGCCTCTCCAATTAGATTTAAACTCCAAGAGGATTGGGATCATTTCTTGGTGTGTTGCACAACATGTAACAAATAATAAACCCTTGATGAATGTTTGTAAGTTAATAAAGCTGCAAGGATGGGGTATCTAGGTGGCGCAGTGAATAGAGCACTGGCCCTGGAGTCAGGAGGACCTGAGTTCAAATTCGGCCTCAGACACTTAACACTTACTAGCCATGTGACCTTGGGCAAGTCACTTAACCCCAACTGCCCTCCAAAAAGCAAAAATAAAATAAAATAAAGCCACAAGGTTATCTTGGACTTAAGGATTCCCTAAGCAGGTATACAAGTTTTGTTCATTTAACATGATTATTCATTTAACATTGGCAGATGACTTGCAAATCACATTTCTCTGGACCTCAATTTTCTTCTCTGTAAAGTGGGAAAAGTGGATTCATTGATCTCCAAGATAATTTCCATTTAAAAATTCTCTGATCCTATGTGGATAGAGGTGGCACAGTGATCTGCTTTTCCTTTAGGGGTCCAACAGATATCTTTTTCCACTTTCACAAAGACCAAATTAGCATTGCAAATATTCAAATAAAGATTTCAAATTTCCTTTAGCACAATGAGCATCCCACTTTCATTGTAAATAATGCTTTGACTTTCCCCAAGGATATTTCATCTAAGCACTTATTTTGTTATTCTTGGTGATGCCAGGGTATTGGGTTTTTGTGTTTTGTTTTGTTTTTGTACGTGAGAGAACAGAAGATAAATGTCAGCTAATGCTATCTACAGTGACTTGCAAAGCTGGCAAGTTTCTGAGTTTCAGATTTCATGTGTGATTTAACAAACATTTTATAAATGCCTACTCTATGAAAGGTACTGCATGCTAGTGCTGGACTCAAAGACAAAAATTAAACAGGCCCTGCCCTCAAGGGGATTGCATTCTACTGAGGAGAAGCAATATGTATAAAGATAAGTAAATACACATATATACATGGATATTGTGAAGCTCAAATGAGATAATGTGTTTAAATCACATCTGAAATCTTAAAGGACTATATAAATGACAATCATCTTAATCATTACTCTTCAGTCACCAGGCCTCCATCTGGTAAATATTTAATTCTTTGAACCTTCTACTACACTCTTACTAAGCTCAGTCAATAGAGCAAATGGTTTCCGCCTATCTCCCCCTCTCCCCCACTTAATAATATTTTTTTCCAATTACTTGTAAAGATAATTTTCAGCATTCACTTTTATAAGATTTTAAGTTCCAAATTTTCTCCCCCTCCTTCCCTTCCCCCTTTTTCCCTACCTCCTCTTTCCCTTCCCCCCTCCACAAGACACCAAGCAATCTGATATAGGCTATACATGTACAATCATATTAAACATATTTCCACATTAGTCGTGTTGTGAAAGAAAAATCAGGGAAAAATAAAGGGAAAAATCATGAGAAAGAAAAAACAAAAATGCTTTGATCTGCATTCAGACTCCATAGTTCTTTCTCTGGGTGTGGACAGCATTTTCCATCATGAGTCTTTTGGAATTATATCATTGTATTGCAGAGAAGAGCTAGGTCTCTCAAAGTTGGTCATCACACAATGTTGCTGTTACTGTGTTCAATGTTCTCCTGGTTCTGCTCACTTCACTCAGTATTAGTTCATATAAGTCTTTTCAGGTTTTTATGAAGTCCACCTGCTTATCATTTCTTATAGCAGAATTACATTCATATACCACATCTTGTTCAGCCATCCCCCAATTGATGGGCATTCCTTCAATTTTCAATCTTTGCCACCACAAAAAGAGCTGCATATTTTTGTATATGTGGGTCCTCTTCCATTTTTAATGATCTCTTTGGGATATAGATCAATAAAGTAAACATTAAAGAACCAGGCTCTCCAGGGGGAAAAAAAGTGTTTAATCGGTATTATTAACCCTTAATTAAGTCTAAACAGTCAACACATCAGTAAATCAGGATCTGAATTGATTTGTAAATTGCTAATCTCTGAAATATAAATGCTTACACTGAAAATTGAACAATCATCTCTTGAAAGGAGCTTAGAGTTTGTTCCAACACACCCTAATTCCAACAAGGTATTTTCAAGAGAGTATTAGGGACCATGTGTGGGGAGCAGGATTAGTAACAACCTGGGTACAAGGGGAAACCTGATTTTGGCTTTGAAGAAAGTCTGGGCTTTTGTAAGGCTAACGAAGAGTGTACTCCAGATAGAGACAACCACTTGTTGTCTTTGTGTCACAAAGGTGAGAGTTGGAAGACAGACTGTCACATAGAAAAAACAACTAATAGGTCATTTGGACTGGAAAGGAGTGAAGGGAAGTAAACTAACATGACTAGAAAATTATTTAGGAGGGAGAGAACACAATAATGTGACAAGCAAATTCACGATGATTCAGAATCACTTGTAGGATTTAGAGTTACAACGCACCTTGGAGATGATCAGTTTATTCTTCAGAGAAGTAGCTGAGTCCAGAGAGGAAAAGGAGTTCTCTAAGGTTAAAGTCACAACTTGAGATCCTAAATCCAGAGTACTTTTATGCCACTTGTTAATTTGGATCCACACCGTGTCTGTATAGTATTATGCAAATGTGAGACTAAGACCACAAGAGTAATTGCTCTCTCCTTTTTCTGAGAGGAAAGTAAAGAAAGCCACGCGTATTTCACAGAGAATTTTGGGGAAGGAGGAAGGCAGGATGTGTTCGTTCAAACTTGCGGCTGACTCCCTCTTTTGTTGATTTCTGGTATTGCCTCATAGAGAGTAACCTTAGAAGGGCTCAGGGTTTGCTTGCACTTACTGTGACAGTTACACCTGACTTTCAGTCTCTATATTTGGTGCTGCTCCCTCTTCACCTTCCCTTTGCCCTTTGCAATGGGAACTGTATGTCAGAACAGACATTAATAATCAAGCCAATCCTGACGTTCAGTGAGTGCTCGGGGAAGGTGGACACACTTGCTTCTTTCCGATCGGTAGCTGAGGGGAGTCAAACACTTGGCGTGATCTGCTGTAAGGAGGAGCTTTGTTCATAGGAAAGCAGAGACCCTCGGGGAAGAGATGGGAGAACGCTAGCCACTGACACCAGAGAGAAGTTCAAGGACAGACCTAAAATCTTAAGGCAGTAAGAGGAAAGCCCTGCTAAGGAATCACAAGTAGCTTTCAGAGGTTCCAATTTGCTGAGTGGTTTTTTTTTTAAACATATGAAATCCAATGGGATATGATGAATTTTTAGCCTTTCTTGTAGGAATGGAACATGGTATAGTGGAAGGAGTCACTGACTTGGATTTTACCTCCAACAATAGCCTTGTGGCTATGGGAAAATTATACTTCTGACCTTCATTTTCTTTATACATACAATGGAGATAATACCACCTATGGTACACACCTCACAGGATTATTATGAGGATCATGTAGTTTATGAAATGGTACAAAAAGCATAATCTGAGTTCATATCCTGCCTGTCACTGAGTTCCTGTGTGACACTGGACAAATCACTTAACCTTTTTGTGCCTCAGTTTCCTCATTTGTAAAATGATGGAATTGGACTAGATGGCCTCTAAAGTTCCTTCTAGCTATAAAACTAGCTATATAAACCCCAACAACCTTAAAGCACTACATAAATGTGATCTATTATCTTTTTTCCTTACAAAGGGGCAGGCTGAATTTGGGAGATTATGCTTCTTCTTTTATATGATTTAATCCAAGCACTTGAACAGGCATCCAATACTTGCTACACCCAGAGCACTTATTTGACTTTCTGGGTAAACAACTCAGGTGCCATCAGCTGAAAATCAAATGCTGTTAACAGAAGAAGGGGAGAAAATAATGAAGGGCATATTGGGATCTTAAAATCGATGACAGGCTTGGCCATATCATATCACAAATTAATCAAGTCAACAAATTCTTTTTTGCATAAAGTAGCTATTATTGCAAAGCCTGAAGAGGCAGTGTGGAATTGTAGCTAGACACTAAGTCTTGAGGGGTAGATGTCCCAGCACCATAGCCTGTCTCTGACACATACTGATGGGGTGACCCTGTTCCCAATTCCTAGCAACTTTTCTAAGACTATCGGAAGGGGTGCCACCTTGCACTGGTAGCAGTTTCCTTACCTGTGATTCCTTTATACCAGTGGAAGCACAGGAAATCCCTATCCTTTTTTGTAAAACCTGGTATGAAAAGGCCCATGAGTCACTTCTGAAACTGCCACACAATTGTTCATTAAGCCTTTTTTGTGGAATCAAAATTAATTTCGATGGACAGAATGTCTCAGTGCTTTTCATTCTGATTTAAGTTTCATCCTTATGGGAGATAGTAGTACGTTTTCTGCCCACTTCTTTTTTTCTTGGCTCCCAACTTAGACAAAGCAGTCCTTTCCCCAAACATCCTCATACCCCCTGACTAGTACCCAAGTGGATCCGTCAATCACTCTCCACTGTCCTCACTGGCAGCTGCTGTCATCACTAATTGTTTGGAGGGGCACTTAGTAGCAGATTTATCTTGGGTGAGTTGCTTAGTCTCTGTGAGCCTATCTATGAGTGGTATGTTCATACTCATGCCTGTACCAAAGATTAGTTCAAGGAAAGCACCTTGAAGATTACAGTTACCTGCTAAACAGGAGTTCCTGTTTTTGACCACCACCAACTTGTGATAGAAAGAGGACTGGGATTTTTATTTAGGAGATCTGGGCTGAAGTCCTGATTGTGTTTTTTTCCTGTGTGACCTTGCATAAGTCACTGAAACTCTCTGAGCCTATTTCCTTACCTGAAAAACTGGGATAATTCATAATACTTGTACTACCCTACCTCATAGGGTTGTTGTGAGGAACAAGAGGCATTATATGCTGGAGGACTCATGATGAAGTAGGCTATCCATCTCTTCACAGATCAAGGTGCAAACTGAGACATATATTTTGGCATATAGCTGATTCAGAAATTTGTTTTGTTTGAAAATGCCTGTTTGTTACAGAGGGTTTTGTTTTTGGGTTTTTTTTTTTTTTTTTGGTGAGGTGGGAGAAAAAATGGGCTTTTGCTCATTGGGAAAGATGCCATTAAGTAAAGGAATAATGTATGTAAAATAAATTTCAGTATTTGAAGGATGCATATTTTCGACAGTGTTGGTACTGATGCAGAAGACAAGTAACTGAGTAACCTGCTTTTATGAGCTGCTGTGACCCAGGAAATCTTTATTTGGCAGCCAGCTGCCTGGTGATGATCCTTTTAGCCTGGAGATCTCGTGGCAGGAGCCTTCTTGCTAGAATTGCTATCACAAGCTTATACTAAGGGTTCCTGCCTGCTTCTTAAAAGATGACTGTTCTCCCGAAGCTTTGGGACCTGGGTGATCTTTTTGGTTGTAACATTGATTTGTGTGATAATCTTATGCAAGCCTTTTCAACTTTGGGCCTCCTTTCTCCAGCTGTAAAATTAGACTTCACCATCCTACTGGTATGTACTTGAAGGAGGTGATAGAAGGTGACTGCCAAGTACTTTGACCTCCTTGGAAGGTTCATGGTTACTTGAGAACAAAGCAGCCTTCGGTAATACACTTTGAAATTTTCAAGTGGACCTTTATTTTCATTCTGTACAGAATGCTGTGACACATGGTGTGGCAAAGTGGGTAGAGGACTGGACTGATCTTGGAGTCTGGGAGGGCTGGGTTCAAATCCTGCCTCTATTCATACTGCCCAAATGACCACAGGCAAGGGAAGGATACAAACATAGTATGTTGCAAGCACTGTGCTAAGTGCTTTACCAATATTATCTCATTTGATCCTCCCAACATGCAAGTGCTATTATAGTCCCCATCTTACAGATAAGGAGAAGTGACTTGCCCAGGATCACACAGCTAATCAGTGTCTGGGGCTGAATCTGAACTCAGATCTTCCTGACTGACTAGCACCCTGTCCCCTGAGCCACCTAGCTAATTCTTATAATTCCAGGCAACTAAGATTATTAATTTCAGAGGCATACTGATCTCCATGGGTGGAAGGCGCTCCCTACAGATGAAATTATGGATAAAAAAAAAAAGGATGCTAACCAAAGACCAGGTTTGTAAATACAGTACATGACACACAAACTATCCACCAGCACAGAACTTCAACGACTTTTTAGAGTAGCCACATAATGGTCAAAAAGTTATAATATCAACTTTATTTTGAAGTGATTTTTGAGGATGAAGATCTTGAACATGTGGGACAGTACTAAGGTGGTGTGGGCAATGGAAGACAGTATAACAAAAAGATCAACTTTTTTTTCTTTTAGATATTGTTGAAATGGGAAAAAGAAAGATTTAGAAGATAAAGTGGTAATGGGCAACATTTAATGCGTACAATATAGTTGTGAAATAAAAGTTTTTGACCAGAAATACAGCTCATTTTCTCCCGTTTAAAAGAGACGAGGAGGGGCGGCTAGGTGGCGCAGTGAGTAGAGCATCAGCCCTGGAGTCAGAAGGACCTGAGTTCCAATCCGGCCTCAGACACTTCACACACAAACAAAAACCTAGCCGTGTAACCTTGGGCAAGTTACTTAACCCCAATTGCCCTCCAAAAAGCAAAAAAAAAAAAAGAGAGACGAGGTTTATGAAGGTATAAAATTGATGTTCTGCGATCCTGTAGTCTTAACCTTTCAGATACAGTGACTGATACTGATCTCAGAAGAATGTGGCATTTGACCAAAGGGTCTGTGGGGAAAGCTGTTGGTTTTTCTTTTGCTCAGGAGAAATAGCAGCAGCTTACTATCACGAAGAACTCTGATGAATGGCCCCTATTCACAGGACTCTACCTACCTTGCTTTGGTGAACATTTTAGCCCATGTACATGAATTCTGGCAGAATGGTAGATACTCACCAGGCCCTCTTCTCTTCAAATCAGCTGATGATAAAGAGTATAACATTGAAAACCCCCCTTCACTCTGCATGAGCCACTCTGAAACAGTTAGGATGTGGAGGGGACGGGGCATAGACAATATCATCAGAGAGTTATTTACAAAGAAGATGGGCTGGTCATGTGTAGAGAGCAGGGGATAACCTCTGGATAGCCCATGTACATGACTAGTGTCCTCTTAGTGACAAGAATTTAAGGAAGGCTCCTAGCATGTCAGGTGGACTTGCCTGTAGCAGGTTTTCAGTGGGACGTGTAGAGGTGTTGCATAGGATAGGCAGGCATGGATGGAGTGTTATCTGCATCACTGGAGAACTTGGAGGAGCTGGCAGGTGCACTGGAGTCTTGGAGGAGGTTGACAAGGATGGTGAGATAGTCAAACCTAAATCCTGTCTGTCCCTTAGGATCAAAGGATAACCTGTGTGTGGTGTTTTCCTTAGGGTGGCTGGATGCTACTGAGGGTATTTATTTAATAGCAGATCAGAGGAGAAAGGGATTCTGTCCTCTGGTCCTCCTATTCACTGTTCTTTATCTCTACATGCATCTATTTTAGTTGGAGAGAACAGCAAAGAGCCCTTTCTGAGTGGCAGCAAACCAACACTGGACCTCAGGAGAAGAGTCATGAGGTAAGAAGCTAATCCTGAAGCTGCCCACTCTTATTTTGACAGCATATCATAATGTGCATTGAATGAAACATTACTCAACTTAGGTCTTACATTCTTTCTCCACATAAGTTACTGTTTAAATTGACTAACCTCCTAAGACATAAGTTCTTGAATATTTCCCAGGATGGAACTGGTTTCTGGCTAAGGTTCATGTTGCAACCGCTCATATGAATGGGCCAGCTTACTTGGTAAGGGGCCATTTGTCTCCCTGAGGGCTGTAACTGAGTTAAGAAACAAAAGGACTTAGGGAACCTACAGATTATATTACACAAACCATAAAGTAATATGGTAAAACCATAAAGTAATATCTCACAGTAACCACCACCCTGCTTGCTGGTCAACAAGGGGAAGCATGTGATTGAGATCCTTCCATCTGTAAACAAGGTATGATGATTGTTCATAAATCACAGACTGAATTACAGAGGGATTCCCTAGGGAGGATCATCCTAGACGGTGGTCCATTTCAGCATGGTGGTACCACTATAGTAAGTTCATGGAAGAGCATAACAGAGGAAAAAAGCATATTCTGTCCTCTGGTCACCCCAACCATTGTTCTCTATCTCTACTTGCAGCAAATTCACCTGGAGAGAATTGCCCTTACACCTGGATCCCTTAAGGTGGTACAGTTGCAGGAGAGGTCTGACTACATCAGTGCATCTCCTCCTTGTGAGTCTGAAAAAACAAAGGGAAAGAGTGTTGTATCAAAAGTCTTAAAGAAACTATGAGAAATCAATCACTTTCCTGCCAGGATGTGTAATACATGCTGGTAGGAAAAGGTAAAATCAGACCTGGAGGCTTGGTGTATCTGATTCATTTATGAAGGCTTTAAAAATAAAATATTTCACATAAACAGTGCCCATATAAATCTCCTATGCAGAAAAATGACAGGACTACCTGAAAAGATTTTATCTGTAGTGTTCTGAAGTACACTGAAGGTCAATGAAAGGCAAAGTTTACTATGGATAACCCCAACTTAATTTTACCTATTAGCATCAACTGCTTTCTCTCCTCCAAAAGAATAAATTATCGGAACTTTTAGCTGAAAAGTGGTTTTTGCCTGGCATAAGTTTTATCTTCCATCTTTATAATAGTTTCCCATGCATGGGGCGCTCTCCCTCCCAACCTCCAACTGTTAGAATTCCTTGCTTCCTTTAAGACTCATCCTCTAAGAGACCTTTCCTGGTCCCCCCCAGATGCTCGTAACATCATGTCTTGTGGCAGCTAGGTGGCATAATAGATGGAGCTGTGGGCCTGGAGTCAGGAAAACCCAAGTTCAAATCCAGCCTCACTTACTATGTGACCCGGGGCAAATCACTGCCTCCCTTAGTTTCCTCAATTGTAAAAATGGCGATACTAAATGGGGATACCTGCTTTATAAGGTTGTTGTGAAGATCAAATGAGATATTATTTGTAAAGGGGTTAGCACAATGCCTGGCACAGAATAGGTGCCATCTAAATGTTTATTCTCTTCCCTTCTAAATCTGCTCTGTATTGATCTTGTATGTTCTGATTTATCTTTGTTGTTTCCCCCACTGGGATATACATTCCCTGAAAGAAGGGATAGTTTTTGCTTTTTTTTTTTAAATCCCCAGTGCTTGGCATAGTGCCTGACACATAGTAGGCATTTAAGAAATGCTTCTTGATTGACTGGAAGTACAACCAACAAGTAGAACAGTCAAAATGCATCTAAGACTCAGAGGTAAAAAAGGCCACTAAACATTATATAATGACTGTGTGTTTTTAATTCATGCTTCTAAACAATTCAGTCTGAGGGGAGGGAAGAAACAAGGTATTATTCTGTGCCAGGCACTGTTCTAGGTGCTTTACAGATATTATCTCACTGGGATGGATGTTGGATGCTATATCCTTATTTTACAGCTGAAAAAACAGAAGTGGACAGAGTGTAAGGGACGTGCCCAGAATGACACAGCTCGTGGGTGTCTGAAGCCAAATCTGAATGTGGGTCTTCCTGACTCTAGGCCTAGAGCTCTATTCACTGTGCCACCCAGATGCCCCTGCCTGTGGTAGAGGTGAGGGATGGAAATGCTGGGTTTGAGGTGATCTGTTTCTTTTCATATCCAGAACTTTATAAGTAACATCTTCAGAGTCATATCAATCAATCAAAAATATTCATTAAATGACTACTATGTGGCAAGCACACTGTGCTAAGCACTGGGGATACAAAAAGCAGCAGAAGACGATCCTTGCCCTTGAGGAGTCCACACTATAATAAAGGACACAAAATACAAAAAAACACATGCAAAGCAAGCTATATACAGGATAAACAGGAAGCAGTGAAGAGAAGGAAGGTACTAGGATTGAAACAGGGTGGGAAAGGCTTCCTATAAGAGAAAAGATTTTAGTTGAGACTTTAAAGAAGCTAAGAAAGGGGGTGGCTAGGTGGCAGCTAGGTGGCACAGTGAATAGAGCACCAGTCCTGGCGTCAGGAGGACCTGAGTTCAAATCTGACCTCAAACACTTAACACGTACTAGCTGTGTGACCTTGGGCAAGTCACTTAACCCCAATTGCCCTGCCTTCCACCCTCCAAAAAAGGGGGAAAAAAAGCTAAGAAAGGCAAGAGGCAGAGATGAGGAGGAAGAGTGTTCCAGGCATGGGGGACAGTTAGAGAAAATGCTGAGGCAAAAGATGGAGGGTCTTGTATGTGGAAGAGCCAGAAGGCCAGTGTCACTGGATTGCAGAGTATGTCCTGGGGCGTAAGGTGAAGGAAGACTGGAAAGTCAGAGGGGGCTAGGTTATGAAGGGCTTTAAATGCCACATAGAACATTTTGTATTTAATCCTGGAGTTAACAGGAAGCCACTTGGAGTTGGGAGGGGAGGTGGTGTAGACCATCTCACACCTAGAAGATACAGTCTACTGTTCCTTCTCTGGAACTAGATCTGTTCTCTTTTGATTATCCCTGGAAGATGTAGGCCTTTCTACCTACCCGTCTGTTGAAAATCCTACTCATCCTCCAAGTCTCAGTTCTAATGCCAGCCTTTTCCAGGGGGCTTTCCCTGCTTGATTGCTCCAGCCAAACACTTTCTGTCTTTGGGTCTCTTTCACCTTGTTGAGTCTGTTCTACGCACACTCTATTTCACGGAGTATGTGTGCATTTTTCTAATCTCTCCTACTTGCCTGTAAACTCCGAGATGACAGGAACTGTGGTCTATTCAGCTTTGTATTTCTGCGCCTAGCACAGGGCCTTGGATTTTAAGACTCCTCAACAATCTAGTGCAGATTCATATGATGTCATTTCTAGGCGAATTTCTGAAATCTGTTACTGACAGTTTAGCCCATTTCCCCTCCCTTGATTCTTGCCATCTTCCCCTTCTTGTTCCTCGTTGAAACTTCCAAGTCCTCCCTTTGTAGTAAATATATAATGATCCAGCAGAGACTGAGCAGGCAGCCAGAAGTGGATGGCAAACTGTTCCAAGGAGCAGATTAACAAAGAGGATGAGCACTGAGAAAAGGCCTTGGGATTTAGCAGCTTGCTGGACACTGCTAACACAGGTAACGGCAGCCTCTTCTCCTCTGAGGGTCACTTCCTCAGTCCATACTGCCTGGCCAGCCTGATGCAGGTGTCTGTAGCTTTCCAGGTCATCCCCTGGTTCACAGTCTTTGTCTCCTTCTCCCCCCCTTCTCGGCTCTGAGAGCCCCTTCAACAGCCTGGCCTCACCCCTAAAACATGGCCCTTCACTCGGCCTCAGCCACCCTAGGGATGGTCCCATCTTAGATCTCACTCATGAAGAGCATGGATCTTTCTCAGTGAAGTCCCAGGCCTTCCCTGTCTCTCTGCCTCCCTCCTGGGCCTCTTCCTCTTCCTCACCACTACCTTCAGACCTTTCACCCCATCCATTCCCCTCTTCCAGTCTGTCACCACTGCTCTGGCTTCACTCTCATCTCTTCACTGCCTCGATCCTGTCTTACTCCTTAGACTCTCTTGAATAACTGTCCTTGCTGCTCACATCTTGCTAAACCCCCACCTGGTTCCACTGTCTGCCTGCCTTTCTAATCCTATTTCAGTGATGCAGTGGGGGCACTACAAATTTATCTAATCTCAACTGTACCCTAACTGCAATGAATCAGTTCTATTATTCTTCCCTGATTTACTCTCAGACAACCTTTCAAAGTTCTTCTCTTCAAGGCACTTAAATCATCCCTTCTTCCTGGTCCCTTTTTCAAGTGGTGGGCTTTGATCACTACTTTCCTAGGAAAAGAGGTATTCCATTTGAGTCCTCCGTATTCCATGTCAAATCCCCTCAGCATGTCTTATTCTTTCATGATACAGTGCTGGGCTGGCAATAAGAGGACCTAGGACCAGAATCTGTCTCTGCCACTCACTTCCCGGGGTGACACTAACTTAACCTCTGTGGGACTCGGTTAAATCACTGATGTCAAATTCAAATAGAAAGGATCTAGCATACTGACTCAGAAAGGTACAAATTAGTATTATTTATGTTTTTACTGTACTTTTGTTTCTTTTGTTAAATATTTCCTAATTACATTTTAATCTGGTTAGGATAGTACTGGAGAGTCTGACACCTCTGGATGAGATGACCCTTAGCATCCCTTCAAAATTAATGATTTGGACTTGCCAAGGCCAACCCTCCCATCTGTTCCCTTGGGGTTTCCCTCCATCCTCATCTTTAATCTCCTTTCTGTCTACAATCACGCCCAGATCTTTTCTCCTCCTTATAAAGCACTTGGCCCTACCATGCCCCCAAGCTTTCCCCTTCTCAACCACACTCCTAGACAGAGGAGTCTAAGCTGCTGCTTCATTTTCTCACTGCACCTTTTCAACCCCTTTGCAATCTGGCCTCTGATCTCTCCACAACTGCCATCACCTGGGTTAGCAGTGTCCAGCAATCTGCTAAATCCCAAGGCCTTTTCTCAGTGCTCATCCTCTTTGTTAATCTGCTGCTTGGGACAGTTTGCCATCCACTCCTGGCTTCCTGCTCAGTCTCTGCTGGATCATTATCCATTTCCTGTTCACTCAGCATGAATGTCTCTCAAGACTGCTAGACCCTCCTCACTCCCTTAGTGAGTTGATCAGCTCCCAGAGGTTCCATTATCTCTTTGCAGATCATTCTGAAATCTATGTATCTAACCCTAGCCTCTCTCCTGAACATTAGTCATCTATGGCCATCTGCCTCTTGGAGAAGCAGTACAGCATAGTGGACCCAGGTGCTGGGCTTGGGCTAGGGAAAGCTCCCTTTCAATCACAATCTCAGAAGTCTACAAGATAGAGAACAAAGCATACATTACATAACTGCCTTCAGCCTCAGTTTCTTCATCTGTAATAACTTGTACTTACTTCACATGTTTTTGTGAGGGCCAAATGAGATAAAAAACATGAAAAAATGATGCAAACCTTATAAGCACCATATAAATGCCAGTTGCCATTCTCAGCTAGGTTGTATGGGGGATAGAATGCCAGACCTGGAGTCAGGAAGACCAAAGTTTAAATGTGGCCTCAGACAATAACTAGCTAAGTGACCCTGGGCAATTCGTTAAACTCATCTGTAAAATGAGCTGGAAAAGGAAACAGCAAACACTCCAGTATCTTTGCTAAGAAAACCCCAAACAGGGTCACAAACAGTCAGACAGGACTGAATGAATAACCACCACCATCTCTCCACTTGGATGTCCTGTCAGCAGCTCAAACTCAACAAGACGCAAAATGAACACTTTGTCCCTCATAAAGCCATTCCTTTTCCAAACTCTCCTACTTTGGTTGAGGACATCATCATCTTTCCATTTCCCCAGGTGTGCAACCTTGGAGGTAGCCTTGATTTTTCTTTTTCCCTCTCAGCCATCAAATCTTGTTAAACTCTAACTCCAAATCCCTTATGTCCTTCCCATTCTCTCAGCTGGCACCTCTTACCTGGATGACCATATTTTTTTGTCTCTTCATCGTCCACCTTTCACACAGCTGCCAACTTGATATTCATAAAAGGCAGGTCTGACTATGACACTGTCCTGCAGAAAAATCCTCAGTGCCTCCCTACTGTCTCCAAGATAAACTTCCAACAGCTTAGTGTAACAGCATTTAGAACCTTCTGTAATAGGGATCCCATTTACCTTTCCAGATTTCCCTTCATTTGACCTCAGTTTACCCAAACTGTCAGTTGCCCATGCCTGGAAGGCATGCCCTCCTGACCTCCATCACTTAAGACCTTCAGGTCCCTTGAAGGTTCAACTTCGGGGGCCCCCTCTTTTCCTGAGTTTCCAGTTCTTAGTGTTATTTTCCTTCACAAATTCTCCTAAATTTAATTATCTGTTCACGTCCCTAGTAGAACACAGACTCCTAAGGGCAGAGGCTTTTTTTCATTTTTATCTTTATACCCTCAGTGCTTAGCCCACCTTGCATGTGGTAAGGGCTAAATAAAACCTTTTCTGAACTGAATGAAATACTTCTGTCTTCCTTACTTGATCCTAATCCATGCACACAGTGCCTAGTATATAGTAGGAGCTCAAGTATCACATTGGTCCATAGAGATGGCATGCATTTTTCTTAAATTTGGCTTGTATAAAACCTGAGAGCAGTGCAGAACCATACTCTGTAGCACAGGTAGAAACACTTGTGATTTCAAATGAAATCTCAAAAACCAGAAGGAACTTGGAAGGTTTGATAGTTTTCATAAAAGAACCTTTAGCTCTCAGGACCAGTGCTTCTGGTTGCTCTGTGAGTTATTGTGAGGTTAGAGGTAACCATATCTGGGGAGGGGGGGAATCTGTCTAGGAGGATTAATGTTAAGATACAATTATGAATATAAAATGTTAAAAGCAGTTATCAATTATACTTTACCAACAGCAGGGAAGAAGTATTAAGGAAAATAATTTTTGTCACTACATACATGAGAAGGAAAAAATTCAGAATGCCATTTCCAAAGATAATAAGTCTGTGTTTTCCTTTATAAAACAACCAAGACAAAATGGAATGCTGATCAGCTGAGAGCTGTTCAATTGATAGGCTTAGGAATTGCAAAATCCAGCTGAAAGTGACTGAATGCATCTAAAGCAATCACTCGATGTTGCCAGAGATTTGCAGAGAAGTCTTATGTTTAGGTGTAAGACTTTATCAATTACCACCCAGTTTTAATGATTAGATTGTAGACTACCAACTCTTTAGCCCTTAGAAAATATGCAGATATCACTTCACTATTAGAGAGGCAGCCTGGCATAGGGGAAAGAGGGACAGACTTTGAAGTCAGGAAGGAAGACCTTGTGACTTCAAGTTCTATCTGTAACATATACAAGCTATGCAGCCATGGATAAGTTGCTCTCAGTGTCTCAAGGCAACTCTCAAAACTAGAAGTTGCAGATAAACTGCTGATTTGCATTAGGGGAAGGAGTTTTAGTATTTGTTCCCTACACT
Source organism: Gymnobelideus leadbeateri (assembly GCA_011680675.1). Taxonomy (NCBI): domain Eukaryota; kingdom Metazoa; phylum Chordata; class Mammalia; order Diprotodontia; family Petauridae; genus Gymnobelideus; species Gymnobelideus leadbeateri. Next base: position 732,075 of record WOXC01004764.1, on the reverse strand, counting down.
GTTGAAATCACAGATCCAGACCAACTCTCCTCTCCAGCTACCCCCAAACCCCACTCCACCCCAACATATTTTTGGATTTTTTTTTTTTTTTTTGCTTTTTGGAGGGGGGAAGGTTGGGCAATTGGGGTTAAGTGACTTGCCCAAGGTCACATGGCTGATTTTTTATGGTAAGTGTCTGAGGTCGGATTTGAACTCAGGTCCTCCTGACTGGTGCTCTATTCACTGCACCACCTAGCCACCCCCAGCCCCAACATCTTAACCAAATCAGAAATCCTGTTGAAACACCCTTGCTCTTCAAAATCCTGGGCAACACAACTATGAAAGAGATGTAGACATCATTCTTGTGACAACACAGTCACTGAAAATGGCGGGGGGGAGTGCCTTAGAGAAATGTTAGATGTACTGGCTGATGGCTGAAAGCTGCCACTGAGGTGAAAAAAAAATGCTTCTAAGAGAAACATTCCCCAAAAGAGTGACTATGATATCCAAAAAGAAGGTGGACAATGAGACTAAATGACCAACTGGTTATCAGTCATAGAGAATTAAGAGGCCCTAAGCTCTTCTTCAAAAAGGGTAATGCCAGATCTGAGGTTTATTTAAAGGGAATCCAACTTGTATCAGATCAAATTGTTGCCTACATGGAATGGCATCACAGCTAGGTGCCTTTCAAAGACAACCCCCGCAAAGGCAGACCTCACTCATATGGGCTTTTGTTGGAGGGGTGTCACATCTTGACAATAAGTGAAAAAATTAAAAAGCCATGGGCAGACATTCTATAAAAGTAGATTTTAAGTACATAGGAAATACTAACTCCTCAAGTCTGTGATCCATTGCTTAAAAATTGCAATGGTGGTGAAGATGACATATTGTGGAAAGACTGGGAAGAAGAGAATAACGACAAGTGACAGAGACAAGCAGCAATGATAAAGATGAATAAAACATCTTTATTTGCATTTTTAAAAAATGTAATAAAACCCACAGTAAATACATTTATATGATTATCTGATGATAATAATGATACATGTTTTTGTAAAAATATTAAAATATTTGCACATATATTTCCTTTGAAAGAGATCTCATATTAAAGTGGGGGGGGGGGCTATTTAAAAAAACACAACAAACCAACATAGTACTTGTTGATTATGAGAAAGAGAAAAAATGATGATAGCAGATTCATCCGTGGCTTCCATCATTCTTGAAAGTTTTGAATGCATGGAAAAGGACCATCTCATCAAATGTATTTTTACTTGTGAAAAACTACCCTTTGGTATTAATTCTGGTACATAGGTAGTTAAAATTGGGTCTTTCCACTAATTCCCTCCCACCCCATCCCTGCCACCGTATCTGGAAAAAAACCAGATGACAGCGGTGGGAGTGCATATTTTTGTCTTCAAATATATTTAAAAAGCTGTCATGTGGAAGAGTGAACTTATTCTAAATGTTTCCAATGAGCAGAATTAGACCCATAGAAGGAATTTACAGGGAGGCCAATCTCAATGAAATATAAGGAAGAAATGTTTAATAATTTGAGCTGTCCAAAAATTAAATGGGGTGGCCCATGGGATAATAGACTATTCAAAGAGAGGCTGTAAGGAATGCTGTCGAATGTATTCCTTCACTGAGTGGGAGGTTGAACTAGATGATCTGAAAGGTTCCTTCCAATTCTATGAGCTTAAGTCTAGTAAGAAAAAAAATTAAAGCTTTATAATTCTTAAGTCATACATCTTTTGTGTATTCCTATATCTATATATTTATATATTAATATTTGGGTCACATTCTGGAGACAGGTTGATCTGATGAGTGTGCTAATTTGAACCCAGCAAGGTGGGTAAAAGTTTTTAAAATGTGCTCTATTAGAGTCCTGGTTGTTTCAAAAGCTGTGTAACATTTCTACTTTGGTTTCTGGCATGAATAGTTTATTTTTGCACTGGACCTGTCAAGTTAAATAGGGCTCTTGCTGAGGAAACTCCCTCTCCTACCTATGCATATCAGCAACTACTCTGCAATTCATACTCTTAAGAGAGTTGCCTGGGGCGATTAGAGGCTAAGTGACTTGCCTAGAGTCACACAGCCAGTCTACATCTGAAATTAGACTTGATCCCACTCAGGTCTTGCTAGTTCTATGGCTGTCACCCTAACCCTGATGCTAGACTGAGGAAACAAAAATAATTTACTTGTACTGGAGATCCGGGAGCATTTTCTTGGTGTCTTATCAAAAGTAACCTTCCCATGAGTTCTGGTCACATTTTGTGTGTTCAAATTTTGCTGGGGCAAACAAGAATTACTTGGAATATGGGGCCTATGGTTTGATAGAGAGAATCTAGAGGGAACTGCTTTCTTAGTTACCTTTGCTATAGAACAGGATGGCTCCTGGAGTCATTCTTATCTTCTGAGGTCACCAGTTTTGTTTTGCTTTTCCTGTTTTTGGCAACTCGGTGAGGCGGCCCTGGGGATGTTTTGTTCACTCTGTGAAATGAGAAAGCATAAAGGTGGCGTAGTGGATAGAACACTGGACTTGGCGGAAGAATTTGGGCTTAAATCCCACCTCAGATACTTACTAGTTGTGCGACTCTAGGCAAGTCACAAACCTCACTGGGCCTGTTTCCTTATCTGCTAAATCAGGATGACAGGGCAACTACCTCATAGGGATGTAATGAGGATCAAACGAGATGTGTGTAAAGCACTTCATCATTTTTAAAGTCATTTATAAATGCCAGCTCTTATTAACCAGTGTTGAGAGCACACATGCCCACGACAACTTTAGGTCCCCAGGATTGGGAGCAACACTAGTTCTGCTTTAAAGTTCTTAAAACCTGAATTTGGACTATTTGGAGAATTTGTGCAGAGTTGGACCAATACTGGTGGTTGAAACAGGAAAGAGGAATGTAGGCAACTGGTTCTCAAGCTATGTGGAATTCATAAGTGGTGACACATCTTTTAGTATAGGCTGCGGAGCCAGAGAGTAGGCACATTTTTCTTAGTTCTCAAGCACTGCTTAGAGATGAACTGCTACATCTGAATGCTTTCATTGGTGGCTCTTTCGTCTCATCTTATTCATGCTCTGGATAGTGAGTACCCAATATGGCCTGAAGGACACCACTGTGTGCCATTTGATGGTTCATTTAGTTACTTCAATTTGGTGGATGGTTTTGCAAATCAAGCCATCATGTACAGAAGGGAAGATACTGTAAATGTTAAAACAGTATTTGTGAAGGGAGGGCAGATTGGGGGAAGGAGTAATCAGAATGCATGCCATCTTGGGGTGTGGGGAGGGGAGAGATGGGAAGAAAATTTGGAACTCAAAATCTTGTGGAAGTGAATGTTGAGAACCCCAAATAAATTATATTTTTAAAAATTCTTAACCCTCTCCCCCCCCACAAACAATATTTATTCATTCTTTTACTGATGCTGCATGGAAGCCTGTGTTATTTATTTATTTATTTTATTTTGAGGCTGAAGAAATGTCACCAGGGCCAGAAAACTAGAGTGCTGTCAAGCACTGGTCATCTAGTTATTTAGTATTGAGTTGTGGGGCAATTTGGCTTTTGCATTTCTGTGAGATGTTTCCTGGCTGGACAGAGCCAAGGTACTACTTAAATTCAACTGATATATTTGTGTCTTTCATGTTTCTATTGCATCCCCAAAATGTGGGAAAATGCTATAGCCTTAAAAAACTTTAGTTTGTCACAGAATGAAGCCAACTACTTTTTAAAAATTACTATATAGTGTTTTTTTAACTTCATTTATTTAAAGCATTATTTTGCATACCTTTAATTTTGTTTTTCTGAAAAGGTCTTCACCCAGGAAATACTTAGAATTTCAGCTCAGCACATAAGGAACTACTTATCTAGATCCCCAAATGATACAGCAGATACATTATCTGCTAGGGAATAATTTTGTTAGTGGATTGTTTTTCTCTTATTGTATAGTGTATTTAGTAGTCAAGATGGCTGCTTATAAAACTATTATAGCATGGGAAATCTATAAAAAGCCATCATGTATTTAGTTATTCATAGTGATTTTTATTACCCTGAAGTAAAATTACTACACAAATGATTATTTTTTTGCACCAAGATAAAAAGGTCCCCCTAACTTCAAACTTAAATGGATGCCAGTTTCCTCTAAGCATATCAAGAATGTTCTAGATGTAGTCTACGGGTCCAAGACTTTTAGTACCAAAGAAAAACTACCTGCAACTATAGCAATAACTATTTATTGTAGGAGATTATTCTTACATATTTATACAGACCAGAAAATCATGAATCCTGACTACAAAAGCCAAATGACCTATTGATCTACTTTAAATATTCCTTGTTCTGTTAGTGATTAAATTTAGGCCAAAGCATATGCCACTGTTAGAGATTAAAATCTTCAAGTTTTCAAGACTATTCTTAAATTTTTTTTTAAATTAAAAGTCTGTAACAAATCTGAATGTTTACCAGTCTCTCATCTGAAACTCTAGAGCAGTGGATAGTCTCCATACTGTTTTGATCATTCGCTCCAACAATAAAAAATTTTTGAGCATATACCAATATATGTATGTTTACTTATAAATTATGTATAGCTACTACTGTAACTATTTGTGTACCTTATATAACTTATACAAAAATGTAAATTTAAAAAGGGTAAATAATGTTTGATCCTAGAGTCAATAAGGTTTCATTGTTGTTGTTCAGTCATGTCCAACTCTTCATGACCCCACTGGGGTTTTTCTTGGCAAAGACACTGGAGTGATTTACCATTTCCTTCTCCAGCTCATTTTTCAGATAAGGAACAGATGAGGCAAACAGGTGTAAAAGACCTGCCCAGCGTCACACAGCTAGTGTCTGATGCCAGATTTGAACTCAGGAAGATGAGTTTTCCTGACTGCAGGTCTGTCACTGTGCCACCTAGCTGCCCTAATGAGTCACTGGAGCTTAAAAAGGAGTAACATGGAGAGAACTACACTTGAGGAACATGATTTTGGCATCTGTGTGGTGGATGGAAAAGAGAGAGACTTGAGGCAGGGAGACCAATAAAGAGATTACTGTAATAGCCCAGGTGAGAGATGCTGAGGACCTGGACTATGATGATGTGACTGTGTGGACAGCACTGGTCTCTTGGGAGAGATACCATGGAGGTACAAATAACATTTGGCATCTGACTGGATATGTGTGTGAGAGTGGAGTCAATGATCACACTGCAGTGGTGAATCTGGGCAACTGGAAGAATAGTGGTAATAAAGAAGCTTGGAAGAGGAGTAAATTTGAGAGGATGAAATGTGAAGACTTACATTGCTGATAGCAATCCATCCATGATGCCTGCTCATCTCGTTCAAATCACTCAGTTTCTCCAAAAACAAAAATATGCCATGAGAACAGTTCCAGACAAGTCAGACTTCAGATTCCTGCAACAGCAGGTACCAGGCCAGGGAATGGGAGTTTTGCTCTGCAGTTGCTGTGGGCTGCCCGATGTAGTGGGACAGGGCAGAGTGGAGGCAATGTCGAGAGATAATGGGTGAAGGGAATGGTGTGGCTTTGTTGGAGACAGACCCACGATTGGCTATGATGAGGAAGATGAGATTGAACCCATCTTCCCACTCTACCTTGACTGACTGATCCCACAGCCTAGGGATCATGCCATAGCCCCAATTTTGGAGAACACTGCTCTAGAGTTTAGTTTTGTTACAAATAGCTATTACTATCAGTTCATTAGGGTCACAAACTGAAGAATTAAAAATCTGGTTTTGGTTCCTTAATAAAAAAGGTATGCTGTTAGGCTTACAGTTGTAATTAATAAAGTAGTAGGTGTATAATAGGATATAGATAGGAAAGACTTAAGAAATAAGCAATAGATTACACAGTATTTAAGACAGGGGTTTTGTGATCATTACTTGGAATCATAACTAAAACCCAAAAAGAACATTTGAACTTTGTTTTAAAAAGTACTTTTATTTTTCCTTTTCCTTATAACACTACCTTAGAATTGAAAATGTCCAGATTTTACATTTGCTTCCAGAAAATTAAGAGTTTCCTCATAAAGTGAAGGGGAAAATTAAATAAAGACTGAATTTGTTGCATGAGTGCATTTGAACCATGATTTGTCTCACTCTCCTCCTCAGCTCCAAGACCCATCATTAGTTTGGCATTGTCATTTAAGGGCAAGTTTCATACTACAAGTGAACATTCTCAGGCATAGCCATAAGTTGTACCTGTATTTTTTTTTTTTTAAATACAAGTGAGAGAACAGCAGTTGGCTGATAGATTTAACATATAATTTGAATAAAAAGCAATAGGGCAAATTGATGCTTTACCAAGAAAAAGCAAGCTATTTCTACTGCTTCATAGATCTTGGCCTCTGGTGCTTTTTTTCAAGCACAAGAATTTTATTAAACACTCATTAACCTAATTTTTTTTTTCTCCAGTGCAACCAACAACAAAAGGCTTCCACATTCACAGACTGCTACAGGTAAAGTTTAGTGAGACTTAAATACATTCTAAATGAGGGCCAAATTATTTTGTTGTGATGGAATCTTAGCATACATTTCTTGAAATTAGCAATTCTAGATCATAGGATCCAGATTAAAAGTAAAAACCACAAAAGCAGATACCTAGCCTGAATGAATTAGAAAGCAAAATACTTTCAGTCCCCAGAATCAGAATTGGAAGGAACCTCAGAGGCCATCTAGTACAACTCATACTTCACCATGAAACCCCACAATATGCATGGCTAATGGTCAACTAGCCCATTTTTGAAGACCAGAACTGAGATGGTGTCCATGTCACACACATACTATATTCAGTTTTTGCCTTGGTCTGGTTTCCTGGGTTATTTTATATATTATTTAGGTACTTTTAGAGTTCAGAAGGGCTTTTTTTAGCTAGATGCTTGAGGTGAGGAGGGAGTATGAAAGGAGCTGAAGGACTTCTGATATCCTGTTGTAGTTGGGGGGGGGGGGAAGGGGAAATTGGTAATATAAGACACAGCCCCTGACTTGCAGGATTACAGAAGCCTTTAGCTGGGAAGGGACCTACAGACTATTTAGTTCAAATACCCTTTATAACATCCCTGAGAAAATGGTCATCCAGCCTCTGCCTAAAACATCTCCAAGTTAATGAGGTAGCCCTTTCTGAGGAAGTTCTCCATGAGATAAAATCTGCTTCTTCTATTCATTGGCCCCAGAATATAGTTATGAAAAAGACATAAAGGAATGTCTTATTCCAACAAGAAGGATGTTGGACTTGGGAGTCAGAAGAGACCTGGTCTTAAATGCAGGTTCTCATATTACCAGCTGTGTGAATTTTGGAAAATCACTTGACCTCTCTGAGCCTGTTTCCTCATCTGCAAAACGTTAGTAATACTTGCAATATCTACTTAAGGTAATTGTGAAGGAAGTTTTTTGTGAGCCTTAATATATCTATATAATTAAGTGCTAAATTCTGAGGCACAGAATAAAAGTAGGAGTTCAAAAATGTGGGTCACTGTGGGCTAGAATAATCAGGGAAAATTTCAGAGGTAGTATTAGGATTTATTAAAGGTTGAATAAAGATATGTAATTTGGATAGATGGAGGGAAGGACATACTGCCTCTGTAAAATGGGACTGATACTTGTACTACTTATCTTACAGGGCTGTTCTAAGTAAGGCACTTTATAATAAAATCCAGTAAAGAATTTCAAAAATGTACAAACATAAATGGGAGAAAGTGTGCCTTAAATAAATTGGAAGAAAGTAGGCCTTTGGGCTAGTGAGTTTTAGAGGACAAATCTTGGAGAAATATGGTTGGACAGAAATAGAAAATATACTAAAGGTCTTGAAAAATCAAGAAGAGTTTAAATGTGACAGACAACAAGAAATCACAGAAGATTCTTGAATAGAGGAATAGCATATTCAAAGTGGAGTTTGACTAGCAATGGTTCACATTGTTTAGCTGCAGCAGAGTGCTGGGCCTCCTGGGAGTCAGGAAAACCTGAGCTGAAATCTGGTCTCAGACACTTACTAGCTGTGTGACCCTGAGCAAGTCAATTAACCCTGTCTGACTCAATTTCCTCATCCGTCAAATGAGTTGGAAAAGGAAATGGCCAATCACTCCAGCATTTTTGCCAAGAAAACCCCATGGATAGTATGGTCCCATAGGGTCATGAAGAGTCAGACATGACTGAACAACATGAATAAACTTCTTAAGACTTAGGGAACAAGGGATTACTCAGAAAAAGAAATGAGTGGTAAAAGTAGAACTAATAGAGTGTCAAAGAGGAGTTTCAGGGGAAGAAGAGTGGTCAAATACATCAAAGATGTAAAGGAATGACGACTGAGAAAAGATAATTGGATCTGGGAAGGGGTAGACATCTTAGAGCAGTTTCAGTAGACTGGTGAGTGAATGGTAGCTTACAAGGTTTTTAAGAAGTAGACAGATGGTGGAGCAGCAGGTATAAATAAATGTTCAAGAAGTTTAACAGTGAAATGAAGGCAATAAATAGGATGATGGAAACAATCACAGACTGTGACTCATATGAAAAGAACAAAAAAAAAGCATTTGTACAGAATTGTTCATTGAACCAGATTTAAGAAGTGCTATTTCTTTAGGCTGTGGAAATAACTTTGCTATATCTTTTGAAATTAGATTTAGTTTATTTTAATTGCAAGCAGACCACAAGACTTTGATGATCAGTCCTAAACAAAGAAGAGTTGTGAGCATGGAGTTTGAGTAAAAATAGAGTATATGTTGGGAAGATGAATCATTTAAGTGGTCTTCAGTAAAATATTCCAACTCATTTAATATCCTCTTAATATCCTTAAGCTGTGCCTCCTCTATCCCCCCATTTCATTTGTAGTTAGCTTCATTTGGCAGAATGCTAATGGTACAACAGCCTGGTCTTCTCTATTTAATGGAAGCAATAAGAGCACCACAGGGTTGCAGAACAAGATAAAAAGCAGGCCCAGGTTCTTTTAGTCATAACAAGGTCACTTAATTATAAATAGAATGAGACATGAAATGCAAAGCCTTGTATTACATACAATTCTAATAATAAAGTGCACATGAGAGCAATTCAAGTGGAATAAAGCCTGTTCTCTTATGTATGGAGACCACCTGCTTGAAGTTTTCCATCCTGGATAATAGCAAACCAGAGAGCCACAATAAGTGCTTTGTGGAGTCTGTGTATACAAGTGTACCTCCACTTTTGACTAGAATAGCATGAGTAATTTATAAGAAAGCATTTGAAAAGTGCCACACAAATGTAAAACATTACCAGCAAAGTACTTTACACACTGTAGCTGCTCAATGAATGTTGCACTGAATTATGACTGCTTTTAAAGAAAACAGTCAAGAACTAAATATGTCCAAATAAGTGTTGTTCTTCCCAATAGTTATTAAAAGACATACATCTTCAAAGGTTGTTTGTTAGGAAATCAAGGGTTTCTAGTCATTATAATTTTAGAGTTAATCATCTCACCCAGCCCTTTGATTTTACAGATAAGGAAACTGAAGATCCAGACTTGCCCAACATTACACAGCTAATTAGTATGAGCTAGGATTAGAACCTAGGCTTCCTAAATCTCAAGTAAGCATCCTTTTAGAGAACTCCTTGCATTAGTGAATTTGTTACCACACTATTGATTTTATGTTAAAGACTTTTGTCCATGCAAAAATGCCCAAATTATCACTCATTCATGAGTGAAAAATTACTTTGTATATTAATAGTTCAAAGATCATCAGATTCTAAATGGTGCTAGTTTTTTTTTTTTTTTTAAACAAGTGATTACAGTATTTTTCTCCAGCTAAAAAAGAAGATGCCTGGAGAGGAGTGCTGAAAGATCACGCCTGGCTCAATTTGGTCTGAAAGGGACATCTTAGAGAATAATAGGTAGCATGGGTTGAGTGGACTGGATCTTAATAATTTTAGATCAAATAATCTGCCACAGACCTTTATTTTTATGGAAATTTGAGTATCAAGTTTTTATTTAACACATACATCTGTCTTGCTTGGCTGTCCTTGACTAGAATTAAATGGAACTAAAACATAGCCAAATGGATTGAAAAAGACTACAGTAAATAGATGGCCCTTTAAAATGTATTCACCCCATTCAGATATTTTCCTTTGTATACTTTGCTGTATCGGGTTTATGAAGTATGCACTTAATAAATATATGCAGAGTATCTGGGAATGTAAAAAAGTTGTTAGTATTAAAAAAGGCAAAAACTTATAAACTTGAAGGGGTCTGATACACTGTAGTCCATGATATAGCATGGGTTGACACTGGATGGGTCATCTCTCAGTTTACTCATTTGTATATGGCCTATATATTATCTAAGGCAGAGGTGGCAAACAAGTGGTCCACACCATCTCAAGTGCAGCCTGAACCTGATTAAAATGTAGTTCTTATCTGGTTATGCGGTGCTGTATGAAAAAAGAAGTACATGTGTGGTTTTCTAAGTTAATATGCAGTCTACAGGGATTTTTATGTATTGTTTGGTTGCCCCTGTTTCTATTAAGTTACCTCACTACTCTAAGGTTAGTTAGAGCTTACATTTAAGAATTCTGTACCTTGCAGACATGGCATGTGAAGACCATTTCAGAGGAGGTCGTGGTATAAAGGAGTATCTCTGGGAATGGTTTTTATAGATGGTTTTTTAATGCCTGGTCAAGTACTGTTTTCCCATAATGGTAGAGAAATCGAGTATCTTGACTGAGTTACTATAACTGTCATACATGAAATGCCAATTTTTAAAGAATTAGAACACAAACTTAGCACTAAAACTACACTGAACATCATCTTTTTACGATGGTTTTCACTCAATACTCTTTAGTTGAAATTTTGTTCTGGCTGTTCAGATTCCTGGGAAATAATTTTGTACCAGTAAGCTGCCCAAAAATTTGATTCTGAGTTAATCGCAAAATATTCCTAAGCAGCTTCCACTTAAGCTCAGCAACTCTAGAATGCTCAGCTATTATTACAATAATATCTTAAAGGGAGTGGCTCCAAATACTGTACTACAGACAATAAACTGAAGCCCAGAAAGGTGATCCTAATAGCTCATATTTATATACTGCCTTAAGATTCCAAAGTGCTTTCCTTCCGACACCCCTATGAGGTAGGTGGTGGCAAGTATTATTGCAGTATTAGTACTACATTGTTAAACAATTCTAAAAAATATGTCAAATACAATTAGGCTAACAGGCCACAGATTATTCTAAGCAGTAAAAAATAATTTTAAAAAACTATACAAATGTTATCTAACAAAGTTAACAGGGATCATAATGCAGGATAATTTTTAGACATCAAGTAACATGTTGAGTCGGACTCAGCTTTAAAATTCAAAACATCTTGCCTTTTATCACACTCTTAGCTCAAGCCTCAAGTTTTTAAAAATTTGATTCCACAAACCTGACAGGGGATTCAATCTAGCAAATAAAACCTAATGCTTTTATTTCATGTTGATGGCAAGTTGTTGTTTTAATACCCCTAGGCCAAAAGCTGTACCAAGCAGTTAATCTGGCTATAGGAGCTCATCCCTCATCTATCCAAATACGGGGAACACCTCAAGTAGAACCACAAAGTTGTTAAATTTTAACAAACATTTTGTTTTAGAACTAAAATAATGAATAAGCTGAATAAAAAATGTGGTATATGAAATGCATTAATCTACAAAATTATACGTATTTATATGTATACTAACACTACAGAGTTTATCTTCCAGGGAGATTTCAGGGAAGAAAGTCTTATTTCAAACTATTTTAAGCACAGAAATTAATTTAGTTCTCTCAACATATGTGCATGAGTAAGAAGATGCAGTATCTAATGTGGTGTTGATGATGGCTACTATAATTCAATTAAACAAATATTAAGCATCTACTATTTGCAAGGCACTGTTAGGTGCTAGGGAAGTTACACATTACCTATTTATGAACACGTGAGATCTACTATTTAAATTTGGCAATAAGGGTTAAGTGTGAATCTAAATCTTCTTTGTGCCAGTAAAGTCAGTGTATAAGATCATTACAAAATTTTCCCATTTAACATCTGAAACATTTTTAGACATGGTTCCCAAACATTTTCCCCTCAATGTTGAAATATGCTTCCCCTTTATGTTCCAAAGTCAATTATTTTGAAATGTGAAAATTTTAACTTCTGAATTTAACTCTCACTCAAGTTAAGTCTCGTATTCTTTTTAGTGCGGTGGCTTTTATTCCCACTCCTTATTCTTCTTTAGGTTTCAGTTCTCTGAAAACCTACTTTCTTTCTCTCCCTTGGACTGTAGGCAAATGCCTCAGAAAATCACTTACTGTATAAGAACATAACATGAAGAACTTAAATATTCTGAGGAGAATCTGTGCTTTACAGACACATTAATCCTCACATCCCTAGGGGATAGGCAACTTCTTAAATCCCATTTTATAGATGCGTGAAACCAAGATTTTCACAAGCTATCATTAATCATAAAACCTACATTCAACATTTGGGTCTTAAAGCATGGTCTACAATTAAGCAGATACACTAAAAACAAAACCCATCCAGATATTTACATTTTTAAAAGTTATTTTAAAAATAGGCTACTTGTTATTAAGTGTGCTTGAATATACCATGTGTGGAATTTAATTCCATTTATTGTACAGTTAGTTCTCACTAAGTTCTCACTGATATTGCTTGTCAAAAACCAAGCTATGTCTATTTTTTTATAGTATCATAGTTTTAAAATAAACTATTGGTCTTCCACACCAAGATAACAGCCCAAACACTTTGAATTTTAGGAATGGGATGTTTATAGTACAATACCAACAAAACAGGTATTGAGGAACATTAGTCCCTGATTTAACCTGCTATAGGTATTATTCAAATGTCACTGGCTCAGATGTTTATTCTTGGCAGGTTAAATGCAGATTTCAAAAGAGGTAGGGGGAGAAAAGAAAGAAAGGTAAAGGCAAAACGCTAAAGCAAACTTTAGCTGCTAAAACCTCACCTTCCATTGTTCAAGGACATGTAGGAGAAAATGGCTTCATGGCATGGAAAAAAAGCCTCTTAAAAGTTTTTCCTTTACTCAAGTCTAACAAAAATGTGAATTTCATTACAGGCCTTAATGACAACTTTCTAAATATCAATTATCTTCAAACCAAGACTTAAACATATAACATCTATGCTGCCTGATACATACAGAAGACTACAGCAAAACGGGGAAAAAAGCCAATAATACAGGAAGAGTTCAAAGAAAATTTTACAAAGTTCAATTCTTAAATATTTCAATTTCTACTATCTAAAACAGATTTACAAAAAAAAAAAAATCACATGCAAAAAAAGGTTAGGGAAAAATTAACCAACAATTTAGGGGGAAAAAATCAACCACTGAACTATGTCTACCTATAGAATATATAACATGAATATATATATGTATATAATTCAATTTATTCATTGTATTCATACAGATTAATTACTTTGTCTGGGCCTCAGTTTTCTCATCTGTAAAATGAGAAGGATGGCCTAAATGTTGTAGAAGGTCTTTTTTCAGTTCTGTTTTATGAGTCTGCAGAAATTAAAATTTGGAACACATTTCTGAGCTGTGTCTTACAGCTGGAGTCCCCACTTTACATAGAGCTTGGAGGTTCATTTCTTCTATTCAAAATTATAGAATAAGGAAATTTCTAGCTATGGTAGTTTCCATTAAGGGGAAGGAAGGAAAATCACTGATTCATAAATACTGAATAGACCTAAAATCGTTCCAAAGCCACCTTTTAGATCAGACACAACAGAACAATGACACACAACACAATAATTCAGCTCACACAAGTGTGCTATTTTCTTTTTGTTAAAAAATGAGGAAGGGTACGGAGAGTTGGAATTTATATATCAAGTTCAGCACATAGTCTCATGCTTCACAATTTTGCTGCTAGATCTCAGACTGATATAAACTCATCTGGGTTCTTTGATCAGTATAAGGAAGTTCTCCCAATGTGCGTATTGTAGTAAACAGCAGCAAAATACCAAAAGAAAATACTATATTGCTAAAAGCAGCTACTCCTGCTTGTGCCTTTAGAATACTAGGTGCAGATATAAAAAAAATACCCAGAGAATCTGTGCCATCACTGCTGAATTAGTAGCTATTCTGAGGAACAGAGTAGCCAAATTATTTTCTGTTGTACAGTTCAAGGCATGATAGTAGAAATGAGAAACTCCTTATACAATAAGATTAGGCAATTATTCATTATGTTTTCTGGAAAAGAACAAAAACACCACCAATTTTCAGTGGGATACAGACATGCCAGCATTACATTTAGCACTCTAAAGGCACATTTCAGGTAGTACAACAATGATTCTGGTAAGACCAACTGCTTACACACACACACGCACACACACAGTTTTTAATGGTTTAAAAAACCCAAATTTGTTACTTTAGAAAAAACATATGCAGTGCATTTTCAGCAATATTATCGCCACAGCTCTGATTACTCAGTCCAAACAGAAGTAGTAGTTTCCTCATATGTTGATATGGCTTCTCTGCACTAATTCCCATCAGGCCAAAATATGTTAGGGCAGGTTTAGTAAAGATTGAATTGTTGCACAAATGAACATTTACTCATCAGATCCCACCGATCTCTTCTGTGCCCGTTTCCGGGGCAACCTCCTTGGAGAAGCTTTATCTGGAAAAGAACCAGTGTAAAGGTCACTTTAACCCACAGTCAAAACTGCATCAAATTCAAAAGGCAATTTAAAAAGACTACTTTTTCTTCAACCGAAGAGGATTTCTATTAATTTCCCAAAACAACACATATGGTATAAAATAACGATAGCTGTTTAAATTTTAATTACTCAAAGTTGCTGCTACTTTTCTAACAGGGAGAAAAAAAAATCTAAAAACCTCCTACAATCAGTTTAATAGGGTATAAAAATCCACTCTTGGTTACTATTGTGACTGAAGAAAAATATATTAGCATTCTAAAACACTATCAGCCATATTTTCATGCAAATCCAAGTAAATAAAATCAACATATACTATAAAAAATGGAATGACCTTGCTCCTTAAAAAAGATGTCAAATTTATATCATTTGTAGCAAATTAAATTTTCCTAATTAACCTCCTAATGGGAGGCAGCTAGGTGGTTCAGTGGATAGAGTGCTAGGCCTGGAGAGAGGAAGACCTGAGTTCAAATTTGGCCTCAGACACAGCTGTAATCCTGGGCAAGTCACTTAATCTTTTTGCCTCAACTGGAGAAGAAAATGGCAAACAACTCCAATATCTCTGTCAAGAAAACCCCATGCAGAGTACTGCCATTCTAACAATTTATCCAAAGCATGCCTTTTCTTTGACAACTTCACCATGTAGTTGGAAACAGCAGGCAGGGTAAAGGAAGTGGATTAATTAACATTGTAAGAACTGAAAGAGACAGCATGGTATAAGAACCAGCCTGGAAGCCAAGAAGACATGGATGGATTCAGGGGTGGGGAACCTGTGGCCTTGAGGCCACATGTGGCCCTCTAGGTCCTCAAGTGCAGCCCTTTAAGTGAGTCCAAAGTTCACAGAACAAATCCCTTTAATGAAAGGATTTATTCTGTAAAA
Source organism: Gymnobelideus leadbeateri (assembly GCA_011680675.1). Classification (NCBI taxonomy): domain Eukaryota; kingdom Metazoa; phylum Chordata; class Mammalia; order Diprotodontia; family Petauridae; genus Gymnobelideus; species Gymnobelideus leadbeateri. The sequence continues at coordinate 716,547 of WOXC01004764.1, read as the reverse complement.
CTTGGACTAAGACAAAAGGCTGCAACCAAGGGCCTAGAAGGTCACAGGCTCCCCACCACTAGTTTAAAGTTATGTCTCTGACACATACTAGTTGTGTGAACCTAAGAAAGCAGCTAAGCCTCTCAATTACCTCTAGGCAACTCTCTAAGACTTTAAGTTGCTGAGAAGGTGTTAATCCATTGTTAGAGAAAGTTTTCTAGCCAGGAGGCTCCTTCATGCCAATGAAATTACAAGTCCAGTTCCTATATCAATCAGAACCAAAAGGATTAAAAATAACAACAAAAAACCCAGCAACCTGATTACTGAATTAGAGAAGCCATAGGGTTTAGTGGAAAAAAAAAAGGCTGACTTTGAAATGAACAAAATCTGGATTTGAGTCCTACAGCTTGAACATTTACTAGCTATATGAGTACAGGCACATCACTTAAATTTTCAGTTACCCAAGAAACTCTAAGATCATAAATTATGGACAAGTTGCTGATCAGTACTAGTAGAGGGAATTTCCAAACCAGGTATCTCCTATACCAATGAAATCAAAGGCTCAAATCTCTCCTCCACTTCATTACATAAAATAATTTTTTCCCATTCTCTCCTCTTTTTCAACTTTTGGCAATTTTATTTGTCATGGGGTCTATTTAACAGTAGCCAGGTTACTAAGAGGGCTTCAAAAATTTTATTCTGCTTTCTGTCAACTAGAATCAGCACACATGTATCTAAAAATACCCAAGTTACATAGGTTTTTTATAACAGACAAAACTGGTTAATATTAAATAATTAAGTCATGAAAAGGAAAATAAAGTATTAGATACAAGCACCAATATTCTTTATCAAATAAATCTGCTATATTAGAGAATTTAATTTTTTAAAACTGATCAGATACCTTGATGGACATCTATATGGTGAGACTATGAAGTAAGGAACTCCTCTTTATAAATTATGCGCATGAAAACATCTCATTTATATATACTAATGTGTATGATGTATGCCAAACACCACTGATGAATTTTCAAAAGAATTGGAATCCATTTAACAAAATACACTTAACAGGGGTGTCTAGGTGGCACAGTGAATAGGGCACTGGCCCTGGAATCAAGGGAACCTGAGTTCAAATCTGACCTCAGACACTTAACAGTTACTAGCTGTATATGACCTTGTGCAAGTCACTTAACCCCAATTGCTTTGCCTTCCCCCCTCCAAAAAGCAAAAAATTAAAAAAAAAAAATACACTTAACAATACTACACAAAAACTATAAAAAAAACCTGATTGCCTCTTTGAGAAGGCTTTTCAGAATCCAGTATTGTAAAAGAGTCATTATAAGGAATATAAATATCCATATATTACAGATACATGACAAAGCTGGTTAAAATAAAATTTCCAATTGTTAGAATGTTAACAAAACAACTTTTACTGAATTTTAGATTATATATTGCGTACACCCCTACTTACCTGGACACAGGCCACAAGGGTTTGCTCCTATCATTGTCTATCTTCGATAGCCACTTAACCTCACTTGAACCTTAGTTTCCTAATCTATACAACAAATATCACCTGCCCTATCACAGGAATTGTTATAAGGATCAAAAAAGAGACTATATAGTGTCAATTTTTCTTTGCAGTTTCCTTATCTTACACACAAATGGTAATTTTAAATTAACTATCTGGTTTCCCAGACCACAAAAGATAAAAATTAAAAGAGGGTATTAAATATATGAAGAAATGGTTTAACTAGAAGCAGGCCCACAGCAGCAAGTATAAAAGAAATTGAGAGCAGAAGAAAGAAATTCGAAAAGAAACACTGGACAAATATAGATGTCTGTGTTCTAAACCCTTCAAAAACCCAAGAGCATCTCTGCATCACAGAAATTCAGTATCCTTTATTTAAAGGGGTAGGGAAATATAGAATACATCTTGTAAAGCTTTCTATCAAGAGTTTAAAAGAGATTAAATGGAACCTTAAACAAAAAAAAATCCAGACTCCCCCGATCAAGACAAGGGAAAATGCAACTAACAGTAAGTACGTAGGGAAAAAATCTAATATCCTTTTTGAGGTACAGAACTGTAACTTCTTTAATCCAAGATATTTGGTGAGAAAACTCCCTTTGCCAATACAAATCAGATAGGAAGTTGTGCATCTGGTGCCTACATCTACATCTATGTAGGTGCCTAGAGAGAAAACTGACAGTTTCAGTGATGTGCCCAAGTGTCCAACAGTTAGGATGGTTCAGAGGGAGAACCTGAACCCAGCTCTTTAGACAATATGCCATGCTACCTTTCCATCTACATCTATGATAATATGAAAATGACTATGTTGGGAAAGTGAGAGATTTTTAAAAGATTTCCCAAAGGTTAGAATGTGAATTTTTCAGAAAACCCAGTTAAACTCGAACATCCTATCCCCGAGCAGTTTAGTTAATGACAATTTACTGTACATATTTATGGCAGTAGGCCTTAAGTAGATATCATATCACTTGCTGTTACAAACAACTAACAAAGTTGGGGCGATTTTCGAGGAGACAAATAAGTTTAAAAGCTTTTAAGCTAACTCCACTAAAACTGAAACATTTTACTGGGATACAAAGCATTTGCCTGGTAGATAATCAGGCAATTTCCCCAAAGTTGTCTGAATTGTCACTTTCACTTTCATTAAATGATCTCATTATCCCTCTAGGCAGGTTACCCTAACTATCCTCTCTAATCCTTCCCTCTAGTCAGAGAGGAACCCTCTTCCCCTAAGGTTAACCTTTCTACCTGTACCCTAGATTCCATCCCTTTTGCAATTTTTTTTTTTGCTTTTTGGAGAGGGAAAGGCAGAGCAATTGGGGATAAATGACTTGCCCAAGGTCACAAAGCTAGTCCCTTTGCAATCCTTAATAAAGTTTGCTTGTACTGATCTCTCTCCCTCTCTAAGAGCATCTTCAATCACGCCCATGGCTTCTTTCCTTCTACCTTTAACAAGCACAAAGTACAAAGGTCTTTTTGCTAAAAAAGAAAAATTTGACAAATGGGCAACACCCTAAGTAAACATATAAACCTACATTAAAACCCAAACTCAAAAAATACGAGAACCAAATTGTGGCAGAAAGAATTTAGGAGAGAACAAAGTGAGAAATACAAGGATATTTGAGGTATATACTATAGATCATAAAATCAATATAGGTAACTTAGGACATGAAACTGGCAGAATGGCAAGATGAAGCCTTCAAATACTTGGGTCATATGCAAGATAAATCATTCTCTTAAAAGAGAAAAACGAATAAATCTTGATTTAACACCATCCCCCTGAAAGAGAAAATTTCCATATACAAAGAATAAAAAAGGATATGAAAAACCATGAATACATATCATTTGCTATTTTAAAAACACACGCAATAAAGCCAGCATGTTATTTTTTGATTATATATTAGAAAGGTAGATTTTTTCTTGGAGTTCAATAAGGAAAAAGGAGGAAGAGTAGAATGTATGTAAAGAAAACAAAATAAATGAACAGGAGGCTCTCCTTGGAACTCAGATTTAAAAGGAATACATACAAGCAATAGATGAAAGGGTCCTTAAATAGATGTAGTGTATAACCAGAAAAACAGGATTGGGGAAGGTAAAAGTATGGGCAAAGACTTGTGGAAAAACTACTGCAAAGAAATTAAAAAAACAAACAAACCAAAAAAAAACACCCAACAACCACAACACCTATATTTAGAGTTAAGAATGGCCAAAAAAAGGTAAGCCCATTATAAAAATTCAGTTCAAAAATTATTTATTAAGCACCTACTATGTACACGGCTCTGTGCTAAGTCACAAAGCGGTCTCAATTCAAAGAATCAGAGTTGGAATGGACCTCAGAAAACACCACAGCAATACATTTACTTTATGACTCTCTCAAATCTTTACTCCTGAATTTGTGCTCTTGGAGTCAGTCTAATCACTCTTCCTTGCAAGAGAGTTCCTTAAACAGTTCAAGAAAATTATTATGTCTCCGACTTTCCTCTCTCCAACTCAATTTTCTTTTCTTTAGGCACCCAGTTCTCCCACCAAATAAAAACAAATACTAATTATAATGACCAAACTTTTCCCCCAAGAAGTGATAAGAAAATGTATTCCTCTCTCCACTTTTTGAAAAGATTAAGGTAGATAGGAAACATTTTATATACTATCTAGCTTGGTGCTATTTTTTTTTTTTGTTATAAGGACTATGGTTCAATGGGTAGGGATGGGGAGAAGAACATATACAGAAATGGAAAGCAATGTAAAAAAAAAAAAACACCATAAAAATAATACACACATTCTCATTTCATTCAATTGAAGTTGTAATGATATGATCTTGAGACCCTTCATTAATTGTGGCTATACTCCACCAGATACTCTTCCATTTATCCCTACTCTTCCTAAAAAGTGGTGCCCAGAAGTGAACACAACACTTCCACAGTGGTCTGAATGTGGCATTGTGCAGTGCACCACCTCTTTCTTCCTAAATATTACACTCTTCATAATACCATCTAAAATGCCATTCCTTTTATGGTTGTCATTACCATACTACTTACTCACATTACACTTACAACCTACTATTTTCCCAGATCTTTTGTGAGGTTTTTGAATCTAAGCATAAGATTTTACACTTATCCCCATTACACTTGGTCCAACTTTTATAACCTTCTGAGATCTTTTTGTACCCTGACAGATACTCCTGTCACTATTTCTTAGAGGATTACTACACCATAGTTTTGTATCCATCTTCTATTACCTGCTCTTGCTTCTATCTTCTGAACAGGTCTTTTTTTTTTTTGAGGGACAATTGGGGTTAAGTGACTTGCCCAAGGTCACACAGCTAGAGAGAGAGAGAGAGAGAGAGAGAGAGAGAGAGAGAGAGAGAGCGAGCGCGCGTGTGTGTGTGAAGTATCTGAGGCCGGATTTGAACTCAGGTCCTCCTGACTCCAGGGCCAGTGCCACTGCGCCACCTAGTCACCTCCTTACCAGATCTTTTTAAAAACTAAATTAACTCCACCATTCAATAAACCCCATTTGGCTAAACACAAACTCTTCTGCCTTCACAACTGAGTTCCAACCTGCATTTCCAGCTTTAGTATGTATCACTTCCCTTCATGCTCTCTTAACGTTGTCAAAATGGGTTTCTTGCTGTTCCTCACATGGCATTGCATCTCCTACCTCTGTGCCTTCAGCTATTCCCAAATGTTAATTCCTTCTCCTCTTGGGTCCCTTAAATTTTCTTCAAAACTCAGCTCAAGCGTCCCATCTGATGTGGTCATTTATACTTTAGAAGGATCAATCTGACAACTAATTGGAGGATGGACTGGAATGGTAAGAGATTTGAGGCAGGGAGAATAACCAGTGGGCTATTTCAATAGTACAGGTGTGAGGTGATGACGGCCTATTACCAGGTTGATGGCAATGCCAGGAAAGAGGGGTGTAGATGACATATTAAGAAGAATTGACAAAACTTGGCAAGATTAGATTTTAGGAGTTAATGAGAGAGTGAGGAATCAATGATGACACCTACAGTGTGATTTTGTATGACTAGGATAGCAGTACTCTTGCCAGTAATAAGGAAGTTAGGAATGTCTATAGGATATCCAATTCAAGATATCTAATAAACAGTTGGAGTTGTGAATCTGGAATTCAGAAGGGAAGTAGACAAAAAGATCTGAGAATCATCTGCATAGAGAAGATGACAGAATCTATGGGAACTAATAAGAGTGAGGAAAAAGGGAAGAAGGTCTTAGGAAACACATGTGGTCAATAGATGTGCATTTACTTTTATATATGTTTACATATGTGTATTGTCTCCCAAAATAATGTACATTCTTTAATGGCACTGTTTCTCTTTGGTCTTTGCATTCCAGAGTCTAGGATAGTATCTGGCATTTGATGAGGACTAATAAATATTAGACTGATTCCTCACCAGAATTTTTTCTCTTTGTCTCTATTCTTTTTTTTTTTTTTTTGCCTTTTGGAGGGCAATTGGGGTTAAGTAACTTGCCCAAGGTCACACGGCTAGATTTTTGTGTGTGCCTTAAGTGTCTGAGGCCAGATCTGAAATCAGGTCCTTCTGACTCCAGGGCCGATGCTTTACTCACTGCACCACCTAGCCGACCCTCTTTGTCTCTATTCTTAAACCTGACCCATTCTTTCTCTGTTACCTTAATCTACTGAGTTTAAATTCATGGGATTCTTTGAACCCTGTTCTTCCAAAATATATGTCAATGTATGTGAGACTCTGATTGGCTTTCCTCTTCTATCTAAAAATTCTAAGATGAAGGCTTACTTCCCCTAAGGCTCCCATCATTTCTACTTCAGGATTCAGCTCCTCCTTGCTTTTCAAACACAGGTTCAGAATAGTGCTTCCCCTCAATTTCCTTTATGCTATCAAAGATATCTTAATCACAAGAGACTGTTAATATACTGAAAGTAACACTAGACTGAGAGGTGAAAGATCCAGGTTGTACCACTAGGGGCAAGCTAGTAAAATGCCCTGAGCTTCAATTTTCATAACTGTAAGCAGAAGAGTATATATGGAATTGTTGTGAAGAAAGCTCTTTTTAAATCATAAAAGTATTTTATAAATATGAACCATCAACATACAAGTGAACAATTTATTACTCCTTTAAATATGTGGCTCAAACAGCTGTTCATCCATTAAACATATAGTACTATTTCGATTTCTTCTGTTAAAGAGAAAAGTCTCAAAATTAGAAAGTTTAAGACTAATATCATTAACTGAAGTTCAAAATAGGCAGTGTATCTAGTTGCTTTAAATGAGTTCAAGTCTCTAGGCCAGACCTGTACAACCTATGGTCCGTCAAAGGATTCTGGGTGGCCCATGAAAAATTTAAGAGGAAAACATCCAGCAATCCTTTGGTGTGCCCACGGGGTGTAAATAGTTCATAGGCCACAGGCTGTACAGTCCTACTCTAGGCCCAGATGACATACCCCAAAGTAGTGAAAAAAACTCCCAATTCTGATCAGTCAACTAAGAGAGGTACTCAATGAAGAAATTGGAAAATGGGTTCACAAGCTCCTGAAGCCCAAAGATGAGAAAATATTTTATTTTTCAAAAAGTGAAAAAAGTGACTTCTAGAAACTAGAGCCTCATGAACTTGACTATGAACCCAGACATAATTCTAGAATATATTAAACAGATGGTTGAACAACTCAGAAATAGAAGCAGTGATCTAGCATGGATTTATTAAAAACAACTTTTGTCAAACTAGTTTTGTTTGCCTTTTTTGAGAGTTACTAGACTAGCAGATGTTGAGTAATGGAATGAGGCTAACCTGAAAGGAATCCTCTAGTGTAGAGCTATCAAACATATAAGCACACTCTCAAGTGTTGCTGAACAAGATTAAAATGTAATCAGGAAACTTAACAGAATAAATAAAAATACAGTATAACAGAAATAACATTACATTTTAAAGCGAAGTTAATGTCTGGCCCTAAAAAACACTAACGAATAGATTAATGGTCTTTGTTTCTATCTGAATTTGCTACCACTGCTATGGTGTATTGTTGCATCAATTCCTCCTTGATAAGTCATGTGAAAGGAAGAGAATTTTTAAAAATAGTATATTCTAACCCTGAGGTGGAGGGAATACATATATACATGAAGGCAGAAAAGGAAAGGATGAGAATGAGTAACCATTAATTAGTCTAGTTTGAGTCCCCAGAAGGGAGAAGTATAAGATAAGGCCAGAAAGGTAAGACTGGAAACAGAATGCTGAGGGCTTTGAATGCTAGGCTAAGGAGTTTGCATTTTAGCCTACTGGTAATGGGGAAGCAGACTAAAGGTTTCTAAGGAGCATAATTAGATCTGTATACAGGGAAGATTACCCTGTTGGCTGTGTGAAAGATAGCCCCCAATTCCCCCTCCCCCAGTCTGGCACATGTGTAGACTGAGTAATAGATTAGGGAATGGAAAAGTCTTGAATTAAGGAGACCAACTTTAAAGCTATATAAGTCTATCGGAAATAAAGATCCAAACCGGAGATGAAGGCATCTTGTTCTAGATAATCTAAAGACTTTTACTGCTCTAATGATCATTTATGAGTCTATAAGATATTTTAGAGGTTGAATCAACAGGGGTGGTACCTGATTTGATATAAGAGGCTAAGGGAAAGGGAAAACCATAGATAACTCACAGCTTAACGTGGAAAACTAGAAATATGATGGTAGAAACAACAAAATTGAGAGAGGGGGGGAAACTGGTGGGAGCAGGGAAAAAAGAAAAGTTACGCTAAACTGGAAGTGAAGGACACCCAGGTGAAACCAGAATCCCAGACACCTGGAAATACATGTGTGAAGTTCAGGTAAGAGATGTGGCTGCCCTGATGTGTGAAGTCACAGAAGCAGATAAAATCACCAAAGACATCTGCATTTGGGGAGTTTAAAGAAGAGATAAAAAAACTATCCCTCTCAAAAAAATTTTTTAGAGGATCCAGTTAAATAAATTGATTGTGACTACATTTTAAAACAGTAATTTTATTTTAAAATATTAGACCTAGATTTCCAATAGAAAATACATTAAGAAAAACTTACTTCTCTCCTCCATACCATCTTAACCCTTCTGAGATTTAAAAGACCAACTTTTTTTTTCATCTTCCTTCTCAATCAGCAGACATGGAGAAATGACAGCTCATGCTAAAGTTACTAAGCTGCCTAAAAATAAAGTGATAAAAAAACCCTCTAGGTTATTTTTGAATATAAAAGCTAACTGGTACCTATTTATATTTCACTGTTAGAGAAAAGAACTTTTCACCTTCATAAAAGTTAAAGATATAAATGTATAGGTAACTAATATCTTTGTCAGTTAATAAATATTTGTTAAGTGACTACTATGTGCCAGAGGGCACTGTGCTAAGCACTAGTGAGACAGTCCCTGCTCTCAAGGAGCTCACAATCTAATGGGAGAGAAAACATGCAAACAACTATTTATAAACAAGTTATATATAAGATAAATAGGAAAAACCAACACAGGGAAAGTACTAGAATTAAGAGAGATTGGAAAAGGCTTCCTGTAGAAGGTGGGATTTTAGTTGGGACTTGAAGGAAGCCAGGAGGCAGGTATGGAGAAAGAGAATGTTCCATGCCTGTGGTACCATTCAGAGAAAACCCTCAGAATGTCTTAATGTCACTGGATCAAAGAGTATGGATGTGAAAAAAAGAAAACTAGAAAGGTATGGGAGGGGTGGCCTACATTATGATAAGCACTGAATGTTAAGTAGAGGATTATGTTTGATTTTGGAGGTAATGGGGCACCACTGGAGTTTGTTGATGCTAAAGGATCAGATTATAATTATTTTTTTCTTCCTCCTGAAAAATCAAACTATTATCATTCATCAAGTTTCTCTAAGAAATATAATGCTGAAAACTGAACATGATCATTAACTGGTATTCCATAACTAGCTCAAATGATGTGTTGCTATCCAAGAAAAATCCCCATTACTACTAAGCATCATCAACAAAGTTTAATTGCCTCACCTCTTCTACTCTGCACTGAAGCAACAGGAAAGAAAAGAGATAGGAAAAGATTAGGAATATAAAGAGTTCATACACAACCTTAAATATAAAATTAAAGACAGATTTTTAAAAAAATTAACCTAAAAGTAAAAATAGATGTTTAGTTTTTAGATAAAGCTTATACTATGTAAAAAGTTAGTATTTTTCCTTTCCTCATCTAGAAAAACCACAGACCCTGGACACTCAGTGTTTATTATGGGGTTTATTTTGGTGGAAAGGGAGTTATAAAAAGAGATGCAACTATTTACCATTTTCATGGAGAAAGCAAAGCATTTAATCAACCTTTGAAATATACTAGATTGTACACAACACATCTGAGAACTGTGGATGGGAAGAGATGACTTTTAAATGACATTTATTTCTTTACTTAGTTTTCTTTATGTAAAGAATTATAAAGACATTTATGTCAGCCTCAAATTTCTCAAGTACTTCCCCCAGTAAAATTTTTATGCATACTTACTGATTTGATTCAAAGTCTCTTGGGGAATCCAACTCATATCAACATCATTTTGGTTCGATGTACCCATTTCTACTTTCTGGGCTGGTCTTTTTCTCTAAAAGAACACAAAAATAATTTTAGATATATCAGTACTCAAGATTTTATTAGAATTATCATAACCAACAATAACTAAAAAGTTAGGTTTCTATTTTATTACAAGAACCAAGTAGACCACACAAAAAAAAATGTTTTTCATATAATTAAGATGTTACAAGGGGTCAGGTTATTATTAACTCAATATTAAGTGATTTTCATGGCTATAACTTTTGAGAAGAGAGTATATGCAATTCCTTACCTTCCTAGATTCTAGAAGCTGATGAAGTCCAACAACAACTAGTAGCCCAAGTCCAGCAAGGAACATGTACATAAAGATCCTTATTTCAAAGAACGGAAAAAAAAAGCACAATGAATTACCATAAATGAAGATGATTGCTATTACTCTTTTGAGATATGCCATAAATCCTCTAATTAATCTCATTAATAAGACATGAAATTTTAAAGGATTCAGATTAAATTAGGAGCCAGTTATGTAACACATAATGGTTGTGTGACCCTGTCACTGTGTGACCTCAGTGTCCTCAGGCAATTGTCTAAACCTCTAAATTGCAAGAGTTTACAATCTTCATAGGTAAAGAGTTTCTCATACAGGGAGTTATCTATACTAATGAAATCATAAGTCTAGTTAAAAGAAAAAGAGGTGTTATAAGGTCTTGGTAAATTATTTTACACCATCTTTAGGACATTATGAATAAATATAAATTATGATATGAAATGAAAAAAAGTCCCACACAAAACATGGCAAATTAAAGAAACTCAGCAGAACAGCTGAGTGGTAGATATTGCCAATCATTATATACATTCTCTACTGAAAAACTAAGTAACATTCTTAGAGATTAAGTCTCAAAACATTTTTCTATAGTAATATTAAAAGGGGAAAACTCAGAAAACTAGTGTTTTGTCATCAGTCTGAGGTGATATAATTTATCTCTAGTAGTAAAAAATTTGAAGAGGAAGGGTAAAATGGAACAAACTGAGTAACTTCCTTGTTCTTCCTAAGATATGTGGCTTTTTAAGCTATGTGAATTCCCAATTCAAAGTCCTATTGAAATATTGAGCATACGTTTCAAAGTAAATAATAAATTCCCTGATGAACTAGTAAGTCTTTTGCAACAAATAGTAAGAAATATATGGAAATACAGGTGAACTGAAGCTTTACTTCACTATAAAGATTACATTATCTCTTTTTATTGGTCATCTAAAGGACTCAATTGGAAAGAGTCTGAATTTCCTTAAGCACACATGACACGTTGCCCTTACCATTTCAGGAATGACATGGTCACCTGAGAAACATATTTAGGAAGCAATAAATCTTCAAGTTTTACCCCACCTTCTCATCAGGAGAGGTTGCACAGCATAACAGAAAGGTTACTAGATTGACTCTGGCTCTTCAATTTACTGCTAGAGTGACACTGGACAAGTTACTACACTTGTCTGCAACTCAGTTTACTCTTTTGTAAAATAGTGAGGTTGGCTTAGATGACCTCCAAGGTCCCTTCCAGCTTTAAATCTATGATCCTATGATCTACTTTATCACAACACTCTCTTACGTTTCTCCATCCAACCCATCTTCTCTTTCAATAATTGTAACTGTTTGATTGAAGACAGCATCTTGGAACACGTTGCCCTACAAAAACACAAAAATTTGAAATATGTTTAAATGACTAAAGTTTCAAAGAGATTTTAAAATGCATTTAACCTACATCAGCTGATCATACAAGTCTCATAATTGATGAGGCCAATATGTATAGCCAGCAGGACGGATGCAAGCAAATTTTAACTATACATTATTGGTTTAAAATTACCAACACTTGGCAAAGAATTGAAAATTGAGGGGATGCACATCATTTGGGGAATGGCTGAACAAGTCTGTGGTTGGATTGTGATGGAATACTATTATGGTATAAGAAATTAGCAGAAAGCTCTCAGAAAAACCTGGAAAGATTTACATGAACTGATGCAAAGTGAAATGAGTATTACCAGGAGAATACTGTACATAGAACAGCAATACTGTAAGATGATCAACTGTGAATAACTGTCTTGCATCACTGTACTGATGTGAAAAGCTAACTCTGAAGGCCTTAGGATGAAAAAAGCTATCCATCCCCAGAGAAAGAAATGATGGAGTCAGCATACAGATTAAAGCATACTTTTTACTTTATTCTTCTTGGATTTTTTGGGGTGTGTGTGTCTATGTTTTCTTCTACAACATTAATAAAATGGAAATGTTTTGCATGCTACATATGTATAACGTCTATCAAACTGCTTGCCTTCTCAATGAGAACGGTAGGGAGGGGCAAGAATTTAGAACTCAAAATTTGAAAAGCAAATGTTAAAAATTGTTTTTACATGTAATTGGGGAAAAATAAATACTAAATAATTAAAAAACATAAAAAAATTTTTTTTTAAATTACCACCCCTGTAAATCACCACTACAATGTGATGTCTCTCCTCTATATCACTTATAATACAGATGCTAATACAGCTAAATAATGCTGCTAAGACTGCTTCTTTGGGAGCCAAAGTAAAGGGAGAATGAAGGAATGGGAGGGAAACAGCTAGTGAAAAGGAGAAGAGATGCACAATAAAAAAACTTATGCCAGAACAACACTTTCATCAGATACATTTCTTAAGTAGAGAGAAAAACAGAGAAGGTTTAGTAGCAGCATACCATTCTAAGAAGTGGGAAAGGAAAATCTAAATTTATCTTCTAATTGCAAGATTAGAAACCAATCACTTCAAAACAAATGAGACTGACTTAAATCATTAGAATAATTTTCTTTAGTGGAAATGTTAGCCATTTGAGAAACTTGGTTCTGTCATTAGGTCACATGCATCTAAGATCATGTTTGTCTATCCTAACAAGAATACCATCAAACCCTGCTTTAAAAAATTAAATGATTCAGGAAAAACAATGTTACAGGTGACTATGGTACAGGACTAGCTCGGTCAACACCAACCATCTGATTCCTGATTTCCTATTGGGCCAATGACATTACTGTTGGATTTTGTAACTTTACATTTTGGTCATTATTTTATCAATGTTACTGAAAATTGACACTGGTTGGGGCAACTTTTAGAGTTTTGTTATCAGTCTGAGAGATGATATAGTTTATCTTTAGTAGGAAAGAATTTGGAGAGGAGTAAAATGGAGCAAGCTGGGCATCTAAACTCTACTTCCTTGTATTTAACTCATTCTCAAATCAGAAATATAAAAGCAATTTATAGATCTTTTAAAATCTATTGACAAAGATGATTTAATATGATTACTTGTCACTAAAATATTGTACCTGAAGCTTTTGATCTGACATTATCCACAACACTCCTCTATACTACTGTATAAAAGTATTTTCCAATCAACAAAATTCTCACAAGTGAAAAAATATTTTTATGTGATTATCTGTACTAGAAGTCTTTAAACTGGATAGAAATTGTATCTGCAGGTTGGGTATCATGTTATTCTGTAACTTTATAGGTGAAAAGATAACACTGTTAGGGGCATGAGACTCTAATCTCATTAAATATTGTAAGACACCTTTCTATTTTTACTGGTTCCATATTTTATTTGAAGGCAGGATAAAAAGACTGATATATCCTGGAGGTTAACTTTGAACACTAGAATTCTAGGATATCAGTTCTGCTTAACATACAATATACATCTAATGTGAACAAAAAAAGACATCAAGACTTAAATTAGGCCTCTTTGTTCCCAATGATTAAAATTAAAGAAACTTTGCTGCTAGGACTATTTGTTCTAGAACACTAGAAATCATAATGTATAAAACTTTGAGATAAGTAGAAGGCATAATGAATTGTAAAAAAGACAAAAGGCAGGCAACTAAAGAAGGGGGAAGTTTTGGATAATTCACAAATTTGATAGTTAAGTCCCTAAACAATGAGTGGTCTATGACCCATAATGATTATTTATCAAGAAAAATGTCATATCCCACCCCACCCTACCCTCAGTTGCAACTTTAAATTAAAAAAAAAAAAAAGCATAAGCAGGCCTTACGTTTAAATCTTTGTAGTTAAGATTGATGACTAGACCAAAAGGACGCCCACCCATGGGCTCTGCAGGAATGAAAGAGTACTCAAATGTTGCCTGCCTCTGGGGTGGCACTATGGTGTTCAAAGGAAGAGCTGTGAAATTCTGGATATAAAACTGGTAATCCTGAGGATAGCGGAATGAGGCATCTAGAGATTCAACAATAAAGTCTTCTGTACCCTTATTTGTAAAGCCTACCAGGAACTTCACAATGTTATTTGCTGGGAAATCTAAGAAAGAAAATTAAGAGAGGAAAGTTAGAAAGCTTTCAATAAGATATAAAAACGATACCCAAACACTCAATTCTAACCTTAAAAATTACATTTATCTAATTTATAGATGTCAAACCTCAATTACAAGTATGTGATCTGGAAGTTGCTGTAAACATTTAGTAGTAGGGTTATCATTTAGTAGTTGTTTGGTCCACTTGAAGCAGCCTAAGGACCCAAAGCTGATAGCTAAAAGAAAGAAACTAGTAATAACCTGGCTAAAAATGTCAACATAGCCAAAGAAAATCAAATTGTTAACCCTGTTTAGAGTAGATCCCCTGATGTTAGAAAACTTTAGAGAATAAAGGTGGTAAAAGAAACACTGGACTTCAGATGTCGGGAGACCTACATTCAAATTTCATCCAACCCGTTAGGTCTATGGCAGGGGAGAAATCCATTCATCCTGCTGAGCTTTAGTTTCCTCATTTGTTAAATGGAAATAACAGCCCCTTCTCCTCACAGAGTTATGAGAATCCAATAATCCAATGAGTTTTATCTCTCTGAAACACAATTTCCTCATTTGTAAAATGGGGAGAATCTCTATACTAATGACCTTAGAGGTACTAAGGATCACATGAGATAATATATCTAAAATATTTTGCAAACTTTAGAATTATATAATATATAATAATTTACATAATTTATATAATAACCTAGAGAGTTGGACCTGATTTTGCTGGGAATCATTTGGCTTCGAATGCTTTATAAGCCAAACACCTTGGTATTACCTTGCCTCTATATTGGGAAATAACTTGTTACTAAGATTGTTCTGTTATTATTCTGAACCATACTGAGAGCCACAAGGATCTAACTAATAGCTCATATTTCTATAGATGACCTGCATTGGTAGGAGTTTCTTCCCTGAGAAGTTCCCTATGCTGATGAAATAATGAGTCTAGTCCTCATACGTATCTATAAAACTTTAAGGTTTCCAAAGCACTTTTCCCCTACTCTATTGTGAGTTAATCGAAAGAGCCTCATTTTGTTAATGAAGAAACTAAGGCTCAAAGTAGGTCAGTGAAATGTCCAAATTCAGAGTTATTAAGTGTCAAAGCCAGGATTCAAACTCGGATATTCTAATTCTAAATCCTTATGTTCTTTCCATGACAATTCTCTTAAATAGATGACATAAAAGGGAATCAGAAGAATACTAGAGCCATAATAACCAAAAGTATTGTTAATACCACGAGTAATGAAAATGCAAATTAAGTGAAAAAGTCAAAAGAGAAAAGTCACAAAACAAGAGGGGAAAACCAAATCCTTCTTCAAACTAAAATTCTTACAAATAGAAGAAGCAAAAAGTATACCAGTATGAAAGAGAAATTTTCAGAAAACTATGAGAAACAATTCCTTACCAAATAACTTTTATCTAAGACACCCTTTACAATTTTCATTCAGGCATTAAGGATCCAATTGAGAGCTGACTGCAAAACTAAAATTTCATCAATATTTTACATAAAAAATATTATGCAATATGTAGTACAACAGTTTGAATATTTCTAAAAAGAGAAGCTTTGAAATGCTCACTGATCCATGGGGCATTTAATTCCTAAGTCAAAAAGATTTTTGTTTTTTTTTCCCCCCAGTTTATTTTTCCTTTTCAAGTTCCACATGTCATTCTTTAAATAGATATGTTTTGTAAAGAGAATATCCACTATACCAATTCCAGGATATAACTGTTTTGAAGGGTATATGTGCAACCTGAAGAACCAGAACCTTTTTCCTTTCTCCAGGGTCCTACATCTAGCTCTATTCCCTGCTTATGGTGATAACTGAGGAATATTTTTACTTATAGTGCTGAAAAATGTTTATTTTACCTTCTCCTTTTACAAATAAGATAGTTGTGTCTGCACTTGGTGAGGCTTCAGGTTCACCAGAGAGATCTTCCTCTTTTTCTTCTGCCTAATAATATTAAAAAGAGCTATATTAATAGAAGAAAAAAGTCCTTATTATCGGCAGAGGGGCTACCAGACTTTTATACCACCCACAGAACACTAAGGCAGTGAATAGGCACCTCAGATTGGTTTCCTGGCCCTCTCTCACCATTTTCAGCTTCCTCAGGTGTGTTATCTTCCCCATTAAAACGTAAACTCCTTGAGGGTATGGATCGTCTTTCTTTTTGCTTGTATTTGTATTCCCAGGTCTTAGCCTGGGATATAGCAAACACTTAATAAATGCTTAGTGACAGAAGACAGCAGTAACTTAAAAAAAAAAAAGAACAAAAAAACAAAAAACTACAGATTTAAAAAGATGCAAAAGTTATGTGGGGGAGTACTCCAAGTATGAAAGACAGCTTATGAAAAGGCACAGAGGTATGTAACAAATAGGCTAGCTTGACTAGAATTCAGAAAATGTGAGGCAGAGTACTGTGAAGTAAGCCTAGAAAGATGGGTTAAAGCCATATTGTGAAGGTTTTTAAGTTTCTATTTTACCCTAAAAGCAAGAGGGAGCCACTGAAACTTCTTGAGCAGTGGAATGACCTTGGGGAGTTCATGTTTTAGGAATATCAATCTGGCAGGTGTGTGACAGATAAAACAAAAATTAAAAGCAAGGAAACCAATAAAACTCTTGATAAGGAATCCTGAGGTACAGAAAAGTGATTTATCCTGGGTCATATAGCTAGTTAATATCTGAGAAGGGATCTGAACCCAAATTTTCCTGATTCGAAGTCCAACACTATTCACTATGCTAAGCTGCCTCGTTTAACCTCATAAGGCCTCTGTTTCCTCATCTCTAAAAGGAGACTTGGCCTAGATAATTTCTAAAGGCTATTCAACTTAAAATTTATAATCATATATAATACATACACTAGTAATTTATATAAAATAATATAATAGATGTAGTATATGATCAAAGTACTTTGGGAAATTTGATGGGGGGGAGGGGACATAGACTTGGAGTGAAGGAGAGATTAGGGAAGACATAATAGATGGTAGTAATTCAGTTATTTTTTTAAACAATGAGTAGGAATTCAAAATGTAGAAGTCTACCTAACTTCAAGTTTAACACCCTAACCTCTACTTTCCATTGCCTCTTAGCAAAATAGCAATGTTATTATTAGAAGTATTATAAGTGGACAGAGTGGGGCTTGGAGTCTAAAAGAACTGTATTTGAAGTCCCATCTCTAACACTTACTTGTTATATACAGATTATTCAACTTTTACATGCCTCAAGCAAATCCCTAGGATTTATCTATTAATTCACAAATTAGCTATCTTCATAATATCAAAGCCCCTCCATCAATTTGAGCATTATAAGCTTGCTTTAGATACTGTTTTACAGTTAAAGTACCTGTACATACATTATTAGTTTTTTTTTTAACCCCCTTTTTCTGTATGCCATCCTGCCTGATTTTAGGACTACAGCTATCTTTTTTCCACACTGCAACTTTCCACATCTGGTTTCAATATACCATAGCTTGGTATAAGAAATTTTGGGGGAGTTTTGCAGACAATGCAGATGAAATAGAAAAAGTTTAGAAACTCAGAAATGCAGGATTGTTATTTAAAAAAAAAAAAAGGTATTCCAGTAGATGCTGGAATCATATGAGAAAATCCTAAGTCCTTATATGATTTCCTAATGGAAAATTAAGATGAGCCACCTATCCCTAAAGATTTTATGGGGATTTTCTAGATCAAGGGGCTGCTGTGCCCCTAATCCCCAAAATGCTGAAGGAATAACACACATTTCTTGGGCTGAAGGAGAGAAAAGATCTCAAAGTTAGGATGGTTAAAGTGAGTTGGCTATTCTCTTGAAGAGGCCAAGGAAATCAATCACCTACCAGGGGGTCCCTCCTCCTGTTCTCCTCAAGAAAAAAGAAAACCAAATCTTCACAAAAGAGTAATTCAATGTTATTTCTAATTACTATGATTCCCTTTCTATTCTCACCTCAAGTTACCCACCTGAAATTGTTATTATTTTTTAAAATTTAAAATAGCATACATTTTATTACCAGCACCAATGAAGAAATGAATGGATTGAGTTAAAACAAATATCCTATTCAATTAGATTGGGGAATGCAAAACTAGAGTCTTAAAAAAAAACATACAAATGGGTGGGTAGCTGAGAATTGGAAATCAAAGGGATTGATTGGAATCAATTGGGGAATGCCTAAACAAGCTGTAATATATGACTATAATGAAATACTATGGTGCTATAAGAAATGACAATCAGGATGATTTCAGAAAAACTGGGAAACAGGTGAACTGATGCACAGTGAAGTAAATAGAACCAGAACATTGTACAGTTAACAATACTGCTCTATGAAGAACTGTGCATGACTTAGCTATTCTCAGCAATGATCCAAGACGATCCTTCAAAGGACTAATGATGAAGCATACTACCCACCTCCAGAGAAAGAACTGATATTAATTGAATATAGACTGAAGCATACTATTTTTCACTTTCTTTCATTTTTTTCCTTTTGAATCTTCTTGTACAAAATGACTAATATGGAAATGATTTACATAACTGCACATGTATAAACTACATCTGACTGCTTATTATCTCAGGGAGGAGGGAGTGGTAAAGAGAGGGACAGAATTTGGAACTTAAAACTTCAAATAAAAAAATGCAGCATAAATGATCACACTAGGGACCAATGAAAGTAATAAAGAATCAAGTAGGATAATTCATAGCTGGATTCTTGAAAGACGTAAGTTTTAGGAAGAAGACATATGGGTGGGTTAAAGAAGGATATTCTAGGCAAGCAGGTTGTAATCTGTAAGCTATTTACTTCCAGGTGAAGCAAGAGTGGCTTGACTAAGATGGTAAAATTCAAGTAACAATAAACAAAATCAGTGGAATATAAATAGGAAGAGAGGCAGGTAGGTGGCACAGTGAAAAAAAACAATGGCCTTGGAGTCAGGAGGACCTGAGTTCAAATTCAGCCTCAGACACTTAACACAAAAACTGGCCATGTGACCTTGAGCAAGTCAACCCCCAATTGCCCTCAAAACAAAACAAAACAAAAACAAAAATGAAGAAGAAGTGAATAGACCTGAATTAGTACTTACAAGGGGAAAAGGTGGCACCGTGATTCTTAGTTCCTCCCTAGGATTCTTACTACAGTAAATCTGACTATTGCAGGAGAATTCAAATCAACTATCTAGAACCCCTACTACTACAAATGCAAGAAGATTTCTAAGGACTCTGTCAACTTCAAATCTGATGGTCAAAGCAAGATATTGTTTTACAATCTACATAATTAGATTCTCCAGACCTCATAAAATTATGAACTGATATAAAAAATTTATAACAAGTTTTATGAAAATCATATGCTCAAGATGTCATATATAATCATCACTAACCAAATCTGTGGGTTCATCTTCTTCTATTTCTGCTTCATCATCTTCATCTTCGATTATTGTATCTTCTAGTGCTTCTTCATCCTCTGTAGCATCTTGGGCCACAGCTATTGACCCTAACAATGTAAACAGAAAGTGTTTGTAACAACTGAACCCAAGAGCAAGATATTAACCAATAAGCTAATCCTGATGGTTAAAACTGTAATCAAACCAATATTGTTTAGAAGACATACATATTCATACATGCAAAACACTAAAACACTCAATTTGCTACCATATTGTCTGGAAGAATCACATCAATAAATTAATCATCACAGATGCCTGTAAAACACTTTACACTGAAAAATATAGTGAAGACATAGCAAAGCAGGTTAACAGAAAAAAAAAAGATTTGTATTTCTGCTTGCCTTAAGTTCAATGTAAATTTCTAAGATATTTAAATCAGAAAATGAGGGAAACAAAGTCTAGAAGAAAACAAAAGTAAAACAATATTGCTTTTTATGTAAGCAGTTTAAATACAAAGAAACCTCTAAATTGGTTTGTTATATATTTTCTAAAATAAACCCTGAAAACAATTTCTAGGTCATCAGTATGTGAATCTACCAATGATTTGTAGAAAGAATGATGATGTGGCAATTCATTTTTTAAAATATAGGCAAGAGCACAAATACACATGCTTTAATACCCGGGAAGGAAAGTATATACATAAAGACTCTTAAAATCCTGAGTTTGGCTTCTACTTAAATGTTGATGACAGTCATAAACTTTGCAAAACAGAAAGAACACTACTATGAAACAAAGAACTGCAAACTAGGATGTTAAGTGCTAACTGTATGTGACAGCAATTTAAAATGAAACACCCTTAAATTTGACTTTTTATACAAAATGGCCTCTAGTCATTCATTTCAGTTTAACTTAGATTTCAAATTACATATATTTACTAATACAACAGCATTATTTTGATAAAAATGTTAGTGACATTTTCTTTGCCCTAAACATTCTGTTGGAAAAAAAATCATGAAAAGAATATCCTTAAGAAATATAACCCTATGGGGGAGGGGGCAAAGGCAATTTTTGTAGAAAGATTAAAACCACAAAGTAAAAATGGTCAAAATCAGAACATTTTAATTATCTTTAAGAGGCAGAAGGACATCTGTAAGCAGCTCCTAAGGCAAACTCACTTTTTTTTTTATAACTTAGAGCTGAATTTAAGTTTTTCTACAAAATATTCTTTCCACACATTGAGTCAAAAATCTGTCAATGTACTTTATTTCTTTTGCAACACATAAGAGTTCACTGGATTACACCATTAAAATTTAATCAAAACTTTCCTTTGGAATTGCGTTTTTAGTTGTAAAGAATTCTTAGAGATCACCTAGTTTAAGTCTCCTCACAAATGAAACTGACAGTGGAAAGTGTAAGTGACTTGTCCACGGTCAAGTTAGAGGCTGAGTTGGGACTTCAGAACCCAGGTTTCAGGATGCTCTTTCCACCCCATTCAGTTGTGCCTACTTTATTCACCTTCATCCCCCTTTTTGTCCTCTCTTCATTGCTTTGACTACAGTCCCGTGGAAGTTTTAGAATCAAGGTTCTCTATTCTAAATTAAGCCTGAGGCCAGTGGCCCAGAAATGGTTTTTAGATGAAATTTAAGAGCGATTGAGAGAGCAGGGTTACACAACAAGTCCAACATAAGCTGAACACTGCTCCAAGGGCACGAGGAGAAAAAAAACATCCCTTTTTTGAGATTAGGGGCTAATTCAGTAAGGTGCGTCCCCAGGGTGGGAGAGGGGAAGGTTAAGGTCCCCAGGAGAGGTGCTATGCCAGGTTGGGTGCTGGGAAACATGGATTCCGTGAAATGAATGAAGCAAGGCCCCCTATAGAAGATAATGACACGTCAGCCCTGAGCCCGGCGGCGAGGTGCGTGGGGGCGGGGGAGAGCGGTTGGCGGAGGCGCGGGCAGCGGCCACTGCAGCTCCGCTCCATTGCCCTCCTCTCGCCGGCCTCGGGATGCCCTAGGTCCCCGAAAGCACCGACCAAGGAGAGCAACGCAGGTCGGAGCGCTGGGGTAAGGGGCACGGAGCAACGTCACCAGGCCCGGCAGGGAAAGAGCGCGCGGCCCGCGAGGGATCCGCATGGGAGGGGGTCGGGGGAGCCCCGCTCCTGGGGGCCTCCTCGTGCACCCAGGACTCTCCGCCCTGCCCCCCGCAGCCTCAGTCCCAGGGATCGGCGGAGGGGAGGCAGAGGGACCAGAGGGTGCGCGAGCCGCCGCCGCCTCCCACCACCAAACTTGGCAAGCGCTGCAGTCGTCCCCCGTCTTAATCCTCCCACCCCTCTCTCGCCGTACCTCCGGGGCCGCCCCCAAGCAGTAGCGCGGTGGGGAAGACGAGCAACACTATCAGGGTCAACCGGGAGAGGAATCTCATGGTGCGGCCAGCGGGCTTTTCAGCCTCCACAGGCTCCTACGGCGGCTTCGGCAGTAATGGCGATACTCCTCATCCGGGCTATGGAGTGGGCGGGGTACGCACACGTAAACGGGACGTGGCCCCGCCTCCCTTCTCGCTAGCTCCGCTGTGAACGTGGCTCAGACCCAGGCCAGGGAAGCCCGGGGGTGGGGGCTGGGTGGGGGAAGAGGGGGGCTGACTTAGTAAAGAGCGGCCACGTGACGACCCCACGGCACTCTTAGCTGGGAAAGTGACACCTTCCCTCCTCTAGCTGAGTTTCCCTGCTCCTTGGGGTACGAAGTGTGGCTTTGTCCTCCATTTATAGGTAAGGTGAATCCAACTTCTTTACCTGGCAGTTTGTTGTGATTTACTAATTAACCAATAGTTAAAGTGACAGCGAATTTTTAATCTAATTTTTGACTAAACACCCAATGTGTGCAAAGCCCTATGTTGGACTCTGGGAGCATGCAGCGTCTGTCTGAAGCATTGCCCTAGCCTCTCGATGCTTGTTAAAGCTTAGCAGAGGGAGGAGGAGAAGGAAGAAGAAGATGATGAAGAAGATGACTGTGATGACAACACCAATAGTTCTGAAGCAATGTTAAAGCCCCGAACCAAGACGATCCGATTCAAGTTTATTTTCTGACTCATCCTGTTGGTGTCATTGAACTTGGGCTCGTCATTCTTTGTGCTCTGGCACAACTGAACTTCAGAGAAGCTTCTGACCTTCGTTACTAGTGGATGGAGTGTGCCCAGAAAGGACTCTTCTGAGGATGAGGAAGTTCCTCGTAGGAGTGAAATCACAGGTCTGATCTTGTACACTTTAAGGTTTAGAAAGCGCTTTACACGGATTACCAGATGGTACAACAACCAGTAGATAGGAAGCTTCTTCCAGGTAGAGATTTGTTTCTTTTTCTGGCCTTGAGCACAATATGCACCTAGTGTTGATTGAATAATACAAAATGTATCCATGACCCAGCCACTTCTGCATCTTCTTGAACTTCTGTTCTAGGGGAACTTTCAAGTAGTATATTATCTCTCTGACTCTGTCCCCATTCAGTTAAAAAACGGGCAATTTTAAAACTAACTTGTATCTAAGTACACATCATGCTGGTGGGGGTGGTTGTCCTTCATTCTCGAAGAGGACCAAAGTGACAGCACCATGCTAGAGCCAGATTTCAGTGTGTCCCACTGTGTTTGACCAGACCAATACGAGCCCAGAATGCTCTACCACAGTTAGACCGTGTTAACATTTGGAGTGGATTCTCTAAATTTGTACATCCTACGTTTCCTTTGAGCTGTCTCAATTCTGCTTTGCTCATTAAGCACAGTACCTTCTCTGATGTGGGCATGCGGTCAGTACTGTGCCAGTGTCTCCCATAATCAATCCCAAAGTTCTTCAGGAAGTCCTTGAGAGTGTCCTTGTATTTCTTCTTCTGACCATGATGTGAACACTTGCTGTGTGTGAGTTCTCCATAAGACAGTCTTTTGCAAGTGTACATTTTGCATTTGAACAACATGCCCAGCCCATCAGAGTCCCACTCTCTGAAGCAGAGTTTCAATGCTTGGCAGTTTAGTTCAAAAAAGGACCTCAGTGTCTGGTGCCTTATCCTGCCAGGTGATCTTCAGAATCTTCCCAAGACAATTCAAATGGAAGTGATTCAGTTTCCTGCATGGTGCTGGTAGACTGTCATCTATGAAAAGAGGATTGAACTAGAGGTCCATTATGGCTTCTTCCAGCCTTGAATCTGTGATCTTTGGATCTCTTATATCTGGGATATACTACTGAGTCTGTTACTCTTAATGATCCTATACCCAAACTAATATCCTTGTAGACTCCTTGCCTTTTGCTTGTTTTGTGCCTTTCATCTCCTCTACTTTATTTTTTTTTAAAGCAATTGGGGTTAAGTAACTTGCTCAAGGTTACACGGCTAGTCATTATTTATGTGTGGGTGCTCATTTTCTGAGGTCGGATTTGATCTCGGGGCATCCCAACTCTGAGGCCGGTGCTCTTACTCACTGCGCCACCTAGCCGACCCTTTAGGGCAATTGGGGTTAAGTAACTTGCCCAAGGTCACACGGCTAGGTTTTTGTTTGTGTGGGTTAAGTGTCTGAGGCCGGCTCTGAACTCAGGTCCTTCTGACTCCAGGGCCGGCGCTCTACTCACTGCACCACCTAGCCACCCCTTATCTCCTCTACTTTAAGAGCAGGGTCTTCCACATAATGGGGACTCAATAAATATTTGTTTGATGAATGTAACGGCAAACAAAGTGGGATGTTTTGCTGTTTTTCTGTGTGTTATACAGTTTCCCAGCCTCAGTCTTACATGTTTCTGTGCCAAACCAATTAGACATGTACATGTGGGCTCTAGCCAATTAGATGCTGAGTAGAACTGAGAGAAAGCAGGCATTAAGGGAGCCAGTGTTGAGTGCTCAGAGAGAGAAGCAGCTTGAGTGGGCTGAGGAAGCAGACCTCTAAGGTCCAGGAAGAGGAGAGAAGAGAGGAGACCTCTGAGAGTGGAGAGGAGACCTCTGAGAATGGAGAAGAGACCTCTGAGAATGGAGAGGAGACCTCTGATGGCAGAGACTTGCTGAGGGAACCTCTAAATTTTGAAAGTGAATAGAACTGTGGGGCAGAGACCTGCCTGTGGGAGGGAGACTTAGTTTGAGCCCCTTTTGAGAGAACTGTTAAAGTGAACTGAGCTGTTAACACAGAGCCTCTGGACTTTGGAGGTGAATTGAAATGGTGGTGTTGGTAGTGTGTGTTTTTGCCCTGTTAAACTTTGTTTTCCAGAGGCAGAAGATGTGGGCAGTTGCCCCTGGAGCCTGCTGTCAAGCAGGAGCTCAGAGTGGAGCAGTCCCTGTGAGCTGAGACCTGGAGCAGGAGTGGAGAGCTGCCTATGTATGAATCCAGGTGAGAGTTGAGAGTTGGAATGGTCAGCCCACAGAGGAAGAGCCATGGGACTTAGAAGTCAACCTCAAGTTAAGATGAAAGAGGACTTTACTTGGACACTTTTAAGAAGATTGTTCTTACAGTGGCTGAGGGGTGGATGGTGTGGTATTTTCTGCTACCCCTTAAGTGTGCATTATGCTAGGGAAGACCCTAGCCTGGGACCCTCTGATTGTGTAAACAAGTATTTTGGGGAATGCTACTGAATATAATGATATATGCTATGTACCATATGACATATTGAGTGTTATGAGATATATATATATATATATATATATATATATATACATACATATATATGTTGAATGATATGTTTTGCTTAAGGATGTTGCTATGAATGTTATGTTTTACTTTATTGAACAATGTTTACTTTATTGCCAAATAGAGAGTTCATTATGCTGTGTGATTAGACCCGTAAAATTATTTAATGGCAGCAGTCCTCAGGTGTGCTGTCATGATTGATGTTACATGTAGTAAATAGTTACATCTAAAATCAAGAGCTATTATTTTATGTAAAGGTAATAAAAAAAGTACTTTCCAATAATATCAGGGGTGAAGCAAAGAAGTCAATTGTCACCATTTCTGAGAGTGATAGAAATGCTAGCTCTAGTAATAACAAGAAAAAAATTGAGGAAATAAACACATAGGTAAAGAAAAAACAAAATTATTGTTTTTTGCAGGTGATAAGATGTACTTAGAAAACCCTAGAGAGTCAACTAAAAATCAATTGGAAAAATCAACAACTTTAACACCATTTTAAGATATAAATGAAATCCATAGAAATTGTTAGCATTTTTGTATAATACTAGTAAAACCCCACAAGAAGGAATAGACCTGCAGCTTGCAGGCCATAAATAGCCCATGGGCCTGCCAAAGGATTTTGGGCAGCCAGCAAAAAATGTAGAGGATGTTTTCCTCTACACACAAGAATTATGTGACTACAGCTATAAGACACTGTTTACAAGGATGGATACACCTAAATAACTGGGAAAACATTAATTATTCTTGGGGAAGCCAAGAGAGAATAATAAAAAATGACAGTGTTACCTAATTTACTTATTTACTGTGGTACCAATTAAACTATCAAAGGATTACTTTATAGAACTTGAAACACTAATGAAATTTATTTGGAGACACAAAAGGTCAAGAATTTCAAGGAAAATAAAGAAAAAGAGTGGGAAAGTAGAGGGCCTAGTAGTACCAGATCTCAAACTATACTACAACGCTGTCATTCTCAAAACAATTCCTGGTTTAAAAATAGACCTATCAGTGGAACTGATTAGGGATAACTTGCAAAAGCAAACAAACCTAGTAGCCTAGTATGATAAACCTAAAGACCCTAAGTACTAACTATATGATAAAAAAACAGCTGGAAAAACTTGACAGCAGTATGGCAAAAATTAGGTTTAGACCAAAACCTCACATTGGTCATTGTACTGATCAGTTTCTAAGTCTTTTAAAGTTGATTATCTTTATAATATTATTGTTATTGTATGAATTATTATCTTGGTTCTGCTCACTTCATTTTGTATCAATTCATACAGGTCTTCAGGCTTTGCTGGAACCATCCCTTTTATCATTTCTCATAACAGTATTTATGTACCATTAACTTGTTCAGCCATTTCCCCATTGACAGGCATCCCTTTAATTCCTAATTCTTTGCTATCACAAAAAAGAGCCATTATAAATATTTTTGTACATATGGGTTCTTTTTTCTCTTTCTTTGATCTCTTTGGGGTATAGACCTAGTAGCACTATTCCTAAGTCAAAGTTTATGCGCAGTTTAAAACCCTTTTCAGCATAATTCCAAATTGCTTTCCAAAATGGTTAGACTAGGTCACAGTTCCACTAGCAGTACATAGTGTGACTGTTTTTTCCACAGCCCTTCCAACCTTTATCTTCTTGTTGGGTTTTTTTTTTGTCTTCTTAGCTAATTTGGTGGGTATTTTAACCCATTAAAACTACCCAGAATTGTTTTAATTTGCATTTCTCCAATTAATGATTTAGAATATTTTTTCACCCCACATGGCTATTGATAGCTTTGAGTTCTTCCTCTGAAAACTACCTATTCATATCCTTTGATTGTTTATCAATTGGGGATTGGCTTTTATTCTTGTAAATTAAACTCAGTTTCCAAAATGTCCTAGAAATTAGACCTTTATGAGATAGAGAAACTTGCTGCAAAGATTCCCCCCTACCCCACCCCGTTTCTCACTTTTCTTCTAATTTTAGCTGCATTTTTTTTTAAAGCAATTGGGGTTAAGTAACTTGCTCAAGGTTACACGGCTAGTCATTATTTATGCGTGGGTGCTCATTTTCTGAGGCTGGATCTGATCTCGGGTCATCCCAACTCCGAGGCCGGCGCTCTTACTCACTGCGCCACCTAGCCGCCCCTTTAGGGCAATTGGGGTTAAGTAACTTGCCCAAGGTTACACGGCTAGGTTTTTGTTTGTGTGGATTAAGTGTCGGAGGCCGGCTCCAAGCTCAGGTCCTTCTGACTCCAGGGCTGGCGCTCTAGTCACTGCGCCACCTAGCTGCCCCTGTATTTTTTTAAGTATGAAAAATTATTCCATTTACTTTCTGTAAATCTTTCCATCTCCTAATTGGTCATGAAATCTTCCCCCATCCATTGATGTAACAAACAATTTCTTCCATGTTCCACTAATTTATTATATCAACCTTTATGTCTAAGCTTATCCTTTAAAACATCTTTTTATTAATGACTTCGGTTTTTTACAACATCATAGTAATCCCTAGTATCTTTCCCCATCCCTTTCCCACGGAGCCCTCCCATCATAACAGTTTTTTTCAGGAGGAAAAAAAATTGGCACAACTGATCAATACATTGAACAAGTCCAGTGAGTAGAGCCCTGGAGTCAGAAGGCCCTGAGTTCGGATTGGAGCTGGCTTCAGACACTTAACACACACACAAACAAAAACCTAGCCGTGTGACCTTGGGCAAGTTACTTAACCCCAATTGCCCTCCAAAAGGAAAAAAAAAGAAAAAGAAAAAGTCCAAAAGCATGCAATGTGTAATACCTGTGGATCTCCCACTTTCATGAATGGGTAGGTTGGTGCTGTCTTCTCACATTTCTTCATTTGAGTTATGTTTGATCTTTATAATTTTGTTAAATTTATTTTTTATTAGTTATTATATATATTGTTTTCTTGGCTCTGTTTACTTCCTTTTGCATCAGTTCATGTAAATCTTTCCTTTATCTGTATTTATCACATAAATCATTTTTTTTACAACACAGTAATTAATATAATTTGCTTAGCCATTCCCTAATCAATAGGCATCTACTTTGTATCCAATTCTTTGCTATCACAAAAAGTGCTACTATATTTTAATGTATATGGGGACTTCTTATTGATATCTTCCTTGTGATATAAGCCTAGTAATAGACTATTTGGTTCAAGATATATGGACATCTTATTTTATTTGTATAATCCCAAACTGCTTTCCAAAACAGTCATACCACAGCAAGGTTCCAGGACCTCTGCAACAACAGCACTGTCCTTCATGAGTGGACGAATCTGGCAAAATAACACCAAAACAGACAGACAAAATACTGGCATCACAGCCATGTCTACTCAGTCCTTGGCAGCTCTCAAAAGTCCCGGACAGCTCCAACTGGCCTTCAGCAATCTTCTCTCTCTCTCTCTCTCTCTCTCTCTCTCTCTCTCTCTCTCTCTCTCTCTCTCTCTCTCTCTCTGCCTCCATGATGCTGCTCTCAAAAGTTCTTCTGCCTCTCTCTGCTTGGGCCTTCTCTCTGCTTGGGCCTCTCTCTAAATCCAAAGCACCAGCTCCTCCCAGTTCAGCCCTCTCTTTTCACAGCAACAAGGCCATCCCACAAGTGGGATTCACAAGCTCTTGGTTTCAACACTCAACCAGAAAACCAAGCCAATACAGGGGGATCTTTAAATTCCATTACTATTATAGGTGTTGACCACCATCAATTGGGAAATGACAAATTTATGGTATCAGCATATAATGGGATATTATTATAGGTATGATGGGATATAAAGGCAGCTAGGTGGCACAGTGGATAGAGCAGTGGACTTGAAATCAGGAAGACTCATCTTCCTGAGTTCAAATCCAGCCTCAGACACTTACTAGCTCTGTGACCCTGGGCAAGTCACTTAACCTTGCTTGCCTCAGTTTCCTCATCTGTTAAATGAGCTGGAGAAGGAAATGGCAAATCATTCCAGTATCTTTGCCAAGAAAATCTCAAATGGGATTACAAAGAGTCAGATATGACCAAAATAGCTCAACAGCAACAATAACATAATGGGGTTTTTATTGAGGGTAACCAACAGGCCTCAAACATATTTGTGAGTTAGGGGGATATCTACCCTAAGCACATGAAGACTTCCCTCAGTGGAATGGGTGGATGAGAACAATTTTTTCCAATGACCATGCTGAAGCAGGCTCTATGGAGTTCCAAGGTCAAAGATGCCAAGGTCATTCATTGTATCCCAGAACATGGCCAGTCATCTTAACTTTTGTCCTTCTACTGGACTTTGATTACTCTGGAAGAAAGAATGAGACTGACGACTTTGTGCAACTCTGTCTCATTTAAATCCAATTCAAGTCAAGACATCACCTATGATGTCATAGATCCTCCTTTAAAAATGAAGGACAAACAACATTGTGCTAAAAAATATAGAGATAGTTTCAGAGATACTTGGGAAGATCTATATGAACTAATGCATAGTAGAATAAGCAGATCCAATTTTATACCACAATAGTGCAAAAACGAACAATTCTGAAAGGCTTTAGAACTCTGATCAATGAAATTAATTCAGAGGACTATTGAACACTGCCCACCTTCTTACAGAGAGATAATGGATTAATATGACTATATAATACAAAGTTCCTCCTTTCCTCCATCTCTCCCTTCTTCCTCCCCTTTTCTTTCCTTCTATCCTTTTTTCCTTCATTCTTTCCCTTCCCTTTCTTCCTGTCTCCTTCTAGTGGGGATGGTGGGGAAGGTGGGAAGGAATGGGGGAAAAAGTGCTTATTTCTGCGCCTCTCCGAGAACCAGTGTCCATATTTCTAGGGACATGACCATGATCAGAACTGCAGAACTAGTAGCTCACATTCAACTAAATGAAGGCAGGAACCATATCATTTTGTCTTTCTGTCTCTAGCACTTTGTGCAGTAAATAGCACATTGTAAACATTGTAAGCCTTCATACTCTACTTTCAGAGAGCCCAAGTGCGATGGGCCAGCCATGTTGTCTGAATACAAAACATATGCTTGCCAAAAAGACTATTTTATGGAGAACTCACACAAGGCAAGCATTCACATGGTGGTCAGAAGAAATGATACAAGGACACTCTCAGGAACTTTGGAACTGTGTGACATGGGAGACACTGGCACAGGATGGTTCAGCATGGCAGGCCCACATCAAAGAAGGTGCTGTGCTCCTTAAGCAAAGCAGAATTGAAACAGCTCAAAGAATAGGCAGGACACGCAAATTTAGAGTATCCACCCCAGATGTCCACACAGACTATTTGTGACTGACCTGTGGTAGAGTATTCTGAGCTTGTATTGGTCTGATAACCCAGTTGGACCCAGTGAAACTTGATTCTAGCATAGTGATGTCATTTTGGTCCTCACTACAACCCTGGGAGGTAGATGCTATTGTTATTCTTATTTTACAGATGAGGAAACTGAGGGTGAGAGAGGTTAAGTGACTTGCCCAGGGTCACACAGTTAAGTGCCTGAGGCAAGAATTGAACTCTTTCTTCCCTAGGAAATGTAGAAGTATGAGTTGCTTGAGAAAAGCATATAGCATTTGCATCGTCCTTCCTTTTCTTTTTTTTTAGGGCAATTGGGGTTAAGTAACTTGCCCAAGGTCACTCGGCTAGGTTTTTGTTTGTGTGTGTTAAGTGTCTGAGGCCAGATATGAACTCAGGTCCTTCTGACTCCAGGGCCGGCGCTCTACTCACTGCGCCACCTAGCTGCCCCAATTGTCCTTCCTTTTGAACATCTTACTCAGTAGCCTATATCCATCCAGTAACTTCAAAGAAGTTTTCACAATCTCTGCAGTTATGACCTAAGTAATAAAGTGCTATTCCCCAACTGTACTCAGTGTGGGTCTCTGTTCATTCTAGTGCATGTCTTCTAACATTAGGAGGCTATTCATAATTCATTGTCATATCACTAGAGTGACCACTAGTCTTTAGCCTCTTGGGTATACTGGTGTAATGGAAATGCAGATTTAAAGATCTTCCCTGCCTCTAGGCCCTTTGGTGGGCTTAAGTAACTCTGAGAACCTTCTTTAATTTGAAAATATACTCTGCCCCCTAATAGGCTGAATGTGGTCACATGGTGCCTGTGGCAGGAGGCTTGGTTTTCAGGAATGCCCACACCTTGATGCTGTGTGATTGGGCAGTGGGTCAAGAGGGTTGTGACATTCTCTGAGCCAGGAGAAGGCTATATAATCCCTGATGTGAGGCTTTGCTTTGGGGCTCACTTTTTGTGTGATTTGACCAGATGAGACTTGGGGCAGCCATTGAGAGCCCCACCCCGCCACTCCACCCCTGCCTTGAAAACCCAGATGTTGATGCTTCCCTCTCTGGTAACTGTGATTTGGTATTGATAATGGTTGGACAGCTTGGAAGCCTGTCTGCTTGATTTGTTTGTTTCTCTGTCTTTTAAGTTCTGTCTGTATACTCTGAAGTTTGGGGTGCTGACCTTTTTCCCCTGAACTAGGTAAATGATATATTATGTTTGATTGATTAAAGTAAGCTTGTTAACCCATTTTGAGTTGCTTTCCTTTAGAAAAGCAGATCTAAGAACCTGTGTTGGCAGCCACCCTGGGAATGTTGGGGTGCTTGCCACTACAACTGGCTAGACTCAGCTGGTGTTGCCAACATAGAAAATATCTGCCTCCACACACCATCATGGACAAATCCCTAAAATGTAACCCTATGTTTGCGACTCTCATGGGCTAACATGGTTTGTTTTTTCTTGCTCCCAGCTTCACATTTTTCAATCTCATAGAATTTCAGATATGGTACTTATTTTGGGGTGAAGATGGTACTGAGAGAAGAAGGCATTAGAAAAAAGAGTGGGAGTGATTTTTCAAACTCTTCCCCCACATGTTTACTGTTAGAGTCCCATCAATGACTATCTTAGTGGTATTCAATGTGACTGAGGTGGGCACAGTACAAATTGGGATGAAAAAGAACTGACTACATAAAAGCTCATGCTAAGATGGAATAAGTCTATTTTCAGAGATTATGCATAAATCCCCACTAAAATAAAAGGGAAAAACTTGAACAATTTTCTTCCTGTTCTGTCTTACATTAACTTTCATACATCAATATTACATATGTTATTTGGGCACTTCACTATGGAAGCAGTCTGTTCACGGGATGGCTGTATGACTGGCAATATTTAGTCTTCAGTTTTGGTGAATGTAAGCCTTTTCTCTTTGCTTCTAAGATATTGCATACCTGTAAAGGAAAAGAAAAAGCAGTATTTCTCAATTTCTATTTTTTTAACGGGCAGACACTGAACAATTCACTAATTCATTATGCATGGAATGGGCACAATGAGAACATGGTCTCTTGTCATAGAAAAACTTTATGTTAAGGTTTTTTCATCCTCCTTTTCTATCAGTACCTGCTAACAAGAAGCAAAATTGCTTTGAGTTCCATGACCCTAATTACTAGTTAGTGGGAACATCAAAGAGAAGGAAAATGACCAGGTGATTGGCATAAAGATGGAAAAGGAATAGAAGAGCGAACCTCGGGCTAATCATTAACAGAATCATTAACCTCAGTGAAATTGGGTGTTGATAGTATTTGATGTTCCAACAAAATTCAATAATGAGGAAATTTCTACTGTAGGAGGCAGTAAGTTGTACTGGAAAGGGCATAAGACTAGAAGTCAGGAGTGGGGTTTCTTGTCTTGGCCCTGTCATTAAGTAGCTGGGCCTCATTTTCCTCATATCTGAAATTACAACATGTTGTACTTATTTCTGTGTATAGACAATAATTGGCTTTTGTAGATGGATGTTATCTAGTCCAAAATGCTCACTGTATGGAAGAGGAAACTGAGACCCAGAGAAACTATTATGGATTGCCTACCTTGTCTCTTCATTTCCAAATGGAAATGATTTAGTCCTGTACTAAATCTAGAAATATTCATATATTTTACTTCATTTCTCTCATTCTTGTTATACATAAAACACAAAATAGCACATCATACTTGTGAAGAGATAGCTTTTGGATTTCTCTAATTCCTTTGTGTATGTATGTATTATGTCTTTAATTGAACTGTAAACTCCTCAAGGGTAATGACGACCTTGTTTTCTGCTTTTATTTTTATTTCCAGCAAAAAAGTGTTGGTCACTGCAGAGAATATATTTGTTTAACAACACCATAAGCTTCTATTTGAAAACACAGCTAAATATAAATTGGCTAACTCTTAGTAGCATACATTTTTAAAGAATATAAAAAATATATTGGATTTATATAATACCAGGATCATTATACTTATTGACTAAATTTATAATATTCCTTAATTATTTAAGGAATTCAGACCACAAATACCATGGGCTGACATATTTTACAGCCAGCCTGCTTACATCCAAGAAATTCCAGGATATGAGGTATAACTATATAAAACAATGAAAATTATTTTTAAAGTTTTTTTTTTAATATAGATTATATAATTGATCTGATTTCTTACAGATTACACTTATAGGCACAATGTGACTATATATCAGTAACTTCTGCTGAAATTCTCCTATGATGGCTCATGTTGTAGAGGTGAATCTGTGTTTTTAGGAGTTTGTGCTTACACTAAGGGCCTGCTGATATGTTATCTATTATGTTTGAGGAGGAGTCCAGCTACCATTGGGGTGCTCAGCATACTCAAGGCAACTAGTCATTCAATAGCAATAGCTCTCAAAGATCTTCTATTAAATCCAAGAGGGATAAGTAGAAAATAACAGATTTAGAGACTTAGACGAGGACACTGAGGCTGAGAAATGTTAAGTGACTTGCTCAAGGTC
Source organism: Gymnobelideus leadbeateri (assembly GCA_011680675.1). Taxonomy (NCBI): domain Eukaryota; kingdom Metazoa; phylum Chordata; class Mammalia; order Diprotodontia; family Petauridae; genus Gymnobelideus; species Gymnobelideus leadbeateri. Next base: position 682,424 of record WOXC01004764.1, on the reverse strand, counting down.
ACACAGTTAGTAAATGTCTGATGTAGGACTTGACCTTGGATCTTACTAATGCTCTTCTATCCAGGAGCTATGATGAAATCATGGATCGTTAAATTATAGAAGCATATAAGTATCTCAACAAATTAAATGTGATAGGGTTGGAATTATAAAACTATAAAGTTATGATTTTTTTCTTAGTTAAATTTTATGTTATTCTCACAAAAGTCTACATTCACTCCCTTGGACTTTCTTCCCTCTACTCCTCCTACTTCAATTAGAAATAATAAAAATAAAGTCCCTGTTACAGACATGTATAGTCAAAGAAAACAAATTCCTACATTGGCCCTATCTGATGAGGTTAAAGCTCAAACTGAACTCTAAGTGTCACATCTCGATAAGGAAGTGGACGGCATATTTTATCATGAGTCCTCTGGAATTATGTTCATCAGATTTCCTAACTCTTTCAAAGTTGCTTATCTTTACAATGTTGTTATTATTATATAAATTATCCTCCTGGTTCTGCTCACTTCAGCTTGCATCAGTTCACACAAGTCTTCAGGGGTTTCTCTAAACCATCCTCTTGATCATTTCTTGCAGCACAATATCATATCTATCACATCCATATATATCATCACTTATTCTGCCATATTTCAAATTCAGGGGTATCCCCCAATCTTCTAATTCTTTGCCACCACAAAAAAGCTGTTATAAATATTTTTGTACATATAGATTCATTTCCTCCTTTTTTTTTTTTGTTTCTCTGGGATATAAACATAGTGGTGGATGGGTCAAAAGGGTATACATAGTTTAATAGCTTTTGGAGCATAGTTCTGATTGCTTTCTAGAATGGCTGGACCAGTTCATAATTCCACCAACAGTAATAATTAAATTTTAAAAGATTATTAATGACTGTGGGTAATCAGAACTGTTCACATCTCTAACATACACTGCGTTTCAAATGGACTTAGTTTCAATCTCTTCTTTTAATAGCTGCTAACCAGTAGTGAAATTAAATGATGTGATATTTCTTTCCTCTCTTTATTCTCTGTTGAAATTGATATGAATAAAAGGGAGAAAGATGAAGGAGAAAAGGTCAGTCATTTGAATAAACTAGACTGATAATTCCCAAATAATCAAGAGTTGACTACATCATTGGAAAAGAGAACTTTTAAAAAAAATTAAATTTATTGTTACATTTTAAGCTCCAAAGTGTCTCCCTTTTTCTCTTTCCACCCTATACTAGAGAAGACCACCATCTGACACAGATTTATAAATATATGTAAAAGCATACTATGTGTACTTCTATTTATCAGTTCTTTCTGTGGAGGTGGATAGTATTTTCCTTCATAGGTCCAATAGGAGAGCTTTTAGAAGTTCTGGAGATTCATCATTCCTTTCTGAGTCAGATCTAGGGCAAGGATGTTTATTCTGGACAGATATACATAGTGTTAGGAGGACTGGGAGTTTCTGTTCTCCAGTGTTTGAGGCAGTGTGATATAATGGGTAGAATGTCAGATGTAGAGTCAGGAAGACCTGGTTCAGGTCTCCCCCTCTAACACTTAGCAGTGGTTTCACCAATGGCAATTAATGTAAGCTCTCAACCTCAGTTTCCTTATCTGTAAAACTGGGGGGGAGTAACAACTGTTACTATCTCAGAGGGTTCTTTTGAGACTCAAGTAAGATGACACATGGAAAGCCCTTTGTAAACAATATAAAAATGAGCTAGTATAGTTATGAGTGAACAGAGGTGATGAAGGAGGTGAAGGTAATCATTTCCTGTAGCCCTGAATCGTAGCACCTAGATTGTCAAAATAAGCCTGCTTATGATTCTTGGGACTTACTATCTCCTTGTAAGAGAAACCTCATTCAGTACTAAAATACCACTTAGTTTAATCATTTATATGAGACTGAAAAAAAGAATTTTTACAGTGATGTCATGCTAGTTTTCACAGAGACTTAAAGCTCTCGTCAGAATGTAACTTGGATATTTCTAGTCAAACTTTTCATTTCCTACAATTTCGAGTGGAGACTTGAAAGATCATTTTTTTTCTCATGGGCTGCTGAATAGTTACAGTTTTCTAACGACTAAATCATATAACAAAGCTGGAAGATACAAAGCTTAAAATATCCTTCATGACAAATTTGTGTTATAAATATTAATAATACAGTAATATCAAGTATCAAAATATTTTGTGATAAAAATTCAAGATGATGGCCAAATAATGACATATTAAGATAAATTCCTTGGGTTCCTCAAAGGCAAATTCACATCAGACCCTGAAGAACAGCTCTCTATGAATTTATTCATGGGGGAAAGTTTATCTGGGATCTGTGCAATTTTAGTATAGAGTGATTTCCTTAATGGTTCTCTTGTGTCCTGCATTGAGCTAAAATCTGGTTTCTCACAAGTGATTTAATACAGTATACAATAGTGACTGTCCTCTGATTTCATTGGTACAGGGAACTCCTAGATAAGGAAATTTCTGCTACCAATGCAGGTTAGCACATTCTATGCAACTTAAAGTCTTAGAGGGCAGCCTAGAATATTCAGAGTTTAGGGGACTTATCCAGGGTCATACAGCCAGAAGTGTCAGAGGTTGGACTTTAACTCTTATCTTCCTGGCTTCAAGACCTGATCCCTATTCACTGTGCCACAATGTCATGGAAAGCAATTATCTAGAGACTCTGCCTAGAGCCTCCAAAACTCCTAGAGCATTCATTTTTCAGGGTTTCAGGTTAAGTTCAGAAAGACTGCCACAGACCCAAGAGTTCTATTGCAAACTCTGCCTAGCACAGGACTTGAGAGGCATGATTTATACAATCATACGTTTCTGTATTTTTTAGGTGCCTATCTCTGTCTGGTGTGTGGTCTGGAATAGAATTGGAGCAGAACCAGCGATGGGGTCTATAAAGAATTCCAGGAAATGCAACAGTGGCCTGGTGTCCAAATCTCAACATTGTCTCTGTTGCTTTGGTATAGAGAAGTTTTAATGAGTGACTACTAAAGCTGCCTGTCACTGGAAGAAATCTGGTCCAGAGAATAAGTGGGAGGGGATAACTCAAATGGAGAGGGATTTAGGTAAAACTGACCTGATTTACTGAAATACAAACTTGCTTAAGTATAGGAGCTCAGATTTAATGGGATTGCCACTTTATGTGAACATTTAAAAGAATTCTTTAAGATGATAAAATAATGCATGTAAATTGCTTTGTAAATCTCAGTGCTATAAACACATCAACTAATTTTATTTAATGTATAGAATAAATTACTAAAGTACTGTGTGGTATAATAACTACTAATATTAGTAATAATAACATGTTGACTTACTGCAGTCAAGGACTTAGGCTGTTTTTCTAAACTTTTTGTTCTGTAAGAGAAAGGCAAATCACAAAGGGTTTACAATAATAAATATAATGGAAATTTTGGCCATCACAATGCATTGCACTAGTAGGTCCTTAATAAGTGATGTTGAATTGAACTGATTAATTTATTAAACTTTTTTTCTCACTTTCAATCTATGATAAAAACTCAACTTTAAATGACTAAGATAAAAAGTTTCCCTGAATAATGTGTGGGCTGGTATCACTGAAGTGAAGTAACAATTGAATTAGATTATCTTCACAAGTTTAGACCTTTCTGCAGTGAGTAAAAGTTAAAAATCTCAGGCTATTTAAGTATTCTCTTATAATTTGCTACCCACATTTAATATCTATGTTCCATTTATTATGAGGGTTTTAGGATTGGATGGCAGAGGCAGTGTTATAGAAATTTTTCAACAATTCACAAACCAGATATGGTCAGAAATCTTGATCACATATTACTGTTTTCTTAAGGAAATTAGGTATTCTCTGGGTTTTGTTGTTGTTGTTGTTGGGGAGGGGAGCTACTCTTCTACACTGTCTCTTTAGTATTATTTTAGTGTCCCCTTCATGAATAATTCCCTAAACTCATCCAAGGTTGAGGGTGGCTGCTACCTCAAGGTTAAAGGGTACTTTATGGGTCTGTACCTCTAAAGCTATAGTTCATAAGGCCCCACTGGTCTGTTTCTTTTTAAAAGTTAGTCAGTAGACACAATTAGTTAAAAACAAAGGCATTTACTAAGATGGTATCATAAGAACAATAGTAACAAAACATTCCCCCTATAAACTTGAGGAATAGTCTACTTCAACTATGGTAGGAGGGGTGGGCACACACTTAAAGAGTACACTAATGGTAGGGAATATATGCAACTCTCCTCAGGTACTGCAGGACCCTGATGTCCTTTCTTTTGTGGTGAATTTATGTCTCACTCCCTTGTACATAGCATATTTACTGGGGAGATCACTCAGCTGGATTCTCAGGGCCTTTTCTTCTCCCCAGCTTGATTCCTGACTGTCAGGTCTAGTTCTCTCTTGAATCCATAGTTAGCTCTCTTTTCTACTGTCAAAGGTCACATACCCTGTAGGCATCTCACTGATTGTTCCTTCTGTCTGCTGAGTGAAGGGTGTTCTATTGGGCAAGTAGCTCTAATGCAGGGGTTTTTAACCTAGGGTCTGAGAATGTTGTTACAAAACAATAACTGTATTTCAATGTAATTGGTTTTCTTTGTAATTCTATGTATTTTATGCATTTAAAAATAATATTTAGAGAAGAGGTCCATAGGTTTTGCCATATTATTCCAGGGGTCTGCTTTATTTGGCCCTGTGGCTTAGATTAAAGCAAATACCTGAATCTGAAAAATTTACCTAAAAATTGGTACTCAGGGAAATGATACAATAATGAGTTTTATATTGTTACATGGTATAGCAAACAGGCAAACAAAGAACACATACAACATTTATATGGAAATAGAAATAGACAGATTATTCCCACAGAAGCAAAAAACTTACCCAATGTGAAGGGGTAGGAGACATGTCATGGAAGAAACATGCTTAAAGCTGGGCTTCAGGAGGCAGGATTATATACACTAAGAGTGGACTTGGTTGAGAACAGGTCATTGGTACCAGATGTAGGAGGGGGTATTTCTAATTAGAGCCAGACACGGTAGAACAGTTCTCAGGGCCCCTTATTGATACCAGGTTTGGGTAAAGCTTGGGGAAGAGAAGTTTCTTTATTGAGACCACAAACTGATAGGAAGACTATCTAAAGCAGTCAAAGGAGAAAGAGTCAAGGTCCCTGCAATAGGTCAAGAGTCCATCTGATCAAAAAGCTTCAAGCCTTACCTGCCTAAGAGCTAAGAGCGGAAAAGTACAAACTGTCTGTTTTGCCCCCTATGCTTCTATAGGCATTAGAACCATTTAACCTAAGTGAGTCTTATCTTTATACTCTGACATCAAACTATAACCATAACATCAAACAAAAATATAACTTTTATAATTATCACAGGGTCCCTAACATAAATATATTAAGAACCCTTGCTGTGATGGAAAAGTACCATGGTTAATATTGGGGTCAGAGAGGGAGGAGACAGAAAAGCAAAGAGAGAATCTCTCTCAAGAGCTAGGTTCTTTCTCCATAGTTGGCTCTCCTTTGGACTCCCAGGGGTTACAATCCTGATCTGTCTTCAGAGCTTGCAGGATATTTTTTTGAATGCCACTCAGTTTGTGGCCAGTGTTCATCCAGCTTATGGCAAGCTGCCCTTTAACACTTCATAACAGGTCATGCGGTAGAGATGATGTTTTTGTACTTTAACATGTTAACATGTTGTCTCTTATCTGCCCTTTCAGTGATTTCATCAATTAGACTGGGGAAGGAATCATTTGATCAGGGTATCACAACCAATTTCCTCCAATTACATTATGAATAGATTTATAGAATTGTAAGGTACCTTAAAAGGTCTTAAGTCCATAGATTTAAAGCTTGAACTTTAGATGTCATCTAGTCCAACCCCATGTTTTATAAATGAGGAAACAGGCCACAATAAGTAACTTTTGTCCAAAGTCACATAGGTAGTGACAGAACTATGATTTTAACATGGGTCTTCTCCCTTCAAATCAGTGCTTTAGTATCTTTCATGTTTTAGGCAGGATTAAATCTCTGCAAACCAGCCCAGATGTGAAAGTCTGTTCCACTTTAAAAAAATTTTCTAAAGCACAGGGGAGGAGTCAAGATGGTAGAGTAGAAATAGGACCTTCACAGGGTTCTGGCTTCCACCTTCCCCAATTCATATAAAAGGGGACTCTGAGCAAACTTTGGAGCTACAGACCCCACAAAAGGACACAAAAAAGCTAACTTCCCAGGACAACCCGACAGGCTGGCAGGAATCAGTCAGTACAATGCTCTGGGAGCTGACCTCTAGCCCCACACGAGCCAGAGGTTTTAGCCCCAGGGAAGGCCTGACTAACCACCATCTGGAGGGACTTCAGAACACCAGCAGCTGTGGCAATTTCCAGAATTATCAACACATAGATGCCAAGGATAAAGTGAGAGGTCAGTGCAGTGTGGACTTTGGGATCCAGCAGTTGGGAGTGGTTAGGTCTTTGCTCCCAGGGCGAAAAGCTGCTGAGGGCTGTGGTACAGCTGTTGCCACATGGCAGCTTCAGCTCCTGGCCTGCAGATTGTAGGGGGACCAAGCAACCAGTCAGAGGGGTAATGGCTTTTGCTTTAACCTGCTTGGATCTGGATTGCTATCTAGGGTGGAGGTCTTGGGGTATGTGACCAGCTTGCAAGAGTGTGTGGAGGCTTCAAAGAGGGCACCCAACTAATACCTCTGGCAGCTGAGAAAACCCAAGCCTTTGGGATGGAAGCTCCCCTGTCTGGTGGCAGAGTCCTACTGTGGCAAAGAACCCAAAAGTCAAGTAATTGAGTGGCAACATGACCAGGCAATGGAAGCAAGACAAACAGAAGAATCCAACATTAGACTCCTATTTTGGGGACAAAAAGGATCAAAGCATGGAACAGGAGGGAGACAGTGAAGTCAGAACTCCTGCACCAAAAGCTTCAAAGGAAAATACAAGCTGGTTACAGGCCATAGAGGACCTTAAGAAGCAAATAAGAGAAGTGGGAGAAAAATTGGGAAGAAAAATGAGAATGATGAAAGAAAATTATGAAAAGAGAGTCAACAGCCTGACTGAGGAAAATAACACCTTAAAAAATAGACTAATTCAAATGGCAAAAGAGGCTCAAAAAGGCAATGAGGAAAAGAATGCCTTAAAAAGCTGAATTTGCCAGATGGAAAAAGAATCTCAAAAGCTCACTGAGGAGATTCATTCCTTCAGAATTAGACCTGGAGCAAATGGAAGCTAGAGACTTTATGAGAAATCAAGATGCTTTTAAACAGATCCAAACAAATGAAAGAATAGAAGGCAATGTGAAATGTTTCATGGGAAAAACCACTGACCTGGAAAATAGATCCAGGAGAGATAATTTAAAAATTATTGGACTACCTGAAAGCCATGATCAAAGAAAGAACCTAGAAATCATCCTCCAAGAAATTCTCAATGAAAATTGCCCTGATGTTTTAGAATCAGAGGACAAAATAGAGGTTGAAAGAATCCCCAAAAGAAAACTCCTAGGAATATTATAGCCAGGTTCTGGAATTCCCAGATCAAGGAGAGAATATTACAAGCAGCCAGGAAGAAACAATTTGAATATTGTGGAAACACAGTCAGGATAACACAGGATCTGGCAGCTTCCACACTAAGGGATCGAAGAGCTTAGAATATGATATTCCTGAGGTCAAAGGAGCTGGGATTAAAACCAAGAATCATCTACCCACCAAAACTGAGTATCATGTTTCAGGGGAAAATATGGTCATTCAGGGGAATAGAGGACTTTCAAGCATTCTTGAGGAAAAAAACCAGAGCTGAATAGAAAATTTGACAGTGAGATACAAGAAGCAAGAGAAGCTTGAGAAGGTAAACAGGGAAAAGAAATCATCAGGAAATTATCGAAGTTGAACTATTTATATTCCTACATGGAAAAATGATAATTGTAACTTATGAAACTTTTCTCAGTATGAGAATAGTTGAAGGGAATAGAAATATGTACACACACACACACACACACACATATATATGTATACATACATATGTCTATATAGGGGGGTATATGGGCATATAAATCCATATCTGAGTGTGTGTATATATCTGTACAAGTATACATAGACAGAGGGCACAGGATCAATTGAATAGGAAGGATGATACTAAAAGGTGAATTAAGAGGTGAGAAAGGAATATAATGAGAGGAGATGGGGAGAGACAAAATGGGATAAATTATCTCATATAGAAGAGGCAAGGGAAAACTGTTACAATAGAGGGGAAGAACAGGAAGGCAAAAGGGAATGAGTCAACCTTATTCTTACTGAATTTGGCTTAGGGAGGGAATGACATACACACTAAATAGGGTATCTCATCCTACAGGAGAGTAGGGGGGGAAGGGATGAGAATGAGAGATGATAGAGGGGAGGACAGGTTGGGGAGGAGGGAAGTTGGAAGCACACACTTTTGAAAAGGGATAGGGTCAAAGTAGAGAATAGAACAAGTTGGGATAGGGATAGGATGCAAGTTAATATAGTCAATCTTTTACAATATATCCGCTCTGGAAATGTTTTGCATAGGTACACATGTACCACCTATATTGAACTGCTTATCTTCCCAGTAAGGTTGAGTGATGAGGGAGGAAGGGAAAGAATATGGAACCCAAAGTTTTAAAATCAAATGTTTAAAATATATATACATATTATTATTATTTACACGCAACTGGGAAATAAGATATACAGGCACTGGGGTATAGAGATCCATCTTGCCCTACTGGAAAGTCAGATATAGGAGAGAGTAGATTGGGGGACGGGGTATACAGTGGGATTGCTGTTTTGGGGTGGTGGGTAGGGGCAAGACAGGGAGAAATTTGTAACTCAAAATCCTATGGAAATGAATGATGTAAATTAAAAATAAACATAAAATTTAATTTAAAAAAATTGTCACTTGACTTTGGGCAATTTATTTACCCCTTATCCCCATTACCCCTTCTTGGCCTCAATTTCTTCAAATGTAAAATGAGAGGGTTGGATTAGTTGATGTGTAATATCTCTAAAACTATGGAACTCTAGGTACCTAAGAAAATGAGACTTAACCTTTTATGTCAAAACCTTATCACAAAACATGTTGTTGTCTATTAATCTATTTTCTATAGATAGTGATGTAGCTCATCTCTGCAATCTCCTATTGTTAAGGTTATTTTTTTTTTATTTGACACAAATGGAAAGCTTACCTTAAATTCAGGGTTTGCACTTTAGGCTTCTTAATGAAATCTTCCAACTGTCTGTTCCTTTTTTCCAAACTTAAAAAAGATTAATTTTTGTTAGGTGAAATTATGTTTCCATATAATGTTTTATTAGAGAAATAAAAAATGTATTTTTATATGGCACTTCCTCCCATAAAGAAGATACATGTGAATAAATGTTACATGCATATGAATACATATTTGTATAAGCTTTCATTTATTTATATTTATATATACATACACATATATATCCTTTTATATTTTGTACCTCTCATGTGGTAGATAAAGTGACTGAAGAACTATGAACAGAGTTTTACAATATTGTGGAGGCACAACAAAAAACATTCTAAAGAAAAAGAAGAGCAAGAAAACAAAATGTCTGTCTGATGAAGTTTTAGAAATAGGTAAGGAGGGGCGGCTAGGTGGCACAGTGAGTAAGAGCGCCGGCCTTGGAGTTGGGATGACCCGAGATCAAATCCGACCTCAGAAAATGAGCACCCACACATAAATAATGACTAGCCGTGTAACCTTGAGCAAGTTACTTAACCCCAATTGCTTAAAAAAAAAAAAAAGAAATAGGTAAGGAAAGAAGGAAAGCAAAAGGTAAAGGAGAATAGGAAGGATACGTCCAACTGAATGCAGAATTCTAGAGAATAACAAGGAAAGATAAGAAGTTTTTCCTTAAATGAGCAAAGCAAAGAAACAGAAGAAAACAACAGAATGGGAAAGATGAGACATCTCCATGAAAATTAAGATTAATTTCATGCAAAAATGGGTATGATAAAAGACAAAAGTGGTAGGGACTTAACAGAAGCAGAGGAGATTATTAAGAAGAGGTGGCAAGAATACATAAAATTGTACTAGAAAGATCTCAACATCATTGATAAACACAATAGTGTAGTTACTGATCTACAGTCAGACATCTTGGAGAATGAAATCAAGTGGGCTTTAGGAAGCATTGCTAACAATAAGGCTAGTGGAAGTGATGGAATTCCAGCTAAGCTATTTAAAATCCTAAAAGATGATGCTGTTAAAGTGCTGCAGCACCAACAAATTTGGAAAACTGAGGGAAAATGATCAGTTTATATCTCAGTCTTAAAGGAAATGCCAATGAATGTTCAAATTACAGAACAACTATACTCATTTCACACAACGGTAAGGTTATGCTTAAGATTCTTCAAGCAAGGCTTCAGCAATATGTGAACTGAGAATTAGCAGAAGTGCAGGTTGGTTTTGGAAGAGGTGGAAGAACTCGAAACCAAATTGTCAACATTTGCTGGATTAAGGAGAAAGCAAGGAAATTCCAGGGAAAAAACCCAACAAAACAACATATTTACTTCATCTACATTGTCTACACTAAAGCTTTTCACTGTGTGTATCACAACAAAATGTGGCAAGTCCTTGAATTGATGGGGGTACCAGATTATCTTACTTGACTTCTGCAGAACCTGTATTCAGTCAAGAAGCAACAATTACAGCTGAACATGGAATGACTTATTGGTTGGAAAAGGAATATGAAAAGGCTATATAGTGTCATCTTATTTATTTAATTTATATACAGAGTACATCATGTGAAATACCAGGCTGGATAAACCAAAAGTCAGAATTAAGGCTTCAGGGAGAAATATCAACAATGTCAGATATGCAGATGATATCACTCTGATGGTACAAAGTGAAGAATTAAGAAGCCTCTTGATGAAGGTGAAAGAGAAGAGTGTAAAAGCTGGCTGGAAGCTTAACATTACAAAAAACTATGATCTTGGCAACTCTTCCCATCACTTCTTGGCAAATAGAGGGAGAAGAAATGGAAGTGGTGTCAGATTTTATATTGTTGGGCTCAGAGATCACTGTGGACAGTGACTTCAGCCATGAAATTAAAAGATGTTTTCCCCTTAGAAAGCAACACCAAATATGGACAGCATACTGAAAAGCAAAGACATCACCTTTATAGTCAAAGCTATGGTTTTTCCAGTAGTAATGTATGCTGTAAGAGTTGGACTATAAGGAAAGCTGAATGCTGCAGAATCAATGCTTTTGAATTGTGAAGCTGGAAAAAAGTTTTGAGAGTCCCTTGGAGAGCAAGGAAATAAAATCAGTCAATACTTAAGATTAATTCAGTGCAAGGACCTAAAACAACTACAAAAAACTCATGATGAAAAATGTCATCCATATCCAGAGAAATAACTGTGGAGTCTGAATGTGTATTGCATTATTATACATTAATGCATACTATTTGCTCTTGTTTTGTTTTGTTTTTCTTTCTGTAGCACCAATGCAATATTTACAGCACCTATGATCACAATCAAGACTGTGACTATTCATATTGCAAGATGGTCGATCACAAAATATACCAGATTCTCCATCTAGAGGACAGAACTGAAGCATTTATTAAGACACCAGAAAACCCAATCCCCAAACCAGTAAGCCAATTCAATCATAGTTCCAAAGATATTCAGAAGCCATAATAATGCTAAGAGCCACAGCATCCATCAGCCTTCCCACAAACCAATACAATATCAATATCTACTCATTAGCCTATCTGACTCCTTGCCTGAGCATTCTCTCTCCCTCACTGTCTCCCTAGCTCTAACTACCAGCTTCCTGTGGGCTCTGCTTCCCTTTAGCAAACTCCTCCCACCATAGGTTTCATGTGACTATATTTAGCCTATTAGGGGATAGAGTTTATCTTCACAGCAAGGAAGTTGTGGGCTCCGCTGTACCCTTCAGCAAATTCCCTCCATCACAGGCTCTATGTGATTACATTCAGCCTATTAGGGGGCAGAGTTTACTTTCAAAGCAGGAGGTCTTCAAACCCCCAGGTCTATTAAGGGGCAGGGAAGATCTTCAAATTCCCATTCTTATTATACTTTCTCATGGTTCCTCCCATTCATTCAAATTCTTCTACATAACATGAATAATGTGAAAATACATTTAATAAGAATGTATGTGTAGAGTCTATATCAGATTGCACACCATATTGGGGGTGGAAGGGAGGGAGACAGAGAAAATTTAAAACTTACAGAATTGAATGATAAAAACTAAAAACTAATTAATTTGTAAAAAATAAAAGAAATTAATTCATGGGGCAGCTGGCATGGTGAATAGAGCAAAACGACCCTGGAGTCAGGAGGACCTGAGTTCAAATGTGGTCTCAGACACTTAACACAAAAAACTAGCTGTGTGACCTTGGGCAAGTCACTTAACCCCAATTGCCCCTCCAAAAAGCAAAAAAAGAAATTAATTCAGACTATTCACTGGAACTGAATACTGAAGCTGAAGCTTAAATACTTTGGCCACATAATGAGATGATACTCATTAGAAAAGACCCTGATATTGGGAAAGATTGAAGGCAAATGGAAAAGAAGATGGCAGAAGATAAGGTAGATAGTGTCATGGAACAATGAACATGAACTTGGACAGACTTCTGGAGATAGTGGAGGGTAAAAGGGCTTAGTGTGCCATGTCCATAGGTTCATGAACAATCAGATATAACTGAATCACTGAACAACATCAACAACATCAACAACTTTGGCATTCTAGTTTATATAATATTTTTATGTACATGCTCTATGTGAAAGGAATCCTGCTGTATTTTAATCTCTAAAGATACCTGATATAAATACAAAAGCTATCACTAAAATCGACTAAAAAATATAGTGAATCATGATGTAGCAAGAGAGTTTAAAAAAACCCATTTGGCTGGAGATTGGTCAGAGATTATGGTGCTCTAAGGATGATGGTACTATATAGGTTCCCTCTGGTATGTACTTCCAATGAAATATCCCTAACTATATGTTCCAATGGTACTATTGGATCTGGTCTTGAGTTTATAGAAAGGCACCCTTAGAAAGGAAGAGAAGACCTAAGACTGGTTAAAAAGGGGCCTGCATAGATCTCATCTAATTATCTTTTGTATGTGTCCCCTGGGAAGAATGTAAATTCTCTGAGGGCAGTGACTATTTCATTGTCTTTGCATTCTGAGGATCTAGCACAGTTCCTGGGATATAGTAAGTGGGTGCTTCATAAATGCTTGACTATTTTGGCATAAACCTTGATTGATTCTGGGGCCTCAGGAAATTATACTTAATACAATTTAGCAAAAATCACAAAGTATGTGATCTCACAGATGAAAGAGTGTTGGTGTGGCAGGAAACCATTTCACTGCCCTAGCAGGTGGAGTGGGGTGTGGTCTTCTCAAGTGCAGTGGCCAAGCTGCAGTGGTTCAGGGTATAAGAGATGAAACAGAACTTCTATTTCCACAAGAAAACATGCAATATACCATCCATAAGTCATGTATTTTCTGGGAAAGGCAGGACAACAAATGAATTTGAAAGTATTGGGAATGTTGATTCTGCTTCCCTTACTCCACATGGATTGGGTGCTTCTTATTAACATATCTAAAGGCCAACTACTCCTTCCGGGTGCTTTAGCTAAAATCCACACCTTCAAAGGCCAGAGGAGAATTTCATTACTCTTCTTATGTTAATGGTGAAGGAACCTTAAAGCATCCTGGGTTTTAGGCCTCCTATCCATTCATCGGATTCCTTTAAAAGAATTTATGATTTACTAAGCAAGGTATAAAGAGAATGAGAAATGTAAGCAGGAATGGAGACCCATGTGGGGGTGAGTTTTAGGTGTTTTTCAGATAGGCTATGAATCCTGAGATACCTAGCCAGTGGGAGGCAGGTAGGAAATTCAAATTGGAAGCAAGGCATATAAGCCTGGCATTTGTCTGAGGCAAATGCCATAGTCCATTAGGAACTACCCATTCATTCATTCAGGAGTGAATGTAAGAATTAATATAACCTTTCCTGGCTTCACAACGAATGTTGTCCTTTTTAGAGTGAGCGTGTTTCTCACAAGGGCAAACGATCCCTGCTGTGACTGTGATTGATTCCCTGAACCTGGCCCACAGAAATAAATCTTCAGACACATCCAAGAGACCTGTAAAAGCTATGGTCTTGTAACGATAAAAAAGAAAATGTTCCTCACTCAAGACATTTCTTGACACAATACAAAGAGAAATGTGGTCATTGTATTAATTGTTCTCTTGGTCTGCTTACTTTGCTCTGCATATACAAGTTGGGCATGGGGGACAGCTTGTGGAAAGACACTGAAACTTAGGGTATCAGCACCCAGGCGCCCTTCTGGTATGAGGCAAAAAAGATGCCTGATCAAAGACCCACAACAACAGAACACACTAAGGCAGATCATGAAGTCCTTTACATCAGAAAAAGGCTTCTCCTCATTACTAGTAGAGGAAGCTAATAAGCCTCTCCCCACCAGGAGACAGTTACAAGTCGTTAAATGCATGGCTTAAGGTTATTCATAACCTTTATTTGTAACCATTAAGGTTATTCACACCCCAGGCAACCAGCAAAAGCTAGCAGAATGCTCCAGTCTTAAACTAAAACTGTTCTTTTGATCTTTTTCAGTGGTACTGAATTAGACCACTATCTGACTTAGGGTTAGACAATTTCTTTACTACCTGTTAAGTCCCTTATTGCCAGTCTACATCCTCAAAACCCATTTTGGTACTCTGCCTAAAATCTCCCACCTCCTTCTCTCTTCCTCAACCTCAGAAGCAGTAAGGGGGCTGTGATGAAAATCTTCCTCACATGATTGATATTCAAATGAATCTAGGAATAAGAACCAAAGGCCAAAGCAAAGCCACTAGCTGTTCCACATTTCCTGCCATTACAGTCCCATCTGTCAACAACAAAAATACTGACTTTTGTGAAACATTCCATCTAATTTTCTTTCACTTGCATGGTCTCTTCTGAACCTTAGGTAGACTACAATCCTGTTCTAAAATATGATGCATCAGCAACCGAATAATCTAAAGGTCTTAGTGACTATTTAAAACTGCAGAACTTAAATTTGCTTTGTCAACTTACTGTGCAATCTGGAAGTGAGACATCTCAAGCCTTTGGTCGGCACACTCTATGATCTCCTCATATGATGTTACCTTTAATAAAATAAAGTTTAACATTAAAAAAAATCAAAGCAAAGGTAGTAGAAATTTAGGCTGGCTTAGAAAGAGGCCTAAAGCAAACATATTTGTTGTTTAATAATTTGGCTATTATAGTTTGTTGAATGCTATGGATATCTTGGTAAGATTTTACTTATTTTAGTTGATTGTGTTTGTTGATGGTTAAAAATAAATTAATGGATTTCTTGCTGGATCCTAGTAACCATTTCTAGGAAAAATGTTAACAAAGAGGTTTAGGGTATATTTAAATATCTGTGCGTATGGTTTGAACATGTATCTCCTCCTCACTCTTCCTTGAATTACTTTTTTTCTCTTTATCACACACCTAGTTATAGGATTTGGCCTCTGTTATTTGCTTACAGCCATTGTCTGCCTCCTCAGATCTGGCACCTTGGTCACAGAAGCACAGACTGTTAGGCAGGAAGAAACTTGAGAGGTCATCACTTAGTCCAACCCATACTTTGATAGAAATCTTCTTTATCTCTTTATCTCTGGCAAATGATAATCCAACCTCTGAAGGCCTTCAGTGATAGGCAATCCACTCCCTTCCCAATGAGTCCAGTCTATTTTTGAGACAGCTTTAATTACTAGAGAATTTTTCCTTCCAGTGAACTGAAATCTGTCTCTTTTCTGCAGACTCCTTTTATCATCCCTAGTTCACCCAGTCATTCAGCAAACAATTATTAAATGCCTGACATGTGACAGATGCGGGAGAGGCAAAGACAAAAAGCCCCCCAAACTGTCTCTACCCTTAGAGAATTTACATTCTATTTGGATAAACAACATGCATGTAGAAAATTAAATTTTAAAACATACAAGGTAGCTTTCTTAAGGGGGGGGAGAGAACCATCAATGGAGATAGAATCGGACAAATTAAAAAACAGCCTTGTCATAATCTAAGTGAAATTTGATGAAACTAGATGGACTACTACCAAGATGAATTCTTAAACTATGGGGTAAATTATTTGCAGAGTATTATTTTTTTGGCATGGTACACCTGCATGGTGGCCACTCATACTAATATCTTTTTTTTTTTTAAGCAATTGGGGTTAAGTAACTTGCTCAAGGTTACACGGCTAGTCATTATTTATGTGTGGGTGCTCATTTTCTGAGGCCGGATCTGATCTCGGGTCATCCCAACTCCGAGGCCGGCGCTCTTACTCACTGCGCCACTTAGCCGCCCCTTTAAGGCAACTGGGGTTAAGTAACTTGTCCAAGGTGTGGATTAAGTGTCGGAGGCCGGCTCCGAACTCAGGTCCTTCTGACTCCAGGGCCGGAGCTCTACTCACTGCGCCACCTAGCCGCCCCCATACTAATATCTTAAAGGATTCACAGCTCTATGAACCTGACTCCTGAAGAATTCTCTTCTTTTAGTATTTATGAAACCTCCACTAATAAAGAGGGTAAACACTAGAAAGGAGACCAATTGGAAAGAGATTATTACCAGAATCTGGAAGAGAAGTGATGAAGACCTGGACTATGGGGGCAGTTGTGTGAGTATAGGGAGGGTACAGATATAAGATATATTGTGGAGACAGAATTTGTAATTGACTGATTGTGAAGGGTAAGGGAAAGGTAAGAGTCCAGGATAATCCAAGGTTGCAAACCTAAGGGAACTGGGAGTATGGTATCTTCAATAGAAATAAAGAAGTTAGGAAGTGAGGAAGGTTTGGGAAAGGAGGGTGGAAAATATAATTATGTCCTTTAGATTTAAGAAGAGTGAGTTTAATCTTTCTTTCATGTCCAGACTTCAAATAATAGAATCTCAGAGATGCAAAGGCCCTGAGGTACTTAAAAACAGCCACTGTGACACTCCCTGTCTTTCCCATGCTAAAACATCCTCAGTTCTTCTAATCAGTCCTTGTAGAATCATCTCCATCCATCCCATTCACCCCTAGTTATCTTCCTGGGATATGTTCTAACTTTTCAGTGTTGTTTCTAAAATGTGGTGCCCAGAATTAAACATAATATTCTAGATGTGCTATAGGACTATCACCTCCCTTGTTCTGAACATCTGGCCTCCCTTAAGAATGCATTCCCTTTGTTTCCTGCAGTATTGCATTGGATTGGCAGGCATGGACAGGCTGTCATCTGTATAATTTTAGGGAACTCCCAAATAGTCCGTTTGAGTATCAGAATATGTTGCACTGTTGATTTCTGTTGAGCTTCTACTCTACTGGGATTCCCAGATGATTTTCAAGAGGATCGATTATACCTTTGATTGATTCCTGATCCACTGATCCTCCAAACAAGTTTGTGAGATGGGATCAGGACCTCTCAGGATTACTTGAATGACTAGGAAGGCTTCAACCCGGGGAATTTCTTCAAAGCAGTTACAGTCATATCAGTTACAAAAGAGTTTGGTGATAATCTAGCTCACAGGAGATTATCAGTAATCTCCCCAAAATAGAAGACCCCTTTTTGAAGAGTTCCTTAGAGATTAAAAAACAACAACAACAACAACACTGGAGCCCGGAGAGCCTAAGTGAGTTAGCCATTGTCACAGTGGTAATAATAATAATAGCTAACATTTATATAGCACCTATTACATGTCAAGCACTGTACTTTACAAATATTATCTCATTTGAGCCTCACCACAACCCTTGGGGGTAGGTGTTATTATTATACCTGGTAGCACCAGTAATTGAACCTGGAGATCTTTGGATCAGTTTTTCTTCTACTACAAACTCTCCTTACCATAAAGACCTGACTTCTCTGCATCTAAGTTCTAGAGGCTTCTTTGTGCTATATCTTCCTTTGCTTGATTGATCCCTTATCCATTGATCCTCCAAACAAATTTGAGGGATGGGATCAGAACCTCTCAGAATTCCTCAAATAACTAGAAAGGATTCAACCTGGGGAATTTTTTTTTTTTGGAGGGCAATTGGGGTTCTTGCCCAAGGTCACATGGCTAGTTTTTGTGTCAAATATCTTAGGCCGAATTTGAACTCAGGTTCGGATTCCTGGCCTGGTGCTCTATTCACTACTCCACCTAGCCACCCCCCCCACCCCCGGGGAAATTTCTTTAAACCAGTTACATTATACCAGTTACATTATACCAGTTACAAAAGAGTTTGATGATAATCCAGTTTACAGGAGATTACCAATAATCTCCCCAAGACAGACCCTGTTTTGAAGAGCTCTTGGAGGAATTCTAGCAAACTTTTGACAAAATTCCTCCAAAATGAAGATGACAACTGGTGGAACAGAAAGCTTTTGGAAGTTTATGGGGCCAACTTATCTTAGCTACTTAGTCAATACTGGCCTGGAACAAGCTGGCATTTTTGGTTCAGTTTGTGGAAGGCTGGAATCCACTCTGGAATAAACTCATGTAGGTAGAATAAATTGGACAAAGCTGATCCAGAATATCTATGGATTGAAGGCCATCTCCAGTGATTCAGAAGTGAATGGTGAGAAAACAATGTCTAAAATAAAATTTGGAATGATAGCCTTCTGGAAAGGATAGAACATACCTACTAAAGGTTGTTAGAATTCATTTTCCTGAAGTCTTGCCAATTTTGTTTAAAAAAAAATTGAACTGCAAAGAGAGAAAAAGAAGACTGGCTACATATGTCAACTAAGGTAGATAACAGATTGTTGTTGTTTGTCCTTCAATTTCTTTTCTTTTTTAAACAAATGCTTTATTAACTTCTGTTTTACATCATTCATTTCCACCAGATTTTGAGTTACAATCATTTCCCCCCCATTATTCCCCTACCCAACCTCCCAGAATATTAGTCCCACAAGATATCGCTTCCTCTAATCTGCTCTCTCCCATACCTTCTCCCATACCCCCTTCGACTTTTCCATTAGAGGAAGGTGAATCTTTTTGTCCCAATGCCTGCACCTCTTATCTCCCAATTACAAGCAAAAGAGTATTAATAATAGTATTTATATATATTTGAAATATTTAATCTTAAGACCTCGAATTTCAGATCCATTTCCTTCCTCCCTTGTCACCCATTCCCTCTG
Source organism: Gymnobelideus leadbeateri (assembly GCA_011680675.1). Classification (NCBI taxonomy): domain Eukaryota; kingdom Metazoa; phylum Chordata; class Mammalia; order Diprotodontia; family Petauridae; genus Gymnobelideus; species Gymnobelideus leadbeateri. The sequence continues at coordinate 663,279 of WOXC01004764.1, read as the reverse complement.
GGGAGATAAGTAATTCAGTGTATGTTGTACATGTCTAGCTATGCAAAACATTATCATAGTAGATATACTGTACAAGGCTGCTTATAATTCCCTCCCACTCATCCCACCCCCCACCTGGTCCATTCCCTACATGATCCTGTACCTCTTCTATAGTGGGTACTTCTAACCTCCCCTCCCCCCAAGGATGCTCCCCCATCAATCATCCCTCCTCTCATCCCCCTTCCCCCTATTCTGCTGCAGGTTGAGATATCCCATTTAGTATGTATGTCATTCTCTCCCTGAACCAAATTCAATGAGAATGTAGATTTGCCTTTTTTTTTCCCTTCCTATTCTCCCCCTCCCTTGCAACCACTTCCCCTTGTTTCTTCTACATGAGATAGTTTACCCTACCCAGTCTTTCCCCATCTCCTCTTGCCACTTTCCTCTCTCACCTCATAATTTCATCCCTTGAATATTCTCCCTTCCCAACAAATTCAACCTATGCCCTCTATCCATATACACACACATTCACATATGTATTCATATGACCACATACCCTTCTTCCATTATTTTCATAGTGGGAAAGATATCACTCACAGTTATTGTTTTTCCATATAGGAATGAAAATAGTTCAACTTTGATAAGTTCCTTTTGATTTCTTTTCCCTGATTACCTTCTCAGGCATCTCTTCTTGTGTCTGGATGTCAAATTTTCTATTCAATTCTGGTTTTTTCCTCAAGAATGCTTGAAAGTCCTCTATTCCACTGAATGACCATATTTTCCCCTGAAACAAAATACTCAGTTTGCTGGGTAGGTGACCCTTGGGTTCATTCCCAGTTCTTTTGCCCTCTGGAATATCATATTCCATGCCCTTTAATCCCTCAGTGTAGAAGCTGCCAGGTCCTGGGCTATTCTGATTGTGTTTCCACAATATTGAAATTGTTTCTTCCTGGCTGCTTGTAGTATTTTCTCCTTGATCTGGGGATTCTGGGACCTGGCTATAATATTCCTGGGAGTTTTCTTTTTGGGATCTTTTCCAGGAGGTGATCGGTGGATTCTTTCAACCTCTATTTTGCCCTCTGGATCTAAAACATCAGGGCAGTTTTCCTTGAGAATTTCTTGAAGGGTGATTTCTAGGTTCTTTCTTTGATCATGGCTTTCAGGTAGTCCAATAATTTTTAAATTGTCTCTCCTGGATCTATTTTCCAGGTCAGTGGTTTTTCCCATGAGATATTTCACATTGCCTTCCACTCTTTCATTTGTTTGGATCTGCTTAACAGCATCTTGATTTCTCATAAAGTCACTAGCTTCCATTTGCTCCAGTCTAACTCTGAAGGAATGAATCTCCTCAGTGAACTTTTGAGATTCTTTTCCATCTGGCAAATTCGACTTTTTAAGGCATTCTTCTCCTCATTGCCCTTTTGGGCCTCCTTTGCCATTTGAGCTAGTCTATTTTTTAAGGTGTTGTTTCCCTCAGTCAGGCTGTTGACCCTCATTTCATACTTTCCTTGCATCCTTCTCATTTCTCTTTCTAATATTTCCTCCACTTCTCTTATTTGATTTTTTTTTAAACAAATACTTTATTAACTTCTGTTTTACATCATTCATTTCCGCCAGATTTTGAGTTACAATCATTTTCCCCCCATTATTCCCCTACCCAACCTCCCAGAATAGCAGTCCCACAAGATATCACTTCCTCCAATCTGCTCTCTCCCATACCTTCTCCCATACCCCATCGACTTTTCCATTAGAGGAAGGTGAATCTTTGTGTCCCAATGCCTGCACATCTTGTCTCCCTATTACAAGCGAAAGAGTATTACAAATAGTATTTATATATATTTGAAACATTTAATGTTACAACCTCAAATTTCAGATCCATTTCCTTCCTCCCTTGTCACCCATTCCTTCTTGGGAGATAAGCAATTCAGTATATGTTGTACATGTCTAGCTATGCAAAACATTATCATAGTAGATATATTGTACAAGGCTGCTTATAATTCCCTCCCATTCATCCCACCCCCCACCTGGTCCATTCCCTACATAATCCTGTCCCTCTTCTATAGTGGGTACTTCCAACCTCCCCTCCCCCAAGGATGCCCTCCCATCCATCATCCCTCCTCTCATCCCCCTTCCCCTATCCTGCTGCAGGTTGAGATATCCCATTTAGTATGTATGTCATTTTCTCCCTGAACCAAATTCAATGGGAATGTGGTTTTGTCTTTTTAGCCTTCCTTATTCTCCCCCTCCTTTGCAACCACTTCCCCTTGCTTCTTCTACATGGGATAATTTACCCTACCCTGTCTCTCCCCCTCTCCTCTTGCCACTTTCCTCTCTCACCTCATAATTTCATCCCTTGAGTATTCTCCCTTCCCAACAAATTCAACTATGCCCTCTATCCATATATAACTGTAACCATCTACACACACATTCACATATGTATTCATATGACCACACACCTTCTTCCATTATTTTCATAGTGAGAAAGATATCATCAGTCACAGATATTGCTTTTCCATATAGGAATGTAAATAGTTGAACTTTGATAAGTTCCTTTTGATTTCTTTTCCCTGATTACCTTCTCAGGCATCTCTTACTTCTTGCGTCTGGATGTCAAATTTTCTATTCAACTCTGGTTTTTCCTCAAGAATGCTTGAAAGTCCTCTATTCCACTGAATGACCATATTTTCCCCTGAAACAAAATACTCAGTTTTGCTGGGTAGGTGACCCTTGGGTTCAGTCCCAGTTCTTTTGCCCTCTGGAATATCATATTCCATGCCCTTCGATCCCTCAGTGTAGAAGCTGCCAGGTCCTAGGCCATTCTGATTGTGTTTCCACAATATTGAAATTGTTTCTTCCTGGCTGCTTGGAGTATTTTCTCCTTGATCTGGGATTCTGGAACCTGGCTATAATATTCCTGGGAGTTTTCTTTTGGGGATCTTTTTCAGGAGGTGATCTGTGGATTCTTTCAACCTCTATTTTACCCTCTGGATCTAAAACATCAGGGCAATTTTCCTTGAGAATTTCTTGAAGGGTGATTTCTAGGTTCTTTCCTTGATCATGGCTTTCAGGTAGTCCAATAATTTTTAAATTGTCTCTCCTGGATCTATTTTCCAGGTCAGTGGTTTTTCCATGAGATATTTCACATTGCCTTCTAATCTTTCATTTGTTTGGATCTGCTTAACAGCATCTTGATTTCTCATAAAGTCACTAGCTTCCATTTGCTCCAGTCTAACTCTGAAGGAATGAATCTCCTCAGTGAACTTTTGAGATTCTTTTCCCATCTGGCAAATTCGAATTTTTAAGGCATTCTTCTCCTCATTGCCCTTTTGGGCCTCCTTTGCCGTTTGAGTTAGTCTATTTTTTAAGGTGTTGTTTTCCTCAGTCAGGCTGTTGACCCTCATTTCATACTTTTCCTGCATCCTTCTCATTTCTCTTTCCAATTTTTTCTCCACTTCTCTTATTTGATTTTTAAAGTCTTTCTTAAGGTCCTCTATGGCCTGCAACCCACTCATGTTTTCCCCTGGGGCTTTTGGAGCAGGACTTCTGACCTCACAGTCCTTTTCCCGCTCTATGCCCCCAAAATAGGAGTCTAGGGTTGCATTTTCTGTTTCCTTTGCCTTGGCATGTTGCCACTTAATTGCTTGACTTTTGGGCTTGTTGCCACACTATGGCTTTAAGGCCAGATAGAGGAATTTTCGTCCTGAACGTGTGGGGGGCAACTTCCGTTTCTGGCAAGCTATAAACCCACCCACAACTTCCACCCTAGATCACAATCCAGATCCAGGGAGGTTAAAGCAAGAGCGATTACCCCCCAAGACTGATCGCTGGATCTCCCTACAATTAATTGCAGGCCGGGAGCTGGAGCTGCCTCTGAAAACTACAAAATGGCGTGTCTCCTCAGCGGCTTCTAGCCCCCAGGGGAGGGAGCTGACGCATTCCCAAATACAGGTCCCAAAGTCCATAGGACACTAACCTCTTACTTTGTCCTAGGCATGTCTATGTTGATAATTCTGGAGTTGCCACGGCTGCTGGTGTTCTGGGGTTCCTCCAGCCGGCTGCTGGCCCTGCCGCCCTGGGGCTAAAACCTTGGCTCATGTGGACCTGGGCTCTGCTCTGCTCCGCTTCCTGCGCTCTGTGCGCTGCCGGCTCCCATACCACTGCTCTGGTCCTTCCTGCAGGGCTGCTGGGCTGTCCTCAGTGGGAGGTTAGCTTCTCTGTGTCATTCTGTGGGTGCTGGGGCTCCAGAAGTTGTTCAGAGTCCCCTTTTTCATAGTTTAGGGGGAATCTGGGGGCAGAGTGGCTTGGATGAGCTGTTTCTACTCCGTCATCTTGGCTCCGCCCCCCCCTTTTTTTTTAAGCAATTGGGGTTAAGTAACTTGCTCAAGGTTACACGGCTAGTCATTATTTGTGTGTGGGTGCTCATTTTCTAAGTCCGGATTTGATCTCGGGTCATCCCAACTCCGAGGCCGGCACTCTTACTCACTGCGCCACCTAGCCGCCCCTTTTAGGGCAATTGGGGTTAAGTAACTTGCCCAAGGTCACATGGCTAGGTTTTTTTTTTTTGTTTGTTTGTGTGGGTTAAGTGTCTGAGGCCGGATCCGAACTCAGGTCCTTCTGACTCCAGGGCCGGCGCTCTACTCACTGCGCCACCTAGCTGCCCCTGTCCTTCAATTTCAAAAAGGACCAAAGACATCAGGAGGGTGATGTTTTGACTTGCAAGTTAATTGGATTTAAGTGAGGCAGAGCTGGGCAAAGTCATCAAGCTTGCTCTTTCCTCCAGAGTCATCTGAGTCTAGTGGCAAGACATAAGTCAAGATGATTGGTGATGGCCCACAGATAACACGGAGAAGCAGTAGTGGAAGAATAGCATTATACCAGAAGTCTACTAGAGATAAAATTTAAGAATGGAGGCAGTAACAAAACTCATAGTCTCAGATCTCTATATGAAATTTCATAAAGTATAAGTAACAAGCAAGGTGAACCAGATATGCTAAAGGCACACTTGACTTCATAGGTATTACTAAGATTTGGAGAGATAAGACTCATGACTAGAACGTGGCATTGTGAAGATGGTGGAGTAGAAACAGTGCAACCAAGGTACTCTCCCCCCAGATCACCTCCAAACTATGTAAAAGGGGACTCTGAACAACTTCTGGAGCCTCAGCACCCACAGAACAACACAGAGAAGCTAACCTTCCTCTGAGGACAGCCCAGCAGCCCTGCAGGAAGGACCAGCACAGCGCTCATGGAGCAGGCAGCACAGCACACAGTGCATGGGGAGCCAAGCACAGGTCCGCCTGAGTTGCGGTTTTAGCCCCAGGGTGGCAGGGCCAGCAGCTGGCTGGAGGGACCCCAGAACACCAGCAGCTGTGGCAATTCCAGAATTATCAACATAGACATGCCTAGGACAGAGTAAGAGGTTAGTGCCCTATGGACTTTGGGACCAGTATTTGGGGAACGCATCGGCTTTCTCCCCTGGGGGCTAGAAGCCGCTGAGGAGACATGCCATTTTGTGGTTTTCAGTGGCAGCTCCAGCTCCTGGCCTGCGAACTGTAGGGAGATCCAGCGATCAGTCTTGGGGGGGTAATCACTCTTGCTTTAACCTCCCTGGATATGGACTGTGATCTGGGGGGGAGGTCTGGGGTGGGTATTCAGCTTGCCAGAAAGCTGTGAAGACCCCAACGTTTGGGATGAAAGCTCTCCTGTCTGGTGGCAGAGTCCTACTGTGGCAACAAGCCCAAAAGTCAAGTAATTAAGTGGCAATATGTCAAGGCAAAGGAAACAAAATAAACAGAAAAATGCAACCTTAGACTCCTATTTTGGGGGCAAAGAGGATCAAAGCATAGGACAGGAAAAGGATTGTGAGGTCAGAAATCCTTCTCTGAAAGCCCCAAAGGAAAATATGAGCAGGTTACAGGCCATAGAGGACCTTAAGAAGGACTTTAAAAATCAAATAAGAGAAGTGGAGGAAAAATTGGAAAGAGAAATGAGAAGGATGCAGGAAAAGTATGAAATGAGGGTCAACAGCCTGACTGAGGAAAACAACACCTTAAAAAATAGACTAACTCAAATGGCAAAGGAAGCCCAAAAGGGCAATGAGGAGAAGAATGCCTTAAAAAGTCGAATTTGCCAGATGGAAAAAGAATCTCAAAAGTTCACTGAGGAGATTCATTCCTTCAGAGTTACACTGGAGCAAATGGAAGCTAATGACTTTATGAGAAATCAAGATGCTGTTAAGCAGATCCAAACAAATGAAAGAATAGAAGACAATGTGAAATATCTCATGGGAAAAACCACTGACCTGGAAAATAGATCCAGGAGAGACAATTTAAAAATTATTGGACTACCTGAAAGCCATGACCAAAGAAAGAACCTAGAAATCACCCTTCAAGAAATTATTAAGGAAAATTTCCCTGATGTTTTAGACCCAGAGGGCAAAATAGAGGTTGAAAGAATCTACCAATCACCTCCTATAAAAGATCCTAAAAAGAAAACTCCCAGGAATATTATAGCCAGGTTCCAGAATCCCCAGGTTAAGGAGAAAATACTACAAGCAGCCAGGAAGAAACAATTTCAGTACTGTGGAAACACAATCAGAATAGCCCAGGACCTGGCAGCTTCTACACTGAGGGATCAAAGGGCATGGAATATGATATTCCAGAGGGCAAAAGATCTGGGACTGAGCCCAAGGGTCACCTACCCAGCAAAACTGAGTATTTTGTTTCAGGGGAAAATATGGTCATTCAGTGGAATAGAGGACTTTCAAGTATTCTTGAGGAAAAAACCAGAATTGAATAGAAAATTTGACATCCAGACACAAGAAGCAAGAGATGCCTGAGAAGGTAATCAGGGAAAAGAAATCAAAAGGAACTTATCAAAGTTGACCTATTTACATTCCTATATGGAAAAACAATAACTGTGACTGATGAAACCTTTCTCAGTATGAAAATAATGGAAGAAGGGTGTATGGTCATATGAATACATATGTGAATGTGTGTATATATGTTTACAGTTATACATGGAGAGAGGGCATAGGTTGAATTTGTTGGGAAGGAATGATACTTAAGGGGTGAAATTATGAGGTGAGAGAGGAAAGTGGCAAGAGGAGATGGGAAGAAACAGGGTAGGGTAAACTATCTCATGTAGAAGAAGCAAGGGGAAGTGGCTGCAGGGGAGGGGAAGAATAGGAAGGCAAAAAGGCAAAACCACATTTTCACTGAATTTGGTTCAGGGAGAGAATGACATACATACTAAATGGGATATCTCAACCTGCAGCAGAATAGGGGGAAGGGGGATGAGAGGAGGGATGATGGATGGGAGGGCATCCTTGGGGGGAGGGGAGGTTGGAAGTACCCACTATAGAAGAGGGACAGGTTCAAGTAGGGAATGGACCAGGCAGGGGGTGGGATGGGTGGTAGGGAATTATAAGCAGCCTTGTCCAATATATCTACTATGGTAATATTTTGCATAGCTATATATGTACAACACATACTGAATTACTTATCTTCCCAGAGGGAATGGGTGGCAAGGGAGGAAGGGAATGGATCTGAAATTCGAGGTCTTAAAATTAAATGTTTCAAATATATATAAATAGTATTATCAATACTCTTTTGTATGTAATTGGGAGATAAGATGTGCAGGAATTGGGGCACAGAGATTCACCTTGCTCTAATGGAAAAGTTGAAGGGGGTATGGGAGAAGATATGGGAGAGAGCAGATTGGAGGAAGGGATATCTTGTGGGACTGCTATTCTGGGATGGTGGGTAGGGGAAAAACGGGGAAAAAAATTGTAACTCAAAATCTGGCAGAAATGAATGATGTAAACCAGAAGTTAATAAAGCATTTGTTTAATTGAAAAACAAAACAAAACAAAAGAATGTGGCATTGTAAAAGTATAGCTTATTTGGGGTGTAAAAGTATAGCTTATTATTAGGTGGCACAGTGAATAGAGGACCAACCCTGGAGTCAGGAAGACCTGAGTTCAAATCCAGCCTCACACACTTAACACTTACTAGCCATGTGGCCTTGGGCAAGTCACTTAACCCCAATTGCCTTGCCTTCCCTCCTCCAAAAAGAAAAAAAAAAGAGTATAGCTTATTTAAAAGGAACAGAATAGGTAAAAGGTAGGACAGAAATTAGATAATGATGGATGGATGTATATGCATTTATATGTATATGTATGTGTGTGTGTGTGTGTGTGTGTGTGTGTGTGTGTGTGTGTGTGAGATATTTCCCCAGGACAGACCCCTTTTTGGAGACCTCCTGGAGGAATTCTAGCAAACTTTTGGCAAATCCCTCCAAACCGATGAGTGGATTACATCAGTTTATTTTAGATACTTAGTCAATATTGGCCTGAAACAACTGGTCAGTATTGAGTATTACAGATTATGTCAACAGTGGGACTCAAACCTAAGTCTTATAGACTCCAAGTATATTAAAAAGGTATACTTGTATTCTGGAATCCAGGAACCAGCAGGGGAAAGACGGCATGCATTTGGGTGAATATCAGTGGAGAAAGAAACAGAAGCAATATTATCTTCGGAATTCACAACAAACCACCTGGATAGGAAAAAGAAATCTATGAGGAGCTTGGGAAACAGAGTACAAGCTTGACTCAGAGGCATGATGGACTCTGTTCCAAGCAGAGCAGATTAGAAATTCTTGGCTTTCCATAATGATAATTTGATCATTCAAAAGTTGAAGTACCCAACAAGGGTGGCGTCTATTCTGGATATGATTCTCACCAAAAAAGAGGACTTGACTGCTGGAGTGGAAATGATGGAAATTCTCTTCATCTTAGAATTTGTGAAAAAGTGGGAAAGGAAAGCTGAGCATAGTCTCATATGCACCACAGATTTTAGGAGAGCAGATTTCAAAAAGTTTGGAGAGAAGATAGGGAGGATCCCATGGCCTACAGTCCTATAGAAGAAGTCAGTGTAGGACTGGGAAGTGTTTAGAAATGAAATTGTGGAGACACAAAGAACATCAATTCCAATGCATGGTGGAGTGAAAAAGAAAATGAGGTTTGGGGCCAGAAGACCTAGCACCAAGTCCTAGTTTTGCTATTCATGGGACCTTGGGCAAATACCTTAAGCACCCTGAACTCCATTTTTTTTCTATACTAAACGAGGGACTAGATGCTTCTGAGTCCCCTCCAGTTCTAAATTTATAAAACTATGGAAAAGTCCGGTGCGCTTTTTGAGTTTTAGCACTTTTTAGAGTTATGATGGTAGGTTATAAAGGATTCAGAGGAAGAGGAGACTATGAAGAAGAATAGTTAGACTTGTTTGTCCTTGCTCCAGTATTCAGACTAGGAGCAATGGGTGGAAAAGGCAAAGACATAAATTTAGATGACATTGAGAAGAACTTCCTAACAATCAGAGCTCTCTCAAAGTGAAATGGATTGTACTCAAGAGTAGCTAGCTACCCCTCAGTGGGGGCATTCAGACAAGGACTGGAGGACCATTTGCCAGGTATGCTGTGGAAGGGAGTCCTCTTCAAGAATGGGTTGGAATTAATGGCCTCTGTGGTCTCTTCCAATTCTGAGGTTATGTGTGAAAAGGAAGAATAGTCTTGAGACATATGGATGTGGATGCCTAGAGAACTCATCAACCAGCTTAAATTGTAAAAAGGAAGATGAAAGCAAGGTCAGAGGATAGAGTATGAAAACAAAAGTATGGTATAGTTCTGTAAGAATAGAGTTAGGTCATGATCAATCTCTAAATTTATTTTGCTTGATTGTATTATTTCTTGATTTTTTTTTTTTTTGCTTTTTGGAAGGCAATGGGGTTAAGTGACTTGCCCAAGGTCACACTGCTAATGTTTGTGTTAAGTGTCTGAGGCTGGATTTGAACTCAGGTCCTCCTGACTCCAGAGCCTGTGCTCTATTCACTGCACCACCTAGCCACTCCCTACCATCCTCCCACTCCCCCACCCCCCACCCTGATTGCATTATTTCTTACAAGGGTTTTCTTTTTCTTTTCTAGTATGTGCTTGTTTGTGGGGAGGAGGGAGGAGAAAGTGAGAAAAAAAATTAAGGCTTTATAATAGAAAAAAATTAATTAGGAAAAAAAAACAGTGTTAGGAGTGCTAAAATTCAAAATGAATTGAGAAAATTCCTTTGGGGAAAGAGAGGAACTGGGAAAGGATAGGTTTTCTGCTTGGAGTGGATGGGACAAAGAAAATAAAGAAATGGAAAAAGGTGGAACTTATCTCCTATTTTACTAGTTTTCTCTGCCAAAGAGAATTTTCTCTGCATTAAAAAGGATAAAGCAAAAAATGTCTAAAAGAGAGCTGATATCTTAGATAAGTTGGGAGATGGTGAGAGATTACCTTTGCTAAATTCAAATCCCCAGCCTCAGTTGACTACATCCTAGGCTTCTGAGAGATTCAGCAGCTGTGATTGCTGAGCCACTGTCAGTGGTCTATGAATAATCATGAAAAACAGCTGAAGCATTGTCCACCCTCTGACACATACTGGCTAGGTGACCCTGGGCAAGGTCACTTAACCTTTCAGTGCCACAGGCAGTTTTCTAAGACCATAAGTTGCTGAGAAGGTACAAATTTGCTTAGGGAAATTCTTCATCGGGTATAAGAAGATTGGAAGGAGAAGTATATGTGGTTGGGGGGTGGGGAGGGTTGGGTTAGGGGTAAGGGAGTTATGATGGTAGGTTATAAAGGATTTGAATGCTGAATAGGATTTTGTATTTGGTCCTGAAAGTAACAGGGAACCACTGGAGTTTACTGAGTATGGGAATGACGAGGTCTGATCTCGCTTTGGGAGAATCACTTTGGCAGCTGAATGGAGGGTGGAATAAGGCCACTGGGTTCAAATGCTTGTTCTCTCTGCAGTTTCCTGAAACTTCACTGGACATTACCCTTGTGTAGGGAGAGTGAATCCAGTTGCTCACCAAGCTGTCTCCATAGTTATGCAAAATACTGATGGGAATCCTTGACAGACAGGAAATATATCACATGCAACCTATTTTTTTTTCTTTGCCATATGAACAATTCACTTTGGACATGATCTACTTCTCTCTATCCTTGGTTGTGCTAAGATTTAGTGTTAAGTTGGCATTCCATGCCTCCAGAATTGCATTAAGCCTCCAGAACTGGCCTTCTCATCTTCATAATGCACCTAGAACTACTTCAATCTGCTATCACTAACAGCCAGGTTGCTCTTGCAGACTGTCTAGGTCTCCCTGGTAAATACTAGGACTTCTAAGATGATTTCAGTTCCTTAGAGGCCAAGGCCCTGCCTCCCCAATGGTGGCAAAAGTATGTGATCAAACAAGTGAGGGGTGTCCAGATTCCCACCAAATGCTTACACTACTTCCTAACCACAAAATAACCAAGCCCTCCAGGAATTTCTCAGTACTAACCTGTGCTGGAGGTTCATCTGGCCATCCTTGTCCCCTGGGGGAACCCTGGTCCTGTTTATGAAAAAAAAAAAAAACAACAAAAAATGGGGGACTAAGAGTCTAGCATGATTACAGGGCACTCATCACCATCAGAGTATGAAGCTGGGTGTTTCCTTCTGGACCCATGTTTACTGTTCACTTATGAGATACCAAGTCTTCATAAAACCTGATAAGTCAGGGGTACAGGTGGAACAATGGTTAAAAGCCTAACACAATTTCAGTATACTCTGATGCCCTCTGGCCTGTGTAACACTCCCACAGTCTTCCAGTGTTTCATGAACTCCATAGTTCATAACCTGTCTGTTCCTTAAGGATGTTTCCTGCTAGGGCCTGTCCACATGCCTCAGTTCAGACCATGGATCCTACTTTATTTTTCAGTTTTGATCAGAAGGCAAAGTCATCTGTTGAGATGACATGCTTAAATACTCTTAAGATCCTGACCAGCTTATTCAGTTCATCTAAACCAACTTAGCTCATCTATAGTGCCATCATATCTTTGCAAATGTAGAGGAAAGTCAGTTTGGGAGGAGATCAGACTTTTGCAGCATGTTGTCAAGTGTCAGGAAGCAGACCTAGATCTTCAGGTCAAACCTCTGTTTGAGTAGAAGATCCCAACAAGCCCAAAGGACCAATCCTTGGGTAATGCTACTGATTCATCTTGTACTTTTCCAACGTGACAAATATCCTTATGGACTTGCTAAAGAAATAGTGCCATTTCTAAAGGTCTCTGGAAGCTGAGCAATTATTGATGGATCTCAAATTTCTTTCTATCCCAGCTTTGACTTACCCCAGCCAGTTCTGGCAACTTCTGATTGAGTTGGATACCTTTCAGATATTAGTATGGGCCATCCTCTTACAATCATTTCAATCCTCTCTCCACCCTTTCCCTTCTTGGTGCTCCAGCAGAACAAAACTCAATCTGGGAGAACTCCACCCATCAGGCCACATTTAAAACCTAGTGGCACCACCTAGAGGGGGTCAGGCACTTTGTGGAAGCAGAAATATGTCACCAAAACCCAGAATATGTATAGTTAGAGTGAAAAAGAACACAGGATTTGGAGACAGAACCAATGTTTGGCCCCCTAGCTCTGCTACCCACTACTTGTGGACCCATGGAAACACTACTATACCTTTCCAGACCTTAATTTTCCCAAACCTTTCCATTCTAGAGTTTGCATACAGCTTGTGAACTAAACCAATGTGAGGTCTACTGGGTCTGCCTTTCTTCCCATTCATCCCCTACACTCTTTGCATTCACCTGTATCACCTGCATTTCCAGATAGCAGGATAGCAGGCCAGTATTCTGTTAGAGAAACCAGTGTTCTTGGAATATAGCCTACCTTGTGTGTTCCAAGAATTCTGAGAACACTAAACCCCAGTGTTTGGGGTTTGGATCTGCCAACAAAAGGAATCCTATATGTGGGCTCAACTATCCTCCACTCACAAGGTCTTCACCCTCCCTTTGAAGGGAGTACTAACTGGAAAAGACTTGCTTTATCTGTGTTTCTGAGAACTCTGAGTATAAGGTCACATAAGATTCTTAACGAAACTATGTGCTGTCACCTGAGACTTCTGATGGCCCTGAATTTGACCAGACCCCAGCCAATATGTGATTATGTTTGAGGCCTATGACTAAGTCAGGGATCCTTTTGGGAAGCCTGTGGGCCTTTAGATGTCCCAGTGAATAGGTTGTGATCTCCCTCACTTATATCATGGATTTGTGCCTTCATCACAAGATCATGACACATAGCCTTAAGAAAATAAGTCATTTACTAGCGTGCTCTGGAATGTTCAGTGTTCACAGAGGCCATTTCTTTCTCAAGGCTCTATATAGCTAAGCCTGTTCATGTACTTTTTTTCAGCTAATTAATTCCCCATTTTTTGGAACACTATATTTATTCACTGTGGAAGAGATCAAAGTCCACTTCTTTAATTCCCACCCTTAGTCAGAAGGTCAGGCAGAATGGACTAATCACAGCCTTTATCAGCACTTCCTAAAGTCAGAATCAATTTACTTTATACCAATGAGTTCTGTTAAACAATATCATCCACTATTATACACCAAATATTTCAGTTGTAAATTATGCTTTCTAATCTTGGTTCTTCCTGACTTTTACTCTTTGGATGAAGAAGGTTCAGTCTCCTAAGTGGAGGTTAGTCAAGGAGACCTTTAGATCACCCTCTGAAAAGCCAAAGCTGCTTACAAACAATTCATTGACCATCTTGGACCCTCCAGGAATCCAAGATGTGTAAGTACATGTCATGTGTAAGTTCAATCCCAAACAATCCTCTGGATAAGGAAGATGATTACAACAAGGTGCTTCCTGGTAACCCAGATGATAAGCCCTGTGGTCTTCTACCTTAATTCCTCCTCTCTAAATCTAACCCATCTTCTACCAATCACTATTCCACTCTGTGCATTCTGACTTCCACCAAACCTGATGGCTAGGAAAGAGGTGTTCTTGATCTGTGCCATTCTGGACTCAGAGCACCAGATGGGGATGGGGATGTCTCTTAGTAACTAGTCATCTGGGAAGGATATGACTCAGATGACCAAACATGGGAACCAGAAGATAAGGTCCCTATCATCAATACAAGCTAAAACTTGAGACCCTGAGATTTATCCTAAGAAGAAGAAATGGTAAGGATTTGGTTCTTTAAGAAGCTAGAATGGGAACAGTTAACATACAGGTGTGCCCTGTCCAGAACAGCCTACAAAACACTTGACCTTAACAAGACTTGACAGTCTTGGTAGTGATCCCTTTTTACAGTTCTCTTTTAACTCACTGTAATTCCAACCCTTCTTCTGTCCCACTTGGCTCATAATTATATGATAATTATCTCTGCTCAAAGCTACCCTCCTGGTTGCAAAAATTCAGATTCTAGTATTTGCCTATGCTCATTATCTTCTTGCTCTGGTCTGATGCCTCAGTCTCCCCTGTATTCCCTACACGCTTACTAACACATGGCACAGTAAATCTGACACTTCCCAGCCCTCTGCTTATTTCTGTCCAAGTTATAGGCCATGTTAACTCTTTGACTTTCAACTCTCTCTGATAATCCTCTTATACTTCTATGTATTTCAGGGTCATAAGTGAATAAAATGGCAATTACATTTGACTAATTAGCATTCAGAGAAAGAAGAAAATGAAAAAAAAAAAGACCAACCCCACACACCCTGTATTTTAAGTAGATCCCAACAGCTGTGTTCAATAGGAATGTGTTTTTGGGCAATGCTACCTTCATATTAAAATGAAGTGTCAGGTGCACCAACTGAAAATTATTTTATTTAGTAAAAAAATAATGCTTCAAAACAAGGTGCATCTGTAATTCCATTGGTTGGGGAGCTCATTCTGCTGATACACATCAGAATCCCTCTATCACCACTGGACTAGCTGGTCTCACAGACCAGCTACTGTGGCCAACTCACTACCCTGTATTAGACCTGGTCAAAATTCTCAGAATTTAGCTAGGCTAATCCTTGGACAAAAGGCATATCATCTACCTAAAGACCCATATTTAGGCCTTTCCAGTTTGGCAGGACCTGCTAGGTCCTGTGTTTCATTCATTAGCAGAGCCTTTGAGAACCCTGACTTGACAGGGCACAGGAGTCTAGTGTTTTCCAATTGGTCATTTAAGTGACACTAAAGAATTATTTAATTATAAATTATTTTTAAAAGTTAGCTGGAGCAGTAGGATTATTTGACCAGGATTAAAATATCCCTCCCCGTGCCCTAATCAGGCAGTACTACTTTTACTTGCTCATAGTGCAGACCTTTTATTATATATAACAGAGATTGCAAGGTTTCTGGCTGGCCAAAATAGAGTGCTAAAGCAATGGGATGTGGTGGCCAGAACCTCTCCCAAGAACAGAAGGACAGGTCTTTATGCACTGTGGCTATACCCTGCTACTAGAAGTCAAGCAGATCTGCTTTTAGTCTTCTTCTTGACCCTGGGTTTATGGAAAACGCTCAGTTACAGAAAGCTGCCTACTTGAGGGTCAAAAACTCCCAAGCTCTTCTTAGGCTTAGCATGCCAAGAAGTAAGAGTGTGAACAGAAAGTGAGCTAAAGAGGCCAGATTCTCCACCCACCTAGCTCACATTCTTGTCTTTCTTGCATTGCCTATCTGCTAGTAGCAAAGCCCCACTGAACAGGGGTACTGTGACCACCCAAAACCAGCTGACTCCAAACACAAATAAAATATGCTTTCAGACATATTACAGATGATTTAAATGTTCCTTACTAAAGCTTAGGAGGGTAAGGCAGTTAGATGGTACAGTAGATAGCATGCCAGGTCAGGAGTCAGGAAGACCTGTTCAAACCCTTCAGACTTTAGACACTTACTAGCTGAATGAACCTGGGTAAGTCATTAACCTCTCTTTGCCTCAATTTCCGTATCTGTAAAATAATAACACTTACCTCCCAGGGTTGTTGTGAGGATCATGTGAGATAATAATTTCATAGTGCTTAGCACAGTGCCTGGCATCACATAGTAAGCACTATATAAACATTAGCTCTTATTATTATTATTGTCTGAAGTAAAATCGTGAATGACTCCATGGCTATCTAGGAAGCATTTTATGCTCATGGATGAATAGATTTTTTAAAAATCTACCTGTTCAGTTACTTCCTGGAGATACTGTGTTTCATGTCATAACATTAAAGACGTCAATGTAATATATGGCATCATTTATAAGAGATTAGGGATTTTATTTTTAAAAAGACTGTACCTTATTTATCAGATTTCCTAAATGTTTTTGATACTCATCATATTCTTCAATGAGTCTGTTGCACTGGTCTTCTTTGGACTCAAGAAGATTTCCGAATTTGCTAATCTAAAAAAACACCAGTAGAAATTCTAAATTGAAAACCATGTGTCATTATTAAAAATAAGAATAGCAAGATGTTTATTGTTCTGTCTCACAAATTGAGATATACCACTGAGTTATTGAAAGAATATTAGGAGCTTTAAAAAAAAAAGCAGGAATAAAAAATAAAGATGCTTTTATCTTACTTCATCTAGGAGATAAAGAAATTGGCTGAATAAACTAATGGACTGTGGTTTTATTTACCCCCTTTTATGGTTCAGAATGAGGCTAAAACAGAAATTCACTGGGGCTCAGCATTGAAATATGATGACAATGTGGAGAACATCTGGGGAAAAAACTTCTCTAAAATGTATGTGGAATCATTTAGTGAATAAGTCCTCACTGGAGCCAACAATTCAACTTAGCATAACTTTTAATCACCTACTAAGTACAAATCCTGATGTGTAAAAATCTCTTTTCCATAAGGGATTCTTTTTCTTGGAAATTCTGTGATAGGCAAAGGTGTCCTGGATGTTAGCAATTAAAGTTATTAGTTCTAAGGTATAAATAAGCAGAAGCTCTCTTCTCTTCAAAAATAACAACTATCTCCACCTCCATATTTTTCTTGATGTTCATACCATGAAATCACTTTGCAGATAAATTTTTAAAATCTATTTTAAATAGATTATTCTATAAAAGAGGAAGCATCAGGTAGCAGACAGAGGGGTAGCCAAGAAACCTTGGTTTCCACCCTGGCTTCTTATACAACTTTTTCAGTTTGAACATGAACAAATCCCTTAGCCTCTCAGGGCCCCCAAGCAACTCTTCCAAGACTTTAAAGTGCCAACAATCTGCAATAGTGGAGGGTATTTCTAAACACCTATTGTTCAGGAGTTCAGCATCTGGGTCAAAACCAAAAAAATTTCCATAAATATGAAAAAAAAACCCATCAGACCAAATGATGAGAATCTGGACAAGGTTGGATAGTGGTGGAAGATTGGGACTTGAGAGCTATTGAGGAGCCAGAATCAATGGAATTTAGGAAATGATTTGATATAGTGAGTAATGAAAAAGAATGAGTAAAAGAGGTTGGGTCAGGATAGACATAAAGGGGAAGTATAGATTTTGTATAATGTGGCCCAAATAACCAATGGGGGTTGCTGTTGGTGGTATCAGCCAACCTGTGTGTTCCTCTCTTTCAGGACCTCAGTCAGTTGGAGCCATCCCCCCTTAGCTTGCTGCAGTGGTCAGTTCTTAGTTTTGTTTCTGGGGAATGTGTATTAGTGTTTCCATCAAACAGATCACTTACCTATATGGATGCCCTCCCCTACACTAACATCTTCCATTTCTTAGATGCATGACTGTGCATAAGTGATTCATCTCTATCAAATTAATTTATATAGCATATAATCATATTACATGGTGGGAGTAAAAGTAGAAGCATTACTCACATGTAACATAGACATAGAACAAATGTTCTATTGGATCTCTGGATGCATCCCTTTCCAAAGACAGATATCCTTTCTGGGCTGATGTGTGTGTCCTCAACCCCAATTACTGCCACTTGTACTGAGCTCTGGGGCTCGGAACACTAGGGATCCATATCTGTTCAGAACTATCTTAGTTTCTTGTAAACCTGAAGCTGGATGTATGTGCTTAATTACAGGATGATTGAGAGTGTTATAAAAACTTGGGGTTCATTTCCTGGTTGAAACTGTATGGACAAACAGAATGTTTGTAGGGTGTAGGGTGGGGGTCCCTGATGGCTGTCACAAGTCTTGATTCCTTGTCTTTATATCAGTCTTCTCTTTTGATCCGTGTAGCCTAGGAACAGTCTCATTTGATCCCTCCGTGGGGAAACAGCTGTTTGCTGTTCTCAGAGTCCCAAGAGTTCAATGATAATTTCTATGCAGATGGCTTCCAAATCCCATATGTACTCCCACAATCTGGTCTCATACTAAACTTCTGGCCTATCAGACATTCAGGTTGTGATTCCAGTCCTATGTTCTACTGAACAGCCAAACCAAACTTCCCTATTTCTGTTGAAGACACTGTCATCCTTTTAGATGCCCAGATTTGCTGCCTTTGAGCCATTCTTAATTTTCTCTCTCATCCAACACCCCCATATCCAATCATTTGCCAAAACTTGTCAATTCTACCTCTTCGACATTTCTCATCTCTCTCCTTCTCATTGGACTTCTGGCTTCCAGTCTGTCCCTCCTTCCTGCTCACTGACCCAAGGCAGCTAGGTGTCTACCATGTGCTAAGTGCTTTAATTGATCCTCACAACAATCCTGAGAAAGAGGCATTGTTATTATCCCCATTTTACAGTTGAGGATAATGAGACGAATGTAAGAGACACATACCTCTAGTGTTTGAGGTTGGATTTGAACTCAGGTCTTCCTAACTTCAGGTTCAGCACTTAAAAATGTTTACTCCTTTCCCCTTCCCCCTCTCCTATCTACCCTCTACACAGATGCCAAAGTAATATCATCCTAAACTATAATTGACCCTTGATCTCAGACACTTAACAGCTGTGTGACCCTAGGCAGATCATTCCACCTGTTTCTTTCCTCAACTGTAAAATGAATATTATAATAATAGCACCTGCATCCCATAGTTGTTGTGAGGATCAAATAAGATAATATCTGTAAAGAATTTAGAATGTCACCTCGGCATTTAAGTTAATAAATACTTATTCCCTCCTTCCTTCACTCCCTCCCTTCCTTGTCATCCCTTTCCCCCACTTCTTTTCAAGAACTTTCAGTAACTCCCTATTGTCTCTAGGACACTTTAGCTTGGCATTTAGAGCACTTCACAATATGGCTCCAGACTAGCTTTCCAAGTTTTTGGCCTTCATCTGTATTCTACATTCCAGTCAAGCTAGCTTCAACATTCCATTTCTGCCCTTCATCTCTCTGCACAAGCTGCCCTCCATTCCTGTCCTTTCTTCTGCCTATTAGACTCCCTGTTTCCCTTCATAGTTCAGCTCATGTGCTAACTTCCTATGGGGAGCCTGTCCCCCTACTCCAACTGTTAGCGATCTCTCCCCCTCCTCAAGTGATTAGGGATATACTTGCTCTCTAGGCCCAGGTAACACAAGGAATTTTTATTCCACTGTTTCTAGTACAACATCCATGAGGAGATGGGGCCATTTGCACTCTGAAAAGTGCTGGAGGAAGTCACATAGACATGCTGACTTGGTAAACTACAATTTCATGTTACGTAATCTCATTTGGACCCTCACTGCCAGAGGAAAATGTTTTTCTTTCATGACTGACTCACTATCCCTGCAGTTGCAAACTTTCTCTTCCAGTCTCAAGTTCTTTGTGCCATCTCTAAGCCCTTCTCAGACAACATGACTGCCTTCCCTGGACTGAGAAAATGCAGGCCATCTACTGTGAGATCTCTCTCTCCTATTCCACACATCAGAGCCCCCACACCATTCCCCATTCCCTCCAACTTTTTTCTGTATGCTAAGAAAGAGGGACTTCTTGCCAAGGCTATCCCTTTTGGTTGTGCCCTTCATTTAATGTCCTATTATGACCATCATCAATCTCCAGAGGTCATGAAGGGCCTTAAGCATCAGTTGGAGACCCCTAAGGTTTTGTTCTGGGCTCTCATCTCTCTCTATACTTTCTCCTAGTGTGACCCTATCAGCTTTCATCATTTAAATTATCTTTATATAGATAACCCACGCATCTATGTATACAGAACAATTTCTCTCCTAAAATCTAGTTCCATATCATCAACTGCCTCTTGGACTTCTCTGCCTCTATGTCCTATCAATTGCTCAAATTCAAAATATCTAAAACAAAACCCACTCTCTTCCCCTAACCCTGTCCCTTTGTTAAACTTCTCTATTTTTATTAAGGGCATCTTTACTTTCCAAGTTACCCAAGTTCATCAACACTGGGAGTCATCTTTGATTCTTCCCTTTCATTCAAACCCTTCCCAGCCCCGTGTAATTATTTATCCATACATCTCTAGTATGTCTTTTCTCCACTCATACATTTGTAATATTCAAGCCCTTGTGCCAATTCCCTCCTCTCTCTAATCCATTGTCTACACAGCTGCCAAAACATTCTTCCTAAGGCACAGGCCTAGCACATCATTCCAATGCTCAAAAACTTTCAGTGACTCTCTGTTTCCTCTAGGATGAAATCATGACTTCATTGGAATAGGATCTCTGAAATGAGGAGACCCCTCCTTATACCAATACAGATCAGCAACTTCTCTTCAATTTGGTCACAGAGAGTTGCTCTAGATCACAGGTTCTTAATCTTTTTTTTGTAGTCACAGGCCCTTTGGGGAGTCTGGTGGAGTCCACAGCATCCTCAAAATAATTTTAAAAAAATTTATAATGGAAGGAAATTCCAAATTTCAGTTAGAGTAGGGAAAATAAAAATGTATTATTCCCCCATCCAAGTTTACAGACTCCCTAAACTATATCCACAATCCTCAGGCCCCTAGGTTTAGAACTTGTAAAATATATGAGATACTACAATAAAATACAAATGCCTCAGCTTGACTTTTAAGGCCCTTCATGACCTCTGTATATAAGGCTACCTTTCCAGTCTTATTTTACATTATTATCCTTCACATATTCTACATTCTTGCCAAACTGGACTATTACTTTCCTATGTTCAGCATTCCTTCCGTGTCCCTCCTCTATTCATTCCCATCATCTCTCCATACCTGGATTCATTCCCTCCTTATTACTACCATTGAGAATCCTTGTGTTTTTCAAGGCTCAGTTCAAGTACTACATCCTCCATACAGCTTTACTTGATTTCCCTAAGTAGTGTTCCTTTTCTCCCTCCTCAAATTCTTTTGTATTTATGTATATATGTATGTATGTATATATTCTCTTCACCTTCTCTACAGACCCACCCCAAACCCATGTAAGCTCCTTAAAGGCAAAAACTATTCAATTTTTTTCTTTGTATCTCAACATCTAGAATAGTGACTTATATGCAATAGATGTCTAATAAATATCTATTGAACTGAATTAGATTGGATCTTCTGTTCATTTCCCCCTTACCAGCTGAACATTTTAATCAATATAGTAGTCTGTTTTTAACACTTCTGGGTGAAGCTTGTATCCTTGACATTAAGATTTCAACAGACTACTTTTGGTTTTCAAGTTCTCTTGTTTTGTCAAGTGTTGATTAGAGGGGAGAGGCTAAGATGATTCTTATGAAATGCAGCTGTCTAGATGTGGCTTGCAGAGAGGCAAGGATATCTTTAGCATCTCCTCCCCCCACCCTTCTCCAAGACAGACTTAGATTTCTGTCAGGAAGAGGAGGAGGAGGCTGGCCCTCTGCTCTCTTCAGAGAGAGAGGGGATACCAGGCTAGAATTATATCTGTCTGCTCCCTTATAGATTGTTAGTCTAGGGATTATAATTTTTAGGTTCAAGCTAAGTGTCTGATTCCTGTTTCTTTAACAGGAAAGGAGGGCCCCAAGCTTTATACTGAAGGCTTCCTTTCCACCACCTACCAGTTGAATACACACACACACACACACACACACACACACACACACACACACACACACACACACACAGCAAAGAGCAAAGAAACTAATTCAGCTAAGTTGATGACAAAATGGAAATCAGATAAAATTTACATATTAGCATATATACCAGATGATAGGGATTGAAGGAGCCCTTCATCGGGAGTGAAACATCTTAGCTTAAGCAAAAGAGAGAGTTCCAGATCTCACCCAAAGGGAAATTAGTGTCTAGTGTAGTAAGCTAAGGCTAGAGACATGATAGAGATTGTTGACTCCTTTCTAGTCTTTTTCTTCTTTCAGCAAAGGTAGCATTGCACATCCCTCTCAAAGCTGGAAGCCAGAGGAACCCAAAAAGATGCAAGAGACTGGATGTCCCTTCTCTTCCATTCTTACCAACTTTGCCCCACCGATCATGTAAGCACAAGGCCCTGATCTTCACAGATGAGGAGATCTTGATATAAGTGGCCTTTGGCATCCTTAAACCTGCTTGAGCACTCTTTGCTGTATTCCTATCTGAAGGTGAAAGACTTCTTAACTCCTACAATGTGGTAAGAGGTAAGGGCCTGAGGGCCACTTATTTTCCCTTTCCCCCACTCTCCCTTGGGCCTTGTGGCCTAAGAAATAGGCCTAGGGTTTGGCCTTTTAGTTTGTGCTTTTCCTATCAACCCAACAGCAATATCCTATGGAGCATAGGTGAGGACTTCATAGATAGTATTGATTTGGATGTGAGCGTGGTGGGACTGAACTAAACTATAAGCCTAATTTTCTTCCCCTCTCAGAGCCTGAGGTGCAATTTGGGGGGGTAGGGAAGGGGAAGTATTTGCCCTCAAGGTTCAGATAGAAACTTTTGTTTGTTCTTGATCTATCTGTTAAGTAAGTGTTCCTTTATAAAACCTAATATGATTTTAGGTGGCTAAATAGAACTCAGATACTGATTAGCCTCTAAAAATGGAGTAGGGATATAATTAATGTGGGCTCAAGCCAATGGCTGAAGTAAGAGATCTTCTCAACTCCTTAAAGGTGCTAGAGAGTCCTGGAGGTGGGGAAAGGAAATGTAGCAGACCTGACCCTGAGTGGGGCTAAAATCAATTAGGATTAAATACTTAATCTTCATCTCATTCTTTTAATTTTTTTGTTCTACAATGCACATGATTATTATTATATGCACATAATTTATGAATAAATATATGCATAGGAGTGTGTGTTAAAAATTTGAAGACCACTGGCCTAGAGAGGATACTATGGCTGGTATCAGGGAGCCATTCAGATGCAGCTCAATGAGAAGCAACTGGAGGACTATGCAGGCATGACAGTGCCAAGCTTTTATAAAAATCATGCTCATCTTTGCAGAGAAACAAAGTTTGACAAATTATGTGAATTCAGCAGCCTCACATTGAAACATGTTAGCCTCTAGCCTAAACCCCAGTCCTCTTCTGCTCAGACTCTGATCCTTCCATGTTTTGTTTCTAATGCAGCCTCTTGTCTCTCAGTAGATCCTGGAGGTCCTTTGGCTGCAGCTTTTTCTCCCACCTCAGGCCTGGAGACTTAATGAAATGATGGAGAATCCATCCCTGGGCCCACCCATGGGTGGAATCAGGGAAAAGAATACACTAAGTCAACTTTTTGGGATTTCTTACACTGATGATTCTTGTGGTAGTTTTGGTGGTATTTCTCCCCTTGTTTGTCTTACACTGCATTAAAAAATAGTGTTAGCTTTTCTTTCTTGGAGTTAGAACTGAAAGCGCCTTAGAGATCATCTAGTCCCATTTCCTTCATTTTGATTCATTTATTGTCTTTGCTGATACTTCTGGATAATAATCAGATTATCCCAAAGAAGAGGACAAAACTAATATTAAGGGAGCCCTACAGCCTCACTCCTTTTTTTTTTTTAACACTTAGTCATCTTTCCAAAGAAATCTTTATGTATAACTATATTTAACATGTGTGTCTGTAGGAGTTACTCTGAAGGAATTATGAAGCCAAGACAGCAAAAAACAATGTAGTTCTTATAACCAGATGGATGGGTGTTCCCAAAGAAGCAGTACCTAGCCAGTGTGAAAGAGATACAGCTTTATTAAATGTTGATAATCCTTATTTCCCTGGAATGATAGGATAGAGCCTTGACCAATTGCCAGGTAAGAATTAGGAACAAAGGGGAATAGGACAGGAAGACTTTAAGTTTAAGGAAAAAAGAACTGAGTACACACTGTATATGTAAGAGGAAATGGGAGGAAAAATGGATAGACAAAGAATCTTGATGAGGATGGATAAACTATTCTGATATTATTATATGTTGAAATTAGTTGGGATGAAAATAATTGCCAAGTTACTGAGTTTATTTGTACTGATGTTCAATGTTGTCTTTAATAAAACATGTAGCTAAAAACAAAGGGCTTAATAAACATTACTAAAAAGTACATTCATTATCCAACTATGAGAAAAGTGCTGTGCTAAGGGTTGACAATGCAAAAATGAAAAAGATAGTTTTTTCCTTAAGGAACTTAAAGCCTAGTAGAAGATAAGCCTCATGCACAAATATTTATTATGTGCATGCACATATTATTTCACGTACAGATGTAAAAATGCTTTTAAGAGGTACAAAGAGCCACATGAGATTCCTAGGAAGGAAAAATGATCCAAAAAAGTCAGGATGTCTGAGAGTCAGAATGAGAATAGGAACATAGTTTTTAATTTCTTAAAGCTGAGCTCATAGCAGGGACTGAAGAAATATTTCTAGACTGACTATTTTGCTTAACAAATCATCATGTTATTTCATTAATGTCTATGGCTGAATAGTGTACAGTTTATACACACATACACACAAATTCACACACATATATATTCTCTATGTAAATAAGCAAATATAATATTTCTCACCTTATCTTTATATAGTAGGTTTATTAAAAACAAAAACATCTGGTCAATTCTCATTTTCTGTCTCTCATATCAGACTGTTCAACATATTCTAGATGACTTTGTGCTTTC
Source organism: Gymnobelideus leadbeateri (assembly GCA_011680675.1). Lineage (NCBI taxonomy): Eukaryota > Metazoa > Chordata > Mammalia > Diprotodontia > Petauridae > Gymnobelideus > Gymnobelideus leadbeateri. Next base: position 638,570 of record WOXC01004764.1, on the reverse strand, counting down.
CAAGGACAATATAATAACTCATTTCTATCACCAGAGCAGAATTTTTCTGTTAGCTAATCTCCAATAAAACGAATAGTGAAAGATTTCCTAATTTATGTAAAAGGTAATATTTACTTAAGGGACAAAGCAAATAATTATTGCCTTTAAGTTCAGAGATTGAGAACTATTCTTTAAAGTTAGTTTCCTGTGATAGAACAAAAAGCATAATTCCAAATCTCTTTGAAGAAGTTAATTTTAGAAATCTTCTACTCTACAAAATAGAAATGATTTTGTTGTAAAATTGGAACTGATTAAAATTAAATCACTGAGGTTAGAAGCAAAATAGATTTTTGAGGAGGGACAGGATAAAAAAAAGAGAGAGAAGAAGAAACAGAAGATAATGGAGGGAAATATAGTTAGTAATCATAACTGTGAATGTAAATGGGATAAGCTTACCCATAAAATGGAAGTAGACAGCAGAATGCATTAGAAACCAGAATTCAACAAGATAGCGCATACAAGAAACACATTTGAAACAGAAAGACACAGAGAGAGTTAAAATAAAGGGCTAGAGTAGAATCTAATAACTTTCAGGGGAAGAAAAAAGGTGGGTATAACAATCATGTCTCTGACAAAACAAAAGCAAAAACAGACCAAATTAAAAGGGAATCTACAATCTGTAGATTCAGGGAAACTACTGTAGAATTAGGGAAACTACATTTTGTTAAAAGGTACTATGGATAATATAAAAAATTTTTATAGCAAGTTACTTTGATAAAGTACTCATTTCTCAAATATATACAGAGTACAGAACTGAGTCATATTTATAAAAATAAGAACCATTTTATAACTGATAAATGGTTAAAGTATATAAACAGGCAGTTTTTCAGAAGAAATCAAAGCTATCTATAGTCACATGAAAAAATGCTATAAATCATAATTGATTAGAGAAATGCAAATTTAAAACAACCTTGCACCTGTCAGAAATGACAAATGCCAGAGAGGATGAGGGAAAAATAAGTACACTAACAAGTTGCTCCTGGAACAGTGAATTAGTCCAACCATTCTGCAGAACAATATGTAAACTGTGCCCCAAAACTGTACATATCCTTTGACCCAGCAATACCACTACTAGATCTATATCCCAAACAGATCAAAGGAAAAGGAAATGGATCTTCATGTACAAAAATATTTACAGCAGCTCTTTTTGTGCTGGCAAAGAATTGGAAATTGAAGAGATACTCAACAAATGGGAAATGGCTGAACAAGTTATGGCATATGATTGTGATAAAAAACTATTATGCTATAAGAAATAATAAGAGAGGTGGTTTCAGAAAAACATGGCAATGTTTTATAAACTAATATAAACTAATACATAGGGAAGTGAGAAGAACCAAAAATCATTGGGCATAGTAACAGCAATGTTGTAATGGTGATCAGTTGTGAAAGACAGCTACTCTGATCAATACAATGACTCAAGACAGTTCCAGAGGACTTATGATGAAAGAATTCTATCTGCCTTCAGAGACAGAACTGATGAACTCTGAATGCAAACTGAAATATAATTTTCTCATTTTACTTTTCTTTTTAAAAAATATGGCTAATGGGTGGCTATATGGTGCCATATAGAGCAATAGAGCACCGGCCCTGGAGTCAGGAGGACCTGAGTTCAAATCTGCCCTTAAACACTTAACACAAAAACTAGCCATGTGACCTTGGGCAAGTCACTTAACCACAATTGCCCTCCAAAAAGCAAAAAAAAAATTATGGCTAACATAGAAATATGTTTTACATGATTTCACATATATAACTGATATATAGTTTGCTTTCTCAGTGGGTGAGCCCCCAATTTTTTTTTTTTTTTTTTTTTTTTTTAAGCAATTGGGGTTAAGTAACTTGCTCAAGGTTACACGGCTAGTCATTATTTATGTGTGGGTGCTCATTTTCTGAGGCCGGATTTGATCTCGGGTCATCCCAACTCCGAGGCCGGCGCTCTTACTCACTGCGCCGCCTAGCCGCCCCTTTTAGGGCAATTGGGGTTAAGTAACTTGCCCAAGGTCACACGGCTAGGTTTTTTTTTGTTTGTTTGTTTGTGTGTGCGTTAAGTATCTGAGGCCAGATCCGAACTCAGGTCCTTCTGACTCCAGGGCCGGCGCTCTACTCACTGCGCCACCTAGCCGCCCCTGAGCCCCCAATTTTTTAATCTGTATTTTTAATATTTTATTTTTCTAATTACATGTGAAAACAATTTTAACATCCTTTTTAAAAAATTTTGAATTCCAAATTCTTTCTCCCTCCTACCTCTACCCCCTCCCTAAGACAGCGAGCAGTTTGATATGTTATACATGTGCAGTTATGCAAAACATATTTCCATACTAGTCCTGTTATAAAACAGAACAACCACCCCCCAGTAAAAAAATAAAAAATAAAAAAATAGTATGCTCTGATGTGCATTCAGTTCTTTCACTGGATTTTTCATCTTAAGTCCTTTGGAAGTGTCATGGATCTTTGTATTGCTGAAAATAGTTAAGTCATGGAACTCAAAATTTAAAAAGAAGAGAATATTAAAAATAAATTTTTAAAAATGAAATCACTGGGGGCGGCTAGGTGGCGCAGTGAGTAGAGCGCTGGCCCTGGAGTCAGAAGGACCTGAGTTCGGATCCGGCCTCAGACACTTAACGCACACACAAATAAAAACCTAGCCGTGTGACCTTTGGCAAGTTACTTAACCCCAATTGCCCTCCAAAAAAGCAAAAAAAAAAAATGAAATCACTGAAAGCAACATGCACACATATTTGGACAAAAATATAATGAAGCAGAGCCTATGTATAATAACAGACATACTTTTACTTGAATTTGGGAAATCTCTAGCTTAATATCAAAATCCGATTTATTTGGGACAAACCAATATGTTGCTACCATATAAAACCAACAACACTATTTACAGTAGTCATGAAGGTTAAAAAAAAAAAACCCAAACCCAAGTTGAAAGAATAACTTTCACTAATTAGTAAGGTAACATATTCATTTATATGAGATCTGTTAGCAAACAAACAAAAAAACAACAAAAACCAAATCCCAAAAAACTTGAGTTTGAGTTTTTTTTTGAAGACTTGTTTAAAATCTGTAATTTATTCCTAAACTTGAAATGAGTTGGTAGGATAGCACTGAGGGAAAAACAAAACAAAAACACCTTTACTATACAAGAATGTAAAATGATGTTACAGGCTAAAAAAAAATGTTCTTAACATACAAACTTATGTAATGACAAATATTCTTGATGCAGCCATTGGTAGGAAATGCTTAATCAGAACAGAAACTGACACATTTATTCTAAGGCTCTGACAATTTTCTATGTAGACTCATTTGTCTCCGATTACATTGAGTTTAAACACTAGAAGAGCAATAATGTAGAAACTTACATTTATCTCATATATTATCACATATCTCATATCTTATATAATTGAGCATAGTTACTTTATTAATTAGTCTTTCTGAAAAAAAAAAGTTACTTTACTAATTAGTTTTTTGGGGAACAAAAAGGGAAGCAAGGTGACCTGGGAAAGCAAAATATATTGACATTAAACAAAGCAGCCAAAACCTTGAATATCACTGGAAAAACAAACACAAAACTCAATTTTCCATTTGCTTAAAATAATCTAGGTTACTGAAGAAACTAATGTTCTTCATGTTAAAATAGTTTTATTTCCTACAGAACTGTACAACTGTGCTTTGGCTGTGTATATGGGAGTTTGTTCTTGTGAAAAAAATTAGTGGAATCTTCTAGAGATCACCTTTGATTGAAATATAATTCTGAGTGTTGTACATTTGACATCTAACAACTTCCTAAATTAAAAAAAAAAAATTGTTTTTAAAGACTTGAACCTGCATTTAGAATTTCTGCTAATTTTCTGGTTCTTACTTTATATGTTATAATGGTGGTTAGAGGGATGGCCTTGGCTACAGAGTTGTTCTCCCAACCAGAAAGACCTATGTTCAACTCTGCTCTCTGACACATACTTACTGTCCATGTGACCCTGAGCAAGTCACTTAACTTAGTAGGGTTCTCAGCAACTAAGACTGAATTGCAGATGAAATGCTAATCTGCCCTGCAGAGGGAATTTCCTCACCCCCGAGTTCCCTAGGACACCAGAATCATAGGTTTAATCCTTATCCTGGAATTTGAGTCAGGAGATTAACCCCTCTGGAACAATTTTAACCACACTAAAGGTGTACCTTATAAGCACAAATGTTTTTCTACTGACAGGGTACAGGATTAGGAGAATGGAGATCTGCATTCTTTTTCTGGTTTTGCCACTAGCTACTGAAATGATTTTGAAAAAGTCATTTTTCTGGCTTCAAGCTTAGTTTCCTCAATCTCTAAATTGAATGGTGATGATGATGGGCCTAGTCCAGGTTTGGCTGTAGGAGAAGGGGAGGCCTATACCCCAGAGACAAGTCCTTGCATCAGGGAGCTAAGAAAGAAGGTGGGGCTGAAGGGGAATACCATGAAAATGGGCAGCCAGAGTAGAGTTATACTATGTATAACTGTATAAAGGCCTCTCCCAGGCCTTTAGCCTGCAGACCACCAGGTAGGCTTGGGGACAGCAGCTGCCTCAGGGATGAAGAGCACTCCCTTGAAAAGTATTCCTGTCTCTCTTCCTCCCCCTCCCACTTTTACCCCCTCACGGTGGCACCATTGAGGAAGCCTCGATTGCTTCTCACTAGTTAAAGTTCTGTCTTGGGATCCAGGTTTAATCCAATACTAAAATTCTATGATTTACTTTGATTGTAGTCAATATTTAAATGAAGCTATCTGATTATAACAGGAAAGACTAATGAAACCTCATGGTACACAGTATTTTTTTCTTTTAAAGATGAAGATAAAGTATATATTTTTTTAAATGTAGTATAGTAGAATTCGGGGGAGGAGCCAAGATGGCAGAAAGGAAGCAGTAACCTCGCTGAGCTCCTCGGTCACTAAGGCTCAAAGGGTGAATCTGAGTGGAATCCGGAGTGCCAGAGCCCACTGGAAGACAAAGTGTGGCAGAGTCCAGCCCAGGAGGTTGCCCAGTGTGTCCGGACTGGTCGAGCGCAGAGCGCGTGGTGTCTGCACAGCCCAGACCTAAGAGCAGACAAGCAGACTACAGCAGAGAGAGCAAAAGCCCCAGCCTGCAGACTTACAGTCATCTCTCGGGTAGGATCATTGGAGTCAGGTAGGAGAGCTGGGCCCTCAGTGGAAAGAGAGGCTTCTCTAGCTGCATTCGGCCCCCAGCCTGGAAGTTTAGAAACTGCCTGCCTGTATAATACAGGGGCTGGAATGGCAAAGTAAATTCTAGCTGCTCCAATCCTCCCATCCCTCCTCCATGAAGCAGAAAACCCAAAGATAAGTCTCCCACCCAGATTGAAATCCCAAATTAATGGAAATAGCCCCAGGCTTGAGAGTCTCCAAGAAGGGGTGTAACTGAGACAGCCAGGAGTCTGAAGAGAAGAGAGGGTGGGGTCCCAACAAGCCCCACCTCTCCTTACCAAGAAAAGCCTACTTATAGCCCAGGGGTATAAAGGCAGAAATCTGAAGTGGTCAGACACACCCATACCTACTCATCTACACCCCTCATTGACTTCCCTGACTTAGACATAAACTAGCCACCCAGAGGTATTCAAAGTCAAGGATCAGGCCCTAAACTCATAGCCCGAGAAACTAAGAAACAGGAAGTCACGATGGGAAAAAAAGAAGCTGAGAAGAAGGGGAAGGCAAAAAAGTCTATTCAAGCATTCTATGCAGGGCAAGAACAACAAAATACACAGGACAATATAGACTCTCTACCCACACCTGAGACCACAGAAGGAAACATGATCTGGTCTCAAGCCCAAATAGCATTCCTGGAGGAGCTTAAAAATTTTAAACACCAAATCAGGGAGGTAGTGACCAACTTGGAAAAACGTCTCAGTGAAGTAATTGGAGAAAATACCTCCCTAAAAAAGGAACTTCAAAAAATAACTGAAGACCGTATTTCGATAAAAATTAGAAACAATCAAATTGAAGCTCAGAACTCTATGATGCAGCGAGTCAATCAAACAAAACAAGACGATCGAAAAATTGCAAGAAAATGTAAAATATCTCACTGGAAAAATAACTGACCTAGAGAACAGATCCAGGAGAGACAACCTAAGAATTATTGGTCTACCAGAAAGCCATGATGAAAAAAGCAGCCTAGACAACATCCTCCAAGAGATTGTCAAAGAAAACTGTTCTGAGGTCCTGGAATCAGAAAATAAAATAACTATCGACAGAATTCACCAGACTCCTCCTGAGAGAGATCCCAAACTCAAAACTCCAAGAAATATAGTAGCCAAATTCCAGAATTACAAGATTAAAGAAAAAATTCTACAAGCAGCCAAAAAGAAGCAATTCAAATATCGAGGAACTACAGTTAGGATCACACAGGACCTAGCAGCTTCTACATTAAAAGAGTGGAGGGACTGGAATTTGATATTTCATAGGGCAAGAGAGCTAGGACTACAACCAAGGATTAACTCCCGGCAAAACTGAGCATAATCTTCCTGGCAAGGAGATGGTTGTTTAATGAAATAAGGGACTTCCAGATGTTCCTGATGAAAAAGCCAGAGCTCAATGGAAAATTTGATCTCCAATTACAAGACTCAAGAAAGACATAAAAAGGTAAACAAGAGAAACACAGACTCACACATGCATAAGTGCACACACCCACACCCACAAACACACGCTCATTACTTGGGATGCAACAAGAGCAAAATGTTCACATCCCTATATGTGGAGCTGATAACTGTCATTCAAAATCTTTATGATTATCATGACCTTCAAAAGGGTTATACTTAGATAGAGGGTGTGAGTATGAATGCACTAACCTGATGTCTAAAAAAAAAAAAAACTATTAAGGGTATCAAAGAGACTGTAATGGGAAAAAGGAAAGGATTAGATAGGAAAAGGTAAAATATGCCATCTGAAGAGACATTAAAATACACTATAGAAGAGGGGAAAGAAAGACGGAGAGGAACATCATTTAAACACTATTCTCACTGGTTCTGGTTCAAAGAGGGATCAACTTAAATCAGTGAAGTTTAAGATTTTAATGTGAATAGACACATAAATTCATTAAATAGGGGAAAAGGAGGGAGGGAGAGGAGCAATGTTTGAAATTTACTCTCATTGGTTTGGAATCAAACGGGGAGTAATTCACTCTGATAAGTATAAAAACTTATTTCATCCTATAGAAAGCAGAAGGGTAAGGGGGGGTGAAAAAGAGGAGACTAAAGGGGGGATTAGAAGGGAGGGAAACAGTAATAAGGGGAGAGGGTAGGTTAAGAAGAGGGATCACTGGGTAGGAACACTGAGGGAGGGGGTGGTCAAAAGGGAAAACTTCAAGGAGGGGAAGGGAGAAGGAAGAAACAAAAACATAAACAGGGGAGGGAATAGGATGGAGGGGAAGAGACAGATAGTCATTATTACTGTGAATGTGAATGGGATGAACTCTCCCATAAAACAGAGGTGGATAGCAGAATGGATTTAAAACCATAATCCTACAATATGCTGTCTACAAGAAACACATTTGAAACAAAGGGATACCCACAGGGTAAGGGTAAAAGGTTGGAGTAAAATTTATTATACCTCAGCTAAAGTAAAAAAAGCAGGGGTAGCAATACTTATCTCAGATAAAGCAAAAGCAAAAATAGATCTAATTAAAAGGGATAAGGAAGGAAACTATATCCTACTAAAAGGCACCATTGAGAATGAAGCAATATCACTACTTAATATATATGCATCAAGTGGTATAGCATCTAAATTCCTAGAGGAGAAGTTAAAGGAATTAGAGGAAGAAATAGATAGCAAAACTATACTAGTGGGGGACCTTAATCTTCCCCTCTCTGAACTTGATAAATCTAACCTCAAAATAAACAAGAAAGAAGTTAAGGAGGTGAATAGAACCTTAGAGAGACTAGATATGATGGATCTCTGGAGAAAACTGAATGGGGATAAAAAGGAATTTACTTTCTTCTCAGCAGTGCATGGTACATACTCAAAAATAGACCATATACTAGGGCATACAAACCTCACAATCCAGTGCAGAAAGGCAGAAATATTAAGCGCATCATTCTCAGATCATGATGCAATAAAAATTATATGCAATAAAGGGCCATGGAAAGAGAGACTAAAAACTAATCGGAAATTAAACAATTTAATCCTAAAAAATTGGTGGGTCAAACAAGAAATTATAGAAACAATCAATAATATCACTCAAGAGAATGATAATAATGAAACAACATACCAAAATTTGTGGGAGGCACTAAAGGCAGTTCTCAGGGGAAGTTTTATATCCCTGAGTGCATACTTAATTAAAGCAGAGAGAAGTGAGGTAAATGAATTGGACATGTAATTGAAAAAGCTAGAAAAAGAACAAATTGAAAATCCCCAATTTAGTACTAAATTAGAAATATTGAAAACCAAAGGTGAGATTAATAAAATTGAAATTAAGAAAACCATTGAATTAATAAATAAACCTAAGAGCTGGTTTTATGAAAAAATCAACAAAATTGATAGACCCTTAGTCAATATGATAAAAAAAAAGAAAGAAGAAAACCAAATTATGAGTATCAAAAATAAAAAGGGTGAATCTACCTCCAATGAAGAGGAAATCAAAAAAATAATGAGGAATTATTTTTCCCAATTGTATGCACATAAATATGACAATCTTAGTGAAATGGATGAACATTTACAAAATCACAAGTTGCCCAGATTAACTGAAGAGGAAGTGAATTACCTAAATAACCCCATCTCATAAAAAGAAATCAAACAAGCCATCAAAGAACTCCCTAGGAAAAAATCTCCAGGGCCAGATGGGTTTACTAGTGAATTCTATCAAACATTTCAAGAACAATTGATTCCAATACTTTACAAACTATTTGGGAAAATTAGTGAAGGAGTCCTACCAAACTCTTTCCATGACACAAATATGGTACTGATTCCTAAATCAGGAAGAGATAAAACAGAGAAAGAAAATTATAGACCAATTTCCCTCATGAATTTAGATGCAAAAATTCTAAATAAAATATTAGCCAAAAGAATCCAACAACTTATCACAAAAATAATACACTCTGATCAGGTAGGATTTATTCCAGGAATGCAAGGATGGCTTAATATTAGGAAAACTGTCAGTATAATTGAGCACATCAACAATAAAACTAGCAGAAACCACATGATCATCTCAATAGATGCAGAAAAGGCTTTTGACAAAGCACAACACCCATTCCTATTAAAAACACTAGAAAGTATAGGAATAAATGGAGCCTTCCTCAAAATAGTTGATAGCATCTATTTAAAACCATCAGCAAGTATTATATGCAATGGGGATAAACTAGAAGCCTTTCTAATAAGATCAGGAGTGAAACAAGGGTGTCCACTATCACCCCTCTTATTCAATCTGGTACTAGAAACACTAGCAGTAGCGATTAGAGAAGAAAAAGAAATCAAAGGAATCAAATTAGGTAAAGAAGTGACCAAGCTATCACTCTTCACAGATGATATGATGATATACTTAGAGAATCCTAGAGAATCAAGTAAAAACTACTAGAGACAATAAATAAATTTGGCAAAGTTGCAGGATATAAAATAAACCCACATAAATCCTCAGCATTCCTGTACATCTCTAATGAAACTCAACAGCAAGAGATAGAAAGAGAAAGCCCATTTAAAGTCACTGCAGACATTATAAAATATTTGGGAATCTACTTGCCACAACAAACCCAGAATCTATATGATCACAACTACAAAACACTTCTCACACAAATAAAAGCAGATCTAAATAGTTGGGGAAATATCCATTGCTCATGGCTGGGTCGAGCTAATATAACAAAAATGACAATTTTACCCAAACTAAACTATATATTTAGTGCCATACCAATAAATTTACCAAAAAACTACTTTCTAGAGTTAGACAAAATAATAACAAAATTTATTTGGAAAAACAAACGGTCTAGAATATCAAGGGAATTAATGAAAAGAAATGCTAGGGAAGGTGGACTAGCTATGCCAGATCTTAATCTGTATTATATAGCAGCAGTCATCAAAACTGCTTGGTACTGGCAGAGGTGTAGAGTAGTGGATCAATGGAATAGATTAGGTGCAGGAGACCCAGCAGTTAATGAATACAGCAATCTATTGTTCGATAAACCCAAAGACCCCAGTTTTTGGGATAAGAATGCACTATTTGACAAAAACTGCTGGGAAAACTGGAATACAATATGGCAGAAACTGGGCATAGACCATTTTCTAACACCATATACCAAAATCAAGTCCAAATGGGTGCATGATCTAGGTGTAAAGGAAGATACTGTAAGCAATTTGGGAAAGCAAGGAATAGTTTACCTGACAGATCTGTGGAGAGGGGAAGACTTTAGGACCAAACAAGAATTAGAGAGCATTATAAAATGCAAAATGGATAATTTTGATTACATTAAATTGAAAAGCTTCTGTACAAACAAAGCCAATGTAACCAAGATCAAGAGGGAGGTGGGAAATTGGGAAAGAATTTTTACAACTTGTGTCTCTGATAAAGGACTCATCTCTAAAATTTATAGAGAATTGAGCCAAATCTATATGAATACAAGTCATTCCCCAATTGAGAAGTGGTCAAAGGATATGAACAGGAAGTTTTCAGAGAAAGAAATTAAAGATATCTATAAGCATATGAAGAAATGCTCTAAATCACTATTAATTAGAGAAATGCAAATCAAAACAACTCTGAGATACCACATCTCTCCAGTCAGATTGGCTAAGATGACAAAACAAGAAAGTGACAAATGCTGGAGAGGATGTGGACAAATTGGAACACTAATACATTGCTGGTGGAGTTGTGAACTTATCCAACCATTCTGGAGAGCAATCTGGAATTATGCCCAAAGGATTATAAATAATTTCATACCCTTTGACCCAGCCATACCACTTCTAGGGTTATATCCCAAAGAGATCATAGAAGTGGGAGGAAGACCCATATATACAAAAATATTTTTAGCAGCCCTTTTTGTGGTTGCAAAGAAGTGGAAACTAAAGGGGTGCCCATCAATTGGGGAATGGCTAAACAAGTTGTGGTATATGAATGTAATGGAATATTATTGTGCTATAAGAAACGAAGAGGTGACGGATTTCATAATTACCTGGAGAGACTTACACAAACTGATGCTCAGCGAGAAGAGTAGAATCAGAAGAAATTTGTATACAATCACAGACATACCATATCTGTGATGACCAACTATGACAGACTGGACTCTTTTCAGCAATGCAGTGATATAAATTAATCCCGAAAGACTCAAGAAAGTGAGAAATTCGCCATCCAGAGATATAACTAGAAAGAACTGAGCCTGAATCCTGATGGAAGCAAACCAAATGATCTTGTTCTTTTCATTGTTTGGTTTTATTTCTTCCTTACCATGTTTCATCCCACCTAGTACAATACGCCTTTGTAATTGGAATAATGTCTAATATGAATACATTTGCAGATCTATACTGGACTATATGCTGTCGTGTGGGGAGGGGGGAGGGAAGTAAAGGAAATTTGAAAATCAAGGAACTATGGAATTGAATCTTGTTAACTGAAACTAAACTAATAAATAAAAAAAAACCCCAAAAAAATGTAGTATAGTAGTACGCTAGGTAGTAATATTTCCCTCCATTCTATCCTGCCTCCCACTTATTCTATTTTCTCCTTTGACCCTGTCCCTTTTCAAAAGTCTTTGCTTCTAACAATAATCTCCCCCAATGTGCCCTCCCTTCTATCATCCCCTCTCTTATCCCCTTCCTCCCTACTTTCCTGTAGGGTAAGATACCAATTGAGTGTGTATGTTATTCCTTCCTTAAGCCAAATTCAATGAGAGCAAGATTGACCTATTCCCTTTCATCTTCCTGCTCTTCCCCTCCATTGTAACAGTTTTATTTTGCCTCTTTTATATGAGATAATTTACCCTATTCTATCTCTCCCTTTCTCCTTCTCCCAATATATTCCTCTCTCATCTCTTAATTCTTTTTTTTAGATATCATCCCTTCATATTCAACTCATTCTGTGCCCTCTGTCTATGTATACATGTACACACATATACACACACTCATATATATATATTTATTTATACACACATGTACCCTCCTATACATACATACATATATATGCATACATACATATATATATATATGCATACATACATATATATTCCCTTCAATTATCCTCATACTGAGAAAAGTCTCATGAGTTACAATTATTGTTTGTCCATGTAGGAATGTAAATAGTTCAACTTTAACAATTTCCTTATGATTTCTTTTTCCTGTTTATTTTCTCATGCTTCTTGTATTTGAAAGTCAAATTTTCTGTTTAGTTCTGTTTTTTCATCAAGAAAGCTTGCAAGTCTTCTATTTCATTGAATAGCCATATTTTACCCTGAAGAATTATACTCAGTTTTGCTGTGTAGATGATTCTTGGTTTTAATCCTAGCTCCTTTGACTTCCAGAATATCATATTCCAAGCCCTTCGATCCCTTAATATAGAAGCTGCTAGATCCTGTGTTATCCTGATTGCATTTCCACAATATTGAAGGCTTGTAATATTTTCTCCTTGACCTGGGAACTCTGGAATTTGGCTATAATATTCCTAGCAGTTTTCTTTTTGGGATCTTGTGCAAGAGGCAATTGGTGAATTCTTTCAATTTCTATTTTGCCCTGTGGTTCTAGAATATCAGGGCAATTTTCCTTGAGAATTTCTTGAAGGATGATTTCAGGTTCTTTTTTTGATTATGGCTTTCAGGTAGTCCAATAATTTTTAAATTATCTCTCCTGGTTTTTCCAATGACATATTTCACATTGCCTTCTATTTTTTCATTGTTTGGATCTGTTTTATAGTATCTTGATTCCTCATAAAGTCATTACCTTCCATGTGCTCCAATCTAATTTTGAAGGAAATATTCTCTTCAGTGAATTTTTGAAATTCCTTTTCCATCTGGGCAATTTGACTTTTTAAGGCATTCTTCTCCTCATTGGCTTTTTGGGCCTCTTTTGCCATTTGAGTCAATCTATTTTTTAACGTGTTATTTTCTTCAGTATTTCTTTGTGTCTCCTTTAGCAGGCTGTTGACTCAGTTTTTCATGATTTTCTTACATCATTCTCATTTCTCTTCCCAATCTTTCCTCCACTTCTCTTATTTGATTTTCAAAATCCTTCTTGAGCTCCTCCATGGCCTGTAATCAATTCATATTTTTATTGGAAGCTTTTGATACAGGAGTTTTGGCTTTGTTGTCTTCTTCTGGTTCCATGTTTTGATCCTCTTTGTCCCCAAAATAAGATTCTATGGTCTGATTACACTTCCTATGTTTGCTCATCTTGCCAGCCAATTACTTGACTTTTGAGCTCTTTGCCACAGAACTTTGCTTTCAGAGTGGAGAGAGCTGTGTCCCAAATTTCTGGAGTTTTTGCATCTGTGGTCAGAGCTATGAGGGGGCCACCCTCTCTATAGCCACCACAAGCTCTGGCAAGCTAGTGTTCCTCACCCCAAGACCTCCACCCAAGACTGTGACC